>OX388351.1:12454493-13654493 GCA_947579665.1 Sympetrum striolatum | reverse complement strand
CCTAAATTTTCAAACAAAATAGAACATTGCAAAGTACAGTACTTTAAACATGTGCTTGCAGAATGCAAGCAAATTTTACTCGTATTCAATATTTACACAGTATTTTTACGCGTATTAGTAAGTTTTCATAAATGTTTCAACTTTCGTGAAGTAGAAACTGATCCATTCTGGCCCAAACTGATTATCATTGAGGCTCCGTTAAGTGTAATTGAGAATCTAAAGCTGAGTAAACCGTTAAGTTTGCATTATGTTAACTTTCTTTGTATTTTTGGAGTAAATTTTCAGCCGAAGAAACAAAAGTTCTAGTTATATTGGTAGGCACTCCAACCCAATTTTAGTGTAATCACTTTTGTAGTTTTATATACAGCAAGAGATAAATTGCACACGGCTTTTGTCAAAATACAGATTTTTCAATAGATTATATTCTCTACAGTTTTAGCTATATTGAATGTAGTTAAGTTGTGACACTATTTCGGAATCTCAAGACTAATAAAACATAATCAACTCTGGGTGAAAGAGTCAACACAAGGTTTTAGTGGAATCAAAAACAAATAACTTTCATTTATGTGATGCTGCAAAGAATATGAATTTAGAAATTAAAGTTTATCGAAAAATCTCTCCGGTTTCTTATATCAATATACTTTCCAAAAAATAAATAAAATTATTCCAATCACGAACACATAAGAGGAAGAAGAGATGGCCAGATTTTCAAAAAAAGTTGTTAAATTCTTAGGATAACTACCTCATTATGTCAACTTAAAATTCACAGTATAAAGGGAGCCTAGAATGTTACATATAACTTCATGGACCTGAAAAATGAATACGACGCAATCCAGGTCCAAAGTGACGACTATTTTAGCTTCTGCATAACTAAAAGCTACTCTTGTTTGGTTCTGCAATGGGTAACTACTCCGTTTCTATAAATATAAATGGCGTATTTGCCATTACTCCATATACCGACTTACTAAGTGGAGTTTCAATATTTCATAAAAATTTCTCTTCTGGCCAATTATAAGTTACCTTTAAAAGACCACAAAAATGTTTCTCATGGCGAAGATGATATCGTCAGTAATTTTACCATAGAACAGACATGTTACTAAAAATAATGAAAAATTGCCAGCTTTTAGTTTACTACAATGCAATGCAATTTTCTTTTAATGACCTAAAAATCCCGAATATTATATGACTTCTCTATTATCAAATTAATTCATGGAATCATCTGAATTTAATCAGAACAAATATTCACCTCATTTGTATGTATTTAGCTCTGTACAATGCTTTATTTTAAAATTCTTTTGATGATTTTTGTAACAATAAACAATACTTATGTAACTATAAAAAAATATTTCTTTCATACCTACGTCATTCAACGGAAACTGTAAGTACGAGTGATTAATTGCAATCTTTAAATATTAATCGTTGAAATTCCTGGCATTTAGTACGCTTGATCAAAAATGGATGTAAACAACTGGAGAAGGCTAAAAGTACTAGGAGAATTCTCTTTCAGATCAACCCTCAATTTCCAAAGTTAGAACCCATTGCGGTTTCCATCCCGTAAGAAAGTCCCAGCGCATGGACCAAAGTGACAGAAGTGGAACAGGAAGCTGTAATCCTCAGATGCATTACGGAATGCACCCCAGAATAGTGGGTCTCGCATGCAGGTGTCATTATTTCCATTCCAAACGCAGTTTAGGTCTCTAACAGTAAAGAAGTCATTGTGTGAATTGGGAATAAGAAAAGTGGCTCAAGTATTACATTTGGAGTTATAGGTGTAATTGTAATCGTTAACTGTTATGAAGAGTAAGTAAAATCCTAACTTATACCTTCCGTGAGTTAAGAGTTGTTGATAGTTAGATAGATTTTCATTACTTCTATCAATATTTATTTCTTTGTTTATTCGTGAGTGCCTACTACAATTAGGTGGTTGTCATTCCTGTGGGGGAGAGGGAAAAATAAAACAATCTGCCTGATAACCCCTAAAACCTCCCGAAAGCAATACGTCTTACATATTATTACAAAAGCATTTCAAAATTACAATATTTAAAAAATTACATCAAAATCACGAAACCCTTTTAATTTTTTATGAATAGATTGCAAGAAGAGGGAAATGATTCTAAAACTTCTCCAGGTAAATTGTTCCATCCTAATATTCCACGATAAATTAATTAATACTTGAAAATATCTGTTCTCTGTTTAAGAGCAAGGACTCATACAGTGACAGAATACGATATTGGTGTATCTACAAAAGAAAACCTGATACATTCATGTTCAACAAATGTATGTATTTGATTAAAATATTACGTCATATTTAGCAAACTAACATCTATAATGTTTCCCAAGTGAAATTAAACGTCACGGAGTTACCGAAGGGAGTCTACAAAGTAATTAAATGTGAAAAGGAGTTCTTTTTCTATTTTTATGTTTCATTTTGAAGAGTTTGGAGACATTTACCAAACAAACAGGTACAAGTAGATAAATCAATAATAACTGACCAATCTTTGATAGTTAAATATAAGCTAATTCAGCTCATTTCTTCGCCTCCTTTACAATAGCACCTCAAGATTTCATTATTTTGAAGGAATTACAATTTACCATAGAGTGATCACAGTGATGAAATTTCAGTAGGTTTCCATTTATCACAGTTATGAACAGAAAAGACAGACTAGTTTAAACCAAAGATATACTTTTCTCGATTCTTTACCAAATATAATTAAAATTATCTCATTCTTAAATACTACGTTGTAACAGAACCCTTTACGGAATATTATAACCTTCAAGTCATAAGTGACCACATTTTTTCACACATCTGATAGTCGTTTATCGTATCTGCGGATGTAAAAACGAATGTAACAACAAAGGAAACTGAAGAATAATATTTTCTTTTCTATTATAATTGGCGCGATTAGGAAGGCTACGTAAAAAAATCATGCGTTTTAATTAATTTAATCTTGTGCGGGTCCAATGATAAAGATATCTCTCCTGGCACACTTCTATAAGGCCAGAACCAAACTTTATCTAAACTTCGCCACCTAATTATTTGCATATGTTTTTCATATCTTCATTCGATATGATAAACATTACTCTTATCCATTCTTTACATATCCTTTAGTCGAAGTAGTGAATAATTGTGGTTTATTCTTTAGCTTCCGAACAGAACAGCACAACTGCGCAACTTTTTCTTTCATTTACGTATTTCAAAACTATTAACTTTCTCCCAGGATCCTGTGTATTATTGACAAGACATTTGTGCCCTAATGGAATAATATCGCCTGAGTCAATAACTATTGTTATTTTATACAAGTGTAGGAATATAGTAATTTTTAATTATTTCATAAAAAGAGTAGCAAAAAAGGGCAATTTTAATTCCATAATTTCAAAGCAAAAATTAAATATTCTAGATATATGAGTTTTTCCCTGAAATGCCTATATTTCTTAAAATGCATGGAATCAAGCTACTATTACGGAAATACAAAATAAGAATCTCAAGGGATCATTCATAATCGCAAATCGCAATCCATCTAAAATTCTAGTGGTATCCAAAACACTGAAGCAGTAAGCACACGAAAATTATATTTTCTACTGAATCTACTGAAAGTGCATCTTAACGGAGCTGGGTACCGACATTTCTAAAATGTTGCAATAATCATACTTTTAAGTATCTTTTTCTTTTACTTAATTTTTGGCCTAAAATTTCTAACTGTCTGAATTATCTAATTTGTTAATCTAATATATATCTGTATACAGTATCTATACTATATATAATATGTATAATCTAATTTTTATCTCTTAAACAGAGAACAGATGTTTGTAAGTATAATAATAATAATAATAATAAATGGCCTTTATTCGGGCGAGATTGAGACTAGAAAGTCTCTTCTCACACCTAACACCCTAACCTAAAACCTATACATAATAGAAGAATTGAAAATTTTGCCTGGAGAAGTTTTAGTACCTTTTCCCCCTTCTAACAATGTATTCATCAATAGAATTAAAAGGGTTTCGTGATTTTATTGTAAGATTGTAGTAAGTTTTGAAATATTGTATGATTGTAGTAAATTTTGAAATATTTTTGTAATTTTGTAATAATATGTAAGACGTTTGAGAATTTTTGTGGAATTTTCCTCCCTAGTCGGGAAGTAAACTTCCCAAGGGAATGACTACCACCTGCCCTGGTGCCGAATTGTATTACTCACGAATAAATAATAAATAAATACGGCAAAAGCATTTTTTTTCTTCAAATCCTTTTGGGCATTTAATTTCATTGCGTTACGTCTCTATTTGAAACATTAGTTCTTTTTTTTCTATTTAATCATTCATTATTATACCTGAGAACCAGAGATCCGATTCAGTAATGTCAATTGATCAACCTGCATTTTTAAACAAAAATATAAGAAATAATTCTTAATTTCATTGAAAATTTTAAATGTTTTAATAATAATAATAAAAATGAATTCTCTAATCGAAACATGAAAATCCCAATTACATCCATTTGAATAATTATTACTATTTCCAAAGACACAACCATTCCCTAACCAGAAAACTCCAACTAGCCGGGAATCGAACCGTGGAGTTGGAGCGATATCGTGCTAACCACTCGGCCACCACGGCCGATAGCAATGTAACGATCCCTTCGTTTGATCGACGCTCAATTGCCTGACTGCTTGATTGAACCAGGTACGTACCCACTGATAAGTTATAGACCTACCCCTGTAATAGGAAAGTTACGACCGCCGCATAATGAGTTAAATATAATTAATGAACAGAAATGTTAATGTAAGAACGTATGTAGGGTATTTATGTATTATTTTATTATTTTTTTATTATAATTATTTCATTTTTTATAATTGTATTAATTTAGGTAGGTAACTATCTATTTAAGATAGGTATTTTATGACCCCAGATGAGGATGGCCCTGCCTTCGAAAAGCGTATTGGGTATCTTAAAAGTGCGGCATTCCTTTCTTGTTTACTCCGAATACCGAGGAATGAGAAGAGGACCGCCGACAAAGACTGCTTTTGGAGTTTTAAAACCTTTAACAATAAGAAAAGGGTAATGTTATGATAGTGGACATTAATGAAGTAACATTATGATGAGTAAATAAACTATTAAGCATTGACTGAGTGATAGAAACACAAATGATATTACTGTATTAGTATTTTCATTTTTGATGATACTTTTATTTACTATCGATAATGTTTTAAATTTCGATGATGTATTTTTAATATCTAATTGACTTTTTCTGTTTTAATATTTCCATCCATTACTTTTATTCATAGCCTTTTATTTACTTCCCCCTGACGTTTAACTATCCGCAGATTTAATGCTGTATTAATAATAATAAGAAAAACGCATATGCAATGAAAAATTGTAATTGGTACAGATAATTTACCATAAACATAAACGAGGACACCGGTTCCCCACTTGTAGGAATCCCCACACCATACCGCGGCCATCGTCCATAGCAGATAGTGAACCCCGAATAAAGAGAAGGCGAGCCCTCCTGTTTTTATTTCCTCTTCCTTATCGCGACCTTTCAACCCTGATTTTCCGTTTCCAGCGAAAAAGAGGGTTTGGGATAAGATTCTTCTGCGGTTTAAACGCTTTCCGAAAACTTCCTCAAGCCCGGATGTGGCAGTCCCCAGTCCTCCAGGGGCGATTACCAAGAGTTTGGCGCGCGCCGATTTTCTTTTTTTTCGCTCACGCGTCGTTAGTCCGTCGATTCGAGATGCTGACGGTTTCGATAGATCGGAAAGGCAAACGCCCGCGAGGCTTGCGAAAACGCACCGGAAAAGAAAAAGCGAACGGAACCTTTTACTACCAGCGACGTTTTCCGCGGTGAAAGCAATAGCTTTTGATGTTGAATTCGTCGGCAAAAAATAATCACGAAAACATTGATAAAATTAAAATTTGAGAAAATATATCCAATACCTTTCTAAGCTGGTAGAATTCAGAAAAATGCGGTCAATTTCAAGGTTTACTAAGACTCATGGCTAAATCCATGCCATAGCATTTGTTTCGGTGAAGGGGACATGAGGACCAAAATAGCGCGAAAAGGGGGTATAAATGAAATAATTTTGTTTTTGCATGATCAGTTTTTATTGTAAGTTAAAGGTTGATGATTTATTTACTAAATTTCATTTTTATTCATTTTCTATGATTGTATTTTTCTTTTATGTATACTACATTTTTGTTTTTAATCTTTCCATACTTTGTGTTTTTGCGATTGGGAACAGCGCGTTATAAATGAATAACCATCCCGTAATAAGAAAATTAAGATATTAGACTAAAGAAAAAATATCGACTTACAAACATTGGAAAAAATCAATTTTAAACTCGTACACTTTCGCTACTCATATCATGGTACTCAGAGATTTGAATAATAATATATTAATAAAATCCACGGAGGAAGGCGTAGTTTTGTGGAAATCCATCACAATAAAATAACAGAAGTAACTTGCAACAGAGTTCCTCCCTCACCTACACCCTCCCCCTTAACCTTTCCCCTTTCTTTCCGACCCTTTATAAATATGCTTCCTGTTTTGTATCCTTACCTGATGATGACGATGTTTCGTTGAAACCGGTCGTTTCAAATAAACTGTGGAAAAAAGTACTTACTTCTGTTATTTTATTAATATATTAACAGAATACATGAAAGAAATCACCCCTAAATCATTGTTTACTCATTGGTAACTTCGACTCACAGAAGACTACGCATTTATAGAATAACCCAAGAGGAGATACCAGAATCATTCAAACGTAAAAATATTTCATTGTAATGTAAATGTAAAAATTTCATGTATTATTCTTGTAATTAAAAAAGTAAAGATTTTTTTAATGATACATTTTCATTTTTCGTTTGAGGGTAGTAAAAAAAATCATTTCTTTTTGTATCGAAAGAAAAGGCAGAAATCCCCATAATTTTCGATAGTAGGAGTTAAAGCTCCTAATCGTGGTAATTTCAGATCGGGCATAACGTTAATTTTTACTCCTCAATCTAAGTCTATTATCAAATATTGACTCTAATTATACAGTATTTACGTTAGAGATTCATACTTAGCCATTCAATCCGTCTTTCTAGCTGACGATCTCAACTAAGTTTTAAATTTAAGATAGTAATTTTATTGAGTACTTAAATAGTCACACGAATAATCACGTTAGGATTTATTCACGGGTTGTGTCTCTTTCTCGCAAAAGCACAGTAAGTAGTAAGTGACATTTCCCTCCCAAAGTTTTCTTTGTATGACACGGTGAAACAAAATCGAATCAATGCTTTTCAACATTAGAAGTCTCTAGAGATAATAGCTAGCCGGAGAAGAGCTTCTTTGATCACCTAACGAGAAAATATTTATACCGAGTCAAACAAAATTACAGCGTGGATAACAAAAATAATTAGCATACATTTTTTCATATAATATTGTCCTAACTCGATTGAAAAGTATTGACGATTGGTTGATGTTGGATCATCTATTCAAAATGTAAAATTAGAAAGCATAGCCAAATCAAATATATCTTTTCGATGGCAAGGATGAAATAGCTCAATACTGATCCTTTATTTCGCGAACCGTTTCGATCTTATCCTCAGCATTTTGGTTAGCGCAACAATAGTTGTGCCTGGTTATAAATATTATCAGACGAATTCGGCGAATTGGCGTGGACCAATTCAAATAGAAAACCGCAGCTTCAGACTAGATACCGTACACTACGGTATCAGAAATTTACAAATGATGGAAATGAAGTTTGACTTATCAAATGAAAGCGTGCGAATTAACCCAAGGTTATGCAAGAAGTGAAACATAGTGACTTGGCTGGGACTCAAACCCAGGTCTCCCAAGTCACCAATTTTCACTTCTCGTTTAAGCAGAAACTTAAGTTTGAGAAGAAAGGACGTTTAAACTAGATACTGTAATTTGTGTATTTAGGTGGATTAAATATTTTATGTTTTGTATCATTTGGATATTTTTGAAGTGGTGATGTAAAAACAATTGAGTGGCATTTGGCCTGAAAAGTGTCATTATAAACTGTGAAATGTAGTTTTTGTGATTTGAGTACATATGTTGAGTTTATGTTTTGGAGGGGTACCGTGGAGATGTATGTAGATTAGATCTTGTTGTAGTGTTGCGATGTTCGAATACTGTCTGTGGGTAGTGGGGATAATTTTGGAATATTTGTTCGCGTGTAAAGTCTGGTGTGAGGGACTGAGGTCAGAATTAAGTTGTAAATAGACATTGGTTGGAGTTGTCACTGGAAAAAATTCTACTTGCATTATATGTAATAATTCATAAATAAATATCGTAGCAGGGAAATAGTTGTTACTATTTATTTTCCAAGATTATACTACAGCGGTCGCATGAAATTTAACAAAGGAAACTTATATGAAGATCGACCCTTGATAATTTTTCTCTTATTTCCAATGTGGCGAGTCATACAACCCGATTTTCTGAGAAATTAAAATTTTAATTAGTGGCGGGACAAGCAGCGGCACAAAAACCTCTGGCTTAATAATAATAATGATATTAATACATCAGTTGTCTCATAATTCCGTTTCATGCGTCTTCTCATCGCCTCATCACTAAATTAATGTCAATATCTTCTCTAAATTCTCTCAAAATGGCATCACTTGTTGGTCATTGGGATTGGCAGGCAGTGAAAACACGTACGCTAAAGTGGAATTATTTCCGTATCTCAGACAAAAATCTTATCGGAATTCTCAGTCGATAACGGATATCTGTTTCGATAAGCGCTCCTCTGATTTTCGCGGCAGTTGTCGCCTTCCGAAGAATAGCTTCCAATTATGAATATTACGAGAATTCAGCCTCTAGAAGGAATTTTATTTACAAACAAACGTCGCTACTTTCCTCTAATACTGATCAAGCGATATTTCGACGATGATCGACATCTTTTTCGTCTGTCAGCGGAAATACTCCGCTCTTTGTACAAAATTCCTCAACCTCATTACAATGAGCCCGCAAAGGATATACGCGACGTGGACTTGGAAACGTATAGCAAACAGCTACGAGGTTCTTAAAGCTATTGATATTATTTTGAATTCGATAAAAAGTCATTTACTTAGAAAGGAGACTACCATAAACCACGACCGCAGTTCCATCAGAGGAACGGCTCCACTTTTTATTTTATCCGAAGATACATTCTACATTTACATTATAACTGTTTACGCGTATTAGTAAGTTTCTATAAATTTTTCGACTTTCGTGAAGTAGAAACTGAACACGTCTGGTCAAAACTGCTCATTATTGAGGCTTAGTTAATTGTGATTGAGATTCTAAAGCTGAGTAAAGCGTAAAGTTTGCATCATGTTAACTTTCTTTATATTTTTGGAGTAAATTTTCAGCCTAATGAAGGAAAGTTCAAGTGATATTGGTAGAATAGAAGATTTGCACAAAATTCCTCTACCTCATTACAATAAGTCCGCAAAGGGTCGTTAAAAAATCAACCACGGTAAGCTTTACTACGTTGAAACGCAAAATATACATACTGCCATACATAAAAACATAATTTTTTTATTATAAATACATTATTAATATATCAATCTAGAGAGGTAAATTTGTTGCAGTAACTGAATGAGTAATACCGCAGTACCTTCATAACATTTGTATGAAAATATCCCTTTGCATCTATTAGTATATAGCAGCTTAAATTGATACGCTGATAATGAACTATTTCAATATTAAGATTTCCTTATAAAGTTCAAATTAAATGATTTTGAAATCAGACCTTAACTTTCGGTGTCCTTCTGAATCGGAGAATCACCGCTTTTGTTTGGTTTTTTAACGATTTCCCAACTTTTAGCGTGATAATCTTACAAAATCTCTTTCATTTGCATGGTGCGAAAATTGTAATCTCGCACATTGATTACAAAAATGCATAATTAGGCTACCTAGAGAATCACTCCAAGACGGTCGAAATAAAGGAAATAAAACCAAGCAGCTGATAATTCTCGAACCTGAAAGGTTCATCTTATGATTGCAATTTCAATAAGAATCAAAAAAACTTTTTCTGTGATTTTCAGTAAATTTTAGAAGTACTGTTTCTTGAGAGATCAATTTATTGTTTTAATAACTTTAGGTTATCCTTGCGTTTGAGAAAATCACTTTACGAATTTAATCAATATGATATAGTCATACTTCGTGGAGCTCTGTAACTGCGCACTTTGCACTGATACAAAAAAACGAAAATGCTGCATTTTTTAATCGATATGCGAGGGAATTTTTTAATATCTGTAATTACTCTGTATTTACTGACGAATTACTTAAATACCTTTTGGCTCGAAATGTGAAAAGTCTGCCAACTTCAAAAAATGAATAAAAATCGAATTCTTCCGAAGAATAACGAATAATAATTTATATTGGAATAGATTACTGACGCTGCAACAATCCAACTTCTAATCATTAGCAAAGTAATCGTTGATACCGTTAAGTATAGTATAGGATACTTTGATAAGTTTTGCTAATAAATATCCGAATTTTAGCCACGATCGTCCAAGGCGATAGGAAGAATCGATTTCAAAACATAGGTAGTACAAAAAACTGTACCAATACAATAATACAAATTTTACACAACTAAGAAGTTGTCAACATCTAAAATTTTAGATATGACCCTCAACCAAGGCGATGTGATGAATCGATTTCAAAACATAAGTTGTATAAAATAAATGTGTGATTACCGCAATAAAAGCTTAACACAACTTAGTCGATGTTACATATCAATACCGATTGTGTTGCACGATGTTTATGTAAATCATATTATTGTGCGTATTTATCATTATTTTCGTTGGACTAACAATAAGCTACCTTGTGATAATTAACTTTTCCGTCAACTAAACTGAATGCAGCGAATGTAAAATATTCAGTTAACTTCAAAATATAATGTCATTAAAAATAAATGCGATATACGGCAGCTATGTATATTGTTAATTATCGATTACTTATTCTGTAATATGTGAGAAATGATTTATGCTTAAATATAATAAATGATATGTACACTAATGCTGAAAATTCATTAGTCAACGACTATTTTGTCGATAGATAGCCTACGCAATGAAATACATCGATAACTTAACAAATAATACAATTTAAATGCTCTTATACATTTAGTTGGTTTGTCATAGACTATTTCATCGTTCAACTTCTTGACGGCAGCCTTTGAAAAATTCATTTTAAAATCCAACAACAGTTTCCAACTACGAAAGTATTCCAGTTACTAAAAATGAGCGTCGACCTAAGGTAAAAACTGTCTGCTGAGAATATATAGAAAATTCAACCTAACCCGACCTCCCCGGAATCGAACCCGCGACCTCGCTCCACCAGAGAGTCCCTCCGACCTCGGCGCAAGAAGGCTTATAGTGAAAAAGGGGGAGATATGGAAGGAATATCGAGCCGTACCAACATGGACTGATCCGGCCCGGGTTTGGAGCAGAAAAATGGTCTATCGTGCCGTGCCGAACGCTAAGAGAGGGTTGGTTGAATTTTCCGGGAGCGCGTCCCTATACAATGCACTCCCCTCTTGGCGAAGGGAGAGCCGGGCCGTGACGGGTGGCCCCTCAAGCCCTGGGTGATGTGGCATGAGGGGGGGGAGTAGTTCCGGAAGCCTCTGGAAGGGGGCGCGAGGATCGCTCCGATGGCCGCCCGGGGAACTGCAGCGCCACGCGGGGAGGAGCGGCGGACGTCGGCGTCACGGAAACCGATTGGCGGCTATGGCGGCGTTGGAAGGGGGGGCGGGGGGAGGGGGCGAACGGGGAGCAACACGAAGAACGAGCAGAGACGTGATCAGGCGGTTGTGGAGTACGGCAGGCCGTCTGTGCTATTGCCGGCTGGAGTGTCGTGAACCACCGCGTGTTTTACCTAGTTGTTTCAGTGTGTTCTTGTGAGACGTTCATCAAATCTTCGAGGACGTGTTCTCCGATTTGTGAGGGACTTTGGAAAATTACCCACGGACAGTTTTCTCCGGTTGGAATTTTGTTTACCGCGGGATGACGCGGGAGGACTCCCACAATGTCTCGGTCACCTGAGTTGTCATCGGAAGCGGGTTGATCATCATTACGGTGAGTATCTTTACGTGCAGCATGAGGTGTCGGAGGCGTTGAATGCTTTTTTCCCCGTGAATGGAACGTTGATTATCCCGCTGGATTGTGCCCGGCGGGCGCGGGAGGCCCTCCCGGGAACCCCGGCCGCGTCGACCGGTCGACCCGTGGCCCGCGCCCCGTGCTCGAACCTCCGCCTTTTCTCCCTAATTTTCGGTTGACACTCGGTTCTTTTTCCTGTGTCGCGTACTCTGCTCCTTCCCCTAAACCCCTGTGTGTGATTTTCTCCGTTTCAATTCGTGTCGAGCGCTTTTTCTTTGGTTTAATCCGAGGGTGACGCATGCCTCTGCGGCCTATCTCTGGGACTCTGGTTCCGCTCTTGGCATGACGTGGGTGTTCGCGGAACTCTGTGTCACGATAGGGTTGATCACGGATGCTGGTATTTGCACAGGAACTAACTGTTTAGCTTGACGTATGTGTGGAACTTAGTCAAGAGGGTCGTTACATAGGAGATGTGATAGTGCTTCGCAGGTTAAATTTCTTAGATGGTGTAGTTAGTTTTGCAATTTCGTCCTGTTTTCTATTGCTTTTGGACACGTGTGGGGGTTAGTGGATTATTCTTGACTGAGAAAGGCATCATTTTTATTCCTCCGATTTGCCAATTTTGTAAGGTAGTGAGTGGAGATTTTGGTTCATTTTGCAAGTGGAGCATAGCATATTTTTCAAATACTTTGGAAGACTTAGGTTATTAGCGAGTTTTCCTTTTTCTTAGCTGAACACCAATCTCTCCTCCACCTTTGGGCACCTTTTTATCACCCACGGAACCAGTTCTTCCCCGCGAAAGATAAGCAAAACAGCCCGCGCCCCAAAACCCGCGCGGTATCAAACTTCGCGGAGTCCGGCGAAAAGCAAGGCGTCCTTTACGTCGTTTTGAATCGAGCGGGTCTTCTGATGGAAGCATGGGTTGGGGGGCGGGAAGATGACACACGGAGGCATTCATCCAACTTCTCCCTCCCCCTTGGGCCCGCCTCACGGCCACCCCCACCTTTTTCATTCGTAAGAGTGCTCCCCCTCTCCCGATGCTCCTTTTTTCTTCGGGAGGAATGAGGGGCGGGGGATGTGAACCCCCCTCACCCGAGTCTCCATGGATACCAGCTTGGGTAGGACGCCTGTGTACCCCTCCCTCGAAACAGGGTGAATTAAAGATCGCGGGGAGTGGGGAAGCGTTTGAACTCGTGCCTTTTTTTTACGAAGTTTGTCTCGGAGGAAAAAACTACCTTTCGTATTGTATATTTCTCCAACTTTAAGGAACTCTCGAATTATTCCCAAACTTAACCAGCCTTCCCACTCATCCCGAGCTAACTTCGACCCTTCGACAACGGAAATTAGGGGCCTCAGTTTAGATGGGGCCCCGCTCTCAAAAAAACAAAAAATGTAATAAAAATTTCCTGATTCGACAGCGAAATCGTATCTAATTTAATTATCTCTCGAACAACTAAATTCCTAATTAGCGTATTTGCATAAACCACTCTTTGCTTCCTCTTACCGATCTAAACCTACTGAAAACTACCCGCTAAGTAATTTAAATATTAATGATGCAGCGTGACAAATTACTAAAGAAAAAATCTTGCATTCGAGTGAATAATGCCTCTTCAATCTTCCCCTCGTGTTCTCCCACGAGGGCCCCGAAAGTGCTACAGAGTATGATGAGCGATCTTTCTCGACACTGTCGATATTCATTCCATTTCCTTCTCGGTTCAGCTCGTTATTGAGGCCGAGGCGTCTCCTCTTCGTTATCGCGGAGAGCGTCACGTAAAAGATTATGACGACCTCGAGCGAAGAGTGCGGCGGATTCCATCGCCAGTCCCCGGCGACGACGGCCCTCTCTCCCGCCGACCACACACTCCACTTCCCCGCTCTCGCTCACGTAACGGATTCGACACCAGCCTTGATCCCGCGTTCCAAACCCTATATCTGCATGTTTGCGATAAATCCCATTTCCAACTCGCCGTGGTTATCTTCCGAGGGAGCTCAATTCGCGGAGAATCCGCTCGCGGTGTGGGAACGGTCGAAGTTTTCTCGTGTACCTCGTCCAAAAAGCAAGTTTTTGAACGGTGCGGAGCGGGGAGTCGAGGATGGCGTTCGGTGGGCGAATACGGGCTCTTTTGGGGCACCCTTGGGTCGAAGAGGCCTCGAGTCCGGAGCGACGCTCGCATGCGGAGGTTGCCCTCGACGTTACCGGGGGAATCTTTCGCAGTCGGCGCACCATGGAATGGTGCATGACTTACAAATTCATGAATATTTTATCATTTTATTCATGTTAATCTATGATTAGGCGTATGTTTCGAAGGTTTGCGGATCATTTTTGCTTTTTATCAGAAGGGTTTTAGAAACATAGGTCGTTTTTCGAAGTTGGTGTCGTATACATAAAAGCATTGAGTCGAGGGAATAGTTTTACTGAGTGTGGGATCATATACGATCTATAGTGAATCAGTGGCTTTATTAAAGAAATACATTAAAGAACGTGAATTTGATAGCGTTTTATTGATTGTTTGAAATTTTGATGATACCGGTCTCTTGTTTCAAATATGCTGTTAGAAATTATTCTCTAATGTATTAACGATTATTTGTTACCTTTTGTAATTTCTCGTATGTACTTGTTATATTTTATTTAAAATTTCCTTTCCTTAATTTTGTAATTGACAGCTTGGTGCATTCATTAGTTTTAGAAATGTAAAATTCGTAGTTAAATCTCGGGTCTAGAAAAGTTTAAATTTCTAATTAGTTATTTACTTGATAATGCTATAAAATAATTTGAGTTACTCTTCTTACTTTTAATATCAAATTATCACATAGTTAAACTTTATCCATTCTAAAGTTATCGTTTTGAGTAATTGCGTCACTACATATTTCTATTTAGTTTCAGATTATAGTTTTTTTATGCATATCCCTGTGCATTTTACTTTGAGATATTTCCTGACGCAATACTTATTTCTCCTAACCTGTTCTCCCTTTTGGAGTTTTCAATGTTACAAGTTTGTCTTTATGATGCTAAATTACTTTCAAAGTGTTTACTCGATTAAGCAATTATTTTATCGGATTATCATGGCATCTAAGCACGCATATTTAATGGTTTTCTTTACTTTGAAGCCACATTGATTCTCTCTATTTATTCCATCGTTCTTCTTACGTAATATCTCTTCGCTTTTATCTTTTTCTCCCTTTCGGAAAATCGCCAGCTTGCCATCTTCGAGTTCGGTGGCTCGCACATCGATCCGAATCGCCCGCGCTCCGTTTCCGCCTCCTGGCGGCCCTCCCGCGAACTGCATGTGCCCGAGCGAAAAAGAAGAGTGGGGGGCGTACCTTAGGGCTGTCCATTCTTGGGACAATTGCGTGAAAAGAGATAAAGAGAGGGGAGGGCGGGAAGAGATACAAGTACAAGTGAAGGCCACTTGGAGCGCATTTATGGTCGAGTTGCCGTCCCACGCTCCGATTCAAAAACGTTCGGGCAGGTGAATGCCCATCACTGCGAGGGTCAAAGGGTAAAGCGCCTACGGATTGTCTTCGCTCTCCGAATCTCTTTGCCGCTTCGTTATTTTTCCGCTTTGGCTGAATTTCGATTCGGCATTCGTTTGAACGGGTTGTGCTACCATGGAGATCATTCGAGTCTTACGCTAGATAAACATTCTCGATCTTGTGAACCTTAAGTAAAAAATGTCATATTCTTACCAACTTTGGACTTTCGCCGACTTTTCTACTTCTATCAAGTCCTCTTCCTCTATTAATAAATAAAGTATAAACCAACATCGTATTTTCCAAACAATTCGATGAAGGATCAACTTAGGCCTATAAATCAATCATTTATTAACAAAAAAATTACAAATTTATCTACTTTACTCCTCTATTTATTAAATAATAACTCTGCAAGGAAAGTGAGAAAAGTTTCACTATTGCCGTTCAAACACGTCTAACATGGACGAAATAAGTTTCATTTAGTCGTAATAAATTAATTGGACTCCTTAAAATCATTCTCTTTCTATTCAGAAGTATATATATAATACTTTCATGTTAATTATCAATCTATCATCTTAATTTTTATTCAATCTATGGTCCCTCGTCGTCGTATACCATATAATTCCGATAAATAAAAAAGTCTTCCTTTGAAAACTCCTTTTATACTTGCGACTTATGCATGGATTTTTAATTGTCGTGATTATCGTCATCGGCGAGTTTCAAACTGAGCGCGCTCGGAAGGAATTCGAAGTTGATCCAAATCTATAATGGTCTTCCATTACTTTCCGCCCTCCTCTTCTACATTATCCAACTTTTCGAGTGCCAAACCATCATCTCCGCGAAGTTGGAAGGCGGCCTTCCCTGTGATAAGGCCAAGTACTAATTTCTGTTTACCGATGATTTGGCCTACGTCACCGGCAAAACAGGGGCGTCGTTTGGGTGGCCTATCCTCGAGGAGCGGAAGTGTTATTTTTGAAATTAAGGAGTCGAGGCGGACCCTTGCACCGCGTAGCATAGGGAGAGATGACATCACCACCAGCATAGCCCTTCCTGCTCTTAAGGAGGAGATGGGATGTTAACAAAGGGGTTCCTGTGCTAAGAATAAAGGGTTTCGATAGTTATGTTTATGCTCAATCCACATAAGTCCATGTTGAGGGGTCCTTGAGCCTTCATATACAAACTTATCCCCGAATGGTAAATAATAGAGCCTCGGGAGCGGAGTTGTGCTACTAGTTTCTTTTGAGCGACTCTTTTCGAACGATTTAAATTGGAGTTTCCTGTTTAATTCTAAGATAGCGGGGCGATAGATACTGGCGATGACTTCCTCCTTGGACTCCGATTAGGAATAACTTTAGCGTCACGCGTTTCTACTCGTATCTATCTTGGGAAAACTTGTTGGGCATTGGTGGAGTAAAACTTAATATCCGTAAGAAAACATACATGAGTATACAACATAAAATCAAACTGCCGAAAGATCAACTAATAATCATTATAACTACGTCTTTACTGGGCAAATAAGTGCTGTTAACCCACTGCCAATACATAAAAACAGCTACTCCATTATTCGAATCTTGGATATCAGTATTGACGAGCTACTGGAGTCTAAAGAGTCTAGTATTCCAAAGTATAACTAATAATCATAAGTATTACAAAATATCATCAACCGAGACATAAAAACAGCCATGCCCTGACCAGAATTCTAAGTCAGTACAACAGTATTGCCGAGCGACGTGAGTGTAAAAATCACTAGAAAGTGTCTTTCATTAAATGTTATACCTAAGAATTATTGTAATTACTTCAAATTTTACTCATAAGAGGCTAGTAATACGATATACCGACAACCAAGACATAGAAACAGCCATGCCCTAACCAGGATTCGAACCCAGGATGTTTTACCGAGCTAGCACGACCTCCATATTAGAGGGGAAATCTGTACGATTTCCTTCCGTCGAAACCCGGGAGATATGATTCGGACCAAAAGGGGGAAGAACCCCAGCCACCGGTGAGGACTTAATCATTCCTGCCGCAGTTGGAAGCGTGAAATCGGAATTTCCAAGGCGCCGGTGATTCCGGAGATTTTCCCAGTTCTCCTGCGGAGTCTCCCGCGAAAGAAACGAGGCTTCGGCGGAGTTCGGACAGCAGGGAAATTGCGAATCTTAGGCGCGGGCCGCGGAAATTTATATTCAACTTTCCACTCTCTGAGTGGGGAATATTTTTCAATTTCGAGCTCATTCCGACCGACTCTTCCACTTTACGGTATCGGCTTCCGCGGGAGGAAAGCATGACGACATGCGTAGTCATTTCCCGTCGTTGGTAGTGTGCGTAAGACAGTCGATTTGCTACTGTTTCTAGTCCTAACCAATAATAGCTATGAGAAATGAATTCCACATTAAAATATTCTTGGACTGCGTCATTGTATGTATTGGCTGTATGCATTGTTTTTAGAGCCGGGTGCCTATCTTGTCAGAAAGTTTTACCCTTTATCCGGGATAAGAAAACTTTTTGAAAACTCACCGGTGACAAAACTTGGTAGCTCTTTCATTAAAAATATAAAAATAAGTCTGCGGTAGTTAGCTTACTGTGAATTCCACTTTGCGGGAGTGCAAGATCCAGAGGAGGGTAAACTTTTTAGAGCAAAAGAATTGCTTTGGTTATGATCAGGATCAGAAACGTAGTATTTACACCATTTCTAAACATGCAATGAGTTAATATCGTTGCAATTGTTTTACGTGGTTACTCCTAAAGCATTTGGATATTAGGAATCTTTTTACTTCTAAATAATATCATACTGATGTTATCGTCAACTCTCTTTTGGCAAATTCCTAGAACTCCCACAATGGAGTTGACCTCAACCTTAACCCAAGTTTGGATAACATTTTGCAGCTTCTTCCTACCGAATATATATTCCCAACAGAATATCGTCGATGGCTGGTTCAGCGTCAGCGAGCTACATTGAACTTCTGGTTCATGGCGATGACATAAGGTTTGCATTCGAGAAATATGCGCTGCCGGTACCATTCGCAAGTTATCTTCCCCGTGGCGTAGCCCCTCACGTGGGAACCAAAACCTCGGAAGACGTCAAATATTTCCTCCGCTCCTCCTCAAGACCGTTCGGCCCAATATTCCCATCGGAAGCACCCGAAAAGACCTCTCCTCGGAAATCTCTCATCTCGACCCGCAAAAATAAAAGGGTTCGCGATAGAGAGGTTTGTTACACACCCGCACCACCACAGGGAGCAGAAGAGCTACCTGTAGGTAGTCCGTAGGTAGGTCATTCCCCCACCCAATGAAACACCCACCGGCTCCTCCCACCTCAATCCCTCCCGATGTTGATGTTTTGGGAAACCCCTCCCCAAAACCCCTTTGCCCCTCCTGTGCTGTGCGTAATAGTATGGAGCACGTGGGGAGATCTCCTCACTACTCTTACCCCCTTCCCCTAAACCCTCCGCCCCTAGCCCCCGAGTCCCCCGCTTCCAGGAGGATGGGGGCCCTTCCCCCACCAGCGCCCAACCCGAGTTGGGGCGCCGCGCTGCGCTGTTGCCAACTCTCCTCGGCTCCAGGCTGGCCCGATCTATAGTTAGAGCCGCAGAAGGGAGGGGGGAAGCAGGGGCGGGGGCCGCCCGGTTCGGGGGCGAACCGGAGGGTGGGGAGGCAGCGGGGATGGGGGGCGGATGGAGTATACGTGTGGGAGGAGGGGGGATTGAAGTAGGTGAGAGATTGGGGGGGGAAGGAGGTCGGGGAATGACATTAGGGGGGGGGGCGACCTGACTGCCTGCAACCCCTCTCTGCCCCCGCCGGGGGTTGTGGAGGGGAGCGCCCCCCACTCCGCATTCCCAGGCGATGGGTTGGCACACAACGCTCGCAGCAGCGGCGGTGGAAGAGTTGATGGCTCACCCTCTCCTCCGACCACTCCTCCACCGGGGGAGGGAATAGCACATCGTGTGTGTTCACTCCACACGACGGCTGTGGAGGCGATGGCAGTGGCGCTCAGACCCCATAAAGGAGGCGTAAGGAAAACTTTCGAATTATGCCGATGTTCTTTTTTCCGCGTGGGGATATATATCGGGGAGTTCTCTCGGATCGGTTTTTTTTCGGCGGGGTGCGATTTATTTAAGAGATTCGCAGGGGAGGGCGCATTCCCGGTGGGATAATTCGGACGGTGGAGAATTCTTCCGTCCCCTCGCGGTGCGTGTTTTTACTGCGCGACTTTCGAATCCGTGAAGGAAACAAATGAAGATTATAAAACGCAAATGGGCGGGGGCGAAGGGGGCCCTTTGAAGAAACCGCATCCTTATCTTAGGTATTCGGGCCTTCGATTTATATGCCCTCTCAAGGATGGCCACGTTTAGTAAAACGAGTTTTAGGGGTCTTCGGGGATCGGGAGAAAGGACAAGAATATGAGCAGCGAATAAAGGAAATTTTAAATTGTTGCCACAACCAACATTATCTCCAGGGTAATAGATGTACCGCCGAGCAACTGGGTTCGATCCCCGATCAAACAAAAAATATGGAATACCTAAATTTTAGATACTATTACACAATTTATGCCAAAATTTATGCATGTAGATTATATAAACTGATGATGCAGGAAATACCGGATTTGATACCGGAATAAACTTGCCACAAAACTTCCCGAATTTTCCTTGCAGATATATACAACTAAACAAATTAAAGCATAATTTATGTTAATAGATTATCCAAGCATATGATAGAATAAAAGGTCTAGCCTCATTTGATTCCAGAATAAAACATTTCTCTATTTCCAATGCTGACTTTTACAAATCAGGCAGTTACAGCATGATTTATCTAAATGGATGAATAAAGCATAATTTAGGAATCTATGGGCAATTTAATAATTACAGCATAATTTATGTATATAGATTTGATAGGCGGATGTTTCGAGGCAACCAGTTTTAATTCCCTAATCAAATACATTTATAAAATTCCTGAAGTTTCAATGCATTCATACAACCTATGATAAGATGTCATTTCTGTCAATGGATGAATAAAGCATATTTTACGAATCTCCCAAATACTCGTTCGAATCCCGCTGTCGTAGACCGCCGCGGTACCCAAGTATGCGGACCTTTCCCGAGCCAAATCAATAAACTATCGATTTATCCCTCTTCAGAACTCGCCAACTCTATTTAAATCAACTAAAAACGCCCACGAAACCGAAATATTTCTCGTAAATTCTCCGCCGAGGAAATCGAACCGTGCAAGCCCTTCATCGATCCGCATTCGATGCAACCACTCGAAGAAAACTGATTTTCCCCCATTTTTTCACCCTCCGAGACACTTTGCGTTAATTTTTTCCCGTCGGACCTTATTTCGGCCGCGGACTCCAAGTTTAGAAAACTATTCGGGAAATGACGTCACCCTTCCACATCGTACATATTTCCGATTCTCCCTCTCTCTCGTAGATCTCTATGGATGCAACTATGAGGGACGAAGCCAACCAAGTCGCGGGGAAAAATTCTTACGGCCTTCCACGCCGGTCTAAAAAACCCGGCGCTGAAAATACCTGACGGTCAAGCGAAACTCCTACGCGACGTTAGCCATTCCGCCGCCTTTTTTTCGACGGGAAATAAAAAGGAAACGCTCTTCGATCGTCGCACATGAAGTATTTCTGTATTTTCTCTTACGATCCTTCCCCTCGTTCTCCCGTCTGCCCGGAGCTTCGCGTGCGCACCGCTCCCTCCCCGTGGCGCTGCAGTCGCGACTGAGAGCTTTCTGGCCTTGCGCCAGCCGTTCTCCCTGCAACTCGTCTAGAAAGCCCTCCTCGCTCGGATGGAGAGAGAGAAATCCTTGTCTGACCGACTGCGTTCATCTTTTTCCAGAGGGATCACGGGGCTTTAGGAGAGAAAGGTCTCCCGAAGACGCTCCTGGCCACTCCTAGTTAATCGTGGATTTTTACCGAATTCTCCTTTTTCCCTTATCGATCGACACAAGAGAGGAAAAAATCCCGTTTTATCTTCCCCGCGATTATAAAAGTCGAGGTGTCCTCCGCGTGCATCTTTCGATCCGTCGACCATGTTTCGTAAGGCCGCAGCTGCGGGGAAATTTATTCCACTTCTGAACGGATGGAAGAAGTGGAAACACATGCCTCTAGCACGTTGAAAATGCCCCTGAAACATTGCTCGAAATACACGAATGATTACCGCACATACTCGTGTATAAGCCGAGATTCTGAGCGCATTTTTTGTATGCTGAAAAAGCCCCCTCGGCTTTACTCTACCCTAGTGAGCCCTACTCGAGTGAGGTTAACCTAATGAATAAAATTTTAACATACTAATACCTCAATTACTGTATTTTAAATGGAATCTATTTTCATTTTGAAATTTAATAGTAGCTGCATTTCCCACCCTAGGCTTACACTCTAGTTTTTGCGATATAATTAGGTGCCTCGGCGTATACTCGACTATATAGACTACACTATATGCTCCCCCCAGATGTATGTCTAACTGCGGCGGAAATTCTTATAAATAAATAATTATACGGTACGTCATCCCATAATTTTTCAATCCTCAATGGTAAGGAATCACTCCTCAGTTACCACAAACCCAACATACTTCCTAAACGATTCCCTCCCACAATCCAGACGTTCCATGAACCTCCGCGACTCCGCCGGCCTTCGGGCGCTCAGTTCCACGCGATTAGGAAGACGCCCCTCGCTCGCATGGTCGCATTTGCCAATTTGAATGACCCGCTGGCTCGTGTACTAAGTTTGTTCATTCCTCTACTCTGACGATCGAAATAGGAAACGAGCGGAGCGACGCCACGGGCTCTCGCGGCGCTTGCGCCAACTACTCGAGCCACCCCGTGGAAAGGCGCCTATTTCGTCTCACGAATTCCTGGAACGAGGCGCGTGATAACAGATTCCCTTCCGTCTAGCAAATACGCCGGAATACGTTTGTCACCCGCGTGGTCGTCGCTGTATTAGGACTTTCCGCATGTAGCCAAGATACGCGCTAAGTTGTGACGTACGATTGTGGATGACAAGCAAATATAACCTCAGCTAACGTAATGTCTCACTGAAGGGATCATAATATAGCTTGAATTCTAATTATTCATTGTTTCTTATGCCTAATTGGTGGGGAATTTCTACCTTTTTAATTTCTCTCTCGATTTGCTATCCTTCCACGTTTCTAGTACGTCTTGCAGTGGCCTTCCTATTCCATTAATCGTTGCCTCGTAAGTCAGACAACCAATGTTCTGTTTCGAATGAGGAAAAGATAAAGCTGAAATTTGTTTTCCTGCATCAACCTCATGAGTGAGACTCGGAAATTCTAAACTCATGCCTGATGTCATACATTTTCGCGTGGAATTATGGGAAATTGAATGCAAGAATGCTTCAATTGGATTTATTTAAATTTCAGTATTTTTCCATTCGTGGTTTCATGTAACTCATAGGGGACAAATTTGTTGTATTTGCATTTTTCGAACCCGTAAATCTTATTTAGCGAGGTTATTTATCAATAATCGTGGAGGATCATATTTGATTCATAATTAAATATTTAGTTCTTCAGCTAGTTGTTATTGCATTGATTTTTCCCATTGCACACGTTCGAATTTGCATTCTGGTCCACTTCGATCGGCATTTCGGAGGGTTATGGAAACTTGAGTAAAGACAAACATAAAGCATCACTTGGTTACGAGTAGGTTCTGATTACAGTATTGCCGATTTGGATATTGTCGTATCATTAGGTCGATGCAAATTCACGTTTCGCTCACGAGTCGTCCAGGGGCCGATGAACGGAAATCACTGTTGTGTTTCCCCTTTCCTAGGGTCGGGATTCGCGATTTCCCCTTCGGAGGAAAATCCGCGCGACTCCGAGATAAGGAAAACTCTCGAGCATTGCTTCCTCGACTACGTGTCGTATCAAAGCCGGGGAAAGGATAAAAGTCGTCGGCAAATGAGCCAAAGGAGATGCCCTTTGGTGGTGAGCAAAAAGAGAGTTTGCCGCCTCCTCAAGATCCACCGTAAGACACCGACGTCGCTGACTTCATCACGGCGTCGCGGGGGAGGGGTTGAGAAAGACAACAGTCGATAAATACCAGAAGGGAGGGGGATGGAGGTAGATCTCTCATTGTCAGAGGAGTGCAGTCTCCCCTTATGCGACTCTACCCCCTAAAGCAGGGTGATTGTCACCCCCATGTGCTCCCCTTTCTGGTACGCTTTCCCCCTGCGAACGCTCCCTAACCTCGAGGAGATCGGCAGCAGGGAGCGATCCCTATGCCCACAGCAGTGACGTGGCTCGGTTGCGCCACTCACCAGTCCGAAGGCCTCTCCTAGACACGGAGAATCATAGGCACCGCGGATGGTAATGTCTGATGCCAAGTTTCCCGTATTCCAAAGTGTAAAATATTGATCCTGGTTAGGCCGGGTACTGACGGCGAGCAAAGCTACCGTCTCAAGGCAGAAGAATCAATAAGGCATCAATATGATCCATACACTTGATTCGTGTATTAATAACCAATATGATGGATGATAGCATCATATAGTGGTATGGGCACGACAAATAAAAATTAACAACCGTCAATTGCGAGAATAACGACGAGATTCTAATTAAGTTTTGTTCCTTAAGAATATTAATAATTTACTCTATTACATGAGAGTGCTAAAATTTCATACGGCAGTCGATAGTTGCAAGTAAGTTGGAGTTACGTAACAAACGCCGGTGTAGTTGAAATGTAATTCGAAGTTTAACGAACAATGATGCGGCAGAACGTTTCAATTTTAATTTCTCATTTTCAGAAAACATCGCCTTTCTCTCTTCGAGTTCTTGCTTTTCGTTTTAATTCCGAGGAATACATGTTTTAATTAATTATAATCATTACGAAATTTATGGTATTTGCCAATCTTATGAATATAACTTAGCATTCTGATAAACGAACGAGTCAAGGCATGATTAGTAGGGTGTACTGGTGAAAATTATAGCAAGTCGATCGATGGCGGGATACGAACATAAATATATCCCTTTATAGTAGGAAATACGATTATTATATACCCTTAAACACTTCTTAATAACTCTTTTAGTGTAATGATAACTTTAAGTATTGCGTACCGTTAAATGTTAAGCTAAACGGCAAGCTATTGTCCTAAATGTATACCGCTGCACCCGGTTGGTACGTTGTGAGGGTACGTGCTTGTTTGATTCTAATTTCCTAGCAAGCCACCACAAAGTTTTTGAAGGTTGCTCTTAAATCCTAGCTGATTGTTAACGGTTTACAATCTTCTTAAGTAAGCTTACATATATCTCCTGATTTTTCCCAATCTGGCTGAAATCTTTGAGCTGAATATTAATTTTGATTTTACCGCTTTGAGAATGGATTTTAAACGGAGTCGATGCGATTGTAACCGGCCCTGTGGAAGTGTTGACGTTGTATGGCCTTCAAACATGGCGGTTCTAGCGACGTACGGACTTGTGCCAGTTGCGCAGTCTGCCGAACCATCGGAGAGAGCTTGTGGTGCTACCAAGTCGTCCTCGTGGTAAGGGTGCGACGTAGTAAGGGTCGGGTAGCCCAGCGCGTTTGTTTTTCGTTTTAGTTCCCTTTCTGGTCGCGGCGCTATAGAGAACCTTCGCGAGTTTGTATCTTGCGAGGAAAAGAGGTTGGCGTAGAGCCAGCCAGATAAGAAGATGGAGCTCGGTGGTGGAGCTTTTTCTCATGTAGGAATGGATCCGAGAGGCAAAGATAGATGGAAGGGATGCGGTATAAGGCTACGCTTATGCCGAGTATTTTTATTCCGGAATGTCGGAGAATAAAAGGTCAATTGCGTATGGAAAGAAGGTATTACTTTCCGCTGACTGGCAGAAAACGAATGGAGGACTCTGGGAAAGATTTCTATCTCCCGATAAGTTTCGGATGTTAGAAAATTGGAACCCGAAGAGAGGCTGCGAGCGAGGTAGGGTTCGATCTAGCGGACTGCCTCTTATTATCAACGTACGTGCGTATGAGGTGAGGTGTATATGCAGATCGTATTTCGCATTAAGTACAAATAATTATCATATTTATTAACTTCTATAAAGTACACTTTCCAAGTCACTTTCCAATACTCTATCTTGAGATTTAAACGAATAATATGTATGCAGGGTTTAGATACATTAAAAAGGATGCCTGAAGAATTTGTTCTCCATTCTTTATCGAAAATATAATTACGTATCAAGTTGTAACCGATTATCTAACTATCATCTTTGATTTTATTTACTAAAATCTTATAATGAGTGATTATTTTTACTGTGTCGTGAATTAGTAAGGCAAATTCTGTATTAGTGCCTAAATATTTTTCGTATGTATATTGTTTAGTGTAATTATTTCTTTAGGTAGTTCAGTCCTACTCCTAGATATTTCAAAACTTATATAGGCCTATCTTTATACTTATTATTATGTATGATTATAATTTCAAAGCAAATTTCGTCAATTGCGTAATAACTTCTTTCTTTTAAACCGTTTCATTAGTCCCAATGAACCCATGTAGAGGCGTGCAACCAAATAGATAGTTGCTAACGAAGCTGCCCCTCGATTGCTTATTAGGTCTCGGAGACAAGTCTCCAAGTGAACACGACTAAGTAAACAAACAAGAAGTCGATCGGTTGAGATGTTTTGCTTCCTTTAGATCTCCACGAATTTCTCGCTCGAAAATAAACGCCCTGCTCATGCGTATAAATTTGGAGTTGATATTCTTAGGAAAAGCGTCATCCTGCGTATTGATATTACACCTCTCAAATGCCCTTCTATCGACAGCTACATAGAGGTTTACTGTAGTAGACAACGAGCGGACTTGTTTTAAGACACTTTTGGGAGCATTCACAAAACGAAACAGCGAATATTTCTCGCAAATTATCGGTATTGGTACGTCATTGAATGCCAGCTTAAAATTAGCCATAATGCAGCTTTTTTACTTTTTATACTTCTAATTTTGTGTTTGGTATGTATTTCAGTTGATAAAATGTTCAAAGAAAATATATATAATAAAGAAAGAACGTATGTATCTCCAATTGGGGAAAAGTTGTACTGAGGATGTGTCTCTCATTACAACGTCAGTTCCACCGTGTTTAGATTAATAATAAAAATAATTGGTATAAATTCGTATCCATATTTACAATAAAATACAATATTTTACAAAACATATAATAACATTTTAGCAAAAGTCGAGAAAGATTGAGTTTGTGAGATTTCAGTTTGTAAAGAATTGAACATCTGTATGTTCGTCCGATTTATTTCAATGAAAATTTATCTCGTGATGGAAATTCGTCGCTGAAACCTTAGCAAAAAGTTGAGATTTCATAATTTTTAAATTAATAATTAACTATCACTTAGACCGTAGCATTAATCATCTCAAATTCGCATTCTTGACGAGGTGTCAATTTTCTACAAATGTCTATTGGAAAAAACACCCCGAAGTTTTTCAGACTCGATAATATGCGATTGGAAAGTATTGCAAATTTCTGTAATAACTCCTAGAGCGCCTAAATCGAACTCTCTGAGTGATCGGAATCCCATTATCCTCTACTAAAACCTCATGGCACTTCGATCCCTGTTTGTTAGCATTCATGAGTATCGTCGGTAGATGTGTCAATTGAAGATCGGGATCGGCTATATGAAAATCATCCACTGGACTACTCTCTTGTTGTGGTGAAACTGAATTCTTTCTTCATATATTAAACCGAGCGGCCTCTAGAAAGCCATCTTACATGAGAAAGGAGAACGTGGTGAGGAGAGCTAAATTCCTCGCAGAAAATGCTGCTAAAACTCTTGTGGCACATTTAGTGCAAAATTTGTACTGCAAAAAGCGTTTTGTACCATAAGTAGACTAATTATTTATCATTCGCAATTTTGCTAAACTCGTGTTTGAGAGTTACAACGCAAATTATGGCTTTATTAACAACCACTTTTCTCTTCGTTAATTCTATTGATTGGAAATGTTGAGCTGCTTCATGAATAAATCAGTAGAACAACGAAAAGAATTTTGGTAAAATTCGTCAAGCGGTCGTTATTTTATAGAAATCTATTTCCGACGAATACTCCGAGGTATGTATGAAGTTTAGAAAACAGCTAATTTAAATATTGTAAAAAACTATTTTCTGTCTTCGCTTCGTTTTATTTGACAAATAGGTTAGGTTATTGTTCAATTGAAGCGTTAAATAATTAATTTTCAATGTATTAATCTATATTTTAGATGATACTGAGTTAGAAAATGGCATTTTAGACTCATATTTCACACCGGCGATTCGTCTGTTCTGCATTGTATCTGATTAAAAATATAATAGCGCAATTAATTTACGAGACATCCTGGCGGATAAATATATTTAAATATTTCGCACTTGTATACATTTTTACTTATAAAAAACTATAAAATCCGATTGTTTCAAGGCCTGGGCTGGCTTACTTTGAGCTGCTTTGCCTTACCAATATTACTTCAGGAGTATTGTCACGTTAGGCAGTCATTTCCATACGCGATACCGCTCGATAGTGTATTTTTCCAAGTTATTCTGCCTTCTCTCATTCGCCAAAGCTTCACCTGTTGTAACAATTGCTTATTTCTCCATAAACGATTGGAATTTCGATCGACCTGTACATCGGCTAGATTGTTGACCACGTTCCGACGAAAGGGATGTCATGAAATATGAAATTTGTTTCCGTCCCGTTTTGAAAGCGCGTGACGTAGCTCGGAGATTTCGCCTGGCTTTTTCCTCGGCGTTTCTAACGCAGGAAAAGTTGGAGTCGGTGGGAGAGGGGTTCAGTTATAGTTGCCGAGGCCAACGTATGAGGGAGCTGCGGCGTATAACGAGTGGGAGGAGGAGAATCTTATTCGGCCGAGAAGGAAAAATTAAGGAGGGGATTTCTTATGGTAGAATGGTTTTACGTGGTTGGCAGACTGCGCAAGTAGTCGCCATTAGGCGAGCATGAGTCCAAGAGGATCCTCAGACATGCTATGAAATGTTTAAACTCGTGCTAATGAGAGAATTTGTTAATGAGACCACTTTTAGATACACCTTGCGGTATAATAATCATAACCATATTTAATAAAGTATAAAAAATCTATGTTGTAATAATCACAACTGCAATTATTATGAACCTTCATCATTCGGGGGATATGGAGACACGAAAGTTTCCTATAATCTAGTTTCCTCATCACTAAGAGAAAAATAATGACAAAGAAATAGAGAAGAAGTAACAATACTTGCTAGTTTCCACAATAACCTTAGTACGGAAACTGCAAATCATTTTACTTCTTCTGTATGGCGTTCCACCAAGTCAAATTAATTAGATATAGAAATGGTTTCGAAAATACGGAGATGAGGAAAGCTTTTAGATTAGTTTGGAAATGAAATATGTTTGGATGTAAAAATGAGAAGTAAATTTTTGTAATTATTTATTCCTCTAACATGAAAAATCTTAGTACTTGTTATTGTTATATCTCTCGGTATTGAATGAGTAACTGTAAAATCTATGAATATGATATATATTATAGAATAAAACATCGATGAAATTAAACATCGATAGTTTACTACCCATAAATTCGATGTATGAAATTCCCATCGCCTTAAAAAGCGAGCGAAATCATAAACCAAAGGTATGCTTTCACGTGGAGCGAGGAGAATGACTGCTCATCCCCGAAAGCAGAAATCTTCGGGTTCATTTCCGGCTAACTGGAGCTATTTTTTAACCTCGCGATCCCAGGCGTCTGATTGGTCGAAACGGGAAGGCGCCGCTTTCAAAATTAATTGACCCGAGCCCACATCTTTCCGACTTCCCACCTTATGCTCAAGACTCTCCTTCGCTGACTCCCACTGTCTCTGATATTCTTTCGAATGCATGACGGTGAATTTAATTCAATAAATCAGTCATATCTTTAAAACTATAAACTGTTATTTAATTCTAATGCATTCCAGTACTAGACACACAATACTTAACCATTTCTGAGTACATATACATACTAATTTTATAAGTTTTAATTTTATATCGTTCGATATACGAGTTATAGTTCCCCAATTAGAGAGAAGAATGGCTTTAGTTCTTTTGAGAGGGAGGAAATGAAACTGTACGATAGGAGAAATAATTTTATTCGTTACCTTGGAGTGCGAATATAATCGAAGACAGGCCGTCCTAAAAAACGGAAATTCAAGGTTGATTTTACTGGTATTCGCTACTTTTTTCAATCTTCAGAGTACGAACAATTCTTACTTCTTTCTCTTTAAGTAACGATAGTCATATAATAAGGATTAACTGATCCTGGGAGTGGTTGACGGTGTCTTTTACAATTAAATACCCCTATGGAAATTTTCTTGCCCTTTTATTTAAAATAAACTGTTAAGATTTTGTGGCGTCTATGACTTATTTGTTCTACGATTCATCAATAGTTCTGTAGTCACAATGTTGATTTTATTTTATCAGATGGAACGAAATAAATGCTTGTAAATTCAAAAATACATGATAATCAGTTTAAGATTTTGATAAAGAAACCATGTGTTTTTACATTTTTCGTAGTTTTATATAGTAGCAGATATTTTTACAACGTTTCATAGTTAAATTTACATTTATATTTCTAGTTTTAAGCCTTTCGCATATTAATGAAATCCTCGAAGTCCTGTGCCTATTTGCATTATAAAATTCAATCACGATAATTAAAGTAAAATTTCTCTCTCGTATTAAAAGGATCGTAGCTTTGATACCGTATAATTCTCCCCCAAATCTCTATCCTCAAAGACCACAAAGAAACCCTAGAGATCACTCGGGGAGTCAATTAAACAGTAGTGTCCTCCCTAACGACCGGACAGCTTTTAGCATCAATTCGAAACCGTTGTTATCACTTAGCAATCCTCGATACTATTCCTCTCCGATACTGTAGCAACCCATTCGCTCGAATTAACCCCAGCGGTTTGACAGCCATCGAACAAGTCATCATCGCTAAACAGCCAGCCAAAATCCCTTAAGCCAAACATCCCGGGATTTAAGCACCATCATGAAAAATCATTGACTCCCTAAACGACACTTAATGAGCCATTCGAGCCCTAGCGCGCTTATTTTCTCCTTCAGAGGCATGTGGTGGGGTAAGAAAGACCCTAACAGTAGCTCCTTTTAAAAAATTAGGAATCGCAAACATCGGCCGGGAGAGAATTGGTGCCGTTAAGTGTTAAATAGCTCGGAGGACGGCGCTAAAACAATTACAGGAGCTCGCCGTTGGGGACAATGGTAAAGAGATACCTGTTGGTACCCTTCCTCACCCCTACTCGTGCCGTTTCATCTGGGTCGGGGCGGACGAAGCAATGGCGGTCACTGAATCAGGAGAAGTCTACCGTGACATCAGGCGGATGTGAGGGCGGAGCGGGAGGCCTTCTGGTGTTGGGGGAGAGGAAAGTTCATGAGGTGTTCTTTCTCCTATGGGTGAGAGCCGGTATCCTTCCTTTCTTTGGACGATGGAAAGTTTTTTTTTCTCATCTCCTTGGAACGTTTCTCCGATTGGGAAGAAAATGAAGAGGCTTGGAGACCGCTAGGATATGCCGGCGAAGGGATACATCGGAATTTTTTCACCTTCCTTTAAAGTACCCGATGGTCATTGAAACAGCAGTGGAATTTTATTTTAAACCGCTTAATACGTCTATTCGATGGATTAAGATAGTCCTTGCCAATAGGCACGCCATATTGAAACTCATGACGTGCTGAAAAATATCCAAGAGTTCCACACCGAATATTTTCTCGCATTCCCTCTTATTTAATTGTTTAATTGGCTTTAGCCGCATGATTTCTTCTGTGGGTTCTAACAGCAACAGGAACCCAAGAACGAGTCGCCATGGGGGCCCGGAGTACTAAGCGGGGGGCCCTAAACGGACTCGGCCCGACCGCCGCTACCTGCTGGTAACTTCTTTACCTGAAGTTACCCTTTACTGAACTAAAATACGCGCGGCTTAGTGATCCGCGAAGTTTGGGTCCGAACACAAGTGTGGCATAAAGGTCTTAAATGAACTACCGTAGCCTAATGAATATACTTGAAATAATATGGCTTCATGAAGCTCTGACCGCATTTATGATTTTTTGTTCAGTTAACAAAAACTCCAACGAATTCTATGCGGTCCAAGTTATTATTTCAGTGGGTGTGAAAATGCCCTAGTATCTTTAGGAATCCGAAAAGGAGCCGTGATGAGGAATCTCATTAGGTATTTCCTTTACGTGTGCCTGCTCACCGAGCCAGAAATGATTGAAGTGGAAACATTCAGAAATGAGGCCGTCTTAGTATATATTCAGTCTCTTATTGACTGAATTCTTGAGCTATCGCTGAATATACTGTAAGGTATTTTAACGAACTACTTACGATAATTTTTAAAATTCCAGATGGTTATTTTTGCGTAATTTGCTCAGTCGGCAATGGAATCTCTGGATATGTACAGTGAGACATTACTTTTTCTAGATATTAATCTTATGATCTCGCAAATAAAGCTATAATAAACAATTCCTCAGAGTATTATAGCATAAATTTTCTTTGCTTTTGCCATTAATGAAAATCTAAAACAAATCCTTCGATATACGTAATGATTTCATTGATTACGGGTCAAGTTTAAAATCTTGTAAATTCATTTCAACTTCCTCACTTAGCCTTCCTATAATAATTCTTTACAAGGATATATCTATTATCCCAAAAGCGAGCTGCTAAATTCTAAGGAATTCTACTGTATTTACGTAACATGTTTTTCTTCCCTTAATAATCCGCCCTTCTTGCAAAGAAATTTTATTCGCATAATCATAACCACTCTCGGCGTTAGGATTGCCAATAGTCGCATGGCCCCTCGCCCAGGGCCTCCCATTTTTGGGGGCGCAGCAGAAACAGGGTGGAAAAAGCTGTTTCTCCAGTGGTACTCTACATCGCGGACTGGTAATCAGCCGAATTTCGGTTGTTAAAACCACCATTGCGTGAAACCCTCGAGAAAGAAAGTCCTGCCTAGCAGGACTGTAGAGACTTCAACGCCTGAACGAGCGATGTGGATGTGGCGGAGAACCCGGCTGGGTTTAGCCCACAGCCCTTCCTCCACCACCTTTCCCACCTTAGCCGCTCCCCTCTCCCAACGACTTCGAGCGAGCGTGGGTATCAGCACGGAACGCACGCTGTTGCCACGCTTACCTCTCCGGAGAGCGGACAAAGGGGTTGGCCTCCCGTGAGAACCATCATTGTGAGGCGCGGCGCTTTCGAAAACTGTTGGTTGCATTCCCTCCCTCGGCTCCTCGTATATGCCGATGCGAGGGCACGTGGAAATGCAGAAACTCCTCTCACCGAAGGGGAAAGGGGCGAAATATACTATTTAAGAGCGTTGCCTTATTTCCCATTCCCTGTCTCCCACTTTCTCGGAAAGATTGCGCGGAAAAGTTAAATTTATTTTGCACCTGCATTGCGACACGTATATGTTTAAGGGGACGTCGTAGCCCAAGGACAGACTCTATGGCAAGATGAGGGAGATACATAACGTTATATTGTTTCCTTGAGAGGAGCCGAGGACGGGATTGGAAGCGACTTGCAGGCGTAGCTTGAGCGTTATTTAAAAGCACTAGAGGCTGCCGGTAACCTCGTGGAGAAAATTGCTTGCGTAGAGGAAAATGAGTTGGATGATGAAATGGCTGTTTTTGCGCCGCGAAATGTGTTCTGTACTTCATTTCCTAAGCAACAGTTGAAATATATGAAAGACAGCGCTGCGTAAGCGCAGCGTATGCGAGGTAGAGAACCCATTTCTGCTGGAGACTTCAACGGCTGGGGAGGAACCCTCAGATCGTGCGAATTCGAAGAGGATTAATTTGTCTCCTAATAACCTTCCATGTTAGAGCGGCTCTCTCTATTTGTATAACATGTAGGGCAATTTTACGCTCCTCTCGAAAACAATGACATAGATCGCTATCTTCGACCCCGGCGAACCCTATTCTTCGAGCGATGTCATCGCTCGGACTTTTGGGCGAAAATACGCCGATAAGCCAAACAATACGTCACAGCGTGGGTCTAAATCTTTGTTGTTTCCGAGTGTTATATAACCTGTGGCTCTTCGCTAATACCCGTCCTCGGTGGTCGTCAGCGCGAAAGGTTATTCCAAGCATTTTAATTTCTTACTTAAAATGGGCATATTTTCGGCACGGTTGGAATCGGAAAATTCCACCCGTCTGGGGACTTTCCGGCGACCATCAGCTCCGGCGGTTCATTACGATCTGATTGCTCCATCGCCGACGGAGGATAGTTGAAAGCATTGTGTGTGCTCGACCATCGGCGCTGATAGCTCCTGGAGGCGGTCGACCCCGCTTTGGCTCCTACTTTCCATCGAGGAAGGCCGAGCTGGGAGAAAGGCCTTCGCAGGCGGATGCCGTACGTGTGGCAACGCCGGGGGAAACAGGTTCGGGGCCGTGAGTTAGAGAAGTACCGGAGGATGGGGTGGAATGAGGAGAGGGGGCGGCCGGTCGTTAGTCCGGGAGAGTCGGCGGTTGTCCGTGGAGCTGAGGGCCTTCGGGGTGGGAGAAAAAGAAAAGAGGGAGAGATCCGCTCGCCAGCCGAGGGAGCTGGGGAGCGAGTGGCGGAGACGGGACGGCATTATCTCTACCCCTCTGCGTAGCGGTGGGAAAGCCGTCTCCCGCTTGCTTAGCTCGCCTCCCCTTCCACACTCATACCACTTTTTCCGACAGTCGTCGAAGGACGGCTGGGGAGGGAATGTTGCCGAGAAGTGGCGTGGTGGTCGGCGGCTGGGAGTAGCGTACGCCGCAATACACTCCCAAGGAGCTGATTAGGAGATGATCTTTGCCTCTTGGCAATCTCTTGTCGAGAAGAGATATTGCAGGGTGTAGGAGCGCGCGGGGGTATGAGCGAGTCATTGCGTAAAAAGTGGGTTAATGCGCCGAAAAGGAGGAGAAAATGGGATTTTTAATCGGGGTTGTGGGATTAAATTCCATTTTTTTGGAATGAGCGATTAAGAAAATAATTCCCTCGAACTAAATAAGTAGCCGATGGAAAAATTTCCCTGATGTGCGTCTTCGACACTGCATACGATGTCAACCAATAAAGACAGCGATTCGCTTTAAATATAAAATTCCTTATAGAATCCGCAATATAATGGAAAACCTTGCATAAAATATCACTGATAATACCCTAATTTTGGAAAATTGAATTATCGAAATACTCTCAAAGAGAAAATTTTCCAAAGGTTACGTAAAAATGCCTAAAATTAAACTGTTTTCTAACTAATACGTGTAAAATGCACGCAAGTTGAAGAAAAACACTTCCTCCAAGTGGAACTCGTAGCTCCTCTAGTGATAAGATACATCCATCGCTGCTTGCGATACTGCTCTTATCGCAACATTTCGAGCACCTATATCTTTGAGATTTGTTCGTAATTTGCGCCAATTTTCCTTGTTTTCATTTTAATAATCTCTCGCTCGAGCCAAGGCGATGAGCGACGGAAGAAACAAATTCTAGTTTAAACTGGTCTCATTCTTTGAAAGGAGTGAATATGGAAAACTATCAAAAGCACCAGAAGGTCCTGTAGAAGTGTTGTCGCTTGGGTAGTTCTAGTTAGTTGGTAAAGCCAAAAATAACGTAAATACCAAAAGCATCAGCAACTCCTGCAGAAGTCTGTTGTCGCCTGGGTGGTTCTAGTTAATTGGTAAAGCGAAAAATATCGTTTTATTCGTACAGTGAAGAAGGTAGCCATTTTTCTGCTCTAAGCTCAACATATCGCTTCGCTTGTTGATTTACTTAGCAGCCGGACCGCTATGGAGTCGCGCGCGTTGAACACCCGCGGCAAATACCTTCCACAAGTGGAAGACGGGGGCGTGAAAGTTAACCGAATCGAATGAAAAGGACGATCTCGGAGCGAGTATCGCGCAAAGCGGTGCGGCAACCATGCCCCGTGGAATTCGTGGCGCGTGTGAAGTAAGCCGGCAGCAGCAGCACCCTTAAAAGCGAACCGTTATTTGGACGCATCGTAAGTCCTCTCGTACGTTTCGGTAAGGTTGCCTGCCTGGGCTTCGTTCCTATTTCTCCCGAGGGATAGAGCTGTTGGGATTCCGCATTCCCTGCGATGTTTGCGGAAAGAACGTATTGAAATTAAGAAATGACGGGAAGAAATCGTATGACGAAACTTCCCGAAATGCGAAAGAGGGACCTTTGGCGTGGGAGATTGGCGGTTATATCATCGCACGCTTTCCAAGTTTCGTCGTCGCGTATACCAGTAATTTAGAAAAGTCTGATTGAAGAATAAAGATGATTGCTCCATGCATTTGTGTCGCAGTTTTTCTACTTAGTCACTTAGGCGTATGCTTTACACACTTTAACATCTATATCGTTAAAGTAATTATAAAAATCGTCCAATAAAGACGTTATTATTATTATTACTATTAAAGTCGCCATTCGCGTGTTCTACCAAGTACTGATGACAGTCATCGTATACAGCTATAACTATTGAGCAGTTTATCGGAAATCATACTTATGCTTGTGGCAAACCATCCTGTTATTCTCCCGATATGTTTTCCTTTACCGAACACTTTAAACTTTAACTTGCTTGTTTTAATTCACAATCGTACCTATGTGGAGTATTGTACTCAATTTTTAACAGTAACCATTTCCTCTAGAAATACCCGTTTACGTTAAAATATCTTGAAAAGCAAAGCTGGAGAAACGAAATGGTATAGTTCGATTTTATTCGGCATTCCATAGATTCATTACGGTACGACAGATGTGAAAAATTAGTTGATGGTACCAGCAAGAGAACCTAATTTGTTATTCCTTCGAATTAAACGTTTCACGTCCTAAATTTTCGTAATAGCTCCCTAATCCAAGTGGAAATAGCAAATCCAACAGCATGTTGCTCCTCGGCAATCTTGAACCGCAAATTCCTGCCGCTCACCAATTCCAGCACGGCACCCGAAATTTCCCGAACGGAACGCAACCGGAAGACTCCCGAGGCCTTCTTCCGACCTTGCGGCCCGCAGATATCGAATCTCCCGCGGGGATACGTCACGTTCGCCAAGTGGGATTTGACCCCGAATGAGTGACACTCCTATTGGGAGGAACGCATCACCTTTGGCGAATGTCATCCTCGGGGGTAGGCAACACTCGACAATGCGAGCAATTACTCCGATACACCGGCGTGGGCGGACTGTTATGCTGTTAATCCCGAGCTTCTCTTCCACTGATCAAATCCTACAACTCGCTCGAATCTTTCAATTTTTCCCTACCTTCGAATGCTCGTTGTTCTTTTTAACTACGATATTTTAACACGTTTATACGATATCTTGTTCGTACATTCTTTCTTCTGGCAATATTTATTCGTTGCCGTGCGATACAAGTAGGAAACGTTCACGTGTCAGTGAAACCCGTTATCGGCTGAAACGAGAGTGCAAGAGGAAAACTGTTCGAGGAAACTAGAACTCGCTGAACGAAACTGTTCCTGCTTAGCTCATACGCGGAAAATCCGTCGCGAGTCAAGAGTGAGGATTTTCGCTCTTTTCCCTGGGAATTCGACCCTTTCTCTGGCGAGTGAAACAAATAATTCGTGGTTTGGAAAACGTTGTTTCAAAATGGAAGGATTGATACCGCGCTTAAAACTCTTCTTTTTCATAGCTATATGATTTTATGAATTTCGATCTCGCGCTCCACATCGAGATCTATGCCTATGAATTAGATAATAAAGAGATTAACAATAAAATACATGAACAAAAATGTATTTACGTGCAGCAATGAATTGCAGCAGTTAGTAACTCTAGGAGCACGGACTAATTAGTGGCCCTCCTAGACTTTTTCATCTTACCAATTGACAAGTCCTTTTATAGGCACAAAGAAAGTAGGCGAGGCATACAGCTTGTGTCTAGTGGCGAATCAGTACCTGTTTGTGTCTATAATCTAACTGAATTGGCTTGAATTCGGTGCCTAATGGTACATTTTTATCAGTTTTTGTCTAAATTCTGACTGAATCGAATTCGAAGTAATTCCATTTATAAAGTCTTATATTCTGCAAATTGACGCACTGTTTAACGCGAGTTTTTGTCTTATTTTATAATTTATTATCTTCGTTTTCCCCAACTTCGTCCTCCATTTCAGTATTCGAACGCGTCTGTAAACCTTCCAAATTCGCACAGCCTCTTGGGTTTGTACATCCGGATTGTTACTTTATTTTTCGCAGCGAACTCTCGCATAGTGAATTTTCATATTCGCGGATTTATAATGTATTCCCTCATAATTGATTCCCCCTTTCCACGCTCCGCGAGGCGCCGTTCCACTTTTGTGCTCCACGAGTCGCCTTCTCCGCCCAACAATGGCACATCTGCGGAGGAAAACAAGTGACCATCGGCCGCCGATCGCAGCGGCGTTTTCGCGGGGTGTGTCAGGGAAAGAGGACGTAGGATTTCCGCGTGTTGACTCGGTGGAGGCATAAAAAAAGGGCCGTGGGGCAAGAGAGGCTCTCCCCCCGCCCCCTCCGGCGAGAGCGGGGGCGGGAGAAACTCCTCTCCTCCAATGGGAGACGTGGATTGCGACAGCAGCGCCTCCACCTCTTGCACACCTGCGAAGGGGGCCACGAGCGGGGGATGGGGGCGGTGGGGGCAGGGAGGAAACATGCGCCTTTCTCGACGGCCACATGTGAGCGAAGGGACCCACGAGGAGAGCGGAGTCTCTTCTGCCATCTCTCGGCCGAACGGTGAAACTAAGAGGAAGGAATCGAGGCGGGACTTATGAATTTACGTATACGCGAGAATTCCTCACTTTGGATCCTTTTTAACTGGTGTGCCGCTTTGAAGCCGTGGTGGACCGCATCGTATCCGTATTCCGTTCATGCGTATTTCTATTGTTACATTTTTGCTAGTTTGTTACTTGTTGCAAAATGAACTTTTTATTCGTACGAAGTTTGTCGTATACCTATTATCATTAAAATTTTGATAATAACATCTTTAAATTTAATTTCGCGTTTGTTGATTACTGATGGATAAGCCAAATATACTCTAATTAAAATATTTTCTAATAATTCTCCCTTAATCGTCGTATTAATTCAATGCTTATGAATACACAAGTCGGTCACCAATCGAAGTTTAGTTCTGAAATTTTCTGCAAATAAGGTTAGGATGAAAAACGTAAACCGCCCAACAGAATTAGAAGAGCTAATTACGAGATAATTCTTGGGATATTACAGTAAAAATGCGTCCTTATATAAGGTAATCATCGTTAATTGCACCTGCATCATCCTTTAGTCTATCCTCTATTAGTAAATCGATTTTCTAGTCTCTTCCATCGTCTCTTAAACACACCCGTTGCACCTAAACACTCAATTGAAGACGTCCCATTCCCCTTAAGATCCATTCCTTAACACCGCCAACTGATCCCGCAAAACCACACAGACACGCTCCTCGACAGAAATCCCCGAAATATCGGGAAGGCCGTCTTGGGCGATTAACCCCGAGGACCAGCGTCTCATCTCCCGTTTAAAGGGAAGGAGATTATTGCGGATGACGGATGCCGAGACCGAAGGGTATGTCCCGACCTTGGCAGTAACACCCGATGTAAATAATGTGCGAGGGTCAGTAGACAAAGCGGGAGGGCGGGGAAGAAACGCGACCACTATGGGTAAACTGCTTCCCCATGTCTGGAGCCCACCCCCTCGACTTTTTTTACAAAGGCTTCTTGTGTTGGGCCGTCCTAACGGATTACGCTCGCGTTGATTGCTTTATTCGGTGGGTTGAGGGACCTCTGTTGACACCTAATCACTCGTAATAGCACCAGGGTGTCTGATTCCGGCTCATTAAGGGGAAACGACCGAATAAAAATCCGCACTCGCTTTTAACGTGCCATTATCTCCGTATTGCTTTTTCGTGGCGATGAGTCTCAATGGCGACCGAACGAGGCTGTGGACATCGTTTTAATCGTCCGTTCATCTGATTGCGCTAATTATCCTTACCTGATTCAGTATTTTGGTTTATCTAGTCTAAGTAGTCGAGTTTACGTATCGTTAAAGATGGAACTTTGGCGTTCTCGCTGCGAGGACTTGAAATCTTTTTTCCATTCAACGATATTTCTCCTAAAATGATTTTTTTTTTATTTTCAACCGCCGGAAATATCCCTATAGTTGATGAGATATCTAAGCCCATAAATAATGAATTTACGCGGAAAAACACATCGTCTTTTTATACCATTTAAATTAGATTAAATAATCAACAATACTGTTTTATCGTTTCCATTCTAATCGAATGTATAAGGAATTGCTTCCAAAACATGAAGTTATATATAACGATGTAAATGTACAGATTTAAAAAAAAAACTGTGTTGTATGTTTATGTCGCGATCTACAGTAAGTTTTAAGTTAATATTAGCGATTTTAAAAGACTGACCGACTAAAGACTTGCATGTACGTAAGTTTGAAAGCTAGTTACGAAAATAATCATTAAGATTCAATCACCATAAACTCCCTATAAATCTGTGAATTTTACGGTTGAAAAATTGAATTCGTTTACCTTGAAATCTTTGTATGAAGTCGAAGCTTGGAACTCGTTTAATATCAAGCACGAATTAACCATTTTATATACTCTGCAGGTGTTTAAATGATTGATCTTTAATCGTTTTAAATGCAATTCGCTCCTGTAAACACTCTGATCCCACTCTTTGAATCATATCCATACAAAACTTAGCTATACGATACTCCGAATGTTTAAACCACCGATTTGATCTTAGAAGTCGAAGCTTCACTCTGTTAACTGATCATCCGAATAAGCAACGAAACTCGTGGACCATCCATCTCCGCAGGCACCCTCCAAATCATCCGTTGATTTCTCCTCCTGGTCCAGACGCCATCAAAACATTAGCATCTCTCCATCGAGGCGATAATTACGTTTCACGCCGTGACGCCAACCGAACGGATGCTCGTTGGGGAAAAAATAAAAGCCGAACGCACCTGCCGCCCCTCGAATTTTATTCAATTCCGCCGCATCAGACGGCACCATCCACGCGCCCCCAATTAGACTCATTTTTTATGAGCTTAGGGTAAGATAGGGCCTTCTCGGTCACGGTCACTCCGGGTGCGAAAGATCGTCGTCGTAAACAGCCTCCGGGACGAAAGGAAAAGTTAACTTTCCTCCCAAAAAATTACGATTGTCCGAGGATGAAAATTTGAATAACTGGTTTTTTTCTCCAGTCACCTGTCGGAACTGACCGCGCCTCGGGACCACGTGCTCCCGAGCGGCACGCGACCGCAGATGCAGCCTTCGATAGCGAAGTTCCTTTATCTCGACTTGGCGTAGCATGCACTAACTGCATCCTCCTACACGAGTGTTTGGGCCGGTGATCGTATCGCATCGGTCGCAGAAATTAGATCAAAATCGATCTCTTGACGTTCCAATTGATCAGAGTCGAGACCGGGTGCTTTGGTCTATCTTTTAGAAACGCTTCTATCCGAATTTACAAAGACAAAATCAACGAATCTTTGTCTCCTCTGTGATCTTACTAATTCATCCCAAGTCCTCAGTGCTTGAAATCGTTCATCGTATAGTTTGCTTGGAATAGCGCCTGATATATATTCCATTATGGAGTAGAAACGAAGGAACTTGAGCCTTCTACGGTTCGTAGAATTAATTTTCCATTTAGTGCAGTTTCATCGAACAGATTATCTATTTCAGTAGTAATTAATTTCGTGTCCATGTGTCGTCAGATTTTTTTCATGTGATTTTCATGGGATTTTTTATATGCGCTTGACTCGTCGTTGTATGTACTCTCTACTAAAAAAGGTTTCTCACTTCATGTATTTGACAGATTTTCTCTTAAAACAGCCCTTTTCCCATAATTATCAGCGGAACGCCGTAGAATCACTCTTTTACCCCAATTTAGCCCTCATAATTTTGGTTATCACAGCGAAAAATTTTCTAAACGAACCAATTGTGACGAAAAAAAAATGTTTCTGCACGAAATAAAGAAGGTAACCAACCTTCGGGAGATCAATGTTCCATCCTGTAAACCTCATCCTGATTCCCTAAGATAATATTCACCTTGTGTGTGCCTGTATTTATACGATTCACATTGAACCAAAACTTATGTATGTCAATTCAGTAAAATATATTGAAAAAATGATTCTTCCAGAGCTTACGAGTTACCAGCTTCCAGATATACCTTAGTGGACCCGGCATTTATTTGCTTCAATGTGAATCGCGCATGAGAGACAACCGATTGATGAATCATTTGCTTGTTGAGCATCCCTTTTCTCCTAACCTGCAGAACCACCACCTTTTCCCGGAAAAATCCCCGACGACGGGAGAGAAATCACCCCGAGGACACCTAACGGTCGGAGGACGAAAAAACGCTAACAAACGAGAGAATCGCGCTAACCCGTTAAGTCCCATGGGCCGAAGCAGTGGACGCCGCGAATCGATAGAGAAGACCAGTCATTCAACTCAACGTGGTGTCGTCTTGTGATCGCGTCCTTGGTGGCGATTCGAAGGGGCGGAGCGCAGGGGAAGGGGGCCAAGCTGTTGCATTGTTTGGGTCTCACGCATCTCGCGAACTCCTCTGTTTTTCTTTTCCGATCGGGAATGCGACGCGCCTTTCCCGACTTGAGAATCGCGCGTTTGTGTTGATCTTTCGGAGTGGGGGATTCCTCTTAGTTGCTCGCGAGCCACATCGCGGACGCATCGATGCTTTGGAAGCCCTATATCTTTCTTTGATTTCTCTAAATTGGAAGCCGTATGCAACTTTAAATTCATATATTAGTAATATTTATTACGTGTAGGTAATAATGTAATATGTATGCATCTTACTGTAATGTATTCAGCCCGAAGGCCGGTTAGTACCTTCTGAAGGTACTAACTAACTAGTACCCTTCTAAAATAAACTATCAAGAGCTAGCGGGGAAAAATGAGGCTTCCTAATCAGAATGAGGATTGAGGTAGTTTTATAGTGAATGGAAAGGGAAGTAATTTATTCTCTTTCTTAAAGACTAAATGGACAGGCGAACTTGATGAATAATGAATTAAATAAAATTCTTTTTCATTTCAATTAACTTTTAATGGTTATAATCACCACAGAGAACACTTGAATCAAAACAAACACAAAATATATATTTATGTATAGGTAATCTAATAAATTACTAATATATGATTTGCACAATGCTTATTTTTATTTTTTCTAAAATTTATATTTATTATAAATAATTTTTTATTGATTGCAAAATGTCCTTCCATCTCATCAAATAAGCTAAAAATAGCAATCCACATTAGTAACTTTTTGATATTTCTCGAACTATGCAGGTATTATCCTATAAAATATTTAAGTATATAAAATACGTTGAGCTACGAAGAAAACCTATGGTGTGCACACACGGTTTCGGGGCTATCGAGTTCGCAATTCGGAACTCGTTTGATTTTTTGCATTTTCACGTTGATAAAATATTCCTTCGTTTACTCCTTTGCTCTTAATTCGGAGTCAGGCTACTAACGCGTGGCTCTATATAGTTTTATCTCTGCCCGCTCGTTTTATAATCTCGGAGCTGAGATGCGATAAAAATATTTATCTCGTGTTCTTCTACGGGCTGTACGTATCAGTATCTTTAAATACCCGAGGAATGATTAACTTGATTAAACACGGTTTCGCATCATCCGAAATTTAACCCGACTACAATTTTAGTTTGTTGTTCTTTAATTTCGGAATGCTAACGTAATTGACGTATGTGTGTCCCGTGCAAGGCCCGAATAGTCACCCAAAATGTGGATACGTTATTCTTTGAATGTTTTATTGTCTCTTATGAGATAAAGGGAGTATATCTAGTTGTATTTCCCGTTGTAAACTGTTTGAAATATTGAAAAAGTAGCTTTGTTGTGACGTAAACTTTGACTGTTTTATTGCCGTATGCGATAGCGGAATTACTTGTATTATTTCCCGGTAAAATTTGATTTAGTTATTGAAAAAGTAGCTTATTTATGTAAAGTCCTCAGTTGGCCTTTCACTCAGTGATATCTAGGCCAGAATAATGGAAACTTAATACTCGAGCTAGGATATTTATTAGGAGATAGAAAACTCTTGAAGTTAGCACTTGTTACTGCGGAAAAAGTTTTTATTTTAATGCTTAACCTAATGTTTTACATATCAGTTCAATCCTACTAACTTCTCCAATGCCACAAACTCTCATTTGCCTCTAAAATCGCGAAATTCAACTCTATTATCGTGATTATCTTCCCTTAGAATTTGCATATATTCTCACATGTACTTATCCTTTGGTTCGAGCGGGTTTTATTCGAGCCGATAGAAAACTCTTTCAATCGAGATTTTTATTTCCAAATGCCCCGAGAGCGACGGTGGTGCCACCTCGGCTAAGTCACGCAATCACCGTCCCACTGACCTATTTACTCTGGAAACGTCCGTTGCTTTCCCTCTGAACCCACGTAGTCCTAACGTCAGACAATACACCGACCAAGTGTTTCGCGGCCCGAGGGGCCTCGTTAATGCGTTGAAAACCCTCCGGGGTCCATCCCCCCGAAAGGGGGATTCGCCATCGCTTGCGAAGATTCATAGAAACATGATTTTGGTAACAACCCGAAGTATGGGAACAAAATGGTGGAAGGCTTGTGCAAATTCACCCAGTTTTACATCGCGTGAAATTAGCGTATCCGAGTGGTCGTGTCCAAGCGATTCGAAAACACGAAATCAGTGCTGCGGAGGAAACTGGGTTTTATTTCTGCGAAGGGTTTTATGATCGAAAAAAATGAAAAAATATGCTCTGGAATGACTAAGTTAATTAAAATCCCTGAAAAGTAACGATATTGATCAAAGTTTTAGCGCTAGTATTTATCTTTTTGCCCAAATCATTAAGAAATTGTCTTGACCAATAATCACAAAAATATTATATAAATTATATAATTACGAACAAATAAGAATATAAGCTCTCTGACTCCGTAAGTCTAAGTCGAAGTTCATACTGATACAACATACAAAATGTATTAACACAAATTTATCGAAATATTTATGCATATATATTTACATATTGATATTCATATCAAAACAGGCGAATACCCTTCCTCCCCGGATCCTTCGGATGTCTTCCAAACTGCCTCTTTCATTGTTACGTATTTATTGACAAAACTTCGCGTTAATTCCCTCCCGATAAAAAACATTTCGAAAGCGCTCTCAATAGCAGAAATTCCCCTCGCTTTTGAGTTGCTACATTTTCGCTGTAGATGGCACTCACTGTCGTCATTGACGGTCTCGTATGAGTAACAAAAATTACCGAAAACAAGGGCTTGCGACGGTCGTCCGGAGAATCGTAACCACGTTTCGAAACTCTTCGAAGGAGGCAAGATAAAGAGGAAGGGGGGCATGACGCAAGCGTTTTGCAAGTTTTCAGACCTCATCCGCGGCGGATGAGTCAGGGACTATTTCTTACGAGCATCTTTCTTTACCCGTCATTTCCAGCCTTTGGGAAAACGGTCGAGGATATAGAGTACAGGAAAATACTTCGCGATTCCCTGCGATCCTCTAATTCACATCTAATGCAATCCACATTCCTCGTGTATTCCCTACGACTCTTTACAGCACCAACCGTACGGTTTAGACAGTATAAATTGCTGAATATATCCTATTAAACGTGAATGGTGCAGTCTAACTTCAAATCAGTTGAAGTAACAATGTCTAACTACCGGAAAATCATGAAAGAACTTAAATAATTACAGTTGCATATGTATAATGCCTAATCACGGATAAATGAGGGAAGTTATGAAAAATAATATAAACTTCAGAATCCTTTCTTTGCTATTTCCTGATGAGTGTGAATCCGAATACAATACTTAGAAATATAAAAATAAATACATTGCTTTGAAGGATATGATTAGAAATTATGAATATTAAAAATAAAAAAATATTTGACCTCTTATCAATTGAAAATATCCGTGAACCAGTATGCACTGGCTCTATAAGGCGTTAAGTGTCTATAAGTTAAACAAAATGGCAGTGATAAAGAATTTAGAAGATGCTCTTCGAGAGTATTTCTCATTACAAGAAAATGAGTTTTTTAGGATAAGGGCTGAAACTGTCTAGTTTTCCTTATGACCTGACTTAAGAACATGACTATTAATTTGAATTTATTTGAATTGATTGGAATAATTAAATTTGCTTCAAATTCAAAGCGTGGAAATTCTTAGAAATGCGTGGGCACACCCACACTTGGATTCCCAGCTACTTCTCCGTTTTACCGATCGCATTATATTTGCAATGCATATCGTAAACCACCTCTGTGTAGCTTCATACCCTTTTGAGAAAAACTCCAATCAGATGAGGAAAACACGTGGAAGATTTTGGGGAGGAATCTGCAACCCACTAGAATGGCCTGATATTGACGCGGCGTGGGCTTCAGCATCATATCGATCGAGAAACTATCGAGACAGTGCTGACCGGACTTATCCTCTTTGGCAATTGTTAAACACATTAGACTGATTATCGCACTTAACAATCACGTCATTATGTTTAACTGAGTCAATGAGATCTCCAAAATGTAGCTAATCCTAAAGATACGACCTCGCGGAATTTCTTTTAACTCGTGAGTACGAGATGGCTCTATGTCCACCTCCAGGAACATGTTCCATACCTGTTCCGTTTCCAGAAAATTCCTATCGTTTCGTATGCCATTTGGTTCCACTATTTCTTTGGGCAACCGGTATTTTGTATCAGTAGTTAGTCATTATACGTTACAGAAAGATCTGGTTCTTACCCGGCGTATACATTGAAGAAAGTTCTCTCGGGATACAAGCCGGGTCGTTTGGTGGATTGCCTCTGACATTTTGGCTGCAGACTTCGCCGGCTTGTATCCCAAGAGTACTTTCTTCATTTTAGTTCACCTTTTACATTATCACTGCTTTGGTGCACTAGCCGTTTCAGTGGATTAATGAAGTTGTACATGTTAACATACGATTTCTTGGAAGACCTTTGGGGTTAATGACCAACTCTAAAAATTATTCCCAGCTAACCAAATGGCACGAAGCGGCATTGTTGATGGTATAATTAAAGTGTATTATGAAAAATAACAAATTTGTACAAATTACAAATTTTTATTACCTGTCACCAATTCTCACCGGCCACGTAGCTGGCATTATACTAAGTACAGCAAATAATGACCTTTGCAATTCTATTTCCAGGTGCTTATTGTCATGATGGGTCTTCAGACCACTGCTACGAAGAGAAAAAGGGAGGAAGGCGAGGAACAACCTCCGGTTTCACCGAAGCAAGGGAGGAGGGAAGAGGAGGAAGAGGCAAGGAGGGAGGAAGGGGGTGTGGAGTGGAGCGGTGGGGAAAGTCAACCACCGCTGGCCCCCGCTCCTGAAGAAGAGGAAGAGGAGGAAGATGAGGAGGTAGAGGAGGAGGAAGAGGAGGAGGAGGAGGAAGAAGACGAGGAGGAGGAGGAAGACGAGGAGGAGGACTGTGAGAAGGAGAGGAGTGACCAATACCTACCATCGGGCAGGAGCTACCTCCTACCCTCCAACCCACCAACCCCTTTGCCCCCGCAGTGCATGCGATACGGAGACGAGATGGGTGGATCCCCCCAGTGCTACACCCCCTCCACCCACCTTTTCACGCCCCCTTCTGGGCCTCACCTGCATCATCCCCACCTTCATCACCACCCGACGGACCTGAGGCCGCCCCAGGCGACCCCTTACTACGGTGGTGACCCTGCTGACCCCCGTTGCCCTCCCCCAGCATCCCCCTACTGCTCCAGGCTGCAGCAGCCTCATCCCCAGTTTGCCCAGCCCCAAAGGACGAATCCCAATTATTGGCATCCCGGTAGCCCTGAAGAGGGTTACTACTCTTCTGGTCCTCAGCATCCTCCCCCAAGTCCTCCATCCAACCAAACGATAAGGTGTGATGAAAATGGGAAGTCTTACCTTGAGCTGGGAAGCTCGGCGCCCTGTCCTGGGTCCCCTGCTCCACCTGGTCCGCAGGTTAGGAGAGTGATGAGTGGTGCTTGCATGGGAGTGCAGGAGTCTGCAGAGAATCATCCTTCCAATGCGTGCTGTGACCGGGCGTCGTCTGGTAGAAACCCTGTGAATGGAGGTTGTTGCTGTTACCGTAGGCAGAGACTAGCTGTGCTCAACATCTCCATGTGCAAGTTAGGAAGGTATAGACAATTCCCTGACCCTAGCTTGCACAGATCTGTTCTGATATGCAACACTCTTAGATGCATAGAAAGGGAGATGGAGAGAGAAGGGGTATTCTTTGGTAACCATGGTGGTGGCAACCCCCATCAGTGTGGTGCTCCCTTACCACACAATCCTGGACGGCCGTCCTTACATCCTCCACCCCCACCTTCCCCCCATCCTGGACCACCCTGTGAAGAAGATGATGATGATGAGGAAGAAGAGGAAGATGAAGGCCCCCTTATCCATGGACATGGATATCCTGGACATCAACCCCAGCATGGGCACCAGAGTAGCTTTACAGACTCTGTAAATGGGTACCAGGTTCCCTATCGATGTGGTGTACCTGATAATAGTGGCATGTCCCACATAGTTCCCCCTCCCTATGAACAGAACCTCCGAGAGCTCTCAGCAACTGCACCGAGAGCAACCCCCTTTCCAAGTCCTGCCCATCCTGGTAGTGGTTTAGAACCTGCTCCTGCAGATGCGGGAGGCATAAACTGGGGCTCTGTACTCAGTCTGTCAAGTCAGTCTGACCTTGATCCGCTCAACAACAATTCCCTTGGTGAGTTGTACCCATCTCCGCCCTCTCCTGCAGCCGCCTCACCACAGTGTTCCTCGCCATTTACCTCTCCGGCGCATTCGTCTTCTAGTATCATGTCATCTTGTTCAGACCCTAGTAACACTCCCATGTCCTCCTCTTCTTCTTCATCCTTACTTTTAGGAGACATGGACCTTGGTAATGAGTTTGAAGATTTTCTTCCTGGATGGAAACTTGCTCCATTGGGAGTAGATGACTTTAGCCATCCAATGTGTCGGACTGACTCTTCCTCTTCTTCCCACTCTTCTTGTGGTGCCTCAACAGCATCTTCGTCCTCACTGTCTCCTATGAGTGATCGTGGTGGAGGTTGGGCCATGGGCCCAGGGATCCGTCCCCCTGGTGAGGATCTAGACAACCTCATGCATGTCCTTGTGGGCACGTAGCAGGAATACAGTGATACCCGTCGATGTAACCTCAGGTTGTGAGTGGTGGAAGGGATTGGACCAGAACATGGTGCATCATGTTTTTAAATGGTTCCCTTCTGCTCACCTTTTCAGTTCTCTGCCCTGAGAATCTTTTTGGTTTGAAGAGAAATGGAGTGAATAAATTATATAAAGGGATAGATCTTGTTTGGTTTCTATATCTGGATCATCTTGACATTTTATTAAGAACTGTCGTCTGTTGCTGATGGTGATCTATGGATGGCCTTTATTTGAAGTAGTTTACTCTCCAAGTCCTGACTTATGTGATCTCTGGGGGGTATGTTGTCCATTGAGATTTACTGTGATGGCTTGAACAATTTAACTTGGGGAGTTGTACATAATATGGAATCAGATTCAAGGAAAACTGGAGTGTCGATGGAAATGCTCAATCTTTCACCAAGTGTGCTCAACAACGACAGTTTTCTTAACCTTTTTTTCTTCTCTGAAGAAGTATCGACCATTTAAAAGATAAAATTGCCATTGATGTGTTTATGTGCTATTGTTGCCATTTCTTGATTCTGTTTGCCCTTTATACAAAAACAATTGAAATATCTATTGGTTTTCTGTAAATTTTGATTAGTAGTTAGTGAAAAATATATATGTATATTTTTTGAAAGAAATAATAAGAACTGGTAAACAAAATGTGTGGCTCTTGTTGGATTAATGGAAACACCTTTGTGTGGTGCAAATCTAGAAGAGCGAGTGCTCATAGCTGTTACCAGTGATTGCATGTTGGGTCAAAAGATACTCTTTTGACTGCTGTATCCATTTTAATGGCAGCTTTGTCCATTTGTACATAATCTAATGCATTAATGGCATTTCACAGTATTTTATGGAGGACTAATATACTTAATGCCATAAGTAAGTTCTGTAATAATTCCAAATTTTATTGTACCTAATGTGATGACCAACTCCACATATTAATGTGAAAAGATTTCTCCCTTGATGCATGTAACAAGAGAATTTAATCCACCTTAGGCTGAAACATAAATTACAAAATAAATTTGTAAACACTTAATCTTTCTCCAGTGATTCATTTGAATATGTTAAAGAAATCCATCCATGTTGAAATATATAAATATATATATGTAAACTCTGCCTCAATTCAAATACTGTGAAATGCATCCTGTTGGTCAAGAACTTTTTGGCGTGCGCAGGAGTACCATAATTGTATGAGAAGGAAACTTCACAGATGTTTTGGCAGCCAAAAAGTGAATGATTGGATTTGAAATGCTTCAATATTCTGTACCTTTTGCTGGAAAACAGAGCAAGAATGTAAATATAAATAAATCTATATATTTTGACCCACTGAAACTTGGTAATATTTTGAATATTTAACAGAAACACTCTAGTCTGAAAAAGCCATACATTATCAAATGATTTTCAAGTTGAAGACACAGAATAATGAAGCAAATAAATTGGATAAATTTGTCGATGCTCTCTCTCTTTGGCTGTCCCATCCTGGTGGTACGTAGAGTAATACTGAAAAAGATGTCACTCTATAAAAGTTAGTAGTATAATTTTGTGTAGCACAGGATACCATTATGAATGTTATATCACCTTTTATAAAAAAATTTAAAAGCTGTGCTTTGTGCAGAGTCCAAGAATTTCTACATTTGGCAATGATGGAAAGAGCTGTTCTTTGTAACTGTTGATGAGGAACATTACTTAAACATTCATAGAAAAAGTCATGGCGATCGATGACTAGCTTTTCAAACTGGGTGCATGCATTTGTTTATGTTTTCTTCTGTCAATCAGTGTTTGATTTACCTGCAGGAAATTGTGGTGCAATCACTTATAATAACATAAGAAAGTGGAAGGTAATGGACAAATTAGCAGGGGAATTATCAAAATGATTGTGCTGTGATATTGTCTTTTACACTTCTGTTAAACTAGATAAATTCTAATATTTAATCTTATTATGTTAAATATGTGGTTTGAATATTCATCTAAAAATCTTTACAAATTTAAACAATAATAAAAGTATTTGTAAATATTTAATCATATTGCATACTTTTAAATTGGTTTCCAACTGTCTCAAATACTTTTTAACTACTAAAAGAATATATTGTGGTCCAAAATAGAGAATGTATTTCTCCGCCGAAGTTATTTCATCTATTAGAGAGAAAAACGAAAAGATTTCTAATAAATGAATGTTTGAAAATATACCAAAACAAATTATCATCTGATGTTAAGCATGCAGAAATAGATACTATTGTGAAAGAGTGACATAAAGCACTCGTAACAGTGATCATGAAAATGTACAATCATTAGGAATATCACACAAAAAGTACATTATTTTCAGCTTCCTTTTCTATCAGGAAAACATTTTGATTGTCTGAACTGGAACTGTCCGTAACAAAATAATGATGAAAATACAGATCACTTGGGCAATCATCCATGCCTATGACTTGATTTTTATCTGTTCAGATCATTATCACTTAGCACAAAAACCTTTCTGTTGATGAAATGCATTTTCTATTAATTTGGAGCATCGAATTTATTATTTGCATTCCTCAGTGTTCTCAATGGTTTAACTTATGCCAATTCCATCTCTGCATAGCATTTTAAGTGAGTATTTATTTTTTTCTCCCTGCAATGGTATCCATGCGTAAGCTCTATTCTCTCTAGTTGTTTAACCAGGTATCAGTTCTTTTGTATCATTAGACTGATCGGTTAGCATACCCAATTCCAACCAAAATATTACTGTCCCAGTGATCACTCTGTTCAGCAACCCCCAACCATGTGCAAAAGATATTGTTATTAAAGAAATTTACAGGTTTTTCTCCTGCAGAACTTATGGCATTAATGTACAAAAGGTTTGTATATTTTCAAAGCCAAAGATATTTTATTGGACAAGGGAGAGTGGCAACTAACATAAGAGATACAGTGCTTTATTAATGGTTTATATCAGGTTAAGCTAATGTGTTTATTCACTTTCTGCGAATGAATAGATGCATACTGTACAGAAACCCTTGTACAGAAACAGGAACAAAGCAATGAGCAATAAAATAATGGTTTCCAAAATAAATTGTGTTATTATTCAACCAAACTACCAGTGAGAATTTCTTTATTTAATCATGTGCGTAAAGAATGAGTATTCATTTGCTCTAACAATGGGATCCAATAATGTAAGTTGAAAGGAAGAGAATTTAATATGGATCAACGAAACTGAAAAGGTGAATCTAAACACATTTCCTAAGAGGAATGTTGGAGCAGATTAATGAAATGGTCATAAATCACAATCCTAAATAATGAAAGGATCATGAATTCATAACATAAAAGAGATTAAATTTAAAGTAAAAATATGAATAAACACAATCTTTAAAAAACGGACGTAACAGCAAAAAAAATCTGAGTAGATGAAAGAGGACTTCATTAAAAAATCTTAAATTTTCAATTTAGAGGTACAAATATATGTAACTATGAATAAACATATAATTTATGTATGATCAGGAAAATAGAAAGCTACTGATAACATGTCTTTTAATGCTAATTATATAAATATTCTTAAAATATTTATGAAAGCTAAAATGAAGAAAACTCAAGCAATTGTTTGAAGAATTCAGCTGCTTCATTAACTCAAATGTAACACTTGACATAGGAAATTGAGACGGTAAGTAGAAATTTCAATAGTGAGTATAATAGATTACAATGGTGACTCTTTAAGACTATTATAGAGCAAACAATACAATAAATAATGTTTTGTTGCACTTTTTTCATTACTAATTATCTATTCAAATTTGGAATAGATGAGTCATTATCATGTTAATCATAATCTCATGGAACCCTGAATTTTATTATACAGGCTTAAATTACAGCTGTGATTAGTTTCTTTACACTTAAATCCAACCATCAAAAACTTCTTACTCATGAACTTCATCATCTGTTTAACATTGAATTCCGATTGATCCAATGAATCACAATGGAAAACAGGGAAGGAGATTAACGAGGGCCTAGGAATAGTTTGTAATTACAATAAAAACATGAATTTCTGAGTATTATCTGATTCAGAAGGGATTAGACGATACGTTGAAGTGATACTTCATTTATCAAAGTGGAAAAGTTAAGCTAGCTAATTATCCACCCTTATAAATGGTCAAGTTGCATCTCTGTGTAAAGCTATCTCCTGTACATAATTCATATTGAATCGCATGGTATATACTCATTTGCCCATGTAGCACAAATTCTGTAAGTAGGAGAGACAATGCTTGCCCTACGAGCAGCTACTTGCTCCACAGAATTGGAATAAGGTCTCCATCAATACTGAAGCAGACAAATTCTCAACTAATTGCACTTCCCATTCTCACAACTCATGAAAACAAGAAGCTGAGATGAACCATTAGAAAGATCCACCAAAAGAGGATACCACGGCAGAAGAATTAAAGCAATATGATCCTAACCAGAGTCCACAAATCTAGACCATTTTCTTCATAAGTATTTATGTAGTTTGTAAATTATTCCTTCTCTTCATTAATAATTATCCATAACTTAAAAGAATTCAGTATTGAACAAGGATGTTATGGACAACCTTCTTCATCAAGCAGGTCAGAATAGGCAAACCTTTCTGATCATTACAGAAAATTTTGCAGGATTTAAAATGCCATATAATATTTGGTATGTAACTTATCCTTTCGTAGAATGGTATTAAATTCTACTGTAGATCCTTTGGAAGAGCAATCTTCAAAATTGGGTTACCGAACTATTTCTTTATTCAAATTACGATAACACCCAACTCAAGTATCCCTCCATCTGCAAACAAAGAATATTTCCATATCCTAAAATATTACAACCTTCCAAGTTCTTTATAGCAATATATGACCTTTAATCAGGGCCGGATTAAGAATGCGGGGGCCCCAGGGCCAATCAATGTGTGGGGGCCCTTTTGCAGTCACATTTTAATTACATTACACAATAAGATTGTCTTCATTTTATTTATTTATTATCACAATTTTAACTTAGTCATCTAATACAGTGTAGAAGTAAGTCAGCCAGCATTTACGAATCACTTTCATGAAAATTTTGTCAACTTAAATCCTTAAAAAACCTATTTGTTGGAATTTTTTGTGGGGGCCCTTAATTAATAATATAAGATCGAAACTGAGGATAGATGGCAGTGTAAAATAAACAATGACCAATATTGTACGAGTGAAATTTAAAAGTAGCATTTTATTTTCAGGTCTCTGCCCCTCAGAATAACTAAATCCATTTACAGAAGTGAAATGGTAAAACTTTATTCCTAATCAAAAATATTTTTCATTTATCACTACTAATAGATTATACTCAGAAGATAAATTCACAGGTAGTAACTATGAACTTAATATGAATGAATAACCCATGGTTCCAATTGCTGTTAACTAATTAAGCAGTAATTAATAATTTTACCATAAAATGGAATAGATTCTAATTAAAGCACTTAAACATTCCCTAGCAGATCACTTTAAGTTTAACTTTTTATCAACAAAGAAAGAATTATGTGAAATATATGGTGGTAAATCAATTAAAATTAACCTTAGTCTCACCTATATTTCAAATTTTATTACATATACTGAACTTAACAAAACAACTTCAACCAAGGGCATAAGATTTAAATCCCAATCCTTACAAATTTAAAAGGCACTAAAACATTCACAAACTAGATTTATAATGTAAATAAAGATTTGATACTGATATAGGAAAAGTCACCCAGAGAAAAAGACATTACATGAGATAATAAAAAGGGCTACATTTATATTAAATGAAAATGCCATTTATTAAATCAAGCAGTGGAATACAAAAAGAAAAAGGTATCAAAAATGGTTTCATATCTAGGCAGAGACAGAACACAAATAAATTATTTGTAACAATCACATATCAAAAATGCTAGTAGTGGCATCTTTCCCATCCAACTTTCCTGGAAGACTAAAAACTCAATTTAACACACACATGGTATAAAACCTCCAACAGTAATTGATGAGTATTGATTGGCGAAATAGGAAAAATCAATAATTGAGCAATCGACAAATGCACAGCCACTCAGGCTAGTGATAATTATAAAAGGGATCAATACAACCATCAGTCTTAAAAACAGTAGTAAAAAGTCAATACAAAAATTCAGTAAAATTACGCAAGGAATGTTCAATCACAAAATATGCGCACTAGGACTAGTAATAGGAATAAGAACCATTAATTTTAGAAAAGTTAAGCACTTTCTTGGGCGGCTGCTTCATTGGCCTCGAGTTCTGCCTTCTTAGGAACTGCCTTTACTGCCTCAACTTTCTTGTCACTTGAGACACCATTTTCCTTCGTCTCCGCACGATCTATTCCATTGGTACACACTTTCTTCTCCGCTTCTCCATTCTCTTTGATTACTTCAGATTTCTCGTCATTGTTTTTACTCTCATCCTCACCCTCCTTTTTCTCCTCACTCTTCTCTTCGGCTGACTTAACCTCAGAACTTTCATCAGATTTCTTTTCCTCCTCTTTCTTGGTTACTTCCTCCGATTTCTTTTCTTCTATCGTTTCTCCAGATTTTTCTTCCACATCTTCAGATTTCTTTTCTACAGTCTCCTCGGATTTTTTTTCTACGGTTTCCTCTGATTTCTTCTCTACAGTCTCCTCGGATTTTTTTTCTACGGTTTCCTCTGATTTCTTCTCTACAGTCTCCTCAGATTTCTTCTCTACGGTCTCCTCTGATTTCTTTTCTACGGCCTCCTCTGATTTCTTCTCTTCAGTTTCCTCTGATTTCTTCTCTACAGTTTCCTCAGATTTCTTTCCTACAGTTTCTTCTGACTTATCTGACTTCACTTTCTCTGTTTTTGTGTCCTTCACGTCATCAGCTGATTCTTTCTTCTCCACCTCTTTAGCTACTTCCTTCTCTTTCGTTTCTACTTCCTTCTCTTTCGTTTCTATTTCCGTCTTTTCTTCAGCTTTTGATTTTTCTACAACCTTCTCTGACTTTTCTTCTTCAGCACCAGCTTTAGCTACTTCTTTCGCTTTCTCAGCCTTTTCCTCTTTCTTGTCTTTAGCACCATCAACTTTTACCTCTGATTCTTTGCTCTTTTCAACTTCTACCTTCTCTTCAGACTTATCCTTCTCAGTAGCCTTATCTCCCGATACTTTTCCGTCCGTTTCCATTGCCTCTACCTCTGATTCCTCCTTTTCTACTTCAGACGTATCTTTCTTTTCTTTACTTTCTGTACTAACTTCCTCTTTCTTATCTTCTGCAGGCTTTTTCACCTCAACCTCAGCTTTCTCATCTACCTCCATTTCCTCCTCCACTTCCTCTTTCTTTTCCTTGTTGTCATCAGTACCAGTTTCCTTTTTCTCCTCAGGAGGTGTGACAATGATATTAATGGGTGAGATGGCCTCCTCTACCTTTTCCTCTGTCTCTGTTACGCTCTCATCCAATTTGGGCTTCTTCCCACAAGCATCCTCTGGTTCCTCTGACATCTTGCGCTTGCCGCAGATATGTTGTGATATGTCCTCAAAAGAGTCTATCACAGGAAAACTTTCACGTACACTGTTACCCATGTACGAATTCCCTTCCCTGCACATCATTATTACTACCAAACCAGCTTTGTGGGCTGCACGTGCAGCTAAAAAAAGAAAAAAAATTGACATTAGAAATTATTAATATTCTTAAGCCCCCAGGTATGTTAATATCAACTCAATAGTAGATGCGAGTACATGATACCTATCACCTTGTCAAAATTAGAAGAATTATTGTGAAACTTTTCTCACCATAGTGAATATTCCTCAAAAGGAATACTTTTCATTCATCAATATCTTCATTGAAAAACTGGAATATTAACAAAATACATTCACTTCAAAGTGGGATTTCAATAGTTCCATACTAAGTTTCAAGGCTTGTGGGTTTTGGTTAAGGCCAAAAATTTCTTGGGTCATTTTCAATGCTTGAAATTATACATTTCCTTGAGAGAAAGTCAAGGAGAATATGTCTGCTGAATTTTCAGTTTAGACAGTTTGGAACACAGCAGAACTTGAGTCAGGAGCAGTAATTGATAAAAAGAAACCTTATTTTACAACAATCAGCAAAAGGAGCATTTAACACTGAATAACAAATCCAACTTATGAAGACTTTTTAAATCAATCCACCTTGATTGTAGAGGACTCTCAATGAAAATGCCAATTGTTTAATGACCAATCGATAAGTTAAAAATATTGACCACAAAAATAGAAAGAAGCGGTAACTTTAAATCTTAAATTACGACGACTAATTATTTAACAACATCAGGGGAGAAATTCAGCTCAAATTCAACCTCAGGGAAAAAGCATGTTATACTAGGATAAATATAGTACTTAACATTTCTGAAATAATATGATTACATTTATATTTAATGCAATAATACTTGACTGCAAACTAAGAAAACCTCATGGCAAAAAAACAAGCAGCTTCTGAAGCCCTTGAGGTTTTCATGGCTTTAAGACTGCCTTTCAAAGATTATATGAATTCAAGCCTTATCACATAATAGTATCTAAATACAATTTAATAAAATCAAGAAATGATAAGCAACACTAATCCTTAACTTACAGAAGAAAGTAATTAGGCCAATACTAATTGGTCCTACTTGGCTCCCTTTTAGACGTTAAGGTTCATAACAAGAAAATCTAATTGTTCTGTAAGTAAGATTTACTTAGTAAACTATGACTGCAATTATTAAATGGATATTGCAAATACAGTTCAGCATTTTGTAAATGACATGGCAGTCATACTTACTGTAGCAGTCAATGAATAGAAAGGTGCTAATAATAAACACAAATAACTAACATCTGTGCATTGCAGTATTACAGGTGCAATACTAACACAAACCCATAACAAAAACAAACCAATGCAAAGAAATATACTGAGAAAAAATACTGTAGCCACGAAACAATGATATGCAGTCAAAGATGTTATTCCAGAACACTATAACTGATTCCACACGCATCATGCAAACACATGCAACAGCAATGCAAATCAACACAAACATTTTAACTAACAAACCCTTCGATAACTTGCAAGTAAAACAATCACTACACACCATCATGACATCTAAATACTTAAAAAGGATGGTCAATAGACGAAAAAATTCATGAGAGACCATCTGAAAAGGTTGGATTAGATGATGAAAGAAAAGATACATTATGAGAAACAAATGCAGATTAAACATTCAGGTTGATTACCAATAACACACTAAATACTTTCAGAGTATAAACTACTTCAACAAATGTATGTAGTTTAACAAATTGACAATCACTGAAATATACATTCCTTATGGGCATGACAACATCGGTGTAGCTGGGCATCAATATCAATATAAAATGAATACTGAACAGGAAATTGAAAGAATTAAATTAAATTACACAGTATTAAAGGAAGGGAAAACACTATTTCAGCAATATAGCTGCACTTAGCTGACAATTATGAATTGTCTGTGAGGGTATAGAGATATATGAACGATTTTCTGCTTTCACCTCATTTCAACCATAATATTTAAAACATACCCCCTCCATGTTTTTTAAAGTTCTCTTAATTATATATTCTTATTTTATTTACTTAAGTTCAAGGACTCAAGATTCATTTGGAATCAAAATCTTGGTCTCCGAAGTTTTACTGTCCTAAGCAATGATTTGCTTAGACCATGGGGGTTCAGACCCATAGAATTGATGATTCTGAAGAATGACCTATTAACACTTTTCTAATTTATCACAGAAACAACCAGCCAGAGTATAAAAAGGCTATCTTCATTCAATCCATTGCAGCTTTAATGTACGAGGTAAATATTACAACTGAGACTGTACTTTTAAAATTAAAATATCCAAATCTGCGCCAATAGTCACAAAATTCTTAAGTGTACGTGATACATGACATATTTTAGAATACTAATGTAATGCAAGTCAAGTGCAAAATTCAAGTCAGGAAATATCCACTGTAAACAAAATGCCGGTAGTCCTCCACGCTAAAAGTCTTATGGAAGTGTGCATGTTAACCAATTCAAAATCTGGTCGTTAAAATGTTTGGAGGTCTAGCCCTTTCAATTAAAGACTATCGACTGACAGTTTAGTCTGTAGTCTTCAGGGCCTCTTATGGAAATAACATCAATAGCACATTGATTAACAATTGATGAGTTGCATTAAACCAGGGTGAACCGAGGATACGGCTAGTACTGTGCTATAGGAAATTTGCACGAATCTAGAACATCATTGATGCTAACGTGCACTCTAATTTTTTATCCAAAAAGACTGAAAAGGGTGTGCATTATTAGAGTAAGTACACGTAACTATCCCCCATGAAGAAGAATATTTTCTATAAGCCTTTTAGCATTTATCGCATGCAGAGCAATTTTCTTTAGCAACAATTACATTTTAGCAAAGAAGAACATAAAAAAGATTCTTGAAAACCTAGGTATTGATTCTTAAACATAGATTAAAACCATACAAAAATGAATAACATGGAATAACACAAATCCCCCTTAGCAAATTAGAGAAATTGGGAAATGTGATAGGGATCTACATGATTAACTACCAATTTTTACCTTTTTCAAATATTATAGAGGAGACTATAGTCGTCAGCAATGCAGTCAACATACAGGATTTTTTTCTTCACTTGCAATAGTGCTATTGCTTCACATAGGAAAAATAATAGTAGTTAATTGTCCTTATTTGGGTGAGATTGAAACTAATAGTCTCTTCTTCTATTTAACCCATAGCATGAGAGTTGACCATTTTATCTAACTATCTAGTACTCAAATATATAAAAATCTTATCTCTTTACTCAACTATCATACAAGATACATTCTTTTAGATATTGTCATTAAGTAGCCAAGTTCAATTACTCGAGATCATAGCAAGATTTCAGTTTCTCACTAATTCTGAAACTCAAGGCATAAAATACAATAACTAGAATTCAATCATTGCAGCATGAGAACAGATTCTTCAAATGAAACAGTTACCATGGGTTGTTTCCATTCCATTCTTCAAACAATGTATACTTCAAAATTACGCAATTTCATATAACAATATAACATCTAGCTTAAATCCAACATCACTGAATCTTTCTTTAAAAATATACCAATAAATTTTTAAAATACTATAGACTTCATACTCTTGAGGATAAAAACAATCACCTATCATTTTCCACAGCATAATTTGAAAATTATTTCAGAATTACACCAAAAAAGATTTGTAAACCAATCATATCGAGTGTATTACTCCTAAATGCTCGTGATATTCTTGGTAGTTACTCTAGTTAACACTAAACATGCAAGATGCAGACAAACAAGGAAATACACTACATTTAGTTAGCTAAAGAAGCCAAAATGTTGAATGTATAAAGTTGTTATAGTTTTGGTAGATTTAATATCTTAATTAGACTAAACTTACTTTGTGCATTATCTGTTAGAAAAGCAACTTTGTCAGCGGAACAATCCACCTTCTTACACATCTCCCTAAAGCTCTCAGATCTGGTCCTTGGGAATTCACTGCTGTAAAAGCAGCCTGAAATAAGCTACAAAAAATTTACAGCTTGTTAAAAAAATAAAAGTACAAGCAAAAATGCACATATAATTACACAAACACAAATTGGAATTAATGATATGTGACCACATTCGAGAAATTTTATACTGCATAAATAAATGCAAAATTTGTTAAGCATTAAATAACTCTCTTGACAATGTTAATTGAGCCTTCAAAAAGAACTAGAAGTGTGCAAGGCTATGTGCTAACTAATTCAAGAGAGTGAAGCAGTAATACTCTGTAAAAGGGAAAGAGAATTTACTTGGAGAAAACTAAACCATTTTGAAGTGATCAAATCGGTTAAGATTTGCAGGCAAAAACCATTAGTGAAGCAATGCATGCTGTATTAGTGCAATCCTGATAACCAATCCTCCCTTTTCATGCTTCAAAGAATGCTTCTGCTAAGAGCATTTCAAATGTGCACAATGTAAGTTTTAAGAATCTGAAAGTGCCACAGGCATTCATAAAATGTGCATTATTACTGACTAGTTTCAAGTGGCACTTCTAAAAAGAACGATTCTGTCCCAAGAAACTCTTCCCAGCGCAACTTTCGGTCACAAACATGCACAACTTAAGAAAGGTTTTAAAATAAGGTTTGCAGTTAGTTAATCTGTGGGTAGTAACTTTTTGTTTTTGCAAAAACTGGGTATTGTAAGTAAATATTTCTGAAGTCCAACCCTAGACAATGCAGCACATTTTTACAAGGAAACCAACAAATTAGAACTTTAGCTTTGATTCGATTAACAAAGTTCATTATTTGTAAATCTACGTAATTTTAAAATGCCACAAGAAATTTAGATATTAATACAAATGCTGTCTTTACCAAGTACGAAATTGTGCACAAAACAGACCAAAATTAAAATTTAATTTCTCTAAGAGGATGGTTCCTTAAGTTCTTAATTCCCAACCTCATATCCTTCTTTGGATGGAATGAAGGAATACCAAAAAGTAAAATATTTTGGAAAAAACATCATGAGCTCTGCTATGAACTGCTACTAAAAGTTAGCAATGTGTGCCTTACGTCAATAATATCCCCTAAAGCGCAATACTAAAGCTACCTGATTTGCTGCTACTTTTAGCAGGAACAAGGGGAAATTAAAAATGGATTTTACAAAAATGCAAACTAACAGCAGACCTAAAACTCTTTCTACTACATTCTCTCCACGTTAACAAAAATGAGCAACACGAAATCATGCAATAATGTTAAAGCCATTGTACTCACCTCTGTGATATCACCTTCAACAGAATTTGAAACTAGGTATTTCTGTGACATTTCTAGCCCAGAGGAGTACATGAAGATTTTCTTCCCTTCAGCAATCCATTTCTTGAACGCAGGAAGAACATCAGGAAACAAGCTGAAAAAAGGCATCCATCAAAATCACTTCATGAGCTCCTAAGAAAAACTTCACCTACACTTGCTTTGATCCAACACATTGGAACAAAACATATCCTCAAATAGTTTCTGCCAACGGAAAATTTTCATCTGTTAAAATACAAATCTATACCAATCAGTGATTAAGTAAGGAGTAAGTTCGCCATCTCAAAGAGGATACCAAATTAATACCACAACTGTCAATCTGATAACAGGCCAAAATCTCACCAAACATTGAACATCAGAATTTCTTGTGACACTTAAACTAAAAAAATGAAAATAAAGTTTTGCAAATACTGCTTAATGAAGTTATAAGAAGAGAAATGTTTGAGACATTAAACATTGTTGTTATACAGGAGAATAAGGTAATGGATAACAATTTTGTAGCACTGCAAGGTAAAACCTGACCCTGTATTAAATAGTTGGAAGAGCAAGTATGCAATACTGCATATTTGTTCAAATATTACGTAAATGCTCAAGGAGGTTTCAGTAGGGCTCGGAAAAAATAACTTTCTTAGCGATTCTTATCGATACGTTTTTAGCGTTACCGATTTTTATCGATTAGAACAGGCTGGGCATGTTTTTAAATTCAGCAATATGATGAGCGATGGATTGCATCTATGTTTGTCTGATTACTTAGATGAGTTATCGATTTTTGATGAATTTAAAAACAGTCCATTGGTTTGTTTGCTGTTAGCCATCTCGTCAACTGTTGCATTGCCTATTCAACAAACTTCCCAATGAAAATTATCACTTTTTAAAATTGTAATGCTGTAGATTTTGATAATATTTCACTGTTTAATAAAATAAATAATACGACTTTCTTCAATATATTGCCTTTTCTCTCTCCAATGTTTCTATATATATAGTACACCATGATTGAAAATTTTCCGCTAGGTACTATGGAGGGGGAAGTTATCGATAAAAATCGATAACTTTCCAAAAATTCTCGATACGTATCGATAATTTATTTACCGATTTTACCCAGCCCTAGGTTTCAGCCAACCAAATCGATTTAAATCCCGAATGCTATCCGTTTACCACGAACTGTACTTGAAGAGCAAAGAATTTGTGAACTTGGTGCTAATTTAGAAAAGAATTATGAATCACTTAGCAAATATGAATGTACTTCACTACCCAAATTTGGCAATAGAAGCGTTTGTAATAGAAGGTAAACAGAAATTAAGTGACATGAAAAATGAGTTAAATAAAATCATCTCAATGAGCCACAGCAGACAAGCCCAATAGCACTTTAAGCAAGATGCAAGAGGAGACCGGGATTCTGTGGTACAATAAAGGTTAAACTATCTTTGACAATTAAAGGATCTCACTCTAGAACTAAAAGAAGTAGCTTAAATGGATCAGGAAGGATCATTTCCTTGAACTGAGATGCTAATAGGAACAATAACCAGATCTATAGGATAATGTAAGCAATTAAGTATAGATCCAATTGGGCATTGCCATATGAGATTATGAACTGATAGAAAAGACAAAGGAAAAAAAACTGGAATTGCTGAAATTTGAATAGTATGAACAAGGCAATGAGTGAAGAGATAAGGAAATACAGGTTTTAAAATAAGCTAAAAATATAGTAGTCAGAGTCTCAAGAACAAGAATTTGAGAGCAATTGAAATAGTTAAGCAATAACCAACTGCCATTAGAAAGAACATCCTGGCAATGAAACCTTGCTCATCAAGACTGATTTAAGAAACTATAACCTCCAACTTTCAAGCAGTACCAAAGATAGCTCTGTTCATGATCTAAAATAAAGTTTCCTTTGCTCTGAATAATTGTGGGCAATTTATATTTTCTTCCAATTTAAGTTAAATCAAGGAATTGGTTGCAAAATATTCACCAAAAGCTGCTCATAATTAAAGGGATCATCAGCAAGTTACCTGATATTTCTACATAAGTTTCATCAATGATCATTTGATTGTTAAAGCTACTTGCAAAGTAACTCCCTTGGACAGAAAAGATCAAGATAATATTAACCTTTAGAGTGCCAACGTTACTCACAGTGACGTTGGAAAATTTGTGTTAAATGCCAGCGTCGCCCTGAGTGACTCTTATTTCAAAAGCTATTTATGTAAACAATTTACTGTAATAACTTTTTTGATTAATTTCTGAAATAGAGATTTCATAATAAAAAGTAATGTTTCCTATACCTAGTAAAATTTTAAGCAAATTATTCAGAATATTATTCGATTAATAGACATTTTTCAAAAAATCTGCAATTCTCTGTAAAATAGCCTGGCAATTTTCGCATGATGTTAGGCAATTCTGCATGGCACTCAAAGGGTTAATAAACAACCACCTTGGATCCATAAACAAAGAACATGCAGAAAACAACCAATGATGTTAGACAAATTAAAAAGCTAATAAGAGGAAATATTAGCAATAGTGTCTTTCTGGAATAAACAACCGAGATGCTAGAAACAAAATGAGGCGAGTAAATTAACAGGGAAAGAGGACCTTTTACTCATTTTTTGGAATGAAATTGTAGTTAATGGCGATCAATAAATTTCAAGAATGTATATATGAAGCAGTTTTACTCCTGAATTTAAATCTGTTTAAAATATCTACGTTTGTAAAGACACGCTTGAGGAGAAACTATACAACCAAAGCTATGAAAAGGTGAGTGCAATCACTACAAATCTCAGCAAGCTTTCCACAGCAATGGTTAATAAGTTTGTTATTCTTAACACTTACTTGCCAAGGAAAAATAATTTCAGCTGTAGAATAAGACCCAGAAGCATCTATGTAATAAACACTCCATGACATTATAACTACATAGCTTGAAGATGGAAATGATAGAAAGAAAGATAGGAAGCTTACAATTAACTGGAGAGTAGATCATAAGCTTTGCATTAATTATCGACCATATTGTTAACTTATATACAGCAAACATTTACACCAACCCATCAAGTTATTTCAACTTAACAAATATGTAGGCAAATATGTCAACAAGATAATTTAAGAGAAAGGCTTTAATGGAGTTATCCATGTAAATGATATTCCACTGAAAATGAAGAAATACAACGCACAATTGGGGTCCATATCATGGGAAGCTTCATACCCAGTGAGCCACACAGAATCAAGAAATCGTCAAAGGTTATAAAGCTATCACGTAAATGAGTTTAGCTCGAGACTTTCTGACTTAAGACAACAGAAGTTTTCATTAGTGGTAAATTCATAAATTTGTCCCAATTCAATCATTGAAGATATATAAAATTGGTTTCAACGATTTAGTCAACGAGTGATATAGTCATAAAGGCTAAAAAATGTAGCCACTGAGAGCACTAAAGTTTGAATTGCATTGGACAGACCCAAACATGTTCTGTTACCAACCACAAGTGCGATACCCCTCCGCAAAAATGTACGGATATCACCACATTCACTAGCAAAATGTAGTTAATCACAAAAACTAGTTCATACACTTACGTATGTTTTACGAATGATGAAATTTTAAAATAACCGGCGAGGTTACAAATAAGTCGAACTAATGACTTACACGTTTACTGATAACAGCCAAAAAGTTACTCCAATAACTAGGGGATAGACTGCAGGCTATTAAAACATCGAGCAAACAAAAATATACATTAAAAGAAATAACCAACAGAAATGATTAAATATTAACCTTACTCTTAAGTTCATCCCTAATTATCCCTTAAAATATAATTGTAAATCAATTAACTTGTCAGGCTTATTCCTATTTAGTTTCAAAGTTACTTACTGGCCTTGAAGTTTTCCTTTTGAATACCCATCATTAACGATACGACTTTTGATCGAAGTCAAGTCGGAGCTGTCAATTTGATTAAGAGCGTATTCGGCCACAGCTTCCTTAACTTCTTTAACATCAACATCGTCGCCTTCTGGAATAGTTATAGCACCAACCCATCCTTCTGCTACTTCAGCCTTTGCCTATGGATGAACTTCTTGTTATTTGCACCGCAAAAGCAAAACAACCACAATCAATGTTTAACTACTTTGCTTACCTGTTTTCTTAAGACTTTGACCATTTCCTGTATTTCTTCATCATCCCAGTGGCTTACGATGTATTCCTTGAGATTTCTCTTAATATATGGATGTAACGTATCCTGAAAAATAACGTCGGCCATTGTTAAACAAGTTCATCTTAAGCTATGAAAACAACACAATGTGTAATTCTTCGTTGAAATTTCTTGTAAGTTATTAGGAGCTGGAAGAAAAAAAAGCCCGTGAGTTAAGAATATAACTATAAAATTGAACTGTATCCCATACATAAGCCGTACATCATCTCAACAATTCCATGTAGCTAAATTTGCTGTAATCAATGCAGAAGTATCAGAAACTATAAAATACAAAACGCAATATAGAACATAAGATGCAATGTAGTTAGGAAAAGGAAAACCCATATCTTAAAAACAATATTTTACTTTCATTTAATATTACGTCCATGTTGAAGTAACGGACGTGCAACGTGCAAGTCAGAAGACATCTTGGCCGGTCCAGAATGCACGTGTTCGATTAAAAGTTAATATACTCACTTCTGGAAATGTATAAGAAGTAGTCGTTCCAACTGTTTCTGTGACGATGTTTGATACATTTCGGAGTTTATCGGAATAATCGGCAAGGTGCTTGATATCAACAGCCATATTATCAGGAGAACTGTCACAGGGCCAACTGGTAACGTCAACGGCTGTCAAACTTACTCCGGTGGCGTTCGCTATCCTAGTTCAAGAGGGCGTACGTATTTGCCGGTATTGGCGCGGATTTGTTGCTAAGGTTACTATTGAAGAGCCATCTGTCAGCAAAAATTTTAGATTGAAAGAGTTTCTAAATAAGATTTGAATTTAAGAAATGGAATATATCATCTCTGATTGAAAATATATTATTTGTTTCGAGATGCTAAAATATATCAGAAATCGGATTATTGCCTCGAATGTATGCTGTCATCTCACAGCAATTTCGAATGTGATTTTTGATATGGTGGAAACGTATTTCCAGATGAAATCTCGTAAAATGAAAGGTACCAAGTATTTCATTCCACGTAAGAATCGAATCAGTTGATAAAACTATGGGTGATGATAGTAAAAATAAACGAAAAATTCATGTATGTAATGTTGTGAGCGAAGGTGATAGGAATTGTAGTTAGCTTTCATGTTTGAAGATTAACTTTCAGTGCATAATTTGCATTATATTTGTAATTTGATGTGTAAATCCTACCCACAATATTTACGCAGAAAGCAGCAGTAACTGTCATTTTTAATGGCCTTTTTAATCGGAGTTAATTCAGAGACAGCATTTTATTTATTCATAAAAATTTGCAAGCAGGTATTTTAATCAAATTATGGAGTTCTTTATATAATTATATCTGTAAAATACTTCCCTAAAGCACATGTTCCTCACTAAAAGCAGCATCTTACTACAGGAATGCGACCCAAATTATTTTCTCGAATGGGCTCCCGGATAGTCATGTGGACAGCGCGTTCGCCTTTGGTGAAAGCGGTCCCGGGTTCGATTCCCGGTGGGAGCCAATGTGCGAAATGACCTCAGCTGTCGAAGCACCTTTAACAATACTACTACTACTACTATTTTCTCGCTAGAACGGATTGATTTTCGTAATGCTGGTGCTGAAAATTTCAGGCCTTCAAATTTAAAACCGACGATGTTGAATAATAACCGACCGACCTCACAGAAACCCAAATAACATAATAAGTAATTACTATATCGTATATTACAAATAAATTCGAATCAATTCCCTGTTTCCGCTAAACTTGAAATAATAAAAAAAGAAATTTATAATAATTTCATTTATTAATTTGATTACATATACCTTAATCATAAACAGAAAATACTCGACGGTGTTGGCGTGATCAATTTTCATTTCTCATTGCCAAAGATACTCATGAATGTCACCGCATAAAATTCCACCATCAGTCTCCTCTTCAGTGTTTTCCATTTGGCCAACTTGTTGCAGCATTCAAGCAACACAGACAAGCATAAAAATCTTTGAATACTTTGAGTAGGATGTGCTACAAGCCCAAACTGATCAGGCTAAAGCAGAAATGGACAACGTAAGACTAATTTCTAAAGTGACACAATACATGTTTATGAGTGGTGCAGTGAACCTCAAGTAATAATAAAAATAGATGTATTACCCGTTTTCATGAATACAAAAAGATACAATAGCATAACCTTTTACTGAACTAAGGAGAGCACATTTTAGTTGATTATCAAATATTATGGCACAATATTACAGATTATGACACATCATAAAAGTTGATGGCACATCATATTTGTTTGTATGGAACTTTTTAAACAATGGACATTATCAGCACCTGAATTATAAAAGGTGGCCTCAAGTATCGCCTGCAGTGATTAGAAATAATGGCAAGGCCAACCTTCCTTTCATTTAAAAATGAGCTTCTCTAAAAGTGGAAACAGCATAGTTGCATCCCATCTTCTATAAAAATTCCATGAGATATCTATCACATATTCTGCCATCAAGCAAATCAATTAATTATAGATCTAATTAATTATTATGACCCCTGCTGTAGCTTCATTTCCCAATTTCATATACTAATATGTCTTTTTCCACAATGTTTTTCAAACTTGATTTTTCATGATAGTGCATTGTAATTTTACTGCAGTGGTAGATCCAATAACATATATTTCCTGCCTATTATAAAAACATGACCATATTTCCTTGATTACTGAATAAAAATTAGCATATCAAACAGTAAGTATATGAAATAAACATTATATTAGCACCAAATAACCTTGAATTCTTATTTTTGATGCCATCCTTTCACTACCTAAACTCACTGGAGCCCTAGTTGCTTCTTATTTTCAATTTTATCTTACTTTTACAAACATGACAGTACAGTTTATGCATCAACAAAAACCCTTCTCTATCAAAAATATCAGTAGATGTTTTTCTTTGTTCTCAACAATTAGGAATATATGGCAATTTGGTATAGCTATTTTATTGCAATAATATGGAAAATTATTAAAATATTCATTTGAGAACTAGAAAAAGCATTCACTCCCATCATGCCTTTGCCTAACGTTCATTCAGAATTCATAGTAGAAGCCGTGCTCGATCATTTCTTCAAAAGATGAAACCACAGGGTAATTATCTCTTGCGCTCTGCTCCAGCGGCATATTTCCCTCTCGGTCCATGATCACTGCAATGACTCCTGCCTCAGTAGCAGCAGTTATTTCTGCAAAACAAAGGATTCAAATATTTCATTAAAGAAAAATAAATATTCACAGATTAATACATAAATTACTTAAGGTAAACACCAGTGGTATAGTGGAGTGGGAAAGGAGTTCCCACACTGGTTTTCCACAATAAAAAAAGCCAATTTATTGCTAAATATTGATTTTGTATTAAATTTTTGAAGTTAATAATAAAACAATACTTGACCAACATTTTTAAACTCAATTGAAGTAGATATGACTTTCCTTATAATTTGACAAACATATTTAGCGTTCCCACACTAGAAAATTTGCCACTACACCACAGTTAAACACGTTTTCGGTTTTCAAAAAAGGAGTATAAGAGAACTTCATAAATTTCCACACTAATATATTTTATTGAATGAACTGGCGCCAGGTCCTTCAATATAGTATATTAGAGTGGAAATTTACGAAGTTCTCTTATTCTCCTTTCAGAATGTTGTCCTCCACAAAGTAAGGTCAAACACGATATAATACATTTTCAGATTCTTTCAAGTACTATAATAATCATGGAAAATAACTTTAGAGATGATGCATAGATTCGATATGATTTGACTGTAATTGGTGGAACAGCATTTAATAAATGAGAAAGCTATCTTTGTATTTACCACAAGATTTTTTATTGACGATCGGTTTTGACCTTGAAGCTATCATCAGGTCTAATCTGATGAAGACTGCAAGGCTTGGGGTATTTGGGATGGGAATAAAAGGGTGGCTGGGGAACTAGTGCATAAGGAATTGTTGGCAATTACCTACTGACAGATGTCAGTAAACATGGTAATGCAGACGATTGAACATCGCATCTTTGTGATGGAGATACCTGGCAAATGGCAAAAGTTTCACTAATTTCTTTTTTAATGCAACCATTCCAGTTTCAACTATTTATGGGTATCATAAGGCCACAGCTGATTAAAGTGTTTCAGAAGGAAAGGAGGGGAAAGGGAATTTGAAGGTGGAGGGGGTAGAAGAAGAAGATTGACCATTGATAGCAGGAGGGAGGGGACTTCTACAATTAATTTTATAGCATCTTTGTTTTTGAGACCTTCATTGAAACGAGTGGTTTGGTGGGGTTTACACAGCTGAGATTTCATACATATTTCAGTGTTGAATGACATAGGACCTTAGTATTTCTTTTTATGAGGCTACCTGGAAACTATGGTTTACATCAAGAAACCATGGTTTTTGACATGCAAATACGAGGCCCTTTCAGATACCATCAGCCAAGAAATTCGAATGATTTCAATTTCTAGGCTTCTAAAAACAATGGACAACTTTTCCGCTTGTCTACAAAAATGCTTGGACAGTGGAAAACTTGAACTATGGCAGCTGATATTTGAATTATGTTACTTTAAAAAAATAAAGCTTCATATTTTAGCCTCACTTTCGGAAATGGAATTATATGTGTACTCTTTCAAAACAAGAAAAGATGATATTCATAAAAAATAACAGTGAAAGAGAATTGAAATTCATCACACCTCCTGGCCAGACCCTATTATCATGTGAAGCTGACCAACATTTATGCAGAGTATTCTTAGAGGCATTAACAACCATTGTTTCCATAGGATACTTCAGGATTTCATTACTTTTTAACATTTTAAGTAATGACTCTGACTATTAATATCGATGAAACTTTTTCAAAATTAACATTCATAGAGTAAAAAGTATAGTAAAAGAATTAACTATCACCTCCTTCAAGGAAGAGGTCAGCTAAATGAATTGATATTCAAATATTCTGTTAATGCTAGGTTTGTTATAATTTTCACCCTTTATACTAACAATAAGATGAATAACATACACCCAATAAAAGAATATTTTTCAATTTTTCTTCTACTAATGATAGAACCTAAACAAAATGAACGGAAATAACTTGGTTAAGCTTACGAGTAGGAGATAGGCATTCCAAATTATTCAATTGAAGAGATCACAGAGGAGGCTTCAATTGCAGGTTTACGAGTAATAGTATATTGAGAGAAATTTAATCCTTTCAATGACACTAAAACCAAAGGGTATCATTAAGTTAGATTAGGTTAACATCAAGAAAAGTTAACATTAGGTGAGATAATTTACTCATAAGAAGAGCCTATTCTTTTATACCACCCTGGTCTGTTGAATCAGTTTTAAAAGGTGACAAGTTTGGGATAGGTACTTATTATTTTATTGTCTATCCAGCTTGTTTATGGATTTACAATTGGAAAATCAACACAACAAAAAATTAAGCTAAAAATATTGAGGGGAACAAATGAACACAAAATGAACAATTAAGGTCAAATTTCAAAAGTAAAAAATATGATAGACTCCAATAGTTTAAAGTGGAAATTACGATTCAGTTAAGAAAGAGGTAAAATACAATTTACAAAGTAAACTATTAGAAAAGATTTTGATGTTTTTATCTTATAAGGAACCTAAGGAAGGGGTGAGTTATATCTCAAATGTTTCAAACACCTCAATACCGTGAATTACACTTTGTGAGACACTTGGGATGCTTACATATTATTCACTCACAATCTATAACTAATATTTTGAGTAATTCCAATACCGTAGAAATAAAAAGTAATGTTGTATAATTGAACAGCCTGACATTGCATTTAACAGGCTCAAATAACCACACCTATTCAGCTTTGTATTGAAGTTTTCCATAGGGAATATTATCCCAAAAAGGGTTCAATAGCTGTCATCCTGATCACGTAATGGTTTGTTTATGAAAAATAATAATTATTATTACCAAATTAAATCAAATAATAAATTGAATTTTTATGCAAATCATTCTTAAGCAGGAAAAACATCTTGAAAAGTTCATGGTCAGATGTTAATTGTTTACCAATATTATGGAAAGTTTTGCACAGGCCATTTCAAAGATAAATCAAATGAGACAAAAATGGGCGATGATACAATCTGGCCATCTGAAATTATGACTTTAATAAGTAAAAGATAATATGTCTGTAAAGTATTCAGCCCATAGGCTGGTTGGTACCTCACCCCCTCCGGTAAAAGATAATAAGTGCTTAGAGAGAGGAATGAGGTTCACTAGGCAGAATGAGGAATGAGGTAGTTTGCTCTTGCTTTCCTCACTGAGCCAGAATGCTAAAAGCGGAACATGTCCAGGCAAGTGAAGCACGATGACTCTATGAGTAGCACTTTTCTTGGAATTCCATAAGGAGACACCTTGATTGGTGCAATTATTCACTCATACCTCAGTAGCTTTCATTTCATCACAGCCATGATCAAGACTGACAAAAGAAAATGAAAGATACATTTTGTCTCTATCCTGTACCACATGATGAACGAAAATATGCAATAGATAATATAACTATAAATAATATTAATAATAAATAAACATGCTATTAGTTTTACAATGACACTGTTTTATAAATAAAAGTACATTTTAAATTGAAATTGAACTTGGGAAATACAGGTTTTTATTTCTGCAACTGTCAAATTCTGAAGAAGTCATAATTAATTGAGTTCTGAATGTTGATTACTTCACATAAAACTTCTATTTGCTAAGTTTTATGACTAATAGATGTCAAAAAACTTATCTTTAGGCAAAAAAGTTAGTATCATTCAGGAAAGAACTCTCTTGGATTTGGCTCTAAGGGAAGGGAGATGGTAGATTGTTTACAATGGGCCTCTTAAAAAAGTGACAGTGCTTGGAATGCTTTTAATTTTAATAACCACCAATTCTCTGACTTGCTCATCAAGAGCAAAACTAATTATACTGAGAAGTGGCCAGAGAGGACAAATAAAAATTTCTAAGATATGGAATTTGCAGTTGTATTAGATTTTCTCATAAGTTGAATGACATCAAGCATTCTTGTCCTGAAAGCTGACATATGTTACCATCAGAACCAAATAATGCTGTACAATGCAATTTACCAAATATGCTACTTAAAATTTAATATAAAGAATCTTACCTCTGATATTATCAGAGAAAAATATTACTTCTTCTGGCTGGCATTCCAACTTTTTCAATATCTTCTTGTAGCTTTCAGACTCATATTTTGACCCAATGGTGGTGTCAAAGCACCCTGATATGATCTGCAAAGAAATGTTTAGAGATCTTTAGTTAATTTGTAGAACAAGAAACTTCAGTGTCAATTTTAATCTGGTAAATAATTTACCACATGGACAAATCCATCCGAAATGTGAACTAAGAATCTTCTTGAACCAAGGCTAACCAAATTTTTACCAACAGCACACCTACATAACTAGAAATTTGTGGAGCATGAAGACATTTTTTTGTCAAATGCAGTCAGAATTAGGGGTGAAAATATAAGATGTAGAGAAAATTTTTCATTGAATAAATTATTCATTTCAACAGAAACGCCATTCAAATTGAATAAATTTAAGAAAAAAAAGAAAAAAATTATGAAATGTTGAAATTATTAAGTACTATTAGATGCTAAATGGCAACAAAATAGAATAATAATAGCACATCTGTTATCAAAGCACATTAGTTGGGAAGCTCTGCCTTAAACTACCAGCACAAATTCATAGATGTTCATACCTTGTGAGCCATTTCTGCAAAAATCACTCACATATATGTTATGTTGTGACTATTTACTGCAGGAATGAAGTCACCTACATAAATTTTGAAATATGAGCATGGTAATTCTTACTGGTGCAGGTGATTAGAATTACAAATCCTCTCTCCAACTGTTTTCATAGATAAAGCTCTCAAGTAATACCCATTTATTAACTACCACATTCAAAACATGATAGATTACCTCAGCCTTCACTTTGTAAAACCTTCTAACATTACGGTGAATAAACATTAAACTAAGTGTGTATCTCAATTTCCACAGAAAATTTTTATTAAAACAGGATGACTACTTTCTGTGCATAAGCGTCATTCCCAAGTTATTCATTAACTGAAAGTATTCTCAAGTCACAACTTGTACATCCCGGGAACAATAGGGGAAGAGAAAGAAAGAGGACTCCGAAATCGAGGATGGAGAATGGGAGGGCAGGGGTCGTAGAAGTTTTATAGTTGAAATCAGCATGGAGCGGCACAGTAATAAATGGTTGTTGGCTAAAGTGTAGCCACAATGCATATATTGGAGTGTTTCCATCATTTTCAAAGCATCCAGTTTATGTCCTCAAATATGTTTGTGGAAAGGAAAGAATTTAAATTCAGAAGAATTAACCTTTTCAATTAAATGTTGTGCAAAATGTGAATTGCTGTCATTAATATGAAAAGAGGAAGCATATTCTATAGCCCTAATTTTAAAATTCTCACAAGTTTGTCCTGTATATATTGTCTCGGTCTCCACAAATCAACTTATACATACCAGATATTGAGTATAGGGACAATACATCTTTACTGCTAGAGAAAACATTCCCAATGTTAGTAGTAGTAGTATTGTTAAAAGTGCTTCGACAGCTTAGGTCATTTCGCACAATGGCTCCCACCGATTCCCAATGTTTCTTGATATTCTATTTGGATAGCATTCCATCTACGCTATTGCTCCTACCCCAAGGTCCCAGGTTAAAATCCCAGCTGATTGGATTTTTCCGATCAGGGAATGGTTATGTGTGTTTGCTGCGGCGCATGGTGAATTGGTCCACTGGGGAATTCGTAAACGGGAAATTGATCTTCCGACAGATTAGTACGCAGGGAATTGATCACCCATGTTGATGTTGTATTACCAACCTAACCCAACCTCCCTGGTTAATTTATTTATAACATTAACCAATAATCAGCGCATGTAGATTAACATAAGACTGAATAACAATAGTACAACATCAGCGCGGGGGATCAAGAGGTAACAGTAGCTCAGCCAAAAAAATAGATGATATATAGAGAGCTGTCTTCAATTTGTCCTTAAGGAGAGAGTTGCAATTCTACAACTTTACAGTTAACTCTAGCCCTTATGTCATCCAACATCTTCTGTCCTTGTCCCCTCTTCTGTTTTTTCCCTTGAATTCTATCCTCAATTACAGTCTTAACCAATCCCTCTCCCCTCAATATAATATTATTAACCCACCCATTTCTTCTGTCAATTCCTAATAACTTCCACTAAAGCCCTCTCCTCCCTAACCACCTCCATAACATCTCTGATTGTAGCCAAACAACAAAATCGTTCAATACAGTATAACATTTACCATGTTCTCCTCGTAAGATACAAAGCATACAAATTATACATAAATACATCAAATTTCTCTTCAACTTTAACCCCTTATATTATTTTAATGTAAAAGAATCAAAGTAATTTACTCAATAGTAATAGTAAAGGCCGTATTCAGAATTTATTCAGCAGTAACTATGCAAAGTGTCAAAGTTAGCGAAAACAAAAACCACTTTTGTATTTTTGGCCAGCTTTTTTTCAATTCTAGCCCACTGTACGAAGTTATGTATATTAGAATAAATGCTAAATAAAATTAAAGAATGCTTGGAAGGTAACAAGTTGAAGTTTAATCGCAAAAATATAAGTTATTAGTAAAAGAAATGGAAGTAAATAACTTCCCATTAACTCAAGGTCCATATAGTTATGAACGTGTATGGGTGGTTGCCAACTCTGATATTCAGTAGCTAATTTTTTATAAACAAAAGGCTATTGAATTAAACGGTCAGACAGTGTCCACTATTTTTTAGCTGAGAACGTGCCCTAAAAGAATCGTGCGAATCCATTAGTTAATTTCCAACTTACCTGGTTTTCCCCTAGTCAGTATTAGGTAAGTTAATAAGGCCAAATAGAAAAACAGAGGGTATGCATATTTGACTTTGCAAAAAAAATATTTTCCCCTATATCTTGTGACACTCTACTGTATACACTATAGAGGTCTGCATGGGCTGGACTCGGGCAGGGAGGGCAGGCAGTCTATTGGGCTCGGACTGGGCCTGGGCCCATGAATAAATTTCCATAGGGTTTGCACGTAAATCTCATTTTTATCGCATGCAGGGTCTGTTTCTTTTGCAAAATTAAATTAGTAAAAGAAATCTTACGAAGTCGCAACAAGTACCAAAAGAAAGAAAACTGAATGAATACTTTTATTTCAGTCGTGGAATAATGCTTTTAATTTGAATTGCGAGAACAGCGATGAAATAAACGAAACATTCCAGGAAAGTTTGAGGTTGTAAACAAAAAAATTCTCATGGACAACCAAAGTGATTGATGAATCAATAGTTAATGTTTTCACCATTAACATAGATAGTGCAGATCAACCCGATAGATGGGAGAACAATATTTTAAAGCGTCATTAGCAACCTAACCTTATTTATAGCAACATATACTTCTAATATTGGAATTTTATTTAATGAGTAGAAACATAGAAACTATTATCTGAAATACTTCTACTAGGCATTTAATTATTCAGATAAGTGTTTATTATGTAAGTAGCATATGACGGAGCTTTTGTGCGACCGCCAGCCTTATCATAGAATGGAAATTACTTCAATGTAATAATAATAATAATGCCGTCTTTTTTATAGGCGAATTTTAGCCTATGAAGGCTATTCCTCCAATTAACCCCTTATTATTAATTTTATTCCTTTTTTTGCATTTTTATTAATATCTCTCTCTCTCTCACACACACACACAAACACACACGTACTACATACACAGATGACCATTCCCTAACCGGAAAAATCTGATTAGCTGGGATTCGCGAAATTGCTGAAGTAAAACAAATGTACCGTTATTTATTATGTAATCTTTTCCTACGTTAGGGCCAGGCTAGGCTCAAAAAATTTTTCCTATGTTTGGGCGGGGCTGGGCTCAGGCTCAACAACGGACGGGCCGGGTTAGGCTAGGGTTGAAATTTTCAGCCCATGCAGGCCTCTAGTACACTATGTCAAAAAAATCTAATATAAAAGAAACGCAATTTTCATTAAAATTTTGTATTTATGAGCTACTTGGTCAGGCTCAAGATGAAATTTGTCAGAGCTGTGCTTTTGCACACTTATTATTGAACCTAAATAGCAACTTTTTCAACCTACTACGTTTCCGTTACAAAAACTTTTTGTAATTTCATATGCCCTAATGCACACAGTTGATTTGCAGAAGATATGATGGTGTTGGTAGGGGTAAAAAGTTTGAGCGAGGGGATATGGGACAGGAGGGAGTTGAAGAGTTGTGGGACACGATAGAACATGGTTCTTTGGGAGGGGGAGAATCGAAATGAGGGTTGTCAAGCAGGTTGGAATTATGGGTGGAGTGGGTATCTTACATAGCAATCATGGCTTTCCCTAAAGAATAAAAAATATAGAAAATTATGTTGACTAACGATCATCATTGGAATTTAGCCCAACTTACCCAAGTTTTGCAGATTTGTACAAGAAACCTGAGGCCTCCGTTATAATATAGCATTTGTTTATTTGGTTGCTAGAACAATATCGCATTTGTACACATTTTTGCCTTTCATTGATTTTGACAATAAAATTTTTCATCTTTTTGAGAACAAAAACTTTAATAATTTGAAATTCACAAATTTTAAACCTAGATAATAAAAGGTGATATCATTTGTAAAAATATGTAGCTGAATTCTAAACCGGAGTTTACTGTCGTAAAGACATTGGAAAGAAACACTAGAATCGGGTTAGCAGAGCGGTTTATTTACTTAGAGTAACTAATAGGAACGAGGAAGACCATCATGGCCGACCGATTGAGGATCGGTCGGTAGCTGAGGCACGTCTTGTCACAAAGGCGACGGTGGGCAGAAGGCCCCGATCCTCAGTTGTGCCTTCCTTATATCTCTTTCGGAAGGTACAGAGGGCACCACCAAACAGGAGGGTGAGTTGATTGCCCTCTGTCCTTCCGACATCACCCCGTTGGCAATTAAGCCCCCGGGGGTGGAAATTCCTCCTAGTACCTCAGCAATATATGGTTTACAGAGTACAAATAAATGGTACTTGACAAAACCCAGGTACAACAAAAAATAATCCTCAACATCACCCCGTTGGAAGTTTGAATCTTGGAGCACAAAAATAATAGATAATTCACAAAGATATTAGACCAGATTGGGAGGAAAGATATCATTTGCATTTAAGTGAGGGATTAACAGGAAGGAAATGTAATTTCTCAACAAAAAAATATTAACGGATAACCATTATGAGCACATGTCCGACAAGAAAATTGAATCAACTTGCACATTCCAAGGGATGAAAGCTCTTCAAACGTGAAAGTGATTTGAAATCAAGCAATAAAAGAAAAAATTTAGATCCACGCAATGAGCACAAAAAATTGCGCGAAAATACGTATTTCAAATAAATCTCCACCCCGTTGGCAGTTAAAATCACAGGGGAGAAAAGAATTTCAGAACCGATCAAGATACACCATTATCAAAAGAATATACAGCTATAAAAATTACCACTGCAAAAGTTAACCGTCAAATTCTGAAGGAACACCCCCCAAAAAAAAAAACAAATACACACACTTATCATTAAAAAGCATCAGTCACAAAAAAAATTGACAAATACGATTAGTTTAAATCTTAAACTTACTGTCCAAGTCCACATACTGCTCAAATGAAATTTCTTAATAAACACATCACTTTCACCTATCACTGCTCTTCCGGGTCCTCTATCCCACCGAATACAACCTTTCAAGTACATTCCTTTCACTACTTCTACACTTTGCACAAAACGATTGATTAAACGTCCCACTTTTATGCCAGATGTTCCTCACATCATCTCCTGTGAATGTTCGATAGTCGGTTCTTGCGCACATCTTACCGGCATATTGTCCTTTCGGCCCTCGGATAGTCGATCCGCCGCTAATCATCTTTCTGCTGGTGGGATGCCCTGGTCCAGCTGCTACACAATTCCTGACCATCGAGTTGGACTGTATGTATCCTCTCCTACCAACCCGCCTCCGGTCATCTCCCGCCGAACCCGCTGAGGGTCGTCCGCTTTCTTCTTTTCCCCTATTCCCCAATTTCCTCTCCCTAGGCTTGGATATCTGCGTTCTTGGTGAGCTGGGGGTCTCCGGCGTCGCAGGCCTCGCCACCGACCACAGCGGCTTGCTTCCGGCAATATCCTTCTTCCCGACTCCATTCTCCACCGTAGTGGACCTTTTGAGGGCAATATCCTCAACGGTGTAATGTTTTGTCCCCTCTTTGGAATTTTTATTCTCCTTTTCCGGTCCCTCGTTGTCCTGACTTGTAGAAGGCTGCACCCACGGTTTGGCGAGAATTGTTGCCGTATCTCTCAGAAGCGGCCGCCGGAATGAAGATGCAGTGTTCGTGAAGGCACGGCTGTTCTCGTTTCTGCTCTTTGGGGAATGATGCACGTTGTTGGTGGAACAACTGAATTTCTTTCTTTTTCCGCATATTTCAGAGAGAAATGAAGGGCAATCTCTCTGAAAATGTTCTACACTCCCACAATTAAAACAACCCTTAGCCCGAATGGGGCAGGCGTGCACACAATGCCTTGGACGATCAAAGTGATATCTATTCGAGTTTTTCATCGTGGACTTGGGAAGTTTCCGCGATGGAGACCGATTAAGGAACTTTTGATCTCTGTAATTTCTTAGATGTGTCTCCTCTATTAGCGCAAATTCCTCCGCTTCCAGAATATCTTGTGGGTTGCGTACCGAAACAAAGCGACCGATCTCTTCCCTTAACCCTACAATGAATTGACTTAAAAGGCGATATTCCATCAAATATTCCATTGAATCTGGTAAAGAATCGCGATATGCCTCTTTCAGTTGAAGAACAATTTTACGTAGTCTAGTAGAATACTCAAGCACAGTTTCCTGAGGACTCTGAAAGCAATTGGCAAACCTATGTTCAAGGGAGACTAAAGAGAGTTTGGGAGCGAACCTTAGCTTGAGAAATCTTGAAAATGTTATAAACGATTTCAAAATGTGAGGATTATAGCGCACATAGTCGAAAGCGCAGCCCCTTAAACGCAGTCGCGCGATGCAAAGTAACTGCTGGTCAGACAAAGAACCCAAACGACCTGTTAACTGAACACAATCAAGGAAATTTTCAACAGAAATGCAATTTTTGCCATTGAAACAAGGAATTAAAAGGCTTAAACTTCCTACGTCGTTCGAAAGAGCAGGAGCTTTGCTATTTGGCTGCGAGGATTCAACGGGTGTGCTAACGTACGACTTATCACCGGCGGAAAAATTCGGTGAGTCTACAAAAACTGGTGAATTGGCGAAAGGATTCGTAGAACAGAGAGAAGCCATAACTGCTCGATTCGCGAAATAAACTAGACTTTAAACGGAAATCACGCAAATAGGAAAAGTTTGAAAAATATGGGAGCTACCGATTTTCACCTGACACCAAAATGTCGTAAAGACATTGGAAAGAAACACTAGAATCGGGTTAGCAGAGCGGTTTATTTACTTAGAGTAACTAATAGGAACGAGGAAGACCATCATGGCCGACCGATTGAGGATCGGTCGGTAGCTGAGGCACGTCTTGTCACAAAGGCGACGGTGGGCAGAAGGCCCCGATCCTCAGTTGTGCCTTCCTTATATCTCTTTCGGAAGGTACAGAGGGCACCACCAAACAGGAGGGTGAGTTGATTGCCCTCTGTCCTTCCGACATTACTAACGATTTTATTGCCATAAAATGTTATCTCTTCTTCGCTTTATATTTCTTATGATCTTTTTCATATATTTGTATGAGAGTTGAGCTCATTTTTGTCATTAGGGGATTGTTTATGGCCACAAATTCACATAAATTTTTCTTAATTTTTGACTGAATCCTCTCAATTTTGACTTGAATGTGATATCCTATGACCAAAATAAGAATGTTTATTCAATTTCCTCGCTTTTGGTACTGATCATAATTTTGTGCGACCATAAATATGATTTAATGCTGCAGAGGAAAAATTTCTGCAATCAATCAAAACGAACTTTACATGCATTAACCAAGGATACTTTAGACAAACAAATCAATATGTAATATTGCATTGGACCTTTAACAACTCCAAAAAATTGGTAATCCTGTCACGTCAGTTAGTGCATGAAATTAATGTTGTTTGAAATGTTTGAAAATTTCTCCCATGTGTTTCTTACTTGAGTTACTGGCATTGGATAAATAAATATATATGTGCACTAGGGTTATTATTGTACAAGACCTTGGGATCAAAAAAGTTAAGTTTTTTCCTTTACAATTTCAAGAGGAACTCTAATGTTACATTTAAATCCTGCAATCCGCGAGTGGCAGGGGGTGTAAAACACTGACATCCCTAACTAACCTAAAGAGCTATTAGCTTCTCCGATACTCTGCAGGAAAAACAACCCAAAGTAACTATCTGTCCTGGCAACTACTTCCATGTGTCGCTTTTTTGTTTTCTCCCGAAGATAACGAAAGTGTATAACTTGGATAACAATAACAGCTATCTCCTCTCAGAAATCAGCAGTGATAAATTTACCAAAAAGCTTCAGTCGATACTAAATTCTTCTATCACTGAGAGAATTCCACCCAAGGGATTCTATCATGGCCGAAACACTGCTGTCAAATCTGAAATCTCACTTGATAAACCTAGCTGCTTTACGTTGATCTCCAGATCAGAAATTAATCCTACTTCGTGAGGATCCCAAATTGCACAGCAATACTCGAGTTGTCAGTCTTTAACTTCAGGATATCCATCATCAACGCAACCTACTGTATGAGCTAGTATGGCCAATTTGTCCATTGAAATTTCTTTAATTTGTCTTACTTATAATTGCCTTGAAGCTAATACCTACTACATTTGGCACTTTTTGCAATTGCAGAATACAAGGGTAAGTTGGATTTATCCTAAGAAGTTTCAATAAATATTGGAATATTTTAATACTAATTTTTTTATGCATACATTTTTGGCAGATAATGTTTCACTAGGGTGGTTCTTATTTATAGGGGAAGATTCTGTTTGAGAATTTCTTTCAGGAAACCCCCAGAAGTTGTTCCATTTGGTTATAAAATAAATTGTGTAAAATATTATTTAAATTAGATAACAAAAAGTTTTGCCACATTATCGTTTCACATTGTGTTAGAGATGAATGACATTATGGGTTAGATAGAAGAAGAGGCTTGTAGTCTCAATCTTGCCAAAATAAATAAATTTATTATTATTATTAATAATTGATTCTATAATATTTAATATGGTTAATTTCCAAATATTTCAAACTTACAAAAACAATGTCATAATTTTGTTTAAATTTTTGCATTTGGCTTTAATGAAAGTAGAGTAACTTCAACAATCCAAACTTTGTAATCAAAAACAAAAAGTCATAGTGCCTCTAGCCCTAATTATAGTACATTATTTGAGGCCTTGAGAAGCTCCATTTTTAATGCAACCCACAAAAGGTAAAAGCTTTTGGGGATTCCTCTTTTATACTCATAATGCTCTGCATTTCTGCTAAATACTTTTCTGTTCTTTTCATTTATCCTCATCATGAATTTGTGGACCAGCCATGGAGATAGCTGATTTTGAGTGCCTTTTGTTTACTGTTCTTTTGTCAGTCAATGTTTCATCTTAATATTTGTTGTGATCTCATTAAAAAAACATCAATCCATAAACCTCAAATGCAAAAGTTATTTTCATACAGCATATTCATTTTCATTGTTGAATTAAAGTATTATTGCCACCAAAATATCTTAGTGAGGAACTATTTCCCAATTTTGAGTGATATATTTTGTCCCATACAATTAATACTGATTCTATAACAAACAGAATAAAAGTATTGCTATCTTTTCTAACATCATGAAAGAATTATCTTAAATCAGTCTTTCTTACATATTTTAAGAAACTGAGAGATAGTATACTTTTTACCTAATCCATGAGAGGTTTTCATATTTTTCTAAGCTGAATAGGACATTTTCTCAGAGAAAACTAATTGAAATCTACATAAAAGAAATATAGACATCTCCAAGTGGAGTCTCCAAGGTTCTTCCTATTTTGGTTGCATAGGAAAGATACATCATGGTGGAATTATATGATTTCTTCTTAACAAGCAGCTGGGTTTTTGGATACCTTTGCTTTTATGTTCAGCTATGAAAGATGAATTTTGTACAAGCTAATATTCATAGTGCATCATTATATTAGCGTTAGTGACTTGACTACTATTTGTGAATCTTGATCAGTATAAACATGATGGTAACATAGATAACAGACTGACACCTAACCAGATAGAGAGCAGTTCTGTTTTATTTGCTTTGAAGGTTTTAAAAGCTTTAAAAATACTTCTTTTCCTTATAAAAAAATAGAAATGGCCGTTTATAGTATGTTACATTACAATGAACATGAAACAATCACTAATTAATTATTGTGACCTGACATTGAGTAGCCCATCTTGAATATGATATGTTTGAATGTAAGTGCAAGGAATTAAATCACTACAGTCAACAATATTTTAGTAAGTATAAAGATCCACCAAAATATCCAAACTGACCTGATGTCACAGTTGAGGAAATTAAGAAATTTAGAACTGTGATTCTATTGACGAGGAAAAAAGAAAGAATGAGTTTGAAGAATACTGGACAAGGATCCTTATATTGAGTGGTCCATTTTCAGCAATTCCGCAAGCACAAAAAAGAATTGAACTGATTTTAAATACCAGGCATTTCAGTAATAATGGAGAAGCTATTCATTCCAAGGATAGATTATTCTAAATCAGACCAGTGTTGAATTATTTGGCAGAAAAGTTTAAGTCTATTAAGCAAGGCAAGATTTGTCCCAGGATGTATCTGTACTACCATGGAGAGGAAGGTAACATTTCAGAACATTGGATAGTTAGTTTGTTAGTCTGTAAAAGTAGAAGAGGGTATACATGCCCTATGGAAATATACACAGCCAAAGGTAAAAAGTTGTAAAAAAATCATTATTTCCTTTTTGGATCCAAATCTATAAATCTTTAGCATCTTGTACATCAAGACAATGACTGCAGCAGTGTCAAATTATCTATTAACATGCAGTAGAAGTCCATAATAACTAGAGTTGACAAAAATTGGAAAAGTACTTGCTATAAAGCAAACTCGTTATGGCCGATATCTAATATTAAATGTCCGTCCTCTTGAATCCAAGGGCATCGAGTGCAGCAGAATGGAACTTTATGGTTATTAATCTGCACATAATTCGTAAAAAAGTATGTTCATATCAAAAATATTATTTCTTTGAATCATAAACCATTACCAAAGCGTGTCCTCTAATATAAAACGTGGAAAATTATTGATCAATGTTCATTGAAAAGTAATGGTATAGCATTAAATAATCCAAATTCATCTCAAATTGCTTTCTTGAGATATTTTTCTTCATACATTACAAAGCAATGACTTGAATGACCACAAAGAAGGGGGAGAGGATATCCTGGGAATCTGAATCAGCACTGCTTTTATCTCTTACATTCTCAGCCATCCTGGATCAGACGATTTGGTGCCAAGTTTAGTATGAAAACAAATCCCAAAGGTGGATGCCAATATTACAGGAACTAAATTAAAAATTCTGGCCCAGACTAGATGGGTCATTGCCGAAAAAAAATGATAAGAGGGGACAGAATATAAGGAGGAACAAAGGGAAGAGAGAAATTCATGAGATGTCTCTAATCTAAGCTACCTGAAGCATTTGTGCAGATAAAGGGTTAGGGGAGTTGTGGGAAGCAAAGCATGAATGAGAAGATGATAATTTTTGCATTTAATTTCTTTCTGCTCTTTGAAAAAATAACTCACCTCTTATTACTAGACTTACTCTCTTATTCAAATATAGAAACATGGCACTCATTGTACCAATATTTCAGAAATAACCAATCGTTATAATAGACAAAACTCTGTATTCTATTTGCTTGAAGACAGACAACGGCCAAAAAAATCATTTGCTATAACGAAACTCTCGTTATAAAGGACTTTCACTGAACCATTAGAGTGAATAGAGGACTGCCAGCTATAATGAGTGACGAAAACACTAAGAAAGGGAAAGTAGGATATTGGAAAGAAAGAGTCTTTGCTGGGCTCTTAGAAAGATAATGTGGGTTTGAGAGAATGACTTCTATGATATATGAGAGAAAGCATTAAAATTGATAGATGGATGGGGAATTCACTAGGTGAAAAAACCTCATTGTATCTGAGAATATACATATAATGAGTATATGAAAGATGTGGAAATTGGTTACATGAACTTGGCTTTTTTTAATTTAGAAACACAATAAAGATAGTAGTGCTGTGGCTGATAAATTGTACGCTGGCAAATTCATTTGATATTTCTTCATTAATCAAAACACAACCATCAAAATGACACTGAAACAATTTGTTAGTGAACTAACTGAAGCTTGGGCCAATGATAGGTAAGATATAAACACAGACTATGTTTGCAGGAAACAAATAGTTCAAAATAAGGTCACTGAAAGAGCTCCTCTCTTGGAGTACTTTTGGGTGAAATGAGTAAAATTATTCTAGAAACATCCATGAGGATGGGGAAGAAGAAATTAACATCTCAAGGGTGTACAGTTTAAGCCAATATATCCTAAAAGAGACTAGGTACGTCAGCCCCTAACTGTAAATCTTTACTGTACAATGGCATAAGTAATATCAATTACCAATGCCAAAGAGATTTCTTGAAAATAAGATGTTTTTTTTTATTTCTTAAATTTATTTTCACCTTTTATTTCTTGAATAAAGATTAATAGAAAAGGATTTTATCTGCTCTTTCTTTTGAATGAGCAATTCTTTGAAAATTCCTTGAAAAGCACAGTCTACCAAACTAGGTCCAGTTGAATGTCCATTATATAACATGCCAGGACAATGTAAATTTAGCTAGTGAATAGGTTTGACTTAAATCTCTCTTTCACAATCAACATAGGTTTTGTTATGATACCTTTTAAATCTTTCTTGGCCCATTAAATTGTTCTTATTTATTTGAGAAGATAGAGCAATAAACCTCAAGTCTTTTAGAACATGGCAAGACCAATCAAACGTGAATGATTAAAACGACTTATCTGTAAACTAAGAGATGCTCATCGCCTTATACCAACTAAATCTATCTCAAATCTATGCTGCAATATGTAATATTCTTTCTCTCTTTTTTAACACCATATCAGTAAATTTTAATTTATCTTTTGATCTCCACTCGACTCCTATAATAGGCTCCTATCAACCCCTAACAATGACATTTAGGATTGGTATCAATGTAGAAAGAAAAACAGGATATTACATAAGGCAACACAGATCCGAAAACATTTACACAGAGCTCTAGGAAGATAATAAGTGTCTCCTAGTTTACAGATAAGTCATTTTAATCTATTCACATTTGATTACTCTCCCTCCCTGCAACTTGACTCCATTTTTCTTCCTCATCTTGATGATTAATTCAGTGAGTATAGTACCAATTAATAAATTCATCCAAATTACTGTTAAATCTATTCATCCAAAGGTATATCAGTAATAATACCAACACTAATAATACTAATTAATGGAGAGGCGTTACTATACTTCTTCAAGACAAAATGTTCATTTTTCAGATCTTGTATTAACTCATGAAAAGATTCATTCTTTCAAATTCTACCAGCTAAGAATTTAAATTTTATGACTGAACTTTAAAATATTCAGATTTGCTTCCATAAAGAAATTAGCAATTTATTTATCCATTATTGTATTCTAAAGAGAAAAGATTTTTTTTCTTGGACTACCTCAATGCTAGTACTTGATTTTTCCTAATCAATTTTCCAGCAAAATAACTGATCAGTTAATCTATATGCTTTAAATGAAACATCGTTAAAAATTAACTAGATAAAATATTTCAAATTGATATTGGATTGAAAATGTACATGTTGATTAAATTTTAGAGATTTATTCTAAAACGAATGAAACATAAAAACTCACCTCAAGTACGTCACCAGCAATGGAGTGGGCAAATAGCAATTTCTGACTCAACTCCAATCCAGATGAGTAAAGAAAAAGTTTTTTACCATCCTGTGACCATCTTCTAAATGCAGGAACAACATCTGGGTACAAACTGACAAAATATAAAGCACTCATTAATTCTTAATATTCCCTGTCAATAGAAGGCCTACATTACTGGCCTTTAAATAGGTGTGGTTTCTAACAATATTTGATTTGAAAATTTAGAAAATGATAATTACCTAAAAACAATCAACTAACCACCTGACATTTAACTATCACAATTAATGTAAATAGAAAATATGTACATCATTAGTCATCAGAATGAGTCACAAACACTAGTGCAAGAAGTGGTAGTAGAAAAACACTGTATTTAAAACAAGTTGTGTGATATTGTTTCCAATTAAACAGAGCTCTTACATTAGTAAAACTTCCATTTACTTTCATCTTCCTTTAATATCTGTCACACAATGTTCAGCATGCCACAATTTGAACTAGATTCATCTTAAATATTTTAATCATAAACAATTGTACAACAACTTACACTCAATTACAATCTTACCAAAAAATACAGCCAATTTCTGACCTTTCTGAATTTCTATTAATACTCAGACTACACAGTCATCTCAAATGTTCTAACTTCTGAAGACTACCCTCTGAGACACTCTTGACTGGTCAACCCATATCTATATGTACTCCGGTAAAGTAAACTTCTCCATCATCTAGATCATGAGATTGAAATTCAGTGTGTAAATATTCTTTTCTTGCAATACTATGACAATACATACTTCCTCATCAACAATGGTGTCATTTCCTATGGTAATTCACAAAATGCTACGGAATTTTTGTTCTCCTTAAATGAACTTAAAGAATTATTCTTTGTCTTAAGTAATTTACACCTTGCAAACAACACTTTATTGAAGTCATGATCCTTCTTCGTATTCATTCATGAATATCTCTGTTTTGTTAGGTAAAATCCTTAATTCTTCACAGCTTCTTTAATTCACTCTTATACCATTAAACAGAAGCAGGAATACTTTCTCAGTCAGCATAACCTGTACCTGCTCAGTAATGGATGCCATTATCATTGACGATTTAATTATAATGCTCTTTGCCGAGATCTTAAAACTTGTACTTCTCTTTCATAGTTTAAGGATAAAGTCACAAGTTTGACTTAAAAATGCTTTCTAAATACAACATATCAACGAATATTTCAAGGCGGGAGGGATACTCAAACAACTTCGGTGGCTTGAGATGTTCAATACACTAAGCAACATTTCTTAAATCATACCAAGTCAAGCTCAACAACTCTTTACACATACCTTAGCTATTTTGGATAGCAAAATATTGAAATCATTTGACGGGTCAATATTTTCAGGGTAAAAATTTTACCATTTTCAGTTATAAGAGATATTAATTCTAAGTTAAACGGAACGTACCAGAAAATTAACGTTATTAACCAAATTCATCCTAGCTACTTCATGAAACCAAATTGCTACAACTATAATATTTAAAGGGATACTTACTGTCCTTTCAGTTCCCCTGAAGAATACCCTTCACTCCATATTCTAGCTTGAAGTTGCCTGAATGAATAAGTTATGTGCTCTCCATCCAATAACTTTCGTATAAACCCCTCAGTATTTTCAATCGTTGAGATAGGATCATTGCTATCCGTCTGCAAAAAAATGAATGCCAATCAATTTTCCAAAGTACTTCATAGCAGTTTCACATTATCTCATAATGATTAAAAATTAAATAAATAAAAAGATTATTTGAAGATCCACGTGATGTGGAATATAGTAATATAGAATAGGAGTAATGCCAAGTAAGAAACGACCTTACCTCATACTTTGTTTTGAGTAATATATCTTGCAATTGCTCATTTCCCCAATTCTTTGTTAAATGCTGACGTAGATTATCCAAAAAGTATGTTTTCAGCGAGTTCTGTAAAGCGAATAAATCACGCAATAAACGTCAAATCCCTTGTGTAAACAACATAAACAACGCCCATGGTGGTACCGGTGCATGGGTGAAACCAATACTGACATAATCATTACGAAATTTTCGAATGAAAAAACTTCAAAAATGAAAAGGCGGCAAAAATAAGTACTTAATACAGACTTAAGAAAATGTAAGAATTTAAGGCAAGCAAAGAATAACTACCAAAATGAAAGCAGAAAACTTCCTTTCGCTAGACAAGAGCAATTCGCATTAAAAGCTCTCCTTCTTAATTAAATTATTTACCCTGACAAAGTCTATGGATGTGGTCGTTCCTTCTACATCAGATATTATAAATTTAATCTTATTAAACAGCTTCGCAATATCTGCAACATTAGCACTATTTCCTGCCATTGTGCTTTCCTCGCTGCTTCCTGAGCATAAAACTACAGAATCTCATCCGTACCGGCGAACAGCTCGGAGCAACCAAACAAAGAGTTTGAAGATCCTATCGGAAAAATTGCATAGAATTATCAGATGCATTCCGTATCTTTATATTAGTTGATTCATTCTCCAAATATTTTTACTGATATTTCGTAATTTATCTCATTAAAATTTTCAGTTGTGACAATAGGGCAGAACAATAACCCCAATAACCTCTCGGATAAAGTTAGGAAGATAAAGATAGTTGACTACAAGATAATATAAGAGACTTTACCCCTCATACATGCACCTTTACTCAACAATATAAGCCTCTTCCCATGAATTTCACTTATCTAGGTAAGCTTCGCGGAATTGAAAATTCTTCAGATTCGAAATTTAAAAAGATAGGTATTAGTGATAGGAGTCCCTCGGATAGCCTCAACGGAATGAATAAATTTTTACAAACACCGCTATATGGTTGTGTTACCCCATGTTCAATTCTACCAATTAAAACAAATTAAAATACTATCATCTTTTTTCATCCAATTCCATCATCCGCATGAGTGATTCACAAAGTGAGTCATAGATGGCCCTCCTAGGGGCGATGTTATATTTTCGAGGGGACACGATAAAAATGTACAGAGTTGTGGTTCTAAAACAAAATATCCTTATACCCCAGGGTATTAGAATATTAATTTACACATAAGCTTTTATTGTGAAAGTGTACCAAGAGTTTAATTCCCATTATTAATACCTTGCATGAAGTTAGGTCTTCCCACATTGTGTTTAAAATATTCTAGATCAAAGTATTCCTCATAAGAGTTTTCCCTTAAAAAAATTTTCTCCTTTTGGTCTCAAAATACTGCATAAACTTTTCATAAACTATTAGTATGTTATCTGCGTATTCCATACAGTAAACTACTTTACCAACTACATGTGATTGCTGTAGAAGGGACTGCAAGGTTTTATCATACTCAAAGAGGTGGTCACAAGTTGGATGCGGTTGAGTACCACTTATCTATATAGTATGATAGAAATGGTAAACGTTTTTATCTTGTAGTGTTAAAAATATGCAAATAGGAGCATAAGTTTATTAATACTTTCCAAAATAATTAAAAATAATCAAGTCATTCATTTATTCAATTCAATTCTTAAAGAGTTAAAATGAATATCTTATTTTTCTAGTGTATTCATCTGAATCCATGTCTTCATAATAGCTCCCTTTAAAAGCATGGCATCTTCTTCCCCCACAAATAGTAAAGTAAAACATATATACTTAGGTTGTCCTAAGAAATTAAGTTTTTGCTGTCATAAATCTCTTACTACCAAGTGCTTATATTGATCAAAGATAGGAGTTACACTGATTAATGACACGAATTAATGACTGAATTAAATTGGACACGAAAAGAAGATTTGAAGATATTTTGAAATTGATGGTGTATGACTGGATGAAAAATCCTTTTATTTCAAATATTGAAGAGGCTGACCCTTGCTCTTAATAATGATCCACCAGTGGGAAAATATTCCTTTTATTAGTCCCATTAGTTATACCAATGCCAATGCTTTTCCCTCTAACCACAAACCTGCTTTCTATAACCTCCACAACTTAGGCAAAACCCTTTTCAATGGCAAAGATATGCTTTAGTCCTCCCTTAAATCCAGAGGTTATAAATTGGTTAGAAACGAATGTGAAGCTATTTATTTAGGTCAGACGGGAAGATGTATACAAACTAGAATAAAAGAACATGAACAATGATTTAGAAACTCCTCTAATGCCTCTCATTTCTCATTACACACCTTACTCAAAGACAACCACGCATCTGATTTTAAAGTTAACTCATCCATTATTTACCCAATGGGCCTTTGTTAGATATATTTGAAAAGAATGGCAATTCTCCATCATATAAAGAGTCATTTCAAACTCACTCACCTTTTCACAATTTTTCCTCCCCAGAAATTGTATCTATAGAGTTTGCATTCCTCTTTTCTGCAAGATTTAGCTCTTCCAGTTCTGATTTCTCCTAAGAAATAAAAGCTATGGTGACCTGGAAATGATAGTTCAGAGATAGATAAAAAGAAAAGTGGTTCTCTGAGATATTTCTTCCTAAATTCAAAGAAAGTGACTAAATATAGATTAAATTATTAATTTAGACTAAATTTTCTCTGGCTGGAGATAGAGTTGGCATTGACCACAGATCAACTGTTTTGTTAGCTACTCCAGTAGCAACTAATATTCAAGAGTCTAATCTGATGGAGAAAAGTTAACATTCTTGTAACCAAGAGCAAAGCTTTCCAATAAAGGAAAAAATCCTAATCTATGCTTCAAGAACAAACTGGAAAATATTCTTAAATTCTGGCAGTGTACATTGTTGGTAGACAGGACTTAACTAAGATGAAGTTGATCAAGATAGCCACCAGAAACTGAAAAAAGAAGAGCGCATTAGCCTAGTGGGTGAGCTTGGTTGCATTTACATTGAACACTTTACGAGCGACAGTAAAAGAGCTGTGGATGTAACAGAAGTAATAGAGTCATTGCTGACACAAAACTAGACATTAATATACTTATCTCTGTGTTGGTACCAAAAGCCCAAACGCAAACTTGGGAAAAAATAGCGATGTTATTAGGTGCCTAGAACTTCTGCTTAAGAAACTGTTTTGGGCAGTATGACAGCTTGACTCAAATGAATTGCCACTGAGAAACTTTGTGAAGGATCTGGGTAACAGTGGGATATCAGCATTTTATTAGTAATAGGACCTACTGTACTATAAGCCGTGTCTGAACGTCTAAAGGGACTCCGTCTGCTATATAACTTTAACAAAAAAGATGATACGGAGAGAAAACTCAAGAAACTGAAAATGATTTCATCCTCAAAAATGGTGAGAACTGTTATTTTAGCGTTCTAGATTGATCTTTATTTTTTGAGAAGACTTGGTTTTTAATACTAAAGATTTGCTTTCTCTCATATGGAATTTGAAAAACTACATGCTAAAACTAATAGAAAATATACTGTATTTACTCTAAAATAACTCATCCTTTTGGGTCATTTTTTTTAGCTCAAAAATCGGGGTTGCGTGTTTGAATCGTTGGCGCACTAGATTTGGGTACAATACTACTCATGCACATTTCCGGTAGCATAGGGCTGGCTAACCCTTGTTCATATTTTATCTAAATCAGTACTGGAGCTAGGAAATACTGGGCAAAGGATAGAGTTTTGGCCCCTGTCATTTTTCAAATATATCTTTAAATTATGAGAAAGCGTGTTCATTGGAATCCTGATAAGTGCTTAGGTTGTCCCCTCCCCTCTAGCTGCAGCCCTGACTAAATTATCTACTATATACTACCTATATATATTATATATATAATAGAAGATACGAGTAAAAGTTGCTTGCATACTGCAAGCATACGAAAGGTATTTATAATATTTATTCAAATGCCAAGTTTTGAGTTTCAATGCTATCGGGAAGGGGTTAAAAAAAAATCTTAAAAATCGTAGCAATTTCTAATTTTTGTAGACGCCTGGTGTCAAACCCAGGCCCTATTGGCTGATTCAAATAGACATGATAATTTGATAGGATCTGTTCTTCATTAATGCAAAGTTTGAAGTCCATATCATACCGGGAAGGTCCTGAAATAAGACTCCATTATCCCCATCTGAAATGCATACGGAATGTAAATGGCTCTCTGGGATTGAACCAAGGACCATCAGCAAATGCTAAAATTCTATTATGAAATATATTTATGATATCCATCCAAGTGCCAAGTTTCAAGTTTCCATGTCATTGGGAAGGGATCCAAAAACAATCTTAAAAATCTCCACAATTCATTTTAAAGGGTAGATTTTTGCCCTTACCTAGAATCGAACCAAGGATAATCTTCGTAGATGTCTTTATGGTTTCCTTTAGATATGCACAGCATCTAGCGATCCCTTGAATTCAATTCTCTACTTTTCCAGGAAGTGCCTCAAAAAATTTTTGAAAATCCCCACCATGTATCTTTATGGGGAAAATCGGGGCTTTCTGGAATCGAACCCATGACACTGAGGTTCAAAGAGCTTTTTTCTGGAGGTTTCACGTTAGGGCCTATATGCTGTAAAAATTTCAAGTCAATGACGCTTGAGGTTTAGCCTGTGAATTAGTATCCTATCTATATATATTCCTGAATGAATCCGGAGAAGCGTCTTTATATAATAGATAATCATGAAGGCAAACTTGATTGCAGGATGACCAGGCTGGGATCAGGCTCATAAACATAGAATTAATCTACTTAATTATGACATAGCTTACTTTGATTTTAATCATTCTTTATTAAAACCTTTTTCCTTTCTGACTGAATGCTCAATAATGCAATTTCATTTAAGGCTTTAAAATTTGTGTCTATTTGATAATGTTGATTGTGTTCTTTCAGAGCGAGACCTCTAAAATGGAGAGTAAACTTTGGGTCCTTTTTTACACAAATCCAAGCATGTCGAAGGATTTACTTGGAAAGGAAGAATAGGAGAGTTTTATCTCTTATTATTAAAATGGAGAATTTATGTTTCATTGAATATAATATTATCTTGAACAAGTTTACAAGCAAAGATTACATTATCCTATTTCCTTGGGATTACATATTACTCACAGATAATGGAGTTTTTTAATACTTGCAAATGATCTGTTGATGTATGATTTGATATAACAGGTTTATAAGTGATTTGATATTCAGATGTATGATTTGACGTTTTGGTTCCTCTTCTTTTTTCAAAGTGACGTATATCACTTTGAAAAAAAGGAGAGGAACTGCTGGTTGAAAAACTATCCCTGCATGAATAGTTTTTCAACCAGCCACCACCTCATCTGTTATGACCACATAATTTAATTGCAAATATATTTCATGTTTACATTATTTTCCTAATTAATTTGTATATCTGATTATTAATTCCTTTAGTGTAAATTATATGAATTAAATAAAGTATTTCTATTCTTATTCAAAATAATTTTTCTCATTTTTATTTTTGTTTTGTTTAGCTTGTATTCAATTCCAACTCTGTGATGATAACTATTATAGATATTGAGACTTTCTCTATGATAGTCATATTTGACAACTTTAAATCTTCATAATTTTTTGCATTTTTATTTTTGTAAGGCCTTCCCTATGCCCTTTAATAAGTTAGTGGAATGACTGGTAGAATAGAGAATTATGAATGCCAAAATGAAATTGGGATATAAACTGCAAAAGATAAGAAAAATTACCAGGAGAATGAACATAGAAAAAGCAAAAAGTTCTGGTTGCTGAGTACAGGAAGAAATAAGTCCCAAAGTAAAATACTCAGTAGGAGTATAAGAAATGAGAGGGAATGTTAACAAATGGGGATCTCTACTAGTAAAACAATAAAAAATCAGTAGTTATTGGACAAACTACTGACAATTTATACTCTAATGCACCGATGTTGAGAAAATTTGGGAAGGATATTGTCAGGCGTACAACAATGGAAAATACAAGCGCAAATGAGCAGGAATATTAAATAGTTGAAAAGAGTGTTACAGAGTATATGGTCAGCAGTAAAATATGATGAGTAGTTGAAAGAAACTAGTGACTTTAAAGGCCGTAATATATGATACAATTTAAGGCGCATGAATATAAGCAGTCAAAATTGCATCGTTAGAAGTGTGTTTGCACAAACCTCATTGTATGGTGATTAAACTTCTGCCTTGAAATATCATAAATTAAACCAACAGCAAAGGAATGGAGTGTATAGGTGCAAAATAATAGAATTGATAGAGTAATTTCAAGGTAAAGAAAGTATGTACGCTGAAAGCAAGTATGTATGACAGGTACAAATACATAATCACATTTCATTACTTGAAAGAATAATACGGGCCTCACTACCTGTATTCTTCTAACTATTAATGGATTAACTTAGTGCCTACATATCTTTGGCTAAGGGATTATGGACTATATTTTTGTCGAAAACCAGGAGAGTTCATTAATACAATTATTTAAAAGTAAATTCAAATAATGTGAGAAAAACGCGTGCTGAAGTTTACCAGCCGATTCAACGTCATTCAATGCTTTTGAAAAAAATAGAGCGCTTCTTGAACGAATTCAAACAAATGAAGTTCGGAATTATGGATCATTCACGGGTCAAGACGGAGGGAAAGAAAGCATTGATGTTGGTAAGAATTGGTGTTCTGTGACAGAAAGCTAGGGATTGAAAAACTGCGTATATTAGTTAGTTCTTCGGCGGTGAAATCCATTTAGTGTTCTGCTTTCATTCGTAAACAACATGGTTATCATGTTTTTCTTCACTCTGTATCGTAAATCATATTTCTACCCTGCTTGACAATGTTTATAGCAGACGGCTATCTAATCTATCTTTGAGGAACAAGCCTCTCGTTTATTATCAGCTTGAGAATGAAGCGCCAAAATGTTAGAACTCTTTCGCTTGTGGTTTGTACCTTTACTTATTTGTTAATCGGAGCAGCAGTTTTTGATGCGTTGGAATCTGATACGGAAAGGAAGAGATGCGAATTCTTGTCAGGTACTTGTACTAAAATTCTTTGAAGTGTTGCTATTGTATACACATGATTTCAGTCAACACTTGCTTATCTGACAACTTACGATGGTGAAAATTTTAATGGCTTTAATACTTTATCTTTCTTTTACAGAATTGCGAGATAATCTCATAAGAAAATATAATTTTTCCCAAGAAGACTATCGAATGATAGAAATTGTTATTATTGAGAATAAACCCCATAAAGCAGGACCACAGTGGAAATTTGCCGGAGCATTCTACTTTGCAACCGTTGTGCTTGCGATGATTGGTAATTATTTGGCATCTGGAGTATTGTACTCCATTGCACGTGTGATCACTTAAATGTTCCGCTGAAAATTAAATGTTACATGCTTAAAAGACAGTAAAGGCAGATTCAGGTTTGAAAAGGCTTTGCTTTTGGTATCACAAGTACACAAGGTTAGGAACTAAGTTTTTAGCATCTTATCTTACTTTGAAGAGCCTTTCCATTAGCAGATTCTTATTCTTCCTCCATCTCTTTACAATATTTGTCATCCCAACCTTGTCCCTTAATTATTAGAGCTTATTCCTCCATGTTTTTCTAGGCCACCTGAGTTTCTTCTTCCAAGTGGAGACAAATTTCATAAGCTTGCTGGTCATCTCTCATTCCTTTAACATTATCATATTTGTGTCGACGTCTTACCTGGATTTTGACACCACTAATTCTTTCATGCATATCAATTACCTGATTCATTCTTTAATCTTCATTTTTCAATCTGTAGAACCTGGCTCCTCTTCGATATGGGATAAGATATTATCACCACGTACAGTATTTTTTTCATTTCTTAGACATTTACACAATTACACACAAGTCAAACTATCTACACCATGTGCTCATATACTCCCTACTTTCTTTTGAAAAATTTTATTATTGTTTTCCTTTGGTATTCTGCCCCATAGATCACCATTCAGCATTGTATTCCTTTAGAAGCTTTTAGTCATTGTTATCTACATCATAAGAGTATTCAAAGGGGGGAAAAAACATGGCACATCTCTTACTATGACCTTTATATGTATGGAAACAACCAGAAAGCTAACTTACAGCAGCTTATTACTGTTTGTGTTGATATTTTACAATCAATATTTGCTGGGATTTAATACCAATTGCTTTCCAATATTCGCTGGAAGGTCCCAAATCATAAGGATTTTCTTAATCCACTACTAAGTGTATAATGTTGTGTACATGCACTTCATTATCTTTTGGGTAAATATTTTCTCTTAATTGTGTGAGATTAAAAAAATAATCTGCACAAAATTTTCCTCCTATCCAGCGTAATCTTCCTTTATCTTCTCCTCAGTTTTTCTCCAAAGAATGCTATGAGAAAGGAGGTGAATTTTTAAGACTGCTTTAGGTAGCCATCTCCCATAAAGTTGTAGCAAATTCCCCATCTTTTGACATTAATGAGATAAAAATGCATGATTAAAGTGAATCAGTACCTATTCATGTTCATTCATGTAACAATTTTAATTCTCTTCCAATTCAATTCAGGTTATGGCCACTCAACTCCAGTAACCTATGGGGGGAAGGCGTTCTGCATTGTGTATGCAATGGTGGGCATTCCTCTCGGATTAGTTATGTTCCAAAGTATTGGAGAGAGACTGAATAAATGTGCATCCCTTGTGATACGTCGTGGCAAGAGATGGTTGAGATGCCGTCAAACGGAAGCCACGGAGATGAATTTGATGCTTGCTACGGGTCTGCTTTCTTCTGCAATTATTACAACTGGAGCTGCAGTGTTTTCTCGCTACGAGGGATGGAGTTATTTTGACAGCTTCTACTATTGCTTTGTTACCCTCACTACCATTGGATTTGGGGATTACGTTGCTCTTCAGGTTGGTGAGAATGTACATTTGTGCATGCTTGATTGTTGGTGTGAGGGTACAGTCCATGTGCGATCTTGGGGCGGAGCGTAACTCAGAAAATAAGCCACTGTACCAAGTCCAATTCAGAAAATAGGAGAAATAGTCTTTACTGGAAGGGCAGCCACGTACAAATAGCTTTTCTGCTGTGGAATTACTTGATCGTCAGTACGCATTGTAATTAGTTGAACATCATCAGATTCAAGAACGCAAATAGACAACAAATACCAATGCATAAATCCTGAAGTAGTTTTATTGTAGTATTACGTATTAGTTAGTTAAGCGGCTCCAGAACTTATTTAAATCAACCATATGCTAAGAAGTGATTACTTAATATGAATTATTATTTCACTCTTAGTTTTTCATTGAGAATTGTTTTTCTATTCTAGAATGACCAAGCTCTTGTCAACAAGCCAGGATATGTGGCGTTGAGTTTGGTGTTTATACTCTTTGGACTTGCTGTTGTTGCTGCCAGCATAAACTTGCTGGTTCTTCGATTCATGACCATGTAAGTACAGCTGTGACAGTTCTTTTATGTTGAATGTGAAATATTGGCATTGATCAAATGAAACCCTTTTTAAGTAGTATATTTAATATCTCAGGGAACACTTATAAGGTTTTTGCTGACTCCTAAAACTTTGGATTGGGTGTTCGAGATAAAATATTTATTCAGTTCCTTCAGAAATCAAGTAGGAATTCATATTCACTTAAACCACTTGCTTTTTCTTTAGATTCCACCCTTATACATCACTTCTCAGATGTCTTTAAATAAATTAATCATATTGTTGGAAATAATTGTCATGTAAATCACATGTAAATTATCACTAAATTTATTTCCCATGATATTTAATGACATTGAATTATATAGTTTTGTATCTATTGAAAATCTCTTTCATAAATTGTTGGAACAATAATATACACTATTATGGAATTAATTGTTACAAAGTTTATTATATAGTCTATTTTTTCAAAATCCTTTCTAGCCAACAATTCTTCTTTGGTATATGACTGAAATGGCCACAGTTACTTCATCTGTTCATGAAAGTGTTTTAATTTCATTACTTGCTCTCTCCTTGGAATTCTTTTGGTACTCCAGTTTTTTTACAAGACACCTCTTGAGTGTAACAGTCATTTGGCTCCTCATTTGTTGTCTAAAATTTCAAATTTACTTTTTTTATAGCCTTGGCTAGGATTGTACCAATTTTTGTAGGCATTTTCCAAGCCATAAGGAAAACTCCACATGAACTGGTTGTTTTGAAAAGATTTTTAAAGATTTTCATAATTTGAAACCTGGCAGTATTTACAAATTGATGTTAAAGATTTATTTACTTAATCACATTTTACTTATCTAATCAATGTGATATATTTTTGTATAGTTTTGTTTCTCTTGGAGTTTTAATTTTTTCAATTCTTATATTATTTGTTTATTTATTTACAAATTATACAGGAAGTCAACCCTTTTACACAGAGATTTTGTACATTTAAGAGCACATTAATACAGTAAAGATGACAAAAGTGAAAACATTAAATATATAAATAATCAAATAAAGAAATCCTTAAATATTACAAATAAATGAAATAAATTTAATTAGATAAAAACAAGAAATTTAAATATAAAAACATAAGTTTTTTTCCATAAACCATATGAAGACATTATATTTATAAATCATCAAATAAAGAAATCATTAAATATTACAAAAAATCTAAGAAATTTAATTAGAGAAAATCAAGAAATCTAGATATAAAAACATAAGTCCTTTTACATAAAACATATAAACAGAAATCCATATATATAGAAATAAAAAAACATCAGCAATTAATCGTCGGGAACACATCTTGATTAGAATTTGATAGGCGCATCATATGATATATAGGATTATGGTACATGTAATTTGTTCTAGCATATGGTATACTGAATGTATTTGATCTACTTTGGTTATATTCAGAGTTATGAGATGTAATCATGCTGCGTAAGTAATGAGAGTCAATTCTATTGTTGATTAGTTTCTTGAGAAATATTAAGTGTAAAATCTGCCTTCTCTCTTCTAAGTGGGGTATGTTGTATGTAATTCTAATGTAATCATAAGGTATATCTAAATTTGAGTAACCTAACTTGAATCCTATTATTCTTATTACTTTATTCTGTAATTTCTCCAGTCTATTTATGTACACAGCATAATATGGAGACCATACCGTTACACAATATTCAAAGATGGAACGAATCAATGTTTTATATAGTATGGCAATAATTTTAGGATCGGAGAAATCTTTATCTATCTTTCATTCCCATATCTATTTTATTATTTCTGTATCAAGACTCCTTATTTTACTGATTTATCAAATTTTTTATTTCATTTTTCATTGTCTTGAGTTCTTACTCTTTGTTTCCATTTTAGGGATTTTATAATCAAGCAGGGTTTTGATCACATTAAAGAAGTATTCAAAGATAGGAAAAAATGGAGGATTATTGGTAAGTATTACAATAAAGAGATTGCTTAGCTCCAAAGTGAACATCTTCAATATCTCAAAAATTAACAAAACTTTGTTGAGTCAAAAAATAAGATTTCATCAGTGGTGATATGGCTGGATTTATAAATAATTTTTGCTGCTGAAAAATGTATTCAGTTCATAGTGATGTAGACAAAGTCCATTAGTCCCTACTTTTTCTTCAACAGTGTTTTCATATTATTAATTTTCTTAAGTATTTTTGACTGATGTATCTACCGCATTGTTCTGCCGTATATCTTCTCTCCTATTTCTTGGTTTTAATTCCTTTTTTCTTTATTGGCCGGAAGCTTAGATTCATTTAAAATACATTAATGCTTTTTAAGTAAATATACAAATGTTACGCCAGATATTGCTTTGTTATAGATTTATTTTGCTTTTCCAAACAGATTCTTAACCATGAAAAATAGATTTTGAAAGTTCAAATTGTTTGGTCTTATAAACAAACTAATTAATGAGAATTGACTTAAAATTGTTTATAACAATTTGAGCAAGTGCTTTGACTTCAAACTTGCTCTTCAAGCTTTTACTCGGTGCTCAAACTCACTTTTACTTAATTTGATCAATTGTGTATATCACTTTTAATTTTTATATGTTTTTATTATTCTAAACTTCCTTATGTTCAACACATTTTTACTTTGAGATAGCTGTAAACTTTTCAAACCATAATTTTTTACATGAAGTTTAAATTATTTATCTATTTTAATTTAACATGAATTTTGTGTTATGTTTTATAAATTCTCTCTTCTAATGAGATTATATGAATGTAACCACTATAATTATGTGCACTGACAAGTATTAACTGACAGTAGTAGCTTCATAATATCTTTGGAAGCTTATTAAGGAATAGAAAATCTCAAAGATAAACATCTTGAGGATTCAAAGAACAATGCAAAAAGACTCCAGCACTATTAAAATACTGATCTCAGACATTCATATAACTTTAATTGTAACCTAATTGCAATGCAGGAATGTAACCTTAATTGTAGTAGTAACTCATTGAAGAGTTGAAATAGCTATTCAATAATTTTCTTTGTACAGCAGTTACAAAATTAACCTTTCTAACTCTTTTAAATTCTGACTAATTTAATGTAATTTATACTTCAATTTAGCAATAAATGTTATGATATATATGTGTTGTAGTCGTCAATATTCAAGGGAGCCGGAAATTATATGAAGGTGGAAAATGTTGGGTCTCCTCGTAATAAATAAAGAGGAATCTGTTTCCAACTTACAGTCACTGCCCTTTTCAAAATATAATACCTTACTATTTAACAAAAAAAGTTCCAGAAATCGCTGGTATAGCATTCCCTGTGACCTCACGATAAGAGCCAGCCTTATCTCTTGGCCATACGGTGTTGCCAAGCCCTGTATTTCAAAGCCCCTCAATCTTATGCAGCTAAGACTACGCTGTTTGATTTTTTTGTGGGGAGCTGTACAACTAATTTCATCTGATTTTTGTTCACAAAATTTTCACAGGAATGCTGAGGATGTTAGAAGAGAAGACAATGAACTTCAGTCAGCTTCCCACCATGTCGTTACTCTTGATGGTGAGGTCATGGCTGTCAATGGGAAACTTCTAGCTGGTCACATGGCTAGCCTCAATGCCACAGATGCAGCTGACCAGGTGTCAGTCTGCTCCTGCACCTGTCTTGCTCATCGGCATCACAACCATCTGAATTCCTCTAACAGGTCATCTCCCTCACCCAATGTTTCTGGTTGCCATAGATTTTTAAGCATATGTCCTGGTTCAAAAAGCAGACCAATGCCAATTCGTAGTCACAGAAATCCACGATTGCGGAACCCTGGTACAGGGCTTGCACTTCTCGGTGCTGGGTCTCACATCAAAAGGGCTTCAGTCTGATATGTTTACAGAAATTTGTCATTTAAATCTTATTCTTCTTAAATTCTTCAGTTTTTAATTTGAAGCCAAAGTGACTGTTTGAATGGTTAATATTGCTTATGTAAATAGCAACAACAAGCTTGTAAGGTGTATTGAGTTAATCAGTTTTCAATCTACAGGAAGTTAATGATAAAAATTTAATGACAAGGGACAACCAATTCAAATCAAAGATGAAGTATGAAAAGACAGTGACATTTTATTATTTTTATGATTATGTTTATTAGTATATTTTTAAACAATTAGTAAACTCGGTTATTTGTCATTAATCAGTGTGTGAATCAATCCTCATCTCATAATGCAAAGATCTTTTGTGCACATTCAGGTTTTCAATAATTTGAACATTGTAATTAAAAAGGATGTTTTTTTATTGAAATCCTTGGAATATTTTTCTTTCAGTATTTATGCTATAATTTTTAATCATTAATTTTTTACTATTTCATTTAAACTTATAGTCATGAAATTATTGTTAAAACATTGTTTGTCATCCATAGATCATAATGAAAAATCTCATTGTGTTTATTTTCATATAATTGTACTTATTTATATTGTATTTATGTTTTTGTTATATTTTATGTATATTTTTATGCATATGCAATATGCATGCCCATATTGGCTCAATCCATTGCAAAAAATATGGAAATTTTATGCAGTTTCTTTGGATAATATGAGTAGAGTACGTTAACTCTCTGTCTTGTATTTGTGCATTTATGTGAGATGTTTACGTGAGAAAATTTGAACATATTTTTCTCAATAATTTTATACTTCATGTTTACATTAATCAGTTAAGGTATATACTGCACAATTAGTATTAAAAATGTTAATCTCTTGCTGAATGAAACTTGCTTGCCATCCATAATTTGTGTAATGTACAAAGATCTCATTTTGTTCCTTGGTTTAATTGGCTTAATTCCAAGGAACATGTTAGTTCCTAATTTATTATTTTTCATATTCTGATAAATATGGTAATAAAAGTATCATGCATGTATTTTGGTCCATAATATTCAGATTGATGTTGACGTGATGATTCTGTGTCTATTCAGTTATATTCTTTTAAATGATTGTTCAGGCATTGTACAAAACAAGAAAATATGCCTCTTTTTTATTCTACAAGTGTAATTTTTATATTATTTTTACAGTTAAATATACTTTGAATATGGTTACAACCATTAATGAAAATCAAATATGGTCTATAGGTCGTAAATTATAAATAATGGATTTATGTTATTTTTTTATGTATCATATTCCATGAATTATGTTAAAAATACATGCAGCTATGTAAAATATCCACCAAGACATTTCTCAGCACTATTAGAGAAGAGCTACACCCAAACAGAGAGGGGCCGAGGATAGGGATCCAGATAAAAATAAGGATCCACTAAAATTGAGAAATCGTAAATTTAAAAATGTGCTTGCATATAAATATCTTGGATCCTCAATGTGCAGAAATAACACATTCTTAGGTGAAATAATAGGGAGAATATTAGCAGTTACTAGGTTTCTATATGCCCCAAAGAAACATGGAATTACTAATATTCTATGTACGCAATCAAAGATAAACATGCATGACAACAGTAAGACCAGTTGTGTTGTGAGGCATGGAGCCAGACAAAACGCTGGAAATTTTTAAAGGAAAATACCTGGAAGAATTTTGGACCAAGAAAGGAGGGGCAGATGAAGAACCAGAAGAAATGCAGAACTAAATGAGCTTATTAAAGGAGATACTATAGTGTTCTTTATATAATCTCATACAATCTGATTGTTAAGCTGTATTTCATGTATTGATGATGAGCGCATGTATTCAAGGTTGACAAAGAAGATTTTTGAATGGACACCAGTATGCCTAGAGAAAGATATAGGAATAGATGGGGAGTTGTAACACAAGATCTTGGAAGAATGAGGCCAAAACCCATTTAAGGTTTTAGCACCCAAAGATGAGGAAGAAGATTGAATAAAAGTTGACTTGCACTAAATGTCTAGTTGATGGTTGTAATGGTATTTCCACTCCTGATTTAAAAGCTATCACATCTTAGTGCATGTGGTATGAGTTTTCAGCTGTATTTAGATTCCGGTTCATATATGTATATACAAAATTTACTTGAGCCTTGTTTCTGAAGTTTGAGTGGAGGTTTTGCAGACTATGATGAGCCATTCCAAAAATTGGTTTTAACCATACAAAACAGGCACTTTCACATTTATTTAAAGTTCTGCATTTAGTAAACTTTTGTTTCAAATGAAAATGAGAAGTGAATGTTGTGTTGCTATTTTTGTATTTTGTCTCCTTATTAAGTCAGTTGTTACACAGATCTTTAAGAAATATTTAGAAATATTCATTTTACATCAACTGTGATACAAGTTATTTTGTTTATAGCGCACAATTTTATTTGTGTCTTTTTATAATTTAATTGTTCTATGAAAGTTCCAGAAAACCATTCATGTTCTCTATTTTAATGATTTTATTTATTTTTGTGTACCGAAAACTGTGATATTTTATGATTTTAATATTAAAAAGTTTTTTGTTTTTCTGAAGTTTCTTTTCTTTTCCCTGGAGACTCGCTTATAAGTCAGTATTATTCATTTCTATGCTAACATGAGTCATTGCTTCCTTTTATACATGTCCATCTTGTTTGTAAACTGAAGTAATCCATTTTTATATGATAAAAATATTAGTGATATCCAGTCTGGTATAAAATTTATCATTCTCATAACAATTTTTAAAATAAAAATATTATGTAGTAAAATCTCTCCTTGAAAGATGTCATAAGCTGCATTCCAAATCTTAAATGACTTTTGCCAAATTTTCGTGCTGGATTGATTTTGATTTGTATCATTATATATTTATTTATTTCAATAAAATTGGTTTTTGAGGCAGCATCGTCTTTGGTATTTGCTCTCAGTTTTGGAAATATAATTTATTGAATATTTCTCGATTCTTGCATTCCATTTAAATTCTAAATTTCCTCTATTTACCCTTTTTTTAAGTTTGCTGTTGCACAGATTATTATTAGAATTTATCATAGTATGGTATTTTCTAGTTTTAATATATTTTAGGTTGGACAGTTATCCAGTAATAATCATGGTGGATTTCAGGAAATAAAATGGTTGATAAAGAAAATAACGATGCCATAAGTAAACCCGAAATTGAAGATGATAATGGACCAAATATTTTCTTTTGTGATGCTTGCCAAAGAGGTGTATGGAAAATTATAGGATAAGTTGTTATGCTGTAACAAGAAGGGCGTTATATATTTTTATACAGTAAATGGTTAGAAAATATAACAATTTGCTGTTGCTGAATTTCATGGTGGTTTTGAAAATTGGCTGTTCAGTTACATTTTACTGTCCAATATGCAGTTTTATTTATTTAATCATTAACAGCTGGAGATGGCTAAACGTAAATCAAGGTTCGCAGTTAAAGAGAGTTTGCTTTCTTTGAAAATCCAGCAAAATGTTGCATTTAAATCTTAAGACTATGCGACATACATTGGAAGAAATCATTCTCTCTGCAGATTTCTGTAAGTGTAAGATTTAAAGACATCAAGATTAGGTATTTGAGGGGAAGAATTTGAAAATTTACTTTTGTATATACTTGATAATCTCTTTTTGATTGCCTTTGACCACAAATTTTCTGTGATTTCTATGTAATATTTAGAATGGTTAAACATCAACAGTATTGGCACAAATTGATTACTTTAGATAGCACTATTGGTATAGCTTCATTGATGTTTGAGTTAGATGTTGAGGAATCTAATCATTGATCTCCTATTCATCAATTATTTTTGTTCTATTGATTGTTTTCTTGTTCTCCTATCATATGGGATTATGCTTCCAATTTTTATAGGTATATTTTATTTATTAAAGAGATATTCAGTATTTGTCTGTATTTATTTTGAATCTAGTTGTTTCTACCCTTCATTATATTGTAAAAAAATCTGATGTGGCCAGCACATGACTTTCTCCATATATAAGATGTAAATATTTATCTAAGACAGTAATTTCGAACTCTATATTCCATCTAAACTTGGAACATGAGTGATTAATTTATATATTATTATCTTTGACGTCACAAACATTATAAATAATATTTTTTGGTACATGATCGATGAAAAACGATGAAATTGGCCTTTCGCCCATAGAGCCCAGAGCGCCTACAAAGTAAAAAATCTGATGTGGCCAGCACATGACTTTCTCTATATATAAGATGTAAATATTTATCCACGACAGTATTTTCAAACTCTATATTCCAGCTAAACTTGGAAGATGTGTGATTAATTTATATCATATTATCTTTTACGTCACAAACATAATAAATAATGTTTTTTGGGACATGATCGAAGAAAAACGATGAAATTGGCCTTTCGCCCACAGCGCCCAGAGCGCCCACAAAGTACAAAATCTGATGTGGCCAGCACATGACTTTCTCCATATATATAAGATGTAAACATTTATCTACCGCAGTAATATCGAACTCTATATTCCATCTAAACTTGGAATATGAGTGATTAATATTATATATTATCTTTGATGCCAAAAACATGATAAATAATGTTTTACGGGACATGATCGATGAAAAACGATGAAATTGGCCTTTCGCCCATAGAGACCAGAGCGCCCACAAAGTACATAATCAGCAACTTCCGGTTTATCAGTATTTCATGAATAACTCGTACACAATCAGTGATACAAAAATATGTTTCAACCAAAAGTTATATTAAATTACATTTTCTAAAACTTTTACAAATAATAGTATATACCTAAATATCAACGAACGAAGTTTGGTATTGATACAACAAATAGTTTTCACGTTAGAGCGCCCACAAACACACACACACATACAGACACACACACACACGCACACATACACACAGACATCATTCCGAAAATGGTCAAAACGTGTTATAGGGACCCCAAAACATGTATTTCCGTTGAAATCTCGAAGTCAAATTTTTTCATGAAAACAATACTTTCTCTATACTTCGTATATGGAGAAAGTAATAATCAGGAACTTCCGGTTTATCAGTATTTCCTGAATAACTCCTAAACAATCAGTGATACAAAAATATGTTTCAAACAAAAGTTATAGTAAATTTCATTTTCTAAAACTTTTGTAAATAATAGTGTATACCTAAATATTATATTTATGGAGATATTTTGAAAACCGGAAATGAGCTTTGATGAATGAAGCTCGACTTCCGGTTAACCGATTTACTCCAAAAACTAATCAACTCTAACTATACCAACCAAAATACTATATATGAAATTTGGTGTTGATACAACGAATGGTTTGCATGTTAGAGCGCCCACAAAGTACATAACAGCTACTTCCGGTTTATCGGTATTTCACGGATAACTCCTAATCAACCGGTGATACAAAAAAATGTTAAATACAAAAGTTATAGTAAATAACATTATCTAAAACTTTTATAAGTAATACAATATACGTATATATCATATTTATGGAGATATTTTGAAAACCGGAAATGAGCTTTGATGAATGAAGCTCGACTTCCGGTATACCGATTTACTCCAAAACCTAATCAACTCTGACAGCACACACCACAGTACTATATATGAAGTTTGGTATTGATACCATCAACAGTTTTCACGTTAGAGCGCCCACAAGCACAGACACACATACATACTCACACACACACACACATACACACAGACATCATTCCGAAAATGGTCAAAACGTGTTATAGGGACCCCAAATCATGTATTTCCGTTGAAATCTCGAAGTCGAATTTTTCATGAAAACAATACTTTCTCTATACTTCGTATATGGAGAAAGTAAAAATGCAAATATACCAATGTATTCTTAAAAATTTAGATATGAGAAAATATTCATGCCTTTCAAAGTTTTATTAACATTATTAAGGAAAGCATTCAGCACTATTGAATTTTATTCTCCTGTTTCAGAGTCATGTTGTATAATACAAAACATATGCTTTCTGATCTACCCTTCTTTATGAAAGAAAACCAATCCATATATTATTATTTTTTATTATTCATTTACAAATTAATACATGTTTCTTTAGATGATAAATAGAGTACGAAAAATATGAACATAACATATCCAAAAGATACGAGATCTTGTCTGGCTATAAAGAAAAATTTAAATGTATAAAAATAATGTAGAATATAATGAGGAAAAGGGTGACAAGGAAATATATAGATCATTAGAATAAAACAGTAAATACAAAAACAGCTTTACAATAATATAACAGTACAATGTATTGTCATACTATAAAGTTCAAAGTTTGTGGAGGTTCTTAGTTCCATAAATATTCATTATGTTAATAGTAACTTGATGTGTACAGAATTTTTAATAGTTGAACTGAGCAATATCTACTTAAAAAAATGTAATTTGAAATCAAAGGGAAAATTGAGCCACAAAAGTACAAACATCGAAGAAACAATTCTTAATTTTGGTGTAGATTACAATGTAAAAATTCTAAATAATGTCAATTTTGAATAAATAACAATAAACTTTATCAGGAATATTATTACGTTTTTAAATGGAATTTTTACTGATATTTTATCATTAGTAATTTTTCATTCATTTTCATCTCCTGATTGTTTCTGTAGTCAGGAAAATTCAAATTCATCCCAAGGAAAAACGGACTTGAAAGAAGTCTGTCAGGGCCGGGAATCGAACCAGGGTTCTTTTTCTATCCATGAGGCTGCCTTAACCATCTAGGCTACCCGGCAGAATATTTTAACAAGCCGTTTTAGGGACTTTGTGCGCAAGGGCGGATAGAGGAAGTTCCCGGGTTCGATTCCCGGCCCTGTCAGACTTTTTTCAAGTCCGTTTTTTATTGGGAGTTTTTCTGGGTGCATGCCCCCATGTGCGAAGTCATCTCAACCCTTTCCTTATGTTCAAATTTATCATTAAATTTTTAAGTCATGAGTAATTTTTGAAAATTTTCTGTGTAGTATTAGTCAATATAACTGCATCTTCTCATGTTGTAGTCAAATAAATGTTAGCTTACAATTTTTTCTTAAAGAAAGGGTTTCTTCTAATGTCTTCTGAAATCCCTCAATTGCTTTCATGTGAATTAGAAAATGTTTTATGGCACTCTTTTAATATCAAACAGTGGCAAAATCAGTTCATTGAGATTTTTAAGAAGAGTTAGGCTGGGTTCTGATTATCCACAATTAAATCAAAGGATTTTACCAACAATCATTTATTAAAATCAATAGTAAATTGAATCCTAACAGATAGGCTAAAAGCCAGGTGGCAAGAACCCATTCACAACACTAAAAATTAAATTTATATCTATCCTTGTATCAATTTTGATACATCTACAGTTCTTGCACTCAATCTCAATGGAGCAATATCCCAGTCTATAAAATACATTGTTACATATTAGAGTAATAAAACTATTTAAGTAAAATTTCTATGTTTTATTAAATTTCTCAAGCTTACTGTTGGTTGTCATAAAATAAATATTCGAGAAAGGTATATGCATTGTGACTTAAATACACCAATCCACAAATGTATACCAAAGAATTACAACATATAGTATTATAGTTATTTCTTTTCAGTCATCCAATATATATTACACAACGTCTTTAGGTTCCTCAACCGCAAAATTTTTGGTAAAACTTGTCCATTATAATTGAAATGGCTAATAGTATCAAGCAATTTATTTTCTAGAAAAATTCTTACATTTAATGCTAAGTTCCTTTAATGTTTTTTACAAGAGTCCTGATTGAACTGTATATATTTCTTTTGCTGTTTTATCACGGGGTAGATGGAGATAAGAAATATTCCACTAATATGTGATAGTTAAGAGAGAACAGATAGAATGACACAAGTTCGACATTGATACATCTACTGTGTTGGTCTGATTGAAAAGATTCATTTTATGAGATTGCAAAATCCCCAGACAACCACTGCAGTAACCTATTATGAACTACTTTAAATCATATTCTCTCTTGTGGAGGCCTAATCCAACTATCGAAGCGACTTGTATAAAATTTTATTAATTAGGACTGTTTGGAATGGAACAATGGGAAGGGCATAGAATCATGATTCATTATCCCATTACGTAATTTTTGTCGTTACATTTTTCCATTCTTTAGAGGAAATTACGAATCTGATGAAGAAAATTAAAGCATGTAATCCTTATGTTCTCCTTTTCAACGTGCGCTTTTTCAACAACGTTTTCTGCCAAATTTTAACACGGTGACGGTTTTTTAAGTTTAGGAATTTGCTGCGATCGGCGATTACTTAATGGCTTGCTGAACTCGTCAACTTTTTCCTACTTGTAGTCCACTGCTGTTTCAGTTTTACGTTTCGTTGAAACAGTGTTGAATGTTGAAGCAGTCTACCTTGTCAATTAGTATAAATTGGTGAACAATTATCCAAGGATGATTATTCTTAGCATCATCGCTCTTTTCACCTTCATCGACGCTGGGATTGCTGAAGAGAGCCCCAAATTTACTTTGGAGTTCGAAAGATGCCGTGAGTATGTTTGGCGTGTAATAGTAGGTCTTTGTTACCTGAAAGCGTCGTACCTGAAGTTTTACTCAATCACCAAATCGATTTCTCGTGAAAATTATTACCATTCAAAAGGACCCAAAGAAGGAAACGAAAGCTTATAATTAATACTAGGTTAATTTCTGATGAGGCTTCTCGAAAAAAAGTTTTTTATATGATAGCTGCATACTGATCTTTAAAATTTATATATGGAGCTTTAAATAAATAAATATATTAGAAATTTACCGTGATGTACTATGTATCTAAATTTGAGCCCATCTAAGCCGCACTCCGATAAACCCTTGTCTCCAGCATTTGAATCCACATCCCGCAAAATACCCCAGATTTTTTTTTTACTTCCCCGCTAGTTGTTTCTTTTTCATCGTGTAAAATTGTTCTAACTTTTTCAAATATGAAAACATTCATGAATAAAATTATTGAATTTATTATTTTATAGTTCGCGGTGAACGAAATTTAGACACAAGGGAAATTAAAAATGGACTGAGTAGTTAACCTGTGTCAGAAAGTCTTACCCGTCCAGAAACATGAAAACGTCAAGATATATGTAGCAATTGAACGTGTGGCGATTTATATTTTGATACATATTTGTAGGCTATATAGAAGACGGTACGTTTGATTTCAGAGTATAAAACATCGGAGACCTATTAATCGCAGAGTAGACAATCTGTTCACTTAACAGTCACTTAACCCAAGGATTATTTTAAAGTAGTAAGTATTATAATGGAAAATAATTACATTTTAGAGCTACAAACGATTTTCTTGAATCCGCAGCTTTGAATCCGTAAAGACATTAAAAATACAAGAAATGTCCTTGAAACAAATATTAATATAGTTTGTAAACGCCCATTTATTCGGCTACAATTAATTTATGGAAAACCTCGAAGAATATTCTAGTTCTATCTTCTGCTCCACTTGCAACGGAACGAAAATAACGCAACAGAAATAACACATGTAGTATAATACTGAAAAATACCAGGTCCAAATGAATTTAAAATCCCTTTCCATTAAAACTTACGCATAACGGCGCAGGGGATTATTATGTACGCTCATTACATTATTACAGGTTAAAAATCTCCAATAGCTGTCTTAGTCGGCGTTACTCGTCTCATTAACCGGTATTCGAAGAAAATAAGAACATACAACTCGAAAGCTATGCTTTCATCATTAGGAGTGTGCCTAATCACTTATTTGGTTCTCCTTTCTTATTTTCTCCTAACACCGGTAAATGAGACTAGGAACGCCGATAAAGACGGCTATTGCAGATTTTAAACCTCAAATTCTTTAACAGGCGTATTCAAAATTTGCATTCTTTACAGCTCACTACATTGTTGATCTATTAATTCAATTTTTCCGCATGTATAAAGTGATTAAAAAATCACTCCTTGATTTCGTTTTATGTGTCTATTTATGCAAATGTTAATTGACAGCCAACATTCTGCCCCCACTGGAGGTGAGAGTTAAGAACTGCACAAAGCAGCCCTGTGAACTCGAAATGGGAGAAAATTTTGTCGCAGAAGCAGTTTTCCAGCCAGGTGAGTAGAATGTGACGTTGGGAAATATAACGCCGGAATATTTTCGTCTCAGAAACGGTGACTGAGGCTATACTTCTAAATAAATGATTTTAATCTGACTTTCAACTCCACTGAAACTATTCGAGGCATTTTCTGAGAATCTGTAATGTTCGTTAACTCCTCTGTTAAAGTTTAGGATACGTTTTCAGTTTTCATTTCCAATGAAATTGGAAACTAGCTTTGGTTTATTTTTGGAACTGATGCTAAGTAAAGTTCAATGCATGCCAAGGTGATAAAGTTGTTTAAGCTAGCTCGATACATAGAACGATTAAATATAGCGATAGTACCGCAGCAAACAATGCACAACAACTGGAGTAGCAACTGCTATTGTAAAGTTATTGGGTGGAATACCAAGCAACAGGATTGAGACAGTTGTTGAACAAGAAGAAAAAGATATTTTTGAGAGAAAATATCTAGTGTCTGAGGGGCAAAAATATAGAAAAAAGAGAAGTAGAGATTCCCTCTTGATCTTCTACAAACCACGTAAGTGCTTCGTCTCTACTCCAATGAAAATAGGTAGTTTCAGAAGTTTTAACGTAAAAGCTCCACCACATCAAAGATGTCCAAGCAATTAGATACCGAAATTTCAATGAAAAAACCACAACGAAAAATGAGAACTTTTTTTATCACAAAGCAGCACGAAGACAAAAATACGCAATTTTAATAAAGTTTGTAGATGAAACTGTGTAAAAATAGTTCTAGATTTGTTTAAAGGACTTAAAAGGGTAAATATTCCCCTAAATTATGCAATTTAAAGTCAGTATAAATATTTCGTTTGCATTCGGTGGGAAAGAATGTCAAAGCAGCGAGTAAGGAAAGAATTGAGGATTTATAGTCTAGGATAATCATGTTGATTTTGAACTTCACAACTCAAAGCATCCAGCTATACCAAAAAAATACGCTTTTATCCTACAATAACTATAGGAAATATCGAGAAGGAACAGCTCCGGAGACGTATGTATATAAAAATGACTGAAATCAGCGAAATTAATCCTAAAAAATCCCTTCCACTATTTCACTGTCAAAATAAATATAATACTATAATCGATATGAGAAGGCGTGACTTCGTGGAAAGCCATTTGCAGTACGAAGTGTTTTCATTCTGTAAATATAATACATTTACATTAGTAACTCGAATAATGTTAACAAAAAAATAAGTGACTAATTTTTTATAGGCACGCAAAAGGAAAAATATAGAAAAGAGAAAATAAAATAATGGTTTTCGTGAAGGTAAAGAAACTGGGTATTGTGTGAAAACAGAAAATATATTTTCACGGCAGGAAAACACCCACGTAGAAAATGGGTGAATGAAAATGAGCAAAATATATAAAAAAGAAAAACAGAGAGATAGGTTACACCGAGGAGAATTATAAAAAAATATGAAGTATATTAAAATAAACAATACATAAACGAACATAATCTTTCAAAGACTAGAGATAAGAAGACATTAATTAGCGTATACAAAAATTAATAAAGATTAGAAAAATTATCTATAAGACGAAAAAAATAAAAATATAATTCAGTAGAACAGCTTGTCGAAAATTGAACTTGAATTTCATGAGGATGAAATCAAAGTGAATTAAAGTTCAATTCAATTCAATGAGGATGAAAGCCCGAAGATACTACATCATCATCATATCTACATGAGGCACGAAGACATGAGAATTGTGGTTAATCATGTAATGGTTAGGAAATAAAAAAATATAGTCTTACCTAGAATATGCGGGAAGAGGAATTAGCAGCATAAATTTAACTGTTCAATCCTTTCAGATAGCCACCATCAGCTGCTCTAGAATCTACCTGGGCAGCGAGGGACGGAGAACTACTCAGAGAAAAAAATTAACGTTATTCTAGTTCAGAAACAAAAAGGTTATGTGTTTATCGAAAGCGTTTCTATGGTAAATTCGAATCAACAACAGGGATATGGGGATATGATTTCGAAAACCAATTGATTTACGGATGCAAGAGCATCTGATGGTGTAAACGTTGGCCAATAAGGACCGTTAGTGAATACCTCGAGGGCTCTAACATTGACACTGGTTCTAAAAAGGGTTGAGATAATTAATGGAGTCGTTTAGTAATGAGTTGGTTTAATAGCACCCTGCTCTTTCGCAAAGGTCGACCTCCAATTGACACTTGTGCAGATGTTTCAATGTGAATATCCTAGCTCAAAATTCCACTACATTTTCAGAGTGTAAGTAGCTTATGGAGAGTGGCATGAGAAAACGAAGACTCGACTAAAAGACACCTGCAGTAGTGGTACGTGCGAATCTTTATCTCCGAATGAAAGAGTGAGACAGATTGGACTTCGGATTTTGACACATTAAATAATCCGTTCCGTGAATCGGCCCGATTCTACCTGGACCTCTGTCAGAGAAGATAATGCAATTGATGCATACACCTGCTTTCAGAAATGGAGGCTAATCTTTTATTTTGGGGCAAAAACCCCGTATCTCAGTGTCCTTCATTGATAAGGCCCCAATCTGTTGGATTACTCCCACATAATCTTGCGAAAAGCATAACTGATGCAATTAATATACAATGTCTATATATTAGGAGTAATTTCTTTTTGACGTAATAGAGCATATGAGGGCTCCCGGATAGTCATGTGGACAGCGCGTTTGCCTTTGGTGAAAGCGGTCCCGGGTTCGATTCCCGGTGGGAGCCAATGTGCGAAATGACCTAAGCTGTCGAAGCACTTTTAACAATACTACTACTACTACTAGAGCATATGAGAAACGCTTTTCAGCATTTCCACAATTTTTATTTCACGAGCAATTGGTTGTTTTGCGTTAGGTAATACTTTTATCGTAGAGCTCCCTTATTGTTTTTTATCAATTTTATTGAAAATTACATTTCACAAAACATTTAATAATACATTTATAAATTACGAATAAAAATTACCAATAAAAATTACAAATATAAATTACAAATAAAAATTACAAATATAAATTACAAATATAAATTAAAAATTTAAATTACAAATATAAATTACAAATATAATATCATATGGTAAGAACACCTGCCCGAAAAGTGGGAGACCTGGGTTCGAGTCCCAGCGAAGTCACTATTTCCCACTTCTTGTACAACCTTGAAGTCAAGTTACTTAATATGAAATTTTATGGACAAATAGAACTGTGAGTTCCATTTCAGAAATCAACCCAGGTTATAAAAATATGCTTTCTCTAAAGAGATGGGAAAATGAGATAATTTTTAGCAACATCTTTCAAAACACTTTCTTCGGACTTATTAATAAACGAAGACTGCATACACAATCTACACTTACATTTTAAAATGCTTCGTTAAATTAACTGTGTTAGTAACTAGGAAAACTCTGATCCTATCGATTATTCACAAATCTCAGATAAATTTCATACGTTAATTTCACAAGAAACCATGGCAGATTCTTGAGAAAAATTGACCGATGCAGAAATTATGAGTTCCAATAATTTTTACTGTTTAATAATCCAAGAAAGTTTTTGCGAAATGAATTTAATCTTTATTACCCTTCTCCACTTTTATTTCAGATAGAAAGATGACTAAAATGAACTCTATCACGAAAGTAAAAATTGGAAATACTTGGGTAAACTTCAATTTGGATAAAGTCGGCGGTGAAGCATATTTGGAAGATTCCGGATTCCCAGTTCCAGCGAGAAAAGTTGAAAAGTGTGTCCTGAAGATGCCAATAAAGAAAACATATCCAAAGGTACGAATGCAAGTACATCAAAGGTCCTAATGTATTTAACTTATCATGCGGCAGAATTTTAAAATGTTCTGTATACATTAGGAGGTTGTCGGCTTTTGAATGTCGAAGGAAATATTTTAAATGATAAATGCTTACGAAGTCCCGAGTATTTCCTTAGCTCAATGGACTGTCTCCAAAAATATTAAATGTGATTTTAAAAGAAACTTTGAATGTTTTAAAGTGATGAACTCATGGCATTAGTAAATGATTCAAGGCAAGAAATTACAAATATAAATTCCACTCCTCCACAGGTTGGAATCACCATTGAGCACAACTTGAAGAATCAGTTCGGAAGAGATCTTTTCTGCTACAGAGTTCAAGCAAAGCCAAAAGTGGATGAATTGAGCGAGAAAGACGGGGTATCATACTAAGGAAGATGTGTAGGAATATACTGCAATTACTAAAATCCTCAGAATCTCTTACATTTGAACGAATGCTTACATCATCTACGTTTGGAAAACTCCAATATTTATCCGCCTAGCTCAAATAATATAAATACAGCAAAGAAATGTCATTTTCTAATGGTTTTATGAATTACGTGATTTTCATCATTTAAATAAAGGCAAAAATCACCTTTTTGTTCCACCTTATGAATTCAATATATTTCTTCTCCATCTTTGTACGAAGCTCATTAAATGGATAACGAAAATGATGTCTATATTATCAAAGATCGTAGGAAATACAAGATACTGCCAAAGAAAGTTTTGGTATTTTATATGCTATACAATAAAGAAATAAATCAATCCATATATTTTCATTTTTTAAGATTTTCCATTATCCAACCTCCGTTGTTTCCAGGCAATAAAGCTCATACAGTGGCCAATCCTACATCAATAGTTTTTCAGTCTTTACTATAAAGTAAGTTCAAATTCCTGTAACTGTTATAATAGATATCTTAGGAGTTACACGCACATAAACCTCAATTTCTACGTATTTTCAGTTGAAAATGGGAATTCAAAATATTAAATACGTCATTAGTAATTAAAGTAATACAATTTCAACGGCCTTAGCAAGGGCTTCATTAATTTTCTAAGTAAAGTAAACTTCATCTTTGTGTACACCAACAAAAGATGCCTGAATAGCGATATTTCATAATATTATTTGATGAAATATCATTGAAAAATACTCTTACAATCGAGTAAAATTATTAATTATTTAAACAGCAATTTTGAGTAAAGAATTTTACTGTAAGTATTGTCCCGTAAGTTTTAATTAATATGTATTTAATTATAGCAAAATATCCTTGCATTCTTAAACCTATTTCAGAGCCTAGATACGGAAATAATATTATTTTAGGATTTTAATATTAATTTTTGTATACTTTTTATTGAGAAATCATTATGTAAGTGAAATATTTCGATGTAAATGCCTAGTGTTAGCATATTTTTCAGCGGCTTGCAGAAGAATGAAAGAAATGATAGAAATTAGGTAGAAAATGTTACGTAAGATCCGGGGACGAAATCTATCTTGGGCCCATTAATGAATTAGCTGATGAGCCCACTAATGGAAGAGTCATACAGAAGGATATGGTGAAATTTTGCGAGACTAGACGAAGCATTTGTATCAAGATACGACACGTGCGGTTAACCAAAAAGTAATTGCCTTGCGGCTCATGTGCTGTATCATCTCCTGAGTCATAAAAAGTCTCAGCAGCTGCGGATGAAGATAAACGAGTCGAGAGGGAGTTTTCTGGGGATATCCAAAGATAGTAGAATCTAAGGTTCGTCCAGTTTCAAAATTACACAAATCCAGCAAACAGAATTTCCTAAAACTACTTACGCAATGAATAGCCATTCGTACTACAGAAGACGAGCTCAAGGATACCTTGACAAACGTACACGTATGACTCCTTACATGCATTAATACTCCTCCGTTAGAACATTTACATGAGTGTGCTTGTCAAAATCTCAATCTTAGATTCAATAAATCCACAGAAGCTTTCACAAGAAATTGAAATTTTATTAAATATTGAAGATATGAGCTGTATTATTTGTGATAAAGCATGCCTCAGTGATTCATGCTGGTTAAAAAACCAACAGAAAAGTTTATTTACGATATTTAATATTTATATAATTAATTTAATTGTAGATATTATGTAACAGGGAAGTTTTAGTCTTCTCACATCTCATCAAATGCAATTAGTTGGGAGCAAATAAATTCGCTCCAAAAATCTACTTTTACAAGATTCCTTAGAATCATAAAAATAGGCTGTTGATAGAAAACTTATTCAAATTACTTGTGATGGTTTCTGTACATTTTCCATCTTTGAAATATTTGATTCAAAGGTATACTCGATGAGAAACATATGCTATTTGTATACAATGAATCGTTTGAATAAATTCTCTGATACTCGATATTTTTTTCTACCTTAAGTTAATTAGATGAGACTTAGGTGTCTAATAATGTCTTTCAAATAGTAATTTCTTAAAGAAATTTTGAAATTTTGAAGTAAATATCCAAGTTTGTAATGATTTAAATTCCTATGAAGTTGTGAGATTATTTCTTCATGGAAAAATCTTGGTGGCTGCTTCAATATTTGAATTTTCTGTTGAATCAAGATCCTGATTTTATTTAATTTGAATGTCACATATACTATAAAATGATGACTGAATTATTGTATACGTGGATTTATCGATACCTTCTCTTCCTTTAGTATTGATTCTAATTCTTCTTCTAATAATGATGATGAAAATACCACCTCGATTTAGAGGTGAGATGCAAAAAAACCTACTTGCTGTTTTATGAAAGTCGTATGCTCGTGAAAGCGAGAGTGAATCGCAACCTAAGAATGAGGGAAAATAGAAATAGGATGTTCCTGATTGTGATGACTCAGTGGACCACTATCAAAAACTCCGGATATGAGAGTCACACGCATGAATCAAGGAAATTCTTTCTCAAATCTCCTAAATGTGTGTCACAATACTCGCAGTTGCTGGCTCGCTTAGAAATGAATACTTTTAGTGTAAATTTATATTAATCGCCGCTTGATTCCTCATTACAGAAGCCTGCGATTCAATTCCTTTTATCAATTACAGTAGTGATATCAGAAGCACTCACAGCATGTCATCTGCAATATGTGGCACATTTGAAGTGTATGATAACGAACCCTTCAAAGAGTCTCTCTTACGATATTGTTTACTTCGCATCGCAAGTTTATGGAGTAAAATGCAATGACTCTATTCGCAAGAGGCATTCCACAGTATTTTTCGATTTGCCTATTTTTCACATACCTAACTCAAAAGAAAGAACTCTTCCCCAAAAAAAATCATAAAGAAAAACCTTATTTAAGATGAAATTATAAAAAATATTAAGATGTAATTATAAAGAAGGTAAAGATAACTATTATATTTAATTTCATAATTCTCTTTCTAACATTCCCAATTCCTAAATGGACCCGTTCATTAGAGATCCGGCGAATAAAACCCTCAGGTAGCCAATTAATTAATGTCAATGCATTGAACAAACACACTATATTAGACAATATTTTAAAGATAAATTTTCCAAAATTCTTTTGCTAATTGGATGGATAGCTGAAAATAATTTATCAACATTATACAGTAAATATGATTATTCATATTGGTATTCTAAAAAGAATTCAACGCCCATGATGAATGTTCTTATGTATGCAAAGAACCTATTGGTTGCATTATATTAAAAACTTAATTTATGAAAATATCCTGAATTGAAGATCAATGGAAATCAGTCAACGCGAAATGCAGGGGACAAACTAATACTTTTTCACCTTAGTAGCACTATATGTTCACCGAATTCCTTTCTAACGCAATCCCCATTTTTAAATCAAAATAATAGTTCTAGTTAACTAATATGCTTATTTATCATCTCTTACGTCGAAAAAAAATAATTTTATTATTACTAAGCGAATAAACTTTAAACCAGTAAACTAGAAGCTGATAACGTAAAATTAGTTATTATTGAAAAAAATTCAAAATTTATGAATGAAATTTAATTTAATTTTGTTAAAATATATTAATTTGAATTTAAGAAAATATTTTCCTCCGAGACATTGGATTATTTTAAGTTAAACGTTACTTTGTTTTATCCATCTGGCGTTAAACAATTACTATACAATGAAAGTTAATGAAGGAGGAACGGATCATTGTTGACATTTTTATGAACAGAATTTTCATATTATCCGTTTCCGTGGTAAGGTATTTCCATTGCGTCAATTTAAAAAGCTAAGTATAAAGTGTTTTAATAGTTTAACGTTAGCACGATGTATCTTTAGATAATCTCAAAATCGTTTAAGAGCATTCCTGGACGACCTACTTAGTAGATATTCCATTCAGAAACTTCGCACGTGTATGTTTGTTCAACGGAAGTGGATATAGCAACAATGAAATAGGAAATAGACAAACGTGGAATGAAGTAACCTCATCACATCGCGTAACACACTCCAGTTCTAGAATATGATATTGTGCACGTGATTTTTAAGTGACAATATCCGTGAATCCTACAAAGACAGCCTCGGAGATAAGTTTTAATCCTGGGATGAATCAGGTGTTTCTCGCAGGTGTCTAATGCTCCTGGAAGATTGAATAAACACATGCGCCTTATCGATTCAGCATCCCGATTGGTTATCACCGGCTGGCCCATCTCCCTTATCATCCCAGATCTGATTGGGATGGGAGTATATAAGGGGCAGATCTGTCTGCATTAGCATCATCCATCACTCATCACAGGAGAGCCAAGTGAAGTAGAGGAGTGAACAATCAAGATGTTCCGATTCGCACTGGGATTGTTGCTTGTTGCTGCAGTGGCTAAGGCTACCGAATTCGCTAGTTGCGGTAAGTCAATCTCCTTAATAATTCACACGAACAATATAATCAGGATGTTCCCATCATAAGTTACTAAAAGAGCGTCTTCAAACATCCCTATCGCACTGGTCACTCAATCTTTCTTTGAGTTACGATTATAGACTCTGCCTTGACTTTTCTTACTCTCCATGTAATTAGTTCCATCTGCAATAGCTCACTCATATTTTTATGCAACACTCATTTTAATTAAAATGCGGTTGTAATCAAGAAGTTAAGCCGAAAAGGGACCAGACCAACAATTTACTTCATGAAGACACTTAAGTTTATTTTTGACATTGAAGAAAATGGAGATCAACTATTAATTGTTAATATAATCAATTCTAAATTAATTATGACATTTATTATTTAATACTTCAATCATTATTTACACTTTTTTAAATACAGTTCATTGTTGCGAAGAAATTCCATTCAGTATAAATTTAGATTCCTCATAATTATTTTACTTGCTCGTATGAAGTCTAATAAAATTTCAAATATTTTAATTGACATATATTTCATTTGATCAACCGGTACAAATTTTTATTTATACCTGGAGACCTATCACTATGACAGCCATTTTTCCCTCTGCAAGAAACTTAAGGATAATTATTTCCTCTGAGGATTGATTTAGATTTCTTTATCAAAATAGCAACTTTCATGCTATTATGGGATTAGGAAAGATAACATTTCATAAAAGATATTTTTCCATTTAATTGATTATAAATATCTCTTATCGGATGGGAACTAGATCTTATCAAGATTATAGCCACTCGACTGAGATATGCTACGATGGACAATTACTGAGCGATAATTTACCATAGTATTTTTCTGTGTGGGAATCTATAAAGGTGTCAAGGTAGCCATTAATTAAATCAGGGGCGATTAATTTCAGCTAAATGTCTGTATCTATCTGTGTATCGTTGAATATAATCTTTATCGCCAAATTAGTTATTTTCTGTTGAAACTTATTTATAAACCTAAGCTTTGTCTTTCATCCTAGTTAATGTGGACAAAATTTAAGATACCCATCGCAAATTATTAATCGGATATGTTCTTTTAAGTTGAGCAGAATGTGAAAAGGACTGATTAATTTGGGGATTGCATTTGTAATACGATTAGATATTATTCTTTAGAGATAAAATATGGATTAATAATATCATTGTCTATCCATTCTTGTTTTCCAGATGCCGGCAAACCCATCGATGCCCTCAGAGTGAAGGGGTGCGAGACCCTTCCGTGCCAATTCCCTCGTGGACAGGACATCAGGGCGGAGATGGACTTCACTGCAGGTGAGCAACTATTTTATCAAACATTAATAATTGAAGCGTGTTCCCAAACGGGACTAACAAAAATTATGCAAATCTAGTAAACTTAAATTTGAGAACGTACTCAATAAAGCTGCCAGAAAACGTATCAGTTAGATATGAAACATTAATAGCTTATACGACAAATTAAAGAATGAAATAGGGAAAAATTTTCCAAAGGATACTAATTTCCTTTTTTATAACTGAATATAATGGAGGAAACAGCATATTTCAAGGCTTAAGCACCAGAAAAGATAATTTCCCGGTGAATCTGCCGCAGAAAGATCTTTCTGTAGCTTAAGCGCCATTTAATGTGATGAAACAGCCACCAGCAATGCATGTTTCAACAAATATATGGGAAATCAACGAATAACTTCGTCAAATCCTAAGAGATGAAATGCATTTGTGAAAAATAGTCGGTAAATTAACATATGCTAATGTCTCTAAATCGTAAATTAACCTCTAGTTGATCTTATAAACAGCTGAATCTTATGCCAAGTTCAACAATCGATGGTTAAATAATACTGATGAGAGATATACAAGAAACGATATTTCAGAAAAGTTTCTTAAAGGAACTTTGTTCTTTTTAATGAGTCTTTGATAGTCTCTACCTTGAGTGGATCGTGCGATTTTGACTTGGATCACAATTGGCGATATCGCAAAACTGTACCAATATTTGGCAAACTACCTCACTCCTTATCCTGCCCGGTAAACCCCTTTCCTCTCTGCAAGCTCTTTGTAGCTTTTACCGGAGGGAGTGAGGTACCAACCGGCCTTCGGGACGAATACATTACAGACAGTACCATATTTATAAATATAAGAAGTTGAGTAGCTAATTTCTCAATTTTTTCCCTTAAAGATTCAGAGGCTGATTTCCTGGGACCTCAAATCCGCGTGAAAGCCCTCGGCATGTGGGTGAAATACCCCATTGGGTACGACGACGCTTGCGATGGACACTTGACTGCTGGAAGCTGCCCTCTGTATGGCGGTGACCAAGCCACTTACGACATCAGGATTCCAGTACTCTCCACATACCCAAAGGTGAGCACGGTACTCTTTTTAAAAAAAGCTTTCGACATTTAGAGAACTTTATTTTTAAGTGGACTTCTGGATAGATTGTAAGTCGTCCAAGGCACGGGCACTACTAAATAACTATTTGATACCACATTTAGTTCCATCGTTTCAGTACATAATTTTGTTAAAGCACTTCATGCAGTGAATTTCCTAAATAGTGACTTAAACCCACCTCAAAATCGAAGTGACTATAAGAATATTTTACTAAGAAAACCATCTATTTTCAGATCCCTCTTGACGTTGAGGTCACGCTGATGGACAAGGAAGACAACCCAATTTCCTGCTTCTACATCACCGGACAGGTCGTCGATTAAATGATTTCTTCATCATCGAGAATGCATCAAATCTTGGATCTCTATCAATATATGCCACTGTGTGGTTATCTGTACATACTCAATAAATATAATCGCCTAACTTATTTCATGTTTAATTTTTTTACGTCACGTGAAACCTCCAAAGGCATATAAGTTGCATATTGAGTCTTCATCGTCTGCGTTCTTTACAATTCACATCTTTTTATTGTCGGTTTAACCAAATCAGTAATGTAAAATTTGATGTTTTTGTCGAAATTTCGAAAGTTCAAGGCAAAAACTCTCACAGAAGATATTTTTTGATTTCGAAAATAGTTTACAATGTCCATGTGAAATGGCCACTTTGGGGGTTATTAACTGGGTATTAAATTTAATTAAAAAAGAGTCAAAACGCTCCACCCTAGTGTACACCAACAAAAGATTACTAAATTGCGTTATTTCATTGTGATGAATTTCCATCAGATGCGTAGCCTATTGCATTGAGAATTAAATAATAAATTCTAAAATTGTGTCCGTATTAAAGATGTAGGACCCATCTAAGTTTATTTTATTTCACTGTACCAACATTTTAGTCATGTTAAAATATTCTATTCCATTACACGCAAATGGGTAACATTACGTAAGATTATGTGAAGCGTGCCGATGAAATGTATAGGGTGAAAATGGCTTTTTAATTTCATTGGTGTGTATTATTCTTGTTTAGGTGTAACAATTTCAAAATATGGAGTGGTTATTTTGTAATATTTGTTGCAAAAATATGTACTCCATTTTTTATAATTTATTCGGTTGATTTCGATTGAACTGACACGAGTTCTCCGTTTGTCTTACTCCTTACTCAGGTAAATAAACTCTTTCAAAGTATCTATATATTTATACGCAAAGAGAAAACTTCATATCCCTTTTTGAGCGTATTACGTTTATACAGAGGAAGATTGGCGAAGGCTACTTGCTTTTTGGAAAGTATTCATGGTTTGACTCTGTACGATTGGAAGCGTCTGCCATAAGAAAAGCACGTGAAGTTAATTTTGTTCGATTGCAGACGTTTTTCCTTTTGCAGAATTAAATCTGAAATAATGGTCGCACGAAATCGACATAAATACCAAAAGAAAGGAAAAATAATGCAAATTGCTATTGTTTTCGTAGAATATCGTATTCGAGTCTTAATTGCGTTAACTATGGCAAAATGAACCAAAATTTAATGAAATTTCTTTGTAGTAAACAAACCAGTCCCCATGGCGACCATGGCTAATGTTGTATCCGAGCTTATGTTTTTACTCTTTAGAATTCACGGGGATTTTATCTCCGTACCGAATTTATGATTGGGACTCTTGTCAGAAATTATGAAAAAATAGCTATTTATTTTTATGTCTACATATGCATACATGGATACATAAGTAGTAGGGACAAAATTACGGCCATTTTATAGTTCCTTCGAAAAGAGTTTTAAGGAACTTCCCGGTAGGATATATAATTCAAAATCACGAAGATCCGGGAAGAACTCTTATATGTTAATAATCATAGAAATATCACTAAATGTGCGTGAGTTCGAAACCAAGTGGGTGCAAAACTCCCGTTTTAAATACATTGCTGTGATATTTAAGAAATTTATCGTAAAGACAAAGGCATTGGATGAACTTAACTCTAATGTGAACGTATGGGAGAGATAGGCTCATAAAAAATGTGTAAAGAAGAAAAAAAAAACCTTAGTAAACATTGGAAATTAAAATCCTCCTACATTTTGTTAAATACATGATATCAACTTTTAAAATTTGGCTTCATGAATAAAATTTCTATGATAAATGTCTTCGTTCCCAAAAAATATGATATAGCCATCACATGACTTTCTCCATATATAAGATGTAGATATTTATCTACGACAGTATTGTCGAACTCTATATTCAGTCTAAACTTGGAAGATGTATTAGTGATTAATTTAATTATATTAACTTTTATTTCACATAGAAGCCTTTTGAGTATACTATAAGCACCAATACAGGAAGAATCACAAAACTGATTAAATTTCCATCTCAATATAAGAGGCGATGGAATCGAAATCAAAATACGAAAAAAGATAAAAAATAACACACGAACAACACAAACGGTAAGTAAAAATAAAGACCACACATTTGAACAGTTAAAACTTAAAAATCTGATGTGGCCAACACATGACTTTCTCCGTATTTATTGAAAACATAAGCCTATGCCGGTAATATATAAATAACTCCAAAAGAATGAGTGTTACAGGAAAATGTTTAGTACAACATTTGTAGTAAAAAACATTATCTATAACTTTTGTAAATAATTGTATATACCTTAATTCCATTTTGGCAGAGATATGTATGAAAAAATTCCATTGCTGGATAAACAACAACTTCCGGTTGACCATTATTGAAGAATAACTCCTAAACAATCAGTGTAACAAGAAAATGTTTCATACAAAAGTTGTAGTAAAGTACATTGTCTATAACTTTTGTTTATAATTATATATACCTATATTGCATTCTTAGAGAAATATTAAAAAAAAAAATCAGCTCTTGGCATTGTTAGGAAAATTCTAAATATGATTTTTTAAAATGATCGAATAATTATATTTTAAGATAGAGCGCCCACAAACTTTTTAACCACAGACAGACAGACAGAGACACACACACACAGACACACAGACAGTCATGTTCGGGAAAATAGCGAAAACGTGCTCTATGGGCTCCAAAACATGTATTTCCGTCAAAATCTGGAGGTCGATTTTTTTTGCGAATACAATACATTCTCTATACTAAGTATATGGAGAGAGTTAAAATGGAAACTTTGCCATCAAAATCAATCGAAAGGCAAAGAGTTTGAGTAAACGACGCTTTGCATTGCATTGTTTGCCATGTAAACATACCCATAATTACAAACTAAGTTGTTACTGTGAGGAGTAATCAATAACAGCACGAAAAAATTATAATAGATTAATTGTTTAGAAATGTATACGCGTGTTTCAAAATCCAAATCAACTTCCAAATAAAAATTTGAAGAAATATAGTAATCATATTGTATATAACATTTTTATGAAATGGTATAGATGAAAAAGACATTTTAACGTAAAAATGAAGCACTAAAGAAAAAATTGCTTAATTATGATACGACTCCTAAACGGTAGTTGATATCGACATTTTTCAAATAACATTTATCTATCAGATTAATGGAGAAATTTTGCAAAAACTGATACTAGATTCGAAAAATAAAGCTCTACTTCCGGTAAACCGATTCACTCCAAAAACTGATCAACTCTAACGGCACGTACCAAAGTGATATATATGAAGTTTGGTATTGATACGGCAAATAATTTTCACGTCAGAGGGCCCAGAACCACAAACAAAGAATTAATTCCGAAAATGGCCAAAACGTATCCTAGGGACCCAAAAACCTGCAACTCCGTTGAAATATCAAAATCGGTTTTTTTTTCTTGAAACTAATACTTTCTCTATACTACGTATATGGAGAGAGTTAAAATGGAAACTTTGCCATCAAAATCAATCGAAATGCAAAAATGTATACAAACGCGATATTGTTCTAGCAACCAAATAAATAAATAAAGTTACAATATAGCAGTTTAATGCACAATTTTTGTCAAAAAAATATACCCATTACCGTTAAAAAAGATCCATTGAGAGCTACAAAATATTTTTAGCTTTATTTCCATCATTTTTGACAGGGGAATCCATTAGATTATATATATAAAGTGTGTTAAAAATACATTAAATACAATATCTCTCGAAAAACCATTGATTGCAACATTATTGAGGCAGACAGTTTTTACATATTATAAATTGTATATATACAAGTAAGTTGACTTCGATCGTTCAATGGTTTGGGATTTATATTTCCGAAAATAATTTCATAAATTCGCAATTTACCGAACAAAATATTATGATATATATAAAAATGTTGAAAGAGTTTATAAATAAAACATTGTTTACACAGAAGTTCTGAATCGTTAAATTTATTTTCAATCTATTTTAAGCTCAATGGACATCATTCATTTCTATCAGCCGGGATCTTGTATTCTAATGAGAAATATATAACTTAATACGAGGCGCGTATTTTTACTTTCTCCATATACGAAGTATAGAGAAAGTATTGTTTATTGATTTTTTTATATTTTATATCATTCGAATAACTGTGCAGCCTTGACAAAACCTGATCAGCATTGCAATAATAAAATCCCGAGGAAATGTCTAAAAATGCGTTATCTATGAATGAACGCTTTCTTGCAGTCTCTATAATTTGCATTAATGCTTTAATCAACAAAATTTATATAAATAGGTAGTCTCAATTAAAATAAGGTAGAAATCTGTCAGCAAGAAACGCAGGGGCCCAACTCATACATTTCACCTTCACTAAATTTTACGTAAACCTAATGTCTTGCTAACCCTTTGTATTTATCGTTTCTTAAGTTGAAAAGCACTATCTATTTACAGTTACTAATTATGTAAAATTTCAACCAGTGACCTCAAATTAATAGCGTAAACTGGAGAGATTATAATTTAATTTAAATTTGTGAGCTAAATTTAATTTAACCCAAAATTTAATTTATAGATTAGGGTATGAGTAGAATTCAGTTTTTTAAATTTAAATTTCCTGGCCAATTTTTTGGGAATATTTTTCATTCGAGTCAAGAAATATATTTATTTTGATCGTTGTTTTTCGTTATCCCTCTGGTGTTAAACAATAAATATACATCAAGAAAATATCGAAAGGAACGAACCAATGTTTCAATCCATCTCATCAGAATTATCCAATATTTCAATTCCAATATTAAAATATAAAATGTTCTAAATAGTTAAACGAATGCACGATGTATCTTTGCATAATCTCAACGTTCTGGACGACGTACTTCATTGATACTCCATTCGGAAACTTCGCACGTGTATGCTTGTTCAACAGAAGAGTATATAGCACCAATGAAATAGGATATATACAAATGGGAAATGAAGTACCCCCATCACATCTTGTAACACACTCCAGTTGAAGAATAAGATAATGTGCACGTGATTTTTAAGTGATAATATCCGTGAATCCTAGAAAGACAGCCTCGGTGATAAGTTTTAATCCTGGGTTGAATCAGGTGTTTCTCGCAGGTGTCTAATGCTCCTGGAAGATTGAATAAACACATGTGCCTTATCGATTCAGCATCCCGATTGGTTATCACCGGCTGGCCCATCTCCCTTATCATCCCAGATCTGATTGGGATGGGAGTATATAAGGGACAGATCTGTCTGCATTAGCATCATCCACCACTCATCACAGGAGAGCCAAGTGAAGTAGAGGAGTGAACAGTCAAGATGTTCCGATTCGCACTGGGATTGTTGCTTGTCGCTGCAGTGGCTAAGGCTACCGAATTCGCTAGTTGCGGTGAGTCAATCTCCTTAATAATTCACACGAACAATATAATCAGGCTTTTCTCTTCATAAGCTACTAAAAGAGCGTCTTTAATCATCCCTATCGCATTGGACACTCAATATTTCTTTGAGTTACGATTATAGACTCTGCCTTGACTTTTCTTACTCTCCATGTAATAAGTTCCATCACTCATATTATTTGGAATACTCATTTTAATTAAAATGCGGTTGTAATCAAGAAGTTAAGCCGAAAAGGGACCAGACCAATAATTTCCTTCAAGTTTATACTCATGCCTATTTTTGATTTCGAAGAAAATGGAATTAAACCATTAATTATTATTTTAATCAGTACTTAATTAATTATTCAATAATTCAGTCATTAACTTATTATTGTTGAAAAATAATTCATTGTTAAGTAGAAATTAAATTCAAATTTAATTCTGATTCCTCATAAGTTTTTAACTTGCTCGCATAAATTCTATTCAAACTTCAACTATTTTAATTCAGTTTTATTTCATTTGGTAAAGCATTATTTATTTTTATTTATACCTGGAGATCTATCACAATGACAGCCATTTTTCCCTCGGCAAGAGACTGTTACAGGTGTATGAAAGATAACGTTTATAAGAGATATTATGCCATTTAATCGATTATAAATATCTCTTATCAGATGGGATTAGATCTTATCAAGATTAAAGCCACTCGACTCAGATATGCTATTATGGACAATTACTGAGCGATAACTTTACCATAGTATTTTTTGTGTGGGAATCTATAAAGGTGTCAAGGTAGCCATTAATTAAATCAGGGGCGCGTGATTTAACCAATTCTGCCCAATAGTTTATCGTTCTTCGGAAATCTTGAATGTAATATTTCAGAGCAATCGTAAGAAAATTAACATTAATTAAAAAGAACATAATAGTGGTAAAAAAGAACAATTCATCCGTTTGTTTGTAAATGAATCATTAAATGCACCACTATCACCTGTGCATCGTTAAATCTCATCTTCATCAGCAATTGTATAACTTACTTTTGAAAAATATTTGTAAACCTCGGTTTTTCTTTCATCCTTGTTTATTAGCAGACAAAATTCATAATCCTTATTGCAACTAATTGGTCAGTTACTATATTCTAAAAATCGAAGAAGATATAAGATATTTACTTTCCTCTGAAATATATCTGTACAAAGTAAATATCTTATTTCTACTGCGAGTTAAAAAAACAATTCCACCACACCAAACTTTTTGGTTCTTTAATTTTCACTTACTAGATTCTTCTTGTTAGTACTTTTTCTTAGTACTTTTCACTTACTAGATTATACTTATTAGTACTTTTAATTTTGTCAGATATATTCTGTCTTTCATCCTAGTTAATCAGGACAAAATTCAAGATACTTATCGCAAATTTGTTATCAGATATGTTCTTTTGAGTTGAGCAGAATGTGAAAAGGAAAGATTAATTTGGGGATTGCATTTGTAATACGATTAGATATTACTCTTTAGAGATAAAATATGGATTAATAATATCAAGGTCTATCCATTCTTGTTTTCCAGATGCCGGCAAACCCATCGATGCCCTCAGAGTGAAGGGGTGCGAGACCCTTCCGTGCCAATTCCCTCGTGGACAGGACATCAGGGCGGAGATGGACTTCACTGCAGGTGAGCAACTATTTTATCAAACATTAATAATTGAAGTGTGTTCCCAAACGGGACTAACAAAAATTATGCAAATCTAGTGAACTTAAATTTGAGAACGTACTCAATAAAGCTGCCAGAAAACGTATCAGTTTGATATGAAACACTAATTGCTTATAAGACTAAAAAAAGAATTAGCAAAAACTTTACCGAAGAATACTAATTCCCAATTTTATAACTAAACATAATAAAGGAAACTCATCATATTTCAAGGCACCACAAAAGATCATTTCTCCGTGTATCTTTCAGCTGCTTAAGCACCCTTTTCAAGTGACGAAGCAACCACCAGCAACGCATATATCAACAAATATAAGAGAAATTAACTTATATTGGTCAAACCAAAAGAGATGAAATGCATTTGTGAAAGTTAGTTGGTAAATTAACATATGCTAATGTCTCTAAATCGTAAATTAACCTCTAGTTGATCTTATAAACAGCTGAATCTTATGCCAAGTTCTACAATCGATGGTTAAATAATACTGATGAGAGATTTTAATGTAACGACATTTTATAAAGTTTCTTAAAGCAACTTTGTTCTTTTTAATGAGTCTTTGATAGTCTCTACCTTGAGTGGTTCGTAAGATTTTGACTTGGATCACAATTGGCGATATCGCTAAACTGTACAATTATTTGGCAAACTGCCTCAGTCCTCATCCTTCCTACTTAACCTCATTCCTCTCTACAAGCTCTTTGTAGCTTTTACCGGAGGGGGTGAGTTGCCAACCGGCCTTCGGGTTGAAGACTTTACAGACAGTAGCATTATTATAAATATAAGAAGGTGAGTTGTTAATTTCTCAATTTTTTCCTTGAAGATTCTGAGGCTGATTTCCTGGGACCTCAAATCCGCGTGAAAGCCCTAGGCATGTGGGAGAAATACCCCATTGGGTACGACGACGCTTGCGATGGACACTTGATTGCTGGAAGCTGCCCTCTGTATGGCGGTGACCAAGCCACTTACGACATCAGGATTCCAGTACTCTCCACATACCCAAAGGTAAGCACTGTACTCTTTTTAAAGAAAGTTCTCTACATACATATACTAAGAGCCTTATTTTTGAGTGGACTCCTGGATTTTGAGTTGAGTCGTCCAAGGCACGGGCACTACTAAATAACCATTTGATACCACATTTAGTTCCATCGTTTCAGTACATAATTTTGTTAACGCACTTCATACAGTGTATTACCTAAACAGTCACATAAACCCATTCAAAATCGAAGTGACTCTAAGAATATTTTACTAAGAAAACCATCTATTTTCAGATCCCTCTTGACGTCGAGGTCACGCTGTTGGACAAGGAAGACAACCCAATTTCCTGCTTCTACATCACCGGACAGGTCGTCGATTAAATGATCTCTTCATCATCGAGAATGCATCAAACCATGGCTCTCTAGCAATATATACCACTGTGTTGTTTTCTGTACATACTCAATAAATATAATCGCCTAACTTAACTCCTTTTTAATTTTTTATACGCTCACGTGAAACCTTCAGAGGCATATAAGTTGCATATTGAGTCTTCATCGTCAGTGTTCTTTGCAAATTACATCTTTTTACCGTCGGTTTAACCGAAAACAGTAATGGAAATTTTGATGATTTCGTAAGTTCGAGGCAAAAATTCTCACAGAAGATATTTTTTGATTTCGAATATAATTAGTAGCAATTAATGTGAAAGGGTCACTTTTGCTGTGGATTACATTTAATTGAAATAGAGCCAAAACGCTCCACCCTAGTGCACACCAACAACATATGCCTGAATAGCGTTAATTCAAGGTGACGAACTTTCACCCTTGTGTAGTCTATTGCATTGAGAACTGAAGGAAACATTCTAAAATTGTGTCCATATCAAAGATGTATGACCCATCTAGGTTTATTTGATTTCACTGTACCAACACTTTAGTCATGTTAAAATATTCTACTCCATTCCACACAATTAGGTAACATTACGTAAGATTATTTGAAGCATGCCGATGAAATATTTTGGGTGAAAATGGAATTTTAATTTCATCGGTGCGTATTATTCTTGTTTAGGTGTAACAATTTCAAAATATGGAGTGGTCATTTTGTAATATTTGTTGCAAAAATATGTACTCCATTTTTATAATTTATTCGGTTGATTTCGATTGAATTGACGCGAATTCTCCGTTTGTCTTACTCCTTATTCAGGTAAATAAACTCTTTCAAAGTATCTATATATTTATACGCAAAGAGAAAACTTCATATCCCTTTTTGAGCGTATTACGTTTATACAGAGGAAGATTGGCGAAGGCTACTTGCTTTTTGGAAAGTATTCATGGTTTGACTCTGTACGATTGGAAGCGTCTGCCATAAGAAAAGCACGTGAAGTTCATTTTGTTCGATTGCAGACGTTTTTCCTTTTGCAAAATTAAATCAGAAATAATGGTCATTCGAAATCGAGACAAATACCAAAAGAAAGGAAAATGAATGCAAATTGTTATTGTTATCGTAGAATATCGTATACGAGTCTTAATTACGAGAACTATGGCAAAATGTACGAAAATGTTCTGAAATTTCTTTGTAGTAAACATACCAGTCCCCACAGCGATCAAGGCGATTGTTGATTCCGAGCTTATGCGTTTTTTCAGTAAAATATACGGGGATTTAATTTCAATACCGAAATAATGTTAAGGATTCTTGCCAGAAATAATAAAAAGAGAGCAATTCATTTATATGTCAACATATGCGTACAATGTAGCAGGGACAATGTAGCAGGGACAAAATTACGACCTTTATTTAGTCCTTCGAAAACAGGAACTTTTTAACCCTGAACCAGTGACGTGCGGTCTGAGAGACCGCAGCGATTTTTTTATTGTGAATAAAAAAATTATTTGATTTTTAACAAATCTGTTATTTATGGTACCTTCTTAGATACCTTTACGTAGTATATAGAATTCTTCGAATTTCATTTATCTTACTTGTATTTCTATTAACTTGCGATTTAATTTCATGCGCGGTCTGAGAGACCGCACGTCACTAATTCGGGAAAACTCAATTCATAATATGGGTGAATATTATTACGGAGGCTTACAAAATTCAACTTTATTTATTACATTTGTTTATTATTTTCACATTTCTTTGTTATTACTATTTGAAAAGCATATATTAGGCAAAATATATGGATTTTATGATAGTAGGCTAATGTTGAGGTCGTCCTCAAGAATACTGATTGTTTTCGTTATTTTATAATATCAACTCCAACAATAAAAATCTTTTTAGAAAAATATTAAATCATACTTGCATTAAAACACCTTATGTGTATGGAACCGAATTTTTCGTCTTTATATTTCGCTGTGATTCTAACACTAGAATGTCACTTACTACGGATGCGACCGAAGTGGCGGCAAACTCAGAATAACCAAATCCTACGAGAATTTCTCTTTGTTGCCACTACTCATTTGTGCCTGGGATGAATGACCTTTAGTGAAGCATGTTGTCAGCGGAATATGAACCGAATACTACGACAGGACGCTCCTGATTTTGAGGAGCAAGTTATGGAATACTTGAGGGAAGATGAGTGTGAAGTGGAAAGTGAGATTGAGGAGGATAATATTATTGTTAGTGATCACAATACGGATTCCGACGAGAATGAAGAAGACGATGATGAGGAAGTAAGTATTTCAGTGAATCCGATTTCTAAGAAAGTTGGATGTTATTTGGAAAAAATCTCTATAAAAGGAGTTCTAAAGAGCCAAAGAGAAACGTTTACACTCGTACATTGTCGCGGAAAAACCAGGTTTGAAGCAATCTGTTATACCTCTAGATGGGGAACTGCAACCTCTCCATTTTTGGTCGCTTATTTTTGACGACGATATAATAAATTTGATTTTGTGTTGGAAAAATGTCAAACTTCAGAAGTTATGAGAAAAGTATACCAGAGTAGGCCAGAAATCCAAGATTTAGATTATGTTGAATTAAGAGCTTTACTTGGGTTATTAATATATTCGGCAATATTTAAATCTAACGATGAAGATATTAGTAGTACTTTTGCTGCAGATGGCATGGGAAAGGAAATTTTTCGTTTAGTAATGTATGGACAACGATTTGCTGTTCTCCTTTTATGTCTTCGGTTTGATAACCATGAAGACCGAATCGTCCGGTACGAAAGTGACCCAGTTGCACCAATTTCTGATTTGTTAAATCATTTCGTAAAAAATTCTCATTGTTGCTATTCACTGGGCACAACAACTTGTATTGACGAAATGTTAATTGCCTTCAGGGGTCGGTGCCGATTTAAAATGTACATCCTGAGTAAGCCAGCTAAGTATGGCCTCAAAATTATGTGTTTGACGGATACATCGAATAGCTATTTGTATAATGCCTATTTGTACGCCGGAAAAAGTGCCAACGGAAAAGGTCTGTCAGAGGAAAAGAAAAAGACTTCGAAACCTACGCAATCAGTTCCGCGTCTCACTGAGCCATTATTTCATTCCGATGGAAATATTACAGCTGATAATTGGTTCACTTCAATTGAACTGGTTTAGAAGCTGAGGGTGAAAGGACTGACCTATGTCGGGACGATACGAAAAAATTAAAGGGAAATATCCAATGAGTTCTGGCCTTCAAAAGAAGGCACAAAAGGGTCCTCGTTGTATGGATAAACGGCAACATGACTCTAGTTCCTCATGTGCCAAAGAGAAACAGGACTCTTTGGTTGGTGTCGTCAATGCACCACAGAGAGCACTGATGACGTGACAATGAAACCTGAAATTATAGCTTTCTATAATTCAATCAAGGGTGGAGTACATACACTACATAAAATGTGCAGCAGCTACTCATCTAGTCGAAGAACAAGGAGATGGCCAATGGCAGTGTTTCTTAGGATTTTAGACATTTCATTGGTGAATTCTTTTGTGTTCCAGCAGTCTCTAAAAGACAAGAAGTATCTGAATAGGTACGATTTTATTAAATGCATTGCAGCGGAGTTAGTAAGGCCACAATTAAAGAGGATAATGTCAAACAGCAAGATTCCCACACAATTAAGAGCCAATATAGGCCGAATTCTGAACCTAACAGTTGAAAAACCTCAAAATTTCGAAGATAAACTAGAGAAGCGGAAGACTTGCCGACTTTGCCCTCCATGAAAAAAACGAAAAACCTCCTTCTGTTGGTCCAAATGTAGACAACCAGTTTTTTTATAATGCACAAAAAAATTTGCAAGAGCTGTGCTTCTATGGAGGGGTAGGACATTTTTCACGAAAAATGTAATATCGAACGTTTGCAGAATCCATGAAAAACAAAATAAATGAAATATTTTTCAAGAACGTTTTATCAATTATCATCCCAAAAATACATTAAAGGCTTTGCTACAAAAATAGGCACCTGATTTTTAATATGCGACATTATTTTGCTAGGATATGTTTTTTTCATTCAAATTTTTGACTACCTTCGTAAAATGATTAATAATAGTAATTTTGTTCATATTAACATAAAATTAAATTTGAATTCAAATTATTTAATAACTGATTAGTTTATTAAGGCTTTTAAACATTGTTAAATGTGTCATTTAGTAACTTTAAAGATATTTAAAAAATTGCGGTCTCCCAGACCGCACGTCACTGGTAGTGTGACAAAAATTGCACGTCACTGGTTAAGGGTTAAGGAACTTACATTGCGGTTATTTTTTAGAATTTTTCCGTATCGACAAAGGTATTTGATGAACTCAACTCTCATGTGAATGTATGGGAGAGATAGACTCATAAAAAATGTATAAGAAAAACTTAAGAAAACATTGGAAATTAAAATCCTCCTACATATTGTTAAAAATAACATCAACTTTTAAAATTTGGCTTCATGAATAAAATTTCAAATGATTAATGTTTTAGTTTTCAAAAAATATGATGGGGCCATCACGTGACTTTCTCCATATGTAAGATGTAGATATTTATCTACGACAGTATTGTCGAACTCTATATTCAGTCTAAACTTGGAAGATGTATTAGTGATTAATTTAATTATATTAACTTTTATGTCACAGAGAAGCCTTTTGAGTTTTCTATAAGCACCAATACAGGAAGAATCACAAAACTGATTAAATTTCCAACTCAATATAAGAGGCGATGGAAACGAAATCAAAATACAAAAAAAGATAAAAAATAACACACGAACAACACATACGATAAGTAAAAATAAAGACCACACATTTGAACAGTTAAAACTAAAAGGTAACATATATCGATGAAAATTATTAATATACACATAAAAAACAAATAAAGAAGACAAATGGAGATAAAGCTAAGAACAAAACCTTACCTTATCAATCAGCCAGAGTTAAATCAATAGCAAGAGTTTGAGCGAAAGACGCTTAGCATTGCATTATTTTCCATGTAAACAGACCCATAGTTACGAACTATTTTGTTATCGTGAAGGGTAATCAATAACGGCACGAAGCAATTATAATTGAATAATTACTTTGAAATGAATACGTGTGTTTCAAATTCCAAATCAACATCCGAATAAAACTTTGAAGAATTATAGTAATCATATTGCACATAACATTATTATGAAATGGTATAAATGAAAACGAAATTTGAATGTAATAAAGTGGCGATAACCAGAAAATTGGCCAATTCTGATACGCCTCCCAATCGGTGATTGATATCGACATTTTTTTCAAATGAATTTTATCGATCAGGTTAATGGAGAAATTTTACAAAAACGGAACCGAGATTCGAAAAATAAAGCTCTAATTCCGGTAAACCGATTCACTCCAAAAACTGTTCAACTCTAACGGCACCAACCGAAGAGATATATATGAAGTTTGGTATTGATACGGCAAATAGTTTTCGCGTCAGAGGGCCCAGAATCACAAACAAAGAATTAATTCCGAAAATGGCCAAAACGTATTCTATGGACCCAAAAACCTGTAACTCCGTTGAAATATCAAAGTCGTTCTTTTCTTGAAAATAATACTTTCTCTATACTACGTATATGGAGAGAGTTAAAATGGAAACTTTGCCATCAAAATCAATCAAAATGCAAAAATGTATACAAACGCGATATTGTTCTAGCAACCAAATAAACAAATAAAGTTACAATATAGCAGTTTAATGCACTATTTGTGCCAACAAAATATACCCATTACCGTTAAAAAAGATCCATTGAGAGCTACAAAATATTTTTAGCTTTATTACCATCATTTTTGACAGGGGAATCCATTAGCTTATATATATAAAGTGTGTTAAAAATACATTAAATACAATATTTCACTACAAACCATTGATCGCAATCTTATTGAGGCAGACAGTTTTTACACATGGTAAATTGTACATTTACACGTAAGTTGAATTCGATCGTTAAATGGTTTGGGATTTATATTTCCGAAAATAATATTATAAATTCGCAAATTACCGAACTAAATATTATGATATATATAAAAATGTTGAAAGAGTTTATAAATAAAACATCGCTTACAAAGAAGTTTTGAATCGTTAAATTTATTTTCAAACTATTTTAAGTTCAATGGAAAACATTCATTTTTATCAGCCGGGATCTTTTTTCTAATGAAAAATATATAAAAAATACGAGGCGCGTATTTTTATTGATTTTTTATTTATATTTTATATAATTCGAATAACTGTGCAGCCTTGACGAAACCTGATCAGCATGGCAATAATAAAATCCCAAGGAAATGTCCAAAAATGTGTTATCGTTTAAAAATAGCTTAGCAAAGCTATACCTTAATTTTCCCATACTTCGTATATTTCAAATTACTCGAAATTCATTGTACAGAAAATAAAATTATATTAGTACCTCAACAAAAATGAAATGTTATCCAAGTACAATATATCTTATGCCTCTATGAAAACCAACTCTCATTTTTACTAACTTTCATTTGATTCGATGATATTATGGGAACATTAGAATTGGCAATTAATTTTATCGAAAAATAAATATAAATACAAGCTGTCATTATTATTTTTCAATCATTACTAACACTAAATATTAAATTTCGTAGGTATCGAAGGGAATTAAGGCGAAAAAAACCCCATAAAATCATGTTTGTACACGCTTGCAGTTGATGTAATAGAACAGACTTCAAAAAAATTATAAGAAATCATTATAGAGATATAATCAATGACAAAAGAACCTCCATAATGTTCAAACTTAAAATATATGAAATACGGTCGAATTTCGATTACTAGGCAAGCACTAGTAATCTTTAATGGGGTGAAACATAAAAACATCAAATTAATTTTTATATTTTATTTTATAATCCGGTGAATATTCGCAATTCTTCAATGAACCGCTCCAATCAAGAGGGCAAATTCATCAAAATATCAAATTAATAAATATAAATTAATTGAACGAATTAATTATATTTAACAATATTAAAAAATTGCCATTATTTTCTTAATGGGATGATGATGGAATTTAATTTAATATGAAAAATGTTATGTAAATTATATTATTCATACCTGCATTCTAAAAAATATTCATCAAAAGCGAACGATGAATGAACGTTTTCTTGCAGTCTCTATCATTTGCATCAATGCTTCAATCAACTAAATTTATATAAATAGGTAGTCTCAATTAAAATAAGGTAGAAATCCGTCGGCAAGAAACGCAGGAACCCAACTATGAGTTGGGTTCCTTTTATACATTTCACCTTCACTAAATTTTACTTAAACCTAATGTCTTGCTAACCCTTTGTATTTATCGTTTCTTATGTTATAAAGCACTTTCTATTTACAGTTACTAAGCATATAAAATTTCAACTAGTGACCTCAAATTAATAGCATAAACTGGATAGATTATGATTTAATTTAAATTTGTGAGCTAAATTTAATTTAACCCAAAATTTAATTAAAAAATTAGTGTATGAGTAAAATTCAGTTTTTTAAATTTTAATTTCCTGGCAAATTTCCTGGAATATTTTACATTCGAGTCAAGAAATATATTTATTTTGATCGTTGTTTTGCGTTATCCATCTGGTGTTAAACAATAAATATACACCAAGAAAATATCGAAAAGAACGGACCAATGTTTCAATCCCTCTTAACAGAATTTTCCATTATGACATTTAAATATTTAAGTATAAAATGTTCTAAATAGTTTAACGAAAGCACGATGTATATTAGCATCATCTCAACGTCCTGGACGACGTACTTCATAGATACTCCATTCGGAAACTTCGCACGTGTATGTTTGTTCAACAGAAGTGGATATGGCAACAATGAATCGGAATTAGACAAACATGGATTGAAGTAACCCCATGACATCGCGTAACACACTGCAGTTCAAGGATGAGAAAATTGGACACCTGATTTTTAGTGACAATATCCGTGAATCCTACAAAGACAGCCTCGGAGATAAGTTTTAATTCTGGGATGAATCAGGTGTTTCTCGCAGGTGTCTAATGCTCCTGGAAGATTGAATAAACACATGTGCCTTATCGATTTAGCATCCCAAATGGTTATCAATGGCTGGCCCATCTCCCTTATCATCCCAGATCTGATTGGGATGGGAGTATATAAGGGACAGATCTGTCTGCATTAGGATCATCCATCACTCATCACAGGAGAGCCAAGTGAAGTAGAGGAGTGAACAGTCAAGATGTTTCGATTCGCACTGGGATTGTTGCTTGTCGCTGCAGTGGCTAAGGCTACCGAATTCGCTAGTTGTGGTGAGTCAATCTCCTTTCCCTTTCACATTGATCCCTTACTTTGAGTTACAAACGCAGCCCCTGTCTCGGCTTTTCCTACTCTCCATGTAATATGCTCCATCTGCATTTAGATCATTTAGCATTGTTGGAACATTTATTTAAATGAAAATGTGATTTCAAAACACACTGAGTTAAGCCGAATATGGACCAGGCCAACAATTATCTTCATGAAAATACTTGTTTATTTTTTATTTAGAAGATAATTGAAATCCACCATTTATAGTTAATTTAATCAATAATTAATTAATTACGAGATAATTTATTTAATAATTTAATCATTAAGTTATACTTGTTTAAAATTAACTCAATATTACAGAAAAATTCTATTCAATATGAATTCAAATTCCTCATATGTATTAAACTTGCTCGAATAAATTCTGATTAAATTTCATATATTTTAATTGAGACGTATTTTATTTGATCAACCATTATTAATTTTTATTTATACCTGGAGACCTATCACTATAGCAGCCATTTTTTCCTCTGTAAGAAACGTAAGGATAATTATTTCCTCTGAGGATTGATTTAGATTTCTTTATCAAAATAGCAACTTTCATGCTATTATGGAATGAGGAAAGATAGAATTTCATAAGTGATATTATGCCATTTAATCGATTATAAATATCACTTTTCGGATGGGATTAGATCTTATAGAGTTTATAGCCACTCGACTGAGATATGCTATGACGGACAATTACTGAGCGATAACTTTACCATAGTATTTTTCTTTGAGGGAATCTATAAAGGTGTCAAGGTAGCCATTAATTAAATCAGGGGCGCGTAATTTCAGCTCAATCGTAAGTAAATTAATATTAGTAGCAAAACTATCATAGAGGTAAGCAATAAAAAAATTCATCATTCATTGTTTGAAAATGAAACATTAACAGCACCTGTATCGTTGTAGCAACTGCGTATCGTTGTTGTAGTAACTGTGTATCGTTGAATATTATGTTTATCGCCTATTTAATTATTTTATTTTGAAACTTACTTATAAAGCTTAGCTTTGTCTTATATCCTTGTTTATCAGGAGACAAAATTCATGATTCCTATCACAGATTAGAGATCAGATATGTTCTGTATAGTTGAGACGAATTTAAAAAGGATTGATTAATTTGGGGAGTTCATTTGCAATGCAATAAGATATTCTTTGGAAATAAAATATGGTTTAATAATATCAAGGACTATCCATTCTTTTCAAGACGCCGGCAAACCCATTGATGCCCTCAGAGTGAAGGGGTGCGAGACCCTTCCGTGCCAACTCCCTCGTGGACATGACATCAGGGCGGAGATGGACTTCACTGCAGGTGAGCAACTATTTTATCAAACATTCATAATTGAAGTGTGTTCCCAAAGCTATCTAACATAATTTAACCAAGTCTAGAAACCCTTGAAGTCAAAAAGTACTCAATAAAGCTAACAGAAAACGAATCAGTTTGTAATATATGAAACACTAATTGCTTATAATACTATTAAGAAAAATTAAGTTAAGACTAAGCCTGAGAATAAAAGATTGAAAATATTTTTGGAGAAAAAGTCCGAAAATTGGTCTGAAATATCGTTTTTAAACATTAATCTCATATCTTAAAATCATTAGCTAATAGGTTTAAGAATCAGCCAATACTTGATCGTATAATAAATAACTGAATTCCAAGAATGAATTAAAATCGATCAAAAAATTGATAATGGAATACTACTAGTGAAAGAATTTGATATTGAAATATTTCAGAAGAGTTTCATAGTGAGTATTTGATCTTTTACAAGTTTGACTGGGAACTAAAAAGACGATATTGATAAACGGTGCCATTATTATAAATAATGGAAGGAGAGGAGTTAATTAGTTATTTTTTCCTTTAAGATTCTGAGGCTGATTTCCTGGGACCTCAAATCCGCGTGAAAGCCCTCGGCATGTGGGTGAAATACCCCATTGGGTACGACGACGCTTGCGATGGACACTTGACTGCTGGAAGCTGCCCTCTGTATGGCGGTGACCAAGCCACTTACGACATCAGGATTCCAGTACTCTCCACATACCCAAAGGTAAGCACGGTTTTCTTTTTAAGTAAAGCTCTCTACATACATATACTGAGAGCTTTATTTTGAAGTGGACTCCTGGATACATGTTAAATGGTCTTAAAGCACGGGCACTTACGAATTTCCATATGATACTAACATTTTTTCCATCGTTTCAGTATGTAAAATTTCCCAGATTTTTATTAACGCACTTCATGCAGTGTATTACCTAAACAGTGACTTAAATCCACTCCAAAATCGAAGTGACTCTAAGAGTATTTTACTAAGAAAACCATCTATTTTCAGATCCCTTTTGACGTCGAGGTCACGCTGTTGGACAAGGAAGACAACCCAATCGCCTGCTTCTACATCACCGGACAGGTCGTCGATTAAATATTCGCTTCAGCATCGAGAATGCATCAAATCTTGGATCTCTATCAATATATGCCACTGTGTGGTTATGTGTACATACTCAATAAACTTAATCGCCTAACTTAACTCTCCTTTACATTATTTCACGTTTCTTTTTCACGCTCCTGTATTGTAAACAGTGTATGTTTAAAAAGCAGGAAATTTACGTATCCGAAATTCACATCTACATTTACATCTAGCTGTAACGTGCAGCTTTGTAATTCGCAAACAAACCAAAGCTTACAACACACAAATATGTATAACATATGCGTTGAGCTCAATCGCTGGGCTGAAACGCTCAATGCAATATCTACTATTTAATTCTGAATTTAGGAACCATCTGCCGAGAAATTCTAACTTAGACAGAGCGCATGCGCTAGAATTGACTCGAAAATCAAGCAAAAAATTACCAATTAGCAATAGTTTAAATAAAAATTCCCTAAATGAACGCCAAATGCCCTATCCGCTTGGCTATCCGGGAATTGTCTTCATGGTGAAATGCAATTTATTAATGATTTTTCAATTCTAATAACAGTTTAATGTTTTAAAATTACAACCACATTTAACGTGACAAAACAAGCTGTTTTTCCAGTAATGGATTGGTGGACATTTTATTTTAAAGATAGAACTTCTTGGGATGAGGCAAGAATAATAATTCAATTCTGGAGCAAACTTTATTAGCCATAAAATGCCCATCCAAAACCATATCCAAATCCGAATCCAAATGTGTATCCATACAAATGGGGCAAATCACATGTAATATTCAGAGCACAGTGTGGAAAAGACATGTCTAATTCCGAGTTTCCAAGAATATAAATCATTCCGTATCCCACGATGAAGACGGCTACAGTCGCAAATATTCGTTCCTGGAAATATTGAAAGTCTTATATTCTTGCGAATTGTTAAGAGTTCAGATACACATACCCACATATGCGGAATAAAATGTACGGAAATATGCATTTATAATTTAAAAAATTCAAATTGTTATAACTAATATGTTACAATTGGCTTAGAGTCGAGCTCACTCGTGCATTGTCATTTTACAGACTATATTTATAAAGTATTTGTGATTTTTGAAATGCAGTGGTAGTCTAGTTTACAATCCCTGTCATGTCAATATATTTCCCATCTGTTTATCTTTAGGTTTCAAGGCGTGCGCCTTTACGTTAGAACATTTTTTCTTTTCTTTCCGAGAATCTTAAACTTGATTGATATTAATTTTTGAAATGAATGAGATTTTTTAAATTCTCTGATTCTCTTCATTGTTTATACCAATTATTTCCAGAAAATATTGAGAGTTTACCAGCCAAGTACTCCTCTTTTCATTGAGAAAATTAGTGACATGGAAACATTGCATTCATATACATCCAACGCAATATTGATAAAAGTAGGTACAGACAGAAGGTCACCTAACGAGCGGGGTTAAATATCTACTATTGAAACATAAGATACAAATCATCCTCAACTTACAGGAAGCGCCATACCAGATGTTACAGTAAACGATTCATAGACTGTTATCCTACTTTCAAGATACAAGGAGTAGACTAGCGTAAGCGTGTTATCGAAGGTTATTTATACCCAAATGAGAGCATAGATAGTTACATTAGTTCTTGAGGGAGCTCTCCTTCGCTTATGACCTCCACCAAAAACATACAAAGACTCAAAACACGGAGACAGACACCACATCTCCTCAGAAAATCATAAACTTCCAGCCAAAAAGTTCCTTGCTGCGGTTTTCGAGTAGCCTTCGGCAAGGAAGTCATTAAAGTCACGATCAGTGCTCGCGCACGAACATTAGAAGGAAGTAAATCAGCAATTTAGGCTTTCACTTAGCGATTTCATATCCACAGAAACGTAAACAAGTCATTTGTTTACTTTCTTAACGACTTGTGAAATTTCTACGTTATCGTAATAATTTAAGGTCCAAGTGAGGAACTATCTAAGGTAGTAAGTTTCTGCTGTCGATACGGTTTTGCCACAACATCTCGGTTAATTTATTCACGCTGTCAAACTTGATCAACGATTGGGAATTGCTGATATTAGATACAATGACGTTGAGAATGAACTAGCGGTGAAGGTTGACTTCATTCCGGAGGTATCCACGACTAAGGGTGTGAATTAACTGTAAAAACATTAATTTAAGCAGTTTTGCATAGCCATCTTACTAATCTTTCGTATCTGTAAACGACAATATTTCATTTCCAATCGTATTTGTTAAAATGGCACGCACGATATCGGAACCGTAGAATCGATGACAATGAATTTGTTCCTTTCAAAGCATTCAGTGACATCTTGCGTTAGATTTCATGCCTAGCAGAGGGTTTGAACACATTTGATGTCAACATTTCTTTGAATTAATGTTGATGTTTAGAATCGGATTGCCGGACTGACTTGTCTGAAGATTTCCTCCAGGTATCAGGATGTTCTCTGACGAAATAGTTACAGCGAAGGATTTTAACATAAATAGCTTCGATTACTCTCAAAGAGCAGGTTTTCCTTGGAGGCAGATAGTATCTGAGCTCAAGTGTAAGAAGTGGAAACATTCAAATTGAAGATGCTGGTGAGTAGGTGACAGGCAAACGAATTTTCGTCCGAGTGAATTTGAGCTGCTATTCAAATTATGCGTGAATGATTACATATAGAATGTGATTTGGGAAATCCGACGCATTTCTCAGCACCAATGGACCCACAATGCAATGCTGTTCAATCGGATGACTGTAATGGAGTGGTTAAACATGCAGAGAACTGTTTCCTTCAGGTATGCATTCTGCTGGCCATTCTTTGCGGAGGGATCGTCTTAGCAGAGGGGATTCTGGCTGCTTCCGAAGATGGACCGATTCACCTGTTGTATCCAACTGCCCCGGACCAATGTCTCATTCAACGCAGCCTTCGAGATTTATTTCAATGGGGAGATATCTTTCCTTTCCAGCGTTTCGTTTATTTCAATTGAGCTGATGACTAGAACTGATGACTTTCTAAACAAAAATACAACCTTGTATTCGCTTTCTATTCAGATATGCGAAACAATTTCATCTGCTCTTATAAATGAAATATTCTGAGATTTGAACAGCGCAGTTATTCTTTCTTCATCAACCCTTCTCCCAGACAAACTATTATTCAAAAACTCATCGGATATTTACGCAACGGCACACAGTGGGCTAGAATCGAAAAAAGCTGACCAAAAATATGAACTTGTTTTTTTGAGTGGGGAATTTGAAACTTCGCATAGCCATACATATATAAATTCTGCATATAACTGTGAAATCATTTGCGATGGTTCCCCCGAATTACAATTCTACAGGGGGTCAAAGTTGAACAAATTTCACGAAAAATGCCGGTCTTCGATTTTTCGCAAAATTTTTGTTTGCTGGATTTTATTTCAGATTCCTCTTAAGAAAGCTTCAAAGAACATTGTGGTATAAGTAAGCCCGTGTACATCGTGGTACATCACTACTATTTCCCTCACTTTAGGTGAAAATTTGCCGTAAAATAAGGGTTCGCTATTTTGTTGTATAAGTATTGCAAATATTCAACTGCGATAATTCAAACCCAGTATTGTGAAGCATAAAAATTTGGTTTATAATGCTGCACCGTTTTTACCCGATGAATTTACTCATTTTGGTTCAGGATTGGCTTGAAGTTGAAGAATTTTGCGAACCATCGCAAATGATTTCACAGTTATATGCAGAATTTATTCAAGAATGACTGTGCGAAGTTTCAGTCCCCACTCAAAAAAACCACTTTCTTATTTTTGGCCAGCTTTTTTCGATTCTAGCCCACTGTGCGACGTTCTCTATGGTCATGATGTACTTCACACGTGGGAATAATTTGAGGTTCATTGATGAATTTATGCCTTGTTATTCTTTGAGAGTCGATGATCGAGACAGGAAAAGGCTTATGTGATCAAAAACTAAATCTAATAGCCAAAGAAGAGAAACGTTCTTACCTCAAAGTTATTTATAAATGGGATATTATCAAATGTGAACCATACCTTCCTATCTGTAATAATTCATAGATATTAAATAGAAGTTTCTCTGCTTCATTTCTGCCTGCGAAATACGCGCTCGGTATCTCGGTTTTATGCTCAATCCAAGAAGTTAATTTGCTATTTGTTGCTCTTAAGATAGTTTCAAGAAGAATTTTTTACCTGAGTCATTCGATTATTCGTGATTTTTCTTTCTTTCCGCAAGTGCATATTAGTACTTCGCCGCTCTCGAAATTGCCTCGGTGAAACTGATGACGGAATTATTTTCAAATCTTGCGTCAAAGTTCATGTCTCTGAAGAGATTTTTAGGTCTCTGACGAAAAGATTCCATAACCTAATGTTGTCATCCCCAACTGTTTTTAGGTTTCTTTGAAATATCAGGCTCTGGGAATGACGAAATAACAACATCGGAGCCTTCTTTTGGTATAAAATAACAGCATTGGCCCAAAATAACCTCAATAAGATCCTTCTTGGTGCCGCATTAGGTGTCTTCGATGAAAGAAAATAAGCCGAAAAGATCGAAATGAAGATTATGGTGAGTAAAAGTTAATAAAAGGAATGCTTCTCCACCTGTATTTAATCCTGTTATCAATTGTTTAGGGCTGAATGTGTTGAAATGGTTACAGGAACATTGTGGTTATATACAGAATGAAATTTGCTTAATTTGATTCAATTGCAAGTACCTTCATTGGGATCTGTGCGGCCCGCGTAAAACCGAAGTCTAGTGTACTCCGGGCCCGATTTGCACAGCTTTTTAGATTCTTGCTTTTCATTTAAGCTTATAATTACGTATCAGTAATCTTTAACTGTGTAAATGCCAATTTTGATCCAGAAACTTGTGGCTTACATCTATTAAAAATAGTTATTTAACTAAATAAAAAAAAATTAACAAAATATTGTACGATGGAGAATCACACCATCTTGTTATTTCCTCAAAGACGTTTCTGAGGAAATGATAAAGACTGGTACTATAATATTAATAATGCAAAGGATGAAAAATAACTTTTTTAACTTTGCACATTAAAGTGATCTTCTTAAACCAGAGTTGTATATAAGTACCTTTTAATAATAATAATGACGAATTTATTAGGCGAACATTAGGAACTGTATGCTTGTATCATAAATGCATCGAAAAGGACGATTCCCGGCCGACTTGAGGAAGGACCGAGCTCGGATTTGGTTTGAGAGCGAAAATACCACGTCCAAGGTTGCGAGTTGTCTTCAATCAAGAGGGCCAGAAACCACGGCACCTGCAGATCTATATACCAATGGTACATCACTGTAATTCTTCGTCCTATCTAACGTGTTGATTTCTGCTTTCAATAGGCGTGTCTCCTGCTGTCTCTCGTTTGCGGATGCATCTTCTTACCAGAAGGGGTCTACGCAGATCCTGAAGATACACCGCTGAGTCGGGAGCGCCGCTGTGGGAAAGGAATCTCCTACTCATATACAACCTCCCATAAAATTCAGATTCCGGGACGCTTTAGGATTTTTTCGGGAATAGGTCTTCTTCTGAAATTCTTAACAGTGTAAAAGAAAATGGCAACGGCCCCAAATATCACTGCCTTGGTATTGTGCTAAGCGTAAGTATCCTCTATACAGTGACGAAGAATAAAAGAATTTTCTTAGCTATGAATAAGTAAGTACGTAACTTTATTTAGAATGGAATTCTAATATTTACAGTTGTTCATAATATACATACAATAATATAAAGAATACATAATGTACATAATATGATAATAAACATTCATTAGCAAGTATTTGAACAAAGTAAAAGTATTTTGAACCTGTATTAAAAACATGCCTTTTCTATTCCTATTTTCTATGCCTTGACTAAATGCCTTTTCATTTTCTAATTTTCTAATCCATTCAGGAAGACTTATTAAAAAGATTAAATCCATCAATTATTAATAATTTCCTTGAGAAATTAGTTTTAAACTTATGAATTTATTTGATTGCTGTCTAGTTGCATATTTATGATAGTCACAATTACATGTTATCTCTTTACATAAGTAGTTTGGTACTATTTAATGTAACATTTTATGCACTAACTGTAGTACATGTAAAGAAATTCTTTCTTCAATTTTCATCCACTTAAGGGCATTCAACATTGTTGGAATTGGAGTGTATTTTTCACATCCTAAAAAATATAAACAGACTCAAACGAAAATACAAAATTCAAAACCGAAATATAGAGGAAATCCGACATAATCAAAAATACAAAGCTATAGAAACTATAAATTGCAACCGATTTTTAGTAATATTTTACGTGAAAGTGTGCATCCTTGTTCGCCTAAGACTTGGTAATTAGAGGTCGAGAAACTCAAAAATGTCACCATGCAGAGTATAGTGTTCTTCATATCCTTTTGAGTCCCGGGTTTGAAGGCTGGCCATAATATATGCTCGTTAGCTTTGCTGTCGTTCATTTATTCATTCGACAGGATCTAGTCATTTTGATACAAAGTAAGTAAAGAATATCACAGAAGCGAATCACATCAAATATTACAAATAACAGGATATTTATTGTAGGATCACAAATTAAGAGACATAAAAAGGATAAATTATAGAAAAATAGTAAAATATAAATTATAAATTACTAAAAATGAAGAAATTTGAAACTGTAAAGTATAATAAATTCAATACGCTTCAGCATTCCTCCAGTATAAAATATCGGAGATGACAAGATACAAAAATATATAATATCACAAACTATAGGATAAAATAAAATAGATACAATAGATAGTTAATTTGAGGAAATAGTTGTACATCGTAATATAGTGAGAAACATAAGACATTTAATTTAAAATATTAAGTTTACACAGAGTCAAATAAATTTTACAGCTAACTACATAAATTGCTGATATTTTTAATTTCATTCAAACAGCAATCAAATATGTTAACATTTTTTAGATGTGTATTTCCTAATCGATAGAGCCTATTCATGGGTATATTGTAAGTATAATTGTTTTTGCAAGTAGGAATAGGAATTATGGTCTCTAGTGATATTATTATACTATTTTATTTGTTTTATATATTTGTGTAAATTTACGTGATTATTGTCTATAAAGATATCCTTAGATATTGCCTTAAGTAAAGTGATAATGAAGGACTAAAATTCACCAAATGAAAAAGAGATTATAGTGATTAATTATTTAACATAATTCTGCGTTAATACATTCAAAGTTGACCGAGGTTGTCCTCCGGCCTTGGCTGGTATTATGAGCATTAAAGTGTACGTCCCATTGTTCTCGGCTATTCTTTTCAATTAGGTAAATAAAACGCGTTTTGCGGACGTCAAACAAACATTCGTTACACAGAGTTCCGCGAACGTAAGCTGTCGAAATGATGACTACAGACAATTGGTATCTACAAATGCGTCATTTCCCCTTGAAAACTCAGTTCGGCCTCCACAATTAGATAGTCTTGCTGATTAGATAGACGGGGAATTCGTAAGCCATGGTTGAACGGAGATTTGTTCTCAGGATCGTAGTAAAATTACAAATATGCAAATATGTAACAATAAATAATTCATGACAAACAACCTTCTACTAGACTACTAGTTTGTTTGTCATGAATTATGTACAAGTTAATAAGTACCACAAAATTAACCCTGAATCTGTATTGTTTATGTAACAATAAATTAATAAATATTGGGACACACGAATTTTTGTGTCCGTATTTCCAAGTAAATATTAGGAGATTCCGTTTCCGGGTGTAATTTTTGCACGAAGTTTTAGAATCGTAGGCTGTTAATAACATCTGTCAGTTAAAATGGAATATTATCTTTAAATAATAGCTAAAACAGGCAATGAAACATTCCATGTCCTACAAATATGAAAGCAAGAAAGAAGAAGAGCTGATTCAATCTACAAAATATCTCTAGAAAATCGGGAAAATTAAAAAAATGCTCTCTACATAAATTGACACCGGAGCATTTAATCAGCCTTCCTTTTCTTCCAATGGCAATGTTGTTGTTGAGAATTTTTAACTGTCGAAGGTTTGTTATACTACAGTTCATTGACAGAATGAAAGGTATATAGGAACTCTTTCCTTGGAATTCTGTGAGCAGATAAGGAAATCAGGTGTGCATATTGATGTTTTGAATTGGAGCACGTATCTACGGGGATTGTGGGGTGGGGTGAAGATACATTTAGAATCGACACAATGAGAGCGACTCCGAGGAATATAAAATACCGCCGATTGCGCATCCTCACCACACTATTGCAATCACGTAGGTCCTCATCATGATGTTCCCGGTAAGTAACTGGCATAAGCTACAATGAAGCATAATCAATGACGAAAATGTCAGCCCGTATGTTGGTATCCATAATTCTCTATTATAAGCAAATTAATGATTGAATAGGCTTAAGTTTATTTATAGAAATCGAGAGGAGTGGGTACTAAAGCATTCAGCTCTAAAAAAATATTCGGGAAAGACTAATTCAGTGTTTGTCATAATTTATGCGCCAATTATTTGATTTTTCATAATATGTGTTATAAATTTTAATGTTTAACTACTTCCCCTGTTCTCTCTTGTATACAGGGGTGGATTGTGCGCAATTTTAACTGATTAATACCCTGAAATTATCCTAGGGAAGGCATTTTTTTGTTCTAATTGTTTCTAATTGGATTCGAACATATATGTCAACGGAAAATATTATTTAATATACATCACGATTGTCTTTTTATTTTACTAAGACGGATTTAAAGGTAGACTTGGGCAGTTGAAGAATCAAACGTGGTAATTGTGAAAACAAGGAAGAGCATTTGTTTGTTTGAAATAATGTTTCTACTAAGTAAACTAATATGTGTCTATTAATGCTGAATGGAATGGAGAAAGAATATACATGCATCTATTGTATAGTTTTTTATCAAGATGAAACATTTCACGTTTAATGGAAATAAGTAAAAAAACTACGCTTCTATAATGATCTCTAAGGAATATTTCGTTAGGATCGTCAAAAATATTATCTTGTTAGTAAATTATGTCTTATTGTTGTTAAATATTGGCATTTTAATGTATAGTAAATACAAAGTATGAGGAAATTAAAAAAAATTCTCAAGATTAAATTTTCCAATCCATCTATATTTACATATGCATTATTTATGTTATGGATATCATTGACGAAGGGTTAGATTGAATAAGAGACTTTTCAGTCTAAATGAAGACATTATAGAACTCATACTTGTATCTGGCTCGTATGTTTACTTGCCATTTCCCACCTTTTTGCTCCTTAATATTGAACTGTATAGTGTCTTTTGAATTTTTTATCTTTACAATTTTAAAAGGGTTTTTCTCCGAAGGCATTCAGCCGAGGAGTTTTTTCCCACGTTCCAATTCTTTCATTTTACCTCTTCTATGTTTACTTTTTATATTGCATTTTTTACATATTCCTCCTATTGCATTTACTATTAGATATCTTAAAAAGTTAGGTGTAAGAGAGGCCCACATGGGCCCATCTTTCCCAGAGCTTTTATTATTATTATTAATAAATTCCTATTTCGGCAAAGAGGTTAACAATGACGTATATTTTCAGGCATGTATCATCCTGGCCTTAGCTGCTTTCATCATCGGATTCGGCATCGTCTTTGCCCTCGGAGAGCCTCGAGCCAACTTCGAAAACACCCAGAGTTACCACTATTTCAAAGGTTACGGAGCTCCGTACTATTATTTCGGTCACGGACGCAAATGGTGACTATATGAATGCACGCCTCACTGCCAGTTTACTCTTCCTGACGCATCACAAGAAATGACCGCTGATCTCATCGTCTGACCATCTCTTCGAAATAAAATTTATTTCCTATTGCAATTTTTGTATACTCTTTGCTTTATACCTAACATAACTGAGTGATAACGGAAGATAGCCGTAAGTGGACTCAGGATTTATGAGATTATGGGGCAGGGTGAAGTCATTATGCTTTCATCGCATACGTCGATACTGAGTCTCCAAAATTCCGTCTCAATTTAAGAGAAATAAATAATACAAATATAACACCAAAGTTGACACGAAAGAAGCAAATATGAAAATAAGGTAAACATACCATACGGTATGAATATACAAGAATACCATGAAAGAACGTTAGCAAATATTTAAAAAGGAGAATGTAAGATTAAGTAAGGCAGAAGAAAAGAAAAGTTCCCTATACTAAGAAATAATAATTTATTTATTTATTTCATTAGATTAAAAAACAGTCAATTTGACCCATTAAATTGGATCATAACAAAACAATTATATTAATAGGGAAACATAATAAACAACAAAACATAAAAAACAGAAAAAAATAACAAGGAATAAGTCGGAAAAGAGGTATGTGAAGAAGATTAGTATTACGTGTGGGGCGAGAAGGGACACGGAGGGAGAAACAGGATGTCACTGGATCTGCGTCGGCCGTTGAATATTCTATGAAGACATTTAATGTCGAAGGATATTTGGCGATGAGAGAGGGATGAAAAGATGTGTTCACGAGAGTGGTTGTGAAATTGGAGTACTCGTAAGCGAACTATGGATGCGAAGAAATGTAAGGGACGGTTAAGGGCTTCTACAGTGGAGGGGGCAGTAGATTGCCAAGATTAAAATAAAATACAATAGATGATAACATGATAATTAATAAAAATAAATAAAGTAAAAACACCATACAGTTCAATGCACAAACATATCAAAAATAACGTTGGAAAATATTTAAAATAGGAGAATCCATGGTTAAACAAGGAAGGAAAAATGAAAGACTGAGTTATTAAGATTACTCTATCTACATATATTTACTGCAAGCCGCTTTTCGATGCGTGGTTGGGGGAAAGTATAGGGAGAAAGAAAGGATTAAAAAGTGGTATCAGAAAAAAATCACATACTCTCTCACCTAGGTTATTGATATAAAACGCCTAATTAAGGCATAACAAACCTGGGTGAGGACCTCAAGGTTCGAAAAATTAACAAGCAACATATCATCAAATGCAATAAAGATATTAACAAGTTTTAGAAAACATAGGAAGCTATAGGGAATACGGCCTAACTTATTGATTTACAAATTATTAACTCTCTTATATTTTTATTTAATAATTTTCCGCAGAAGTTACACAAAAGTCTGATGGTAGCTTCCTGACCTACAATACAAACGAAATAAAATTAATTTAAAATAAAAATATCTCATTTAAATAATCTATAGACTAGAATAATTAAAGATTATTAAATCAAACTAAATTCAATACAATGGAATACATTACTGTGAAATATATAACCCACTCCATTATCAATTATATCTTCATTTTCAGTTCTTTACAACCACATTACTGAATCACATTTCTTTTAAAAGGATTTTGGATTTTAAGGAAATAACTTAGAAGTTATACTTACAACTTACTTGTTAGAGCAATCCAGGTAACTCGTTTCACTTCGCTGTGCTCCGATTTAAGAAAGAGTACTTGGCGATATTGGATGGTAAAATTTTGAAATCATTTTGATAGCTCATGATAGTGCATAATGTATAGTTGACGATATCACCAATTAGTCATACGATTTCTATACAATTCCATGATAAACCTATTGAGTAAATTAAGTATGGATGCATGGCAATCCTCAGGGTATATCATATTGTATTGCTTATAGTTCCATTGCTGGCCGCACGATCTGTACGCCCTCCGGCAGAAGCATCACTTCTCCTCACGTTCGCGTGTGCTCTAGACGGCCTTTGTGCTTCTGTAGATACATGTAGTAATCTTTTGTTTATTGTGCAGATTACCAATAAATAGCGTTCTTAAGATCTTCTGTGTGTTTATTTACTATCGCATTCTAATGTATAATAATAATTTATTTAGCGCATGCAGAAAACTCCCCAATCATATGTGATGAAATAAATTAATAAGAGCATAAATACGGACAATATAAAGCACAGAACGCCACATAAAAATTAACATTAATTACAAAAAATAATAAAAACCAAGAAGAAAAATAACATACTGCTTCGCCCAACGTTATTTGATGGGCTTTTGTGTGACAATTATAAGTACGCGACGCGGCAGTTGCCAAGAGCAAAAATGGTCGCGAAAGAAATATAAATAAACAGTTAGTTTTTCGTGTTGAGGAAAAAAAGTTTCATGTATTTAATACGCTCGAGAATAAAGTGATATTTTTTTCGAATTACGAGAGTCGTCAGTAAATTATCCCGAACCCCACGGCTCGTAACAATACGATTTCTGTACAATTCCGTGATAAATCTATGTGTAATAATAACAATTTATTTAGCGCATCCAGAAAACTCCCCAATTACATGTGATGTAATAAATTAATAAGAGCATAAATACGGACAATATAAGGCACAGAAGGCCACATAAAAATTAACATTAATTACAAAAAATAATAAAAACCAAGAAGAAAAATAACACAGTTTTGAACAAAAATTTCGTCTAAAAGAGTAAAGTGAATCAGTCAATATCTGTAGCATCTTTCAAGACATCCTGTTATCCTCTGTCTGTTTTAAACGGAAAATTCAATTAATCAATTCAAGCGTGGCTATTTAATATACCCTTTTCCCGCCTTTGTTCCTCTGATTAAATATCACCTTCTAATTAGGGAAACTAGCCTTACTTCTCTCCTATATATTTCTACATCTAGATAATCCCTTACACAATTTTCTATACTGTATTTACTTCCTAACCTTCTGAACTCTGTATCCCTTTTGTACATACCCATTCTTCCCTGAAGAAGAAAGCATTGCTTTCGAAATGCGCATTGATTGTTATTAAAGTGCGGTGTCCTTGTTTTCTTCGAACCGGCGAGGAGCGCCGACAAAGACAACTATTAGAGATGTTTAACCACTAATCCATCCGTAGACTCTTTGAGACTGTCATATGACTCATTATAAATAGTGTTTGCGTCTATATTCATATAAATCATTTATCGTGTTAATAATTTGTGCTCAAAGCATATTTTGATGGTTTTCTTTTTTATTGGGTGTTGTTTCTGATTTGTTTCTAGCTCATGTTTTCATGCATAGCAATTGGAAATTTCCTTTATTTTGTTGTTTATAATGCACTGTAAAATGGCGGCATCACTGTTTTTATGTATTTTTATCTTATTTATTTTTACACAAATACATGGGCATAAGCTCCTTTTTTAGTATATACATTTCAATGGCTTAATGAGAAGGTAAATAACATGAAATTTAAATGATTTTTTGACATAATTAAAAAATATATAATATGATGATTAAAGAATAATTTATTCTAAAATTAATTATTTCACTATGCCAAAAGAAATTTACATCATATACCTTCATCGGCCTTGGTGGCGGAGTGGATACCATTCCACGCTACGCTATCACTCCAAAGCCCAAGGTCCCGGGTTCGATCCCGGCCGGTCGGATTTTTCCTGTCAGGGAGTGGTTCTGTGTGTTCGTTGTTGCTGTTGCCTCGGTGATCAACCCCTGAAAAGTTCACGGGAGCTTAGCGGGTCTTCGCCGATAAGGGGAACAGTGACTAAACATTTAGAAATACAAAATGATTTGAGCTACGGAAAGATCAGAGGTAAAAATAAATCTTTTGCCATGTAAATCATTTAACATTTTTGTATGCGAATCATTTAATCAGATGTATATTAATACTAATAAGTTTTTAATTCAATTTCTAATTCATTTTTTTTCAAATAATTGTACTTGTAAGCGAAGGCTACGAATAGAAGTGTCCTTTAGTGAGTTCGCAAAATTTTCTAACATTTTGCGCCAATGCGTTTAGAATGTAATAATAATAATAATAATAATAATAATAATAATAATAAAAGGACTTTATTTAGGGCGAGATTGAGACTATAAAGCCTCTTCGAACATCTAACCCTTCGTTGTACAATTGTAAAAAAGAGATACATAGAAAAAAAGTACAATGAAGATATTTAATTTGTGGTCTAAAAACCTGAGCAAAAAGCTTAGGAAAAAAATCCACTACAGGAAAACACCCTCAAGAAGGGGATGTGAAAAACCTGCGAAACCTACAGATAGGAAAACTATATTTAGTGATGAAATCAGATTTAATGAGATTTAAAGTCACCATAAATAGAATCATACAAGAATGTAAGGAAATTCCTCCGATGCAGGGCATTTTCCTGGGCCCATCACCATGCAGGACATACATACAATTCGGGATCCTCCCACCAAATCCGGGACAATTATGTGATTCACATTCAGGTCATGCACCTATCGAGTTGTTGTTTAGTTCGAAGACCTCTATGAATAGACAAATTTCCTTCAAGTTTGCGCGAGGAAATGCCACAGCTGCGAAATTTCTGTCCTCTTGCACCGTTCGTTTTCTACAGCACGAACCTGCAAATATTTATAGAATGGTGCAGCTTTAAATATACATAAAAGGTTTGCCTGCCTCTTTCAAAAGGGCAGTCTTAGGACGGTGATAAGTGGGACGAAGGTACAATGAGAATGAATTTTCGGACGCATTTCATAATGCACTTCAGTGTGGTTTCACTCCTTTGTCTTGCGGCCTCGGTCTTGGCTTCGGATTTCCGTCTTGCCGGTGAGTAATTAGATAAGTGAACATTTCAATCGTTGGATCGTAACTTTTAACAAGAAGCAAAAAACAGCGGCGTAACAGGGACTCTGTGTTTATTCGATTTAGTCCTCATCCAAAGGTGGTGCGAAAAATGGAAATTAGATATTAACGTAGGTAAATGCTCCGTAGTTAATTTCTTCGAAAATAAAAAATTGCGTCCAAATCACCAGTAAAAAATTAATGGAATTAGTATCAAAGTAGTAGATACAGTTGAATATCTCGGGATCAAAATTACTAATAACTTAAATTGGAGCACGCATATTCGAAAAATCTGCGGCAAAGCAAGTAAAAGGCATGGCTTAGTAAAGCGTATTGTCGGTAAATGCGATGAAAAGGTGAGAGAGCGATGTTATTTTACCTTGGTCAGAACCCTTCTGGAATATGCGGCAAGTATATAGGATCCGGCGGATGTAACGTGTACTCGCGAACTCGAGAAAGTGCAGCGTAAAGCGGTTCGTTTAGTTAAGAAATGCTACGATAAAAAAGCAAGCGTTACAAAAATGCTCTCAGACGTAGGTTGGGAATCCTTGAAAGAAAGGAGATTGGAAGCTAGGCTGCGATTGCTTAATAAATTCAGGGAAACTACATTTTCGGAAGATACAATCGGTATCATGCAGCCCCACTGCTACCTCAGTCGATCAGATAATGAACGTAAGTTAAGAGAAATAGATGCTAGGACGAATCGTTTTAAAAATCCATTCTTTCCGCGAACGATATGTGACAATAACCGAATAAGGAAGTAGTTTAGATTCAACTGGTGTTTACACCCCCTGCCACACGCCGAAAGGCGGATTGTAGGGTATTAATGTAGATGTAGATGTATCCAAGGAATAACTCAGATTTTTATATTGAATAGGTAGATATTATTAGCAGTTTTAAAAATGATCACCGGTGAAATACTTCTAATTAAAATTCTTAAACTTTAAGTATAATATATATATAATTCATAATATCTGCGTGCTAGGTTAAATTTCATTTCCATCACTAGATAGGAGTTCATAACTAATAAATAGCGGAGGGAGATTTTTTATTTGATCGTTAGAAAAAAGTAATTCAATAAGGAAAGGGTTGAGGTGACTTTGCACATAAGGGCGTGCACCCAGGAAAATTCCCAAGGAAAAACGGACTTGAAAAAAGTCTGACAGGGCCGGGAATCGAACCGGCTTGTTAAAATGTTCTGGTCGGGTAGCCTAGATGGTTAAGGCAGCCTCCCGGTTAGAGGAAGATCCCGGGTTTGATTCCCGGCCCTGTCAAAAGTAATTCACTTAATCGGTTCTTTTAGCTTCCAAATCAGAGAATTTGGCGTAAGATAGATTTTACCAATCTGTGGCCAGATTAGTTACTTGTTTCCAAATTCGCATTCGCAAAGTATTTGCTAAAATATTGGAAATAAGTGCATGGTGATATTTATGCTACAATAATTTCTGTGAAAATAATAAAAACCAAATAAAATTGGCAATTAAAAATGTCTTATCCAAACGATCCTAAAAAGTAAGAAAAGGTTTAGTAGGTAGGCTCAGTTCTAAGCAATACTTGTGTAGTGGTAACCATATGATAGTCCTCATAGTGGTAAGGTAAGTGCTGGGCAGTATTTAATTAGTAGCAGTTACAGAAAAGGGTGGGATAGCTAAGTCTACATTTTAGTTAAAAAAAATAATTTCACATGAGACATTTCCCTTTGAGTTGAACTCTTCCATAATAAAGACTAACGCTGGAGAAGTAGGCCTTTCGTTAAATTGAGATCACATTTAACATCAATTGCGAAATTTCCTTTTATAAGTTATAGAAGAAGTTACTTTATCGCGATAACAGTAACGAGCGTACTGTACAGGTAAAGATTTATGATAACATAATCTGAGATAATAGCCGTATCCTGGGTCATAGGCCATCCAGAATAAGGGTGGGTTTATCGATATTAATTTACCCTTTCCTCTCATCTGAATTTGGCCTTAATCAATGCCCATTTTCGATGCACTTCTTCTCTATTCCTATTCAAAAGTAACGCTAAGTTACCCCCTTCATTTTCTCTTCATAGCAGATTCGGTAACGGTAATATTCGAAAGTTTTCGAGCATTCTAAAAATATTTCCGAGCAAGAGACGTTTATCCAAAGTCTCGAACTTGAGAGATATGTTTGGAAGGACTCATGGGGCCATCGTTTACTTTATAATTTCATGGCGGTTTTGTGCGGACTAACAAAGCCTTGAAAAACATAATCAATATTATTTGGCCTCACATAGTGGAAAGCCATGACAACGTAAAATAAATCTTCGAAACTTCCTCCAGATTTTCAATGAATGACCTATTCCAATCCAAGAACGGCCATCAACAGCATTTTCAAATGTTAAGACTTGAAAAAAAACATAAGAAAATAAGTCAGGACAACTAAGATGGTTATAATGAATGGAAGTATTCGGAGAGAAACAAAAAAGTTTTTTTAATGTGGTAAATGAGATCATAAAAGTATGCATATCGCTCATACTTTTCCCATACTGTGGCAGCACAATGCAGTGAGACCGAGGGACCTCAACAAGAAGCAATGAATTTCACTGATAGTAAGGGCAAAACATTCTATTTATGTAATATACTTTAAAGTATTTTGAAAGTACCTCTCTAATCTCCATATTGCCGAAGTCTGCATTGTGCTGCCATTGTATGTACTCGGGGAACTAATGTTACTCAAGTAAAAGTCTTTCGTATCTCCGTGCAATGTGTTGCTATCATATGGAAAAAGAGCAAGTACACCCCTTTTGAAAGTACAAAGCTTTGGAACAAATAGAAAATCATCTCGTATCACTTTACCCTTGAATAAAGTCCACTTAAAAGGATATGGCCCCGACATTTATGATGGTTTCAGTGTATAAATATCATCTTACCAGGAAATGTATTTCCTTACGTTATCTTAACGAGCTTATAATGAAGGACTAACAGCTCTAATATTTGTGGTATATTTTTGCGTTCGAACACGATTTTAGTAAAATATGAAGTTTATTTTACTACGAGCCAGTGCCGTTTATTTCATATTAAAATTATATTCTAATGGGTGGAAGTTCATGGATTTATTTATTTATTAGAATTTCTGACGCAGTTAGATATAAGTATGGTGGCAGCGTAATTATGACATTACATTATATTACAATTTAAGGTTACAATTACATTTATATCACAGTTAAAATTAATATAAAATTTTAGATGTATACGGCAATGATAATATGAAATTAAAAACAAACAAAAATAAAACGGAAACATAGATAACAATAGTCACAAATATTTTATAAACAACAACTAAAAAATTTATATTGACTTATAAATTATGCGTTGGCATATCTTTCGTTTGTAAGACAATCTCCTAATTATTGCCATAGTTTGCCCATCTTTATTACAATATTAGCTTAACTTTTAAATAAATATGATTTAAGGGTTTATTAATATTTAGGAGGAAATCTTCTTTTTGGATAAATTTTACGTAATTAGATACGATAGTTATTTACAATACTTTTCATACTATTTTCCTATCCCTTTCGTAATAATTTCTTTGAGTCTTATATCTTTCTAATAGGCAATTTCCTCTTCCTATTAATATTATATGCATTTCTTTGTTGATAACTCCTTTGTAATTACTTTATTGATATTATTAGAGCCATACCACCGTGTTACTCAGAATGATAGAATAATATTACTATAAGGAATAAGATTAGTATAAGTAATAGTTAATTTTTGTAAATTTGTTTGCAAATAAGTTTTGTAGATGAAAATGCATTGTTGTTTAGAAAGGTATCCATGCTGATAAGATACAATGGCTTAGCTAGTAGTAATATGAATTTTAATGGATAACAATAATAGTTTACTGTGACTTGTACTTTAGTAATTGGTCATATTATTGCATATAACATTGCATTATTGTGAAGTGTTGTATTATCGAATTACTACGCTAAGAAATAAAAATATCTTCTTTCTTTCTTTTGTAATTCATTGACATAAAAGATAACTATTCGATTTACAGAAGATGTTCCACCTCCGACTCAGCTGAGAATGTTGGGACAAAGTAAAATGCCTTACTTATTTAAGCGAGGTCAGGTTGTGCAAGCAGAAGTGGATTTTGTGCCAGGTAAGATGTTAATGTTAATTTATTTTTCAATCTTTAAACTACGCTGTAAATGTTTTTACCATAGTTTATACTTGAAAGAATATCCACCAAAAAATGTTTGAATTGTGCTTGCGTGTGAATTATGGTTCCGTTGAAGGCACTCATTCCAAAGGAAAGTCTCACAACATAGCTCTTTCATAATTTAAAGCATTAACTCTTTCAATATTTATCCACTTAAGGGTTCCTTCATAAATAGATATATACCCCTACTGCAAAATGAATTTAAATCAACGCACCAGAATGTTATGAGAACATGAAATTTTATGATATAAATTCTCTGGATTTTTTTACTATACGATAAACAGATTGGCAGATATGTCATATTTCTCCAAAAAGTATAATAAGTCATAATAGTAAAACTAAGATAAAATTTGTGAGGTAACCTAATGATGAACCCATACTTAACCCTTTACTTAACATGAATTGAAATTCAATTTCATTTTAAATTTATTAAAGTAATTTTAATAACTTCCCTCTGATAAATTTTACAACAGAATAATTCTTCGTGTTTTCTAAAATTTTCTTTTCAGATTAAAATGATATTTTTTTTTATCTACCTTATCCTTTACTTTTGGATATTTCATTTTTCTGCACTTATTCCGATTTACCATTCGTTCTTCGCTTGCGGTTAAAAATTATTGCCACTGTGGTCGTGGTATACCTTATGGGTTATCAGATTAGTCAAAAGACATTTAGGGCTCCAAAATTGCCATGTGGGCAGCGCATTCGGCATTGGTGGAAGTGGTCACGGGTTCGATTCGAAGTGGGAACCCGTGTTCGAGATGATCTCGGTTGTTGAAGCACTTTCCAAAATACTACTACCAAAATGAATTCAACCTATAAAATTGCTGTAAAGAAAGAAATATTGGAACACGGCTGTTAATGAATTAGAGGTTTAAAATCTCCAAAAGCCGTCTTTGTCGGCGTTCCTCCTCTTACTTCCCGGTAGTCGGATAAAGCAGGACCATCGACGTCACTCTGGGATATCCGAATTCTTTTCAGACCCTTACATACGTCACAGGAAATCCCCCTCCCACTCCACCTCTCACACAATATATACCCCACACCTTGAAGGCCTTGCTTTGTATTTACGACCCCTGAGGACGGTAGCATTGCTATTGAAAAGATATTTGGGTGCAATTATAGTGCGGCATTCCTTTCTTTCTTTATCCGACTACCGGGAAGTAAGAGGAGGAACGCCGACAAAGACGGCTTTTGGAGATTTTAAACCTGTAATATAAAATAGCCATATCATGAATGAGTAAATCTTTTGAGTTCAGAATTAAGTTATAGCATTGCGGTAGTTTAACTTTAAAAAGCAGAAATAGAAGTAACAACCAGTATCTTTAACACAGAGCAGGCCTGATGTTTTGTCTCAAGAAATTAGTCTGATAAACATCTAAACCGACACTAAAGTAAAAACCTGTGGTAAGTTGTAGAGGAAGTTGCTATTTTTTCTCATGAGGAATATTGTTTGTTTCATGATAATTCAAGAGGTACCTTGTAACGAACTGAAGATGAAGATCCGCGTCAAGCTTACATCAAACTGGTTCGACTATCCAATGGAAGAAAGGAATGCGTGCAACGACCTCGTGAAGGGAAGGTGCCCTCTTCAACCGGGGGTCCTTGTTACGTTCCGCATGAAGATGCCAGTCCGCAAAAAATATCCAAAGGTAAGTCATCGTAAACAGATGAAAATTAAAAGGCCCATTAAGTTCCATTACCAGTGTGAAAGTTATACAGGTCTATTTGACAATTTTAGGAGATTTATTGCTAAACTTTATTAATCATGATTCTTTCCATTCCTTTCAGATAAACATCCACGTGGAAATAAAACTATTTAACGAACTTGATCAGCCGGTATGCGGATTTCAAATCAGCGGGAAGACGGTGGATTGAATTCCGTTCATAATAATTCAATGATGTTATTAATTTTTCACACAAAATGTGCATTTTTAATTTAAAAAAAGTATGAATTCAAGAAGGATTTGTGAATAAATTCCTGTAATTAAAGAATTAAAGTTATTATTTTTCATAATTATTTGACTTTATTAAAGAGAATTATTCATCTATATTCACACCCTGTAAGCGTCCTATAGGCATATAGCAAGGGGTGCAAATATCATGCAATATACTTATTTCTATCTTTAATTACTATTGAATAGCTCAAGAAGAGAACGTGTTTTCAGAAATAATTGTCTATGGGAACATCTCATTTATTTACGCTCAAAGATCGGCCCAAGTTAGGGGAGCTAACGTAGTACTTCTTAAATTATAATAACCATTTTATTAATCTCATATGTCTATTTTTATATTACGCGGAATTTCTTTGAGTTTACGTAACAAACATAGTATTGGAAACTGAGTTTGGGTAAGTCTGCTCATAAGGGTGAACCCAGGAAAATTCCCAATGAAGAACGGACTTGAAAAAAGTCTGACGGGGACGGGAATCGAAGCCGGGATCTTTCTCTATCCGAGAGGCTGCTTTAACCAATTAAGCCACCTTTATTTTAAAGAATGTTTAACAGCTTCAAAACCAAGCAAAAACAAAGTTGAATCGAAATGTAATTCGCAATTTGAGCAATTAATATTAAACCAGAGCAAACAAGTAAGAGACATATTTTTGAGGAGGCAAAACAAAGAATGTTTTAACAGATTATAACAATTTCAAATTTACGTAGTAGATGAAATAACGTAGATGTTTTTACAAATAATACAAAAAATGAAAGAATGTATCACTTCATGATATGGAATGACTACGAGAATGCCATTCCCTCGTAATTTGACGGTCAGAAGTATTGAATAAACCTTCAAGCTCAGCTGGAAACACACTAATTTGGTGTGGAATACATATTAAAAGGTATAAGGAAACGCTGCGTTCGACTATGGTAACTGATACCCGGCCAGAAAATTCTATCAAGCCGTTTTGGGAAATATATATTTAATCTCCCGAAGATAGTTTAACTGCAAGAACATTTGGGAAATTTTGAGAAAGCAAAGCTTCAAATTTTCATTTTACTACGGAATATGGATAACCGATAAATTTGAAAAAGAAACATGGCGACTTTTTAAAACGTAACAAGAAATCGTATCTAAATTATCTACAGTTTCCTTAGTGTAGTTACTATCACGTGCGCCTCACACGCGCAAGGTCACCGGTTCAATCCCGGACGGAAACCAACTGTTGTTGCAACCAATTTGTAAATAAAAATTTCCATCGATGAATTTCGAGGCTAACTTAAGATCGACCTTCTTGCTTAGCGATAAGTAAACACTTCTAAGATTTAAAATATATTAAAAAGACTATCACAATTTTACAACATAATTACAGTATGCAATTTTTAATAATGATGCTACTAATACTCATTTGAAAGAGAATGACCGAACCACCGTTTAAATGAATATATAATAATAACTAAATGTTTCCGTAGTGTAGCGGTTATCACGTGCGCCTCACACGCGCAAGGTCCCCGGTTCGATCCCGGGCGGAAACATATTTTTTATTGCCATTCATTCTCAACTAGAAGTATTTAAGAGTAAAATGTATTACATAAATATGTGGCAACGATACTAATATGACAATCGCAAGATTTATCGCCTGCAAAGTGAAGAAGACGGCAATAAAAATAAAACCACGAAAGGTTTGTAGGAAAACTTATGAAATGTCAACAGGTTTATTTTACAATGAAATAAGTTGATCTAGACTTGTGAAAAATTCAAAGAGAATATTTTAAATAATAGGATATGGATCAATAGCTGTCTATGAAATGTAATTATTTGACTTATTGTAAATGCAGATCGGCTAAGTGTTATATGTATGTAGTATAATTAATCTTTGCATTGTTACCAAATCATACGCATCGAATAAAAAACAGCGATGTGTGTTACCACTCGTAGTGGTATAAGATATCATTGATGGAAGTGTTATTCACAAAATTGGTAAATATCTCTTTAACAAGGGAAAGGTTAAAGGTACTTTGCACATAAGGGCGTGGAAAAAGGAAAAATTCCAAGGAAAAACGGACTTGAAAAAAGTCTGACAGGCCCTGTCAGACTTTTTTCAAGTCCGTTTTTCCTCAATATCGCTTTACTTCTTTTCTTAGAAACTCTTAGCTGTGATTCGTCCTGCCACAAGACCACAATCACAAACATATGTTTTCAATTAAAAAAAAGACTTTATCTCGGATGCACAGATTGGCCTTTGACACATAACTCCTCTTCGCAGAAATCCCTCAGTTATCGCAAGAAGATTCGTCAGAAGAGCAGACACATCCTGCCTCACTCACACCATTTCTTCCCTCTTTTTAAAAGAAGCCTCCGCAAATTGGAGAATTCATACACGAACGGTAAGCGACACAGAACGTACTAAATGGAGAAGGTTATCCTATTTGCCGTCCTCTTGTTTGGAGCAGCGTATTCGCTGGAATTCGAACATTGTGGTGAGTTGTGCTAACTCCTTGCTCGATTATGTTCATATATTGTTCATGTAAAATGACGAATTGATTAGTTTATTTTTCTTTAAGCATTGCCATTCTTTTCCTCTATTGACAGTTTTTATATCGCCTCCACCAAACTCTGATTATATCTTTGCCTTCTTCTCAAATCTACTCAAGGCGTTGCGTATCGGTTTGTTATGATTATGTATCCCTTTTCATGTACTTTTCTGTATTTGCTGTCACTTCTCCATATTCTTACGATAGGGCAATCTAGGGATCAAGTGCCATTTTTTATTATTTCCACTTTGCATTTTTCTTTTCTTTCACTATCATTTGTTTTTGCTGTGAAGTTTATCTTTGTTCAGATATCTTTAGATTTGTTGTCATCTCTTTTCTATTTTGAGGTCCATCCAGTTTTAACTGTTTATCTCAAAAGACATTTCTGTCAGCTGGCTCTCCTCATTTTGTGCTGTAGATAATAAATTATTTCCTTGTTTATCGAAGCCTACCTTTTTTGCATTCTTTGCTAAATATATTTGAAATTTATTTACCCCACTTTTACCCATATCCAAAGAAGACCTTTCTTCGATATTTCTGATATATTTTTCTGCAAAATGAAAAGTATTCAGTAAATAATAGGAATTGATTCCTTCCATTTAAATGAATAGCTTTTTATATGTATCGTTGCCGGAAAGTCTCTTGTCTTCAAGAATAATTCTATGCTGCGACAGCTTATGATTAAAATCTTGTTTTGTTCCTTCCTTAAGTTACGTTTGGGTGGGCCCTTACCGGAATATATGATTATTACTATCTATTTTCTTATTTTTGTCCTCACTATCGTTGTTGATCTGCCAATAATAGCTCCAAGTGCTTGCTTACATATCCGTACCTCCACATCTATCTTTTTTTCTTCTCTTCTTGCCTCTTCCTTCCTTCATGGAATCCCTCAATGGTTTCTTTCTCTTTTCCACCCTCTTCCTCTCTCTCTTAACCTATTTCTTCTCAGCGAATTTCTCATTCACATTCATTTTTGTGATGAGGCAGTTCGTTGCTCGCTCCTGTGATCATAAAACTTTCCATAACCGTGTCTTTATATTCAAAATCCTTGCTCAATCTTTACTTTGCTTAACTTACTATTCTATCCCAAACTTTATTAATCAGTGAAATATACCGACAAATCAGCTCAAATTAACTCTTGATAACTTCAAGGCCAGTTTGCATTTTCAATTCTGACTTTAAAGCTGGTTTTCCACATGGAACGATTACTGGCGCCAATAAAAGTGGAAAGGAGTTCAACTTACTGTCTTCTCCTACTCCGATTTCCTTCGTATCTTTCAAATTGCCCTTATCAATCGATCAATTACTGTGCATACAATCAAGCACTGAAGCTGTCACTTGGCGAAACTCCATCTCAGGAATTGTAGCAGAAAAATTAGTCGACATTTTTCATGAAAAAGGATGTATTGGACTAGTTTTAACTCATTGAGTCATCGTAAGGTTCTAAAATCACAGTCCTCCCGGAGGAAAATAATTCCCCCTCAAATTAATATTGCTCCTTATCGACATTTGCGCGAAGGATCTCAATTGTCAGGTCGTTGTCCGCTCATAATGTTCATAGCTTTTACCCATTTCTAACCTTATCTTTATATTCAAAGTCCTTGCTCAATCTTTGATATTCCTAACTTATTGATCTATCTCAATGTTTAATACTTACTGATATTCTTAAGGAATTACTCAAAGTCTTGCGAAATAATACTTTATTACTTCATAGCCTGCTTGCATTTTAACATTCTGACTTTACAGATAAATTACTCTGCCATCCTCATTCTTGCTCTGATCAATCTCCTGGCATAGACCAATGGAGTTATGCACAGAATATTTGTGCTTTTAATTACTAGCGATTTAACTCATTGTTTAAAGTACTTAAATTCTCATTTATTTCGATGCATTTCGAACTAATCGATTCATTCAATTGAACTCGCTGTAATAAAGTAAGGGTAGAACATTTCGTATTGACACAAATGCATTCAATTTATTGATATTTCAGATGTGACGATGAGTTCTTTAAATGTTCATTGTGAGAATGTTTATAAACATTGATGATAAAAAAATAAAGGCTCTAAAATATAATTTTCACAGAATGAAGAAAAATGTCGAAACTGAAACAACTTACAAGTTATTTGGCCGTTTTAGATGGGTCATTTGGTGCGATGAATGAGATTGATATTGTATAGAGAGATATAACATGTATTTAATGATGTAAAATCTCACATTGTTTTCAAGAATGGCGTACATTAAAAGGCTCTTTTTTCACTTTCAGAGGAGAGCGAAGGTTCTGTTCCTGTGGATTTCTATATTTACAAATGCTTTGAAATGCCTTGCACCTTCCAGAGAGATAACAGAACAACAGGGAATGTAAAGTTCATTGCAGGTAAGTGTGAAATATCTTCCCAATCACATACATTCCCAGCAAAAAAAAAACGGAAATGAACGAGAGCCCAATTGGTAGTATTTCACCAACTAAATTTTAACGTTGTCAAAACTCCACCAATTTGTCTAATACGATTTTTCTTCAACGAGCTACACAACCTATGCGGAATTTAAAATGAATTTCAGATAGTTTTTGTATATTACCGTTCTCATTCGTTATCTTGCAAATATTATTTTTAAATGTGCATTGATGTCTGAGGGCATTTTACAAATAATGGTTCCCTCTTGGAATCGAACCCGGGACAGCTTTTACCCAAGACTAACATGCCGCTATCTCCGCAATCCAAAAAGCCCAATTATTACATTCACATATGTTTTGTTAGTGATTGATTTTTCTGAAATTCGTAAGTTAAAGAAGAACTCCTAAATTTAACGAACGAAATCAATTTTTAGTTTTAACCTTCTGTACAAATTAACTAATCACACAATCTAAACATCTCGAGTGCTCCATTCATGTCATGTAAATTAATTTGATTTAACAATTTAAGATTCCTTTGGAAGACTTGTACAGTTCTTAGGTATCACCGCGAAGAACTGAACGAAACTAAATGACGTTCCTATATATTTCCGTTGAATCTCAATGGGTATTCCTCCAGAGTAGATGATCAATATTCGGCGACAATGTTTGACTTATTTATGACATTGTATTTTGCTAGATATATACTCTTCCCAACTGCTAAAACAAGTATTTGATCGAGAATAGTTTGCTTACTTTCTTTGTGAGACTAATTTAGGCTTGAGAACCAACAGAAACAACCTCTGCCTTAAATTAATAAATATAAATAACGTTTATTACTTTCTCCATATACGAAGTATAGAGAAAGTATTGTTTCCTTATCATGTCAAACAAGGAGGCGTTGTCAGATCGATAACAAAAATCAAGACGAGACCTTTTAAACCTAAAAGTAGGCAGTGATGCGATGAAAGCGATTTAAAATAAATATTTTAATATCACTCCTCATTAACTTCTTTTTATTCCGATAAAAATGGCACAAAATCTTAACAATCGCTATTTATCAACAACTCGTTGACAACCATGTGACACCAAATAACAACAATCGACGAACGAATCATTCAAACATCGAGTTACGAGTGTTTTTAAAGATCAAAAAGAAATATATCATTAAATATACTACATCAACAGTAACATAGTAATAAGTAAATGTCATGGGTTTCTTCCGCATAGGCCTGGGTTCGAGAGAAAATAGGGTACAAAGATACACTTCTAATAAACTAATTTAAGCTTCGGGAATAAGTCCACAGTCTAGTCCCAAGGAAGAATAGACTTGAAAAAAACTTACCTTTACCTATTTTCCTTGTCCAAAATGTAGATTATCGGTTAGCGGTGACATAATGGACTCGTAATGGTGGTCTCCTTGTCACTATCATTCTTCATAACATCAACTGCTTTCCTTTCAGCGGAGGAAATCAACCGGATCGACGTGGAAGTGTTCGTTGACAACGGAGGTTTAGTGGCATCTTTTGCTGGCGAAGGGGTTCACAAGTGTTCTGGTCATCTCGAGGGAGAGTGCAAATATGAGGCTGGAACCAAAGTCAACTTCTTCTTCCTCTTTCCCGTTTTCGTAGAATCTGGCGAGGAGGTGAGTTGAGAGTGAACGAGAGCACGAATATGTAATTGTATAATTATGTAGAATGTAGAATTATCTAGAATCTCAGGAATTGTTTCTGCATTGCTGAAACTTAATGCAGTAAGAATTCTGCTTAAAGTCATTCGTAATAATCAGAGTTTTTCAACCATATATCGTAGTTAAGGGACGTTTTTAAATTCATCGATGGATCCATAAAATCGATGTCTTAATCACCGATGAATTTACGATGCTTTCCACCGATGTCCATTGCTTCCATTGAGATTAATTCCCGATGAAGAACCGATAGTTCTGATGGAAGTAGGGGGTCATTCAAATGTTAATCTCAATAACCTCATAAAAGCAAGTAAATGGTAACTTAGAAAGGGAAATATAACGTATTTTTAATGCAACAATCAAGTAACAAAAACGATGAGATGAATTACTTTTCAACAGAGTTTAAAGAATTATGGAGTTAAACTAAATTTTAGATACCTGTTTTTTGTTTTCGAAATTCGCCGCTAGGTAGCAGCACTTTTATCAACAACCAACAAAGTATCTCTACAGAACTCATGCACTCAATCTCCGCTACTAATCGCGAAATATGCGCGGTGCCGATGGGTTGAGTAGGGCAGGTAGGATCCCTTTCCTTTCTTTTGAAAAAGATTAGTGCTGCCACCTAGCGGCGAATTTCGAAAACAAAAACAAACAGGTATGTAAACTTTAGTTTTACCTAATTATGGAGATGGAACAAATTGCTAATGCAGCAGTAGCCATCTTGTCAAACAGCAGGCAAACCAACGAACTGTACTTAAATTCACCAAGAATTGATAATCCATCGAAGTAAACAGACAAAAATCGATGCAATCCATCGCCCATCATATTGGTGAATTTAAAATGGCCTAATGCATGTCTAGTAACAATTGAAATAATCTAAGTATTGCGCAAATCAGCCAGCTATATGAGGAATAACACAGTTTATTTTAACAAGGATATATTATGTTAAATTAGTAAGCTATGCAAGAAGCTGCTAAAACAGATCATAAAGACGTTGAACCATTAGATGAACCGATTGTATATCACGGAGTATTATTTATAGTGAAAAGCCTTGCTATAATCATTTTTTATTAGTTTTTAAAAATTAGGAGACAAAAAACTCAAAACTGGAAATAAATGTTTTTTTTTCAAATCTATTGGATGGAAAGAAGTACTTGCAAGACATTTTATTAAATATGGATATATGAATAATACTAAAGGGGTTGAAACTATAAATTATTTATAGTAGTTACCACTCAAGAATGACTGCCACCTGGACTATATAGCGCCTAAATGTTTTTAAGAATAAATAAATATATGCCATTCAAGTAGGGTGGTCATTATTGTCACATCAGTTATGTTTATTACTTATGAATGCAAATGTATTCTTCTTTCTTATTTGTTCTTCATAATTCGAATATAATATATATTTAACATATTTTATAATTAATGATACTGCCTTTACTTTGTAGATTTAAATTTAGATATGTTCCCTGCATGCCGCCATTAATATTGCAAGGGGTGTAGAAACACTCACATCCTTACCTAACATATTTTATTAGTTTCTATAGTAGACTGTGGAAAGAACGGCCAAAAGTAATTATCAGTATATCCGATAACTTTTTTCAATCCATCTCGAATATCGTATTAGTTCTTCATCGGAATTAAAGTTTCATTTACTTCGTCCTAAAGAATAAAGCCAATGAATTTTTCGCAAAGTTTCCATCTGAATTTGCTGAGCATTAAAAATATATCTCTGATGCATCAAAGTTGTATCTGTCAACCAGTTAATTTGATTATTTCGGCATAATTTATTTAGAGTGGAATCCGGTTGAGAAATTAACAATTGACCTAATAATTTATGTTTGCTTAGAATATGTATCACGCCTCTTTTATATCAATAAATGCTTAATTTTGAGTTTTTCAAATTAGAGAAAAAAAGCAAATGAAGTATGAATAAAGAATGCTCTTCATTTTTCATTTCAGGATGTCCTTAACTTCAAGATGATTCTCAAGAATGAAAATGGCACGCCACTTACGTGTGCCAAGTTCCGTGCCAAGATAAGGGATGCAGCCGCCCAAGAACTGCCTGTACCAGAGAGCGTAGAATAAAGCCTATATGCTGATGGATGCACATCGCGATCAAGTGAAATATTGAAATGTTCCATTTTCCATATTTTGCGTTTATACATATTCAAATATTTTGTCAATTATCTTTACTGTCTATCTAAATCATTCTATGTGGATGGAAATATCTCTGAGTCAATCATGATTATACAAAATATTCTTTTGTAAGTGTTCTTTTTGTTCTTGAGTGTATACTATTGGATTACAATAAAGGCTAGTCATTTGCTAAATTCTTCACTTTTTTAAAACACAACGGAGGGGCTGGATTGCGCACCATGTAAAAGAATAAATTTGGTATGAGTTTACAGTGCTGGAGTTGAGTGAAAAATTCATTGTCACGTTCGGTCGTCCAAATAAACGCGTATGGATATTACCAAGTTTTTCTTCACTTCCTCAGAATCTCACAACGTGATACTTGAAAGCAAAATAATTTCATTGGGTTACTCAAAAAATCGGTCAATGGCAGATTTCACAAATACTGAGGAAAGACTTGGGTAAAATCAACAAAATTATTTCAAAATGTTTGGTTTGCCGAAATAAGAAAAAACACCTTTCACATAACTTTTCGTTAAAGGCAACACAGATTGTTCCCGTTTCAATCTCGGACGGAAACGCTACTATAGTTTATCAAAAACAATCTCCACATCTTTGTTTTTCAATTTAAGAGAAAAATAGGCACCTGATTTTGGACTAATGCCCAAAATTAACTAAAGGCATCCAGTAAAAAATTTAAACAAAATAACATTCAACTTTGCCTTAAAAGTTTCAATAATATTAAGAATTTACTGGAAAATAGCAAAGATAAAATAAATAATAACCATAAATCAGGCATCTATGACATAACTTGTTCGGAGTGTGGGCTAAAATATATTGCGCAAACAAGAAGGAAAATAATTATGAGATTTTAAGAACATATGGCTCATTTTAAATAAGGCCGTGGAGAGTGTTCCAGCCAATTCCGTCGCTGACCTGAAATCACTTCACCAGACACCTTATGGTTTAAATTCTTTCGAAAACGTATACATTTATGAATATAAAGATACAGTCATGAGCCAGGACATAGATTTTAACAAAAAACTTTATAAAATTTTGGATTTTAAATTATGACTCTCGCTCTTTCTTCGTTTTGGGACACTTGCCTCGGCAATGACTTTCATCGTCAATTGTTCACCATTCTTCTCTGAGTGTGTCCTCCAGCAGGATGAAATACGTACGTAAGCAGTGGAGGATCTAGGATCGAGCTATGGGGGGGGCTTGAGAGTTGGGATTAAAGATTCATTTTCTGTTTATCGTTTTTTGTAAGAAATTTTATTAAATTAAACTCAGTATACATATTTGAATTATACTTATTATTATCTATCGTTGTAGATAAACATTATTTTCTTCACATCTCAATAATATGAACGATGATACATTTAAGTAATTATTCTTCATGTTGACTTCTGGGGGGGACTACAGCCCCCATAGCCCCCCCCCCCCCTGGATCCGCCACTGTACGTAAGAACTATAGTAAGTCCTTGTTTGATGGTTTTTGGAGTCTTTCTTTTACATTTTGACTAAAAGCTCTATATTTCCATTAATAATTATAATAAGAAATAACAATTATATATCTTTTTATAAGTAATCTCTACACTGAACGTCCCCGGGTAACGTATCGACTAGCAACATCGTCTTCGATGAATTAGGTTCCCAGATGGATTTCCGATATCAGCCTGGATATTTACTTACGAATGGAAAATCTTTAGAAAATTTGAAATGTATTAAATTGGAAAAGCTTAAAATCGATGCGCCTGATGGATTCAAATTGCTATATTATAAAAATCCGTGTCAACATTTTAAATGTTTGTGTGTTTTTGTAATAAATTTGGGAGCTGGAAACTGCAGTTGAAATCTTCTAATGTTAGCAATGAATCGTTATTTCCATCTTCAAATAGATGAACTCGATATAGAGACGACGAAGATGAAGGAATTGGAAGCTTTACAAAACATTTAAAATTTCAATATTTCCTTACAGAAGTGTCTCAAAAAAAAAGGGTTTACGTAGTGTAGTGGTTATCACGTGCGCCTCACACGCGCTGGGTCCCCGGTTCGATCCCGGGCGAAAACAAACTTTTTAAGCTAATCAACTTCAGTGAAAAATATGAAATATACAAATGAGTCATAGTATATCTTCCTACGGACTTATTTTCGCAAATAAGAATTTTGTACTATTTCATAAAATATAACCTCTGATAAAATTAATCGGAAAGTACAAATTTAAGCTTAAGACAATAGATTTAAAAAAATAACCATATAATTTTGAAATAATTACAATAAGTTGCAATAAATAAACATATTGCGAACATACTAATATGTATAACAAACGCGAGTACTGAAAACAGCCCAAAGATAAGGTGGCCTTCAAAGGAATGAATGACACTGACAAAAGTGAAAGTTCAAGAAAGGTTTGGTACGTACTTATGATATGTCAACATGTTTATTTTTCAATTTTAGATATAGACCTAGGACCGCGAAATATATATTTAAAAAATTTTAATTGATATTATATGGATCGATAGCTGCCTATAAAAGGTAATTGCATGGCGTGATAGTCATTACGCTTACAGTACATTCTAATCGGCTCGGTCATAGACCTACATGCAACACATATGTAATATAATTAATCTTTGAATTAATTAGAAATCATATGCATCGAATCAACCGAATTAATATTGGCAAAATGAAATTTAAATTAGAGTAAAGGTCAAGGATAATGGTATATATTACTTTATGATATCTTGAAAAAAAAAATAAGTATTCACGAAAATTGATAAATTTTTCTTTACTTCCTTTCTAAGAAATAATTATCTATGATTCGTTCATTAACAGGATAACAATCACATACATATTCTTCATAAGTAATAAAAGACGCTTAATATCAGATTCACAGATTGGCCTTTGACACAGCTCGTCTTTAATATAATCAATCAATTACCAAATCATTTGCATTGAATAAACCGTAGTAATATTGATAACGCTATTTAAATTAGAGTAAATAAGTAGTAAATAGGTACATACTATTTAGGAGAATTGATAAAATTCTTCTTTCCTTCATCTCTTAGAAATGCTTAGCTGTGATTCGTCTTTCCATAAAAATACAATCAAAAACATTGATTTCAATAAAAAAGAAGTTTTATCTTGGATGCACAGATTGGCCTTTGACACAGCTCGTCTTCGCAGAATTTAAAAAGCTATCGCAAGGAGGAGATTCATCATAAGAGCAGTGATATCCTGCCTCTCTATTCACCCACACCATTTCTTTCCTCTTTTTAAAGAAGTCTACAGGAATTGGAGAATTCATACACGTACGGTTAGCGACACAGAACGTACGAAATGGAGAAGGTTATCCTATTTGCTGTTCTCCTGTTTGGAGCCGCGTATTCGCTGGAATTCGAGCATTGCGGTGAGTTAGAATTCCTCATGTAAATATTATTAATGTAAAATGACGGATTGATTTTTATATTTTCTCATTTTTCTTTAAGTTTAATTGCCATTCTTTTCCTTTATTGCCACTTTTAATATGTTCTCCACCTAACTCATATTCTCTCCTTCTTCTCACGGCTACTAATGGTATTACAAATTGGTTTTTAGTGATTATGCTTCCATTTTCATGGTCTTCCATGGTTTCTATTTGCTATGTTCCATTATCTCTTCTTCCCACGACGGGGCAAACTAGGGTCCACATTCCGGATATTAATTCCACTTTGCTGTTTTCTTTTCTTCCAACATCTATCCTAAGTCCAAAGAAGATTGACCTTCATTTTAAAACGTTTTTGATTTATTTTTTTGGAATTGAAATTATTATTGGTAAATGATAGGAGTTTACCAAGGCCATTTTAATATAATTTCAAAATTTAAATTATTGATGCTCCACCAATATCAAGGTATTTGTAGTGTAGCAGTTCTCATGTGCACTTTTCACTCACAAGGTCCATGGTTTGATCTTGTCAGAAACATTTTTTTTGCTTATTAGTCTTTTGATACATTAGTGCTCAAAAGTTTATTGACTACAAACATTCTGGTTTTACTATGCTGTGACTGCTTGTAGATTAATTCTTGTTTTGGTTCTTCATTAAGTTGCGCTTGGCTGGCTTGTTACCGGGCACTAATATAGTATTTCAAGAATATTTTTGTCTTTTCTTCTTTGTCTTAACATTATCATCAGTGATCCACCAATATTGGCTTCTGGTCCTTCTTTTCATATCCATACCTCCTCATCCATCCTTTGTTCTTTTCCTCTCATCATCTTCCCTCAATTATTATCTTTATTCTTCCCCTGTCTATTTGACTTTATCTTCCTTATTTGATCCCAAATATTCTTGCTTAAGCTGATTCTTCTGAGTGAATTCCATATTCCATTTTATTTATGTTCCACCGTGTTGAGACAGCTCATTGCTTGATCCTAATTTTCTTAGTATTTTCTCATTCTCAACCATAAGTTTATATTCAAAGTCCTTGTTCAATCTCTACGTTTTCTTTGGCATTTACATATACCTAGCTCTGACATTTTTCCTTGTTGTCACCAAATGGTAAAATTTTCTAGCTAACTCCTATTAACAGGATGCTTCCACTTTTGAAATACCAGCAATTTAATTCATTGTTTAAAGTACTTGAATTCCCATTCAATTCAATACCCTTATAATTAATCAATTTCTCAACTGAACTTACTGCGGATAACAAAAGGTAGATAGTATAGATATAAATTTTGGATAGATATAAATTCATTAAATGTACTAACAACTCTCTCAAGACAACGAGTTATATAAATAAACATTATGAGAATGTTGACAATGTTTGAAGAAGCATAAAATTAAAATGCCCAAAATATAGTGTTTACAAATTTATAAATAATACTAAAACCGAAAAAGATAGACCAAATAAAAACAGTTATCAGCATAATTATGGATAATGAACATGAAGGAAGGAACACCATTGCAAATAAGATTTTGAATCAAAATTCTTAGGTAAGTTATAAATGGATTCATTATGGTAATAAATAAAATTAAAGGAAAATCATCTTGATAACAGTTCAGTGAGTTATTTGGCAGTTTTAGATGGGCTTACTTGATGCTTAATTTTTTTTGCTTGTTTGATTGATTATTTGTTTATCGATAGCAGTTTTGTATAGAGAATAAAAACAATATATCAAATTATGTAAATTTAGAAAATAATTGTAATGACAAAGTGAAAAATATAACTTGTAAAACTTTTAGAAATAGATGACTTGTACAAGTTATATCTTTTGACTTAGTAAAATAAAGTTTTGAATAAAAAATTCCAATAAGTTATACTTGACAATATTTATTTAATGGAAATTCTCACTCTGTTTTTAATTTTGTCAAAGATTCAGAGATGTTTTTCTCTTTCAGAGGAGAGCGAAGGGGCTGTTCCAGTGGACTTTTACATTTACAGGTGCTCTGAAATGCCTTGCACCTTCCAGAAAGACAACAAAACCACTGGAAATATAAAGTTCATGGCAGGTATGTGTGAAATCTCTTCCCATTTACATACACCTCCAACAGAAATAAAAAAATTGAAAAGAACAAAAACCTGTTCACCTGCTAATTTATTACATAGTTGAATCTTCAGCAGTTTCATCTTTTTTTCTTTAAAAGTAGCTACAAAGCATTTCGGGGATGAAAGGGTAAAGGGTAAATTGCACATAAGGGCATACACCCAGGAAAAATCCCAAAGAAAAACAGACTTAAAAAAAGGCTGACAGGGCTGGGAAGACAGCCTCCTGGATAGAGGAAGATCCCAGGTTCATTTCCCGGCCCAGTCAGACTTTTTTCAAGTCTGTTTTTCCTTGGGACATTTCGGGGATTTTTAAAGGAATTCCATAAGGCTTTTATATCAATCACTTTCAATCACTATCATGCAAACATTATTTTAAATATCCATCAAAATTGAGGACATTTTACAAATTATAGTCCACACTGGGGTTTGAAATGGGGACCACTTTCACCAAAGGCAAAACCACTTCGTAATCCTAATTATTATCATTATCAATTAAATAATTGACTTTGAAATTGAAGGCTCCACTCAAGGTTAAATCAAAAACATTAAACAGATTTTTTAATACAGAATAAGATTCTGTTTGGATGGTCACAACAACCCTCAAGAATCACCGCAGAGAAATGAATGAAAGTAAATCAAGTTCCTATACATTCCCATTGAATCTTCATATTTCCAATAAATAGGGTATACCTGTAGTTAAAATAATCAATATTTTATTAAAATGTTTTATTGATTTATGGAAATGCATTTTGGTTCAAACATCCCCTTCCCATGTCTCAAATATCTGTGATTTCATTCAGTGCCCTAGACATGTTGCAAGAAATATAAATGATGATGACAGTGTACCACCACTGGGGGTCCCAGTTGGGGCTATTAGAACAATCAAAACCCTTATGGGAGATCATGCATTTTTTAAATTAGTCATCCAAATGATATTTTCTTTATGGGATTCATTAAAAACCACTCCTGACTCAAGTCAAGAAATATATATCAAAAATCTTTACTTGTCGTGTCTCTGAATATTTTTCTAAACTCAAATGCTTTCCATTTCAGTGGAGGAAATCAACCAGATCGATGTGGAAGTGTTTGTTGAGAATGAAAGCTTTGAAGCATCTTATCCTGGAGAAGGGGTGCACAAGTGTACTGGATATTTAGAGGGAGAGTGCAAATATGAGGCTGGAACCAAAGTTAATTTCTTTTTCCTCTTTCCAGTCATCATGGGAGGATCTAGCGAGGAGGTAAGTGTGAAGATTATTGAACTAGAACACTACGTTATGTTAGCTACAATGTTGGAAATCAACTGATTATATACAATGGAGTATTATTGGAAATGAAAAGCTATCCTTGCTATAATTATTTTCATTAGTTTATATTAAAAGTAGAAAATATCAACAACTCACAGATTGGGAAAAATTATGTTGGAAAAAATAAACACAATGTATTCAATCCCACAACTTTTTAATTCCACCACACTCACGATCGGTTTCGACTAGTCATAGTTATCATTGATCCTAATTTCCAATTCTACTTTTATTATTGATAAATTATTGATTGGATATGCAATATAAGTCACATGGGTATTAGTATTGTATCAATGATTTTGTTTATGACTCATAAATTAGAAAAATCTCTTCAGTCTTAGATTTATTCACAATTTGAACATAATATATATTTAAGATATTTTATAAATTATGATAGGACCTTTAATTTGTGGAAGGGTGTCATCAGTCAGACAGCAAGCAGTAACATTAAGATGTATACCCATGAGTCATCAATAGCGTATGGCTGAGATGTAATAACACCAAATGTAAAAGAATATATGAATAACCTTTAAGATTTTCTAAAAGACTGAGGAAAGAAGAACCAGAAGGAAAGATCTGCCAATGTGATTACTTCCTTGTAATTTTTTTTGATACCTCTCAAGATTGCATTTGTTCTTTACTGGAATTAAAATTTCATTTACTTCATCAAAACATTGTGAAGCAACGAATTTTTACAGATTCTTCAATTATAACATAAATATCTCTATAACTATAAATATCTAGCATAGCTGTACATAAAACTGACTGAATGCCTGTTGAGCAATTAGCAATGGAGCTAACAACAAATATTTTGGATTTCAGGATGTCCTTAACTTCAAGATGATTCTCAAGAATGAAAATGGCACACTGCTTACATGTGCCAAGTTCAATGCCAAGATAAGAGATACGGTTCCCACAGAACAGCCAGTAACAGAGAGCACAGAATAAAGCCATGAGTATACTGATGGTGCCACATTCTCAACAAGTGAAACATTGAAATGTTCCTTTGAAATGAAATTTTCTATATTTTTCATTTATACCTATTCAAATGTTTTGTCTATTATCTCTTCTATCTATCTAAAACATTTTATGTGGATGGAAATATCTCACAGTTGATTGAATAATGTTAAAAAAAAGAATTCTTCTGAAAGTTTTCATTATTGCTATCAAGTGTACTTATGAATAAAGACTAGTCATTTGGTAAGATCCTCTACTTTTTTAAAACCCAGCTCAAAAAATTGGATCTCTATCCCATAAAAGTAAATAAATGGGGGATAAGTTTCAGTGCTGAAGTAGAGAGAAAGAAACAATAGAGCAAAATTTCAATGCAAAATTCTTTCCCTACAGAATACGAAGTTCTACTATTCCACGTCATCCTTCCTCCATATCATACAATTGTCGGCCTTGGTGGTTAGCATGCTTGTCTTGCAGTTCTGAGGTTCCCGGTTCGAATACAGGCTGAGGGAGGGTTGTTTATGTGTTTATTAAAAAATTGGGGTTTATTGTAAGAATGGTCAGTCGTTTGCATAAACCTTTGGGCATGTCCTGTCGCTACTCTAGCGGCCAAAGAGTGCACTTAAAATTTATGTTGGTACTACGTAATTTGCAGGAGGGAAGGAAAACAGAGGTGGGGGTAAATGTTTTGGAACTTACGGCGAGTAAGGGGAAATTTCGGGTGACTTTGGAATTTCTGGGAACCGCACTCGAATAGACACAGCGCCTCGCACCATTGGAAAGAACTGGAAAATTTGATCCTTTTGGTCTGCGACTGAGAAAATTTACAGAAAAGAAAGGTTTTCTGTTTTAGCTAGACGAGCAACGTTGAGGCAATTGCGAGGGACTTCAGCCTTCTAGCGTTTTAAATGTGAGTGTTAATGCAAATATTTTCGCTTCTTCAGATGCTTTCAGGTTGAATATTCATCTAAAATGAAGCGGAATGATATTTTTGCGTTACATTGATTTTGGTTTTATCTTTTTAGCATACAAATTCTTTTCTATTAAATATTACCACGTTTAAATAGGCAATAGAAATATCTCAACAACGAAAATATTTTTTCATTTCCTTGAATTGCTTGATTCTTAAAAGATACTAATTTTATAAGAATTGCGGTTATTTACGAACTCAGCGTTGTGACTGGCAACTTTCCCCATTATATTATTATACCCTCTCGGAATACGAATGTGGAGACATAAGAATAAGGGATCTGTAACTCCTGATGAATATCGGAATGAATGAAATAAGGAGGATTTCTTTGAATACTAAAGGAAGAACTTATATACTGGGTTGATTATTTTTTCGACGCTTTATTTCCAAATACTGAAAAATCTCCTCTCATCTTTTTTTACCAATTACATACATGTATAAACTCTATGGTTTTGATCAACACATTCATTCTCAACCTAATGTATTTAATAATTTTGTTATTCTAGAAATATTTTTATGTTTTTTATCATGTTTTATGATACAATTCTTACAATTTAGTATTAGTATCATGTGTGAAGATGTTTTATTTGATTTGATTGCTTGCAGAGAATATGTATTTTTTTCCCTGTCATTTCTGCACTGCCAAGATATTTGTACCCTCACTACCCAGCGTTAATTTTATTTTTATCATTCTATTTTCTTCGTATTGGTTTAGCCTTTCTTTATATTCAATTCAATTTTAAAATATATATTAATGTTTTCCAGTAGCAATTTTAGCCTCAGAATATCCGTGAAACAGAAGAAAACCACCTACAAGTTTAACACACTATATCTATGTCTCTTTTCTTTCCTTTTAAATTTTTCTCTATCATTACCTTCAAGAAAATGAAAAATCAAGTGAGTGAACACACCTTGGCCTCACTTATTCAATGACTCTACATCATTCGCTATAAAACATCCAGTCTCACCGTCACTCTATGTTAATATAATTTTCTTTAATCTTTCTCCTCATTTTGCTCTCATGTCAACAGGATTCTTGATAAAGGCCTCCATTGTCCATTATACGTAAATTGGCGTCATATATCACTCAGGCATGGCAATGCAATTGGAGGAAATGCAGACCATTGTCGCTTAAGATGCTTTTCAGGGAGATCCAATGATAACCTCTATATGAGCGGGATATGACAACCTAAATCTTTCAACGTTGGAAAATGAAATGGAAAAGTTTAATTGGCTTAGATGATTAAATAAGTACTCTAAAACCTCAAACCGGAAAAAGTCATTCTTTATTTTGCTTTATTTTCACAGATAAGTGGTTGTCTTATTGTCATGTTATTAACATTGGTCTACTTTTTAACAAATAGTGCGCCTTCCTTTGTTACTTTAATCTGGCCTTTTCAATGTACAATGAACAAATGTTTATTAGATAGAAAATTAGGGAACATGAACGAATGTTTTAGCTGCAGTGCTATTGCAACTCTCGTGAGAGGACGTCACAAAGCAAGATTTCATCGAGAGTATGCATAACAGCACACAAAATAATACAATGCAGTGCCACTCCGGTTTATTCGATTTGTTTAAACCAAGGATTGGGACGAAAGGAAACCCCGCGAAGCAACTGTTCTGCCTGGAGACGAGAATGATGGAGAATATCTCACGGAGCTTCAAGGGTGAGATGAAAATTGCTGTTTTCCACATTTTAATTTTCTTCTCGCAAAAATAATAATCGCAAACAAGAGCAAATAAGTATAATAGAACAGTTATTCTATAAATATAGGTAAGAGGGACGAGAGGAGTGCGGTGGATGGCGATATAGATAAATTAAACAATATTCTATCAAATGCGGAGGAAGATGGGCTTAGCGGTATGCGGTGCATTTGGGTATTACTCCCAAATGCGGTGAATTTGCGAGAAATCCGTCTTATAAGTGGTTAGCGTCTTACGTAATATATTACCATGTGATTCGTGTGATAGAGACCAAAATGCAAAGAGAGATAGATCCTAAGTTTGAGTGTTTGACGGTTTGATTGTATATTCATATATGGATACTTCTACGGATATATTCATACCTACATAGGATACCATCTCTTAGCCTAAACCGAAAGCGTCATTGACCCAACGTTTTCCTTTTCGAATAACACCTAAAATGAGACCCAAGGAAAAAGGGGATATGGAGCCTTCCTAGATTCGATCTATTACAAACTTAAAATCTTCTTGTCCAAAGGTGAAGGTGAAAAACGTATGGCACGCGTGAGCTAAGTTGCAACCGAGAAAAATGTTTGGCATCACTCACCCTATAACTTTCCACCCTCACCTTCCAACCTCACCCTACCCACCAACTACCTACCCACCCTCTCCCTTTCCACCCTCTCCCTTCCCAACCTATCCCTACCCACCCTCTTCCTTCCGAACCTCTCCCTTCCCATCCTCTCCCACTCTCTCCCTTCCCAACCTATCATTACCCAACATATCCCTACCCACCCTCTCCCTTCCGAACCTCTTCCTTCCCAACCTCTCCCTTCCCAACCTCTCCCTCCCCACCCACTACCTACCCGACCGTCTACCTTCATACCCTCTCCCTACCCAACAAATCCATACACACCCTCTCCCTACCCACCGTCTCCCTAACCACCCTCTCCCTTCCCAACCTATCCCTACCCAACCTATCCCTACCCACCCTCTCCCATCCGAACCTCTACCTTCACACCCTCTCCCTACCCAACCAATCCATACACACCCTCTCCCTACCTACCGTCTCCCTAACCACCTTCTCCCTTCCCAACCTATCCCTTCCCACCCTCTCCCTTCCCACCCTCTCCCTTCCCGACCTATCCCTTCCCAACCTCTCCCTTCCCATCATCTCCCTAGCCACCCTCCATCTTCCCACCCCCTACCTACCCACCCTCTACCTTCCCACCCTCTCCCTTCCCAACCTCTCCCTTCCCACCCTCTCCCTTCCCACCATCTCCCTTCCCACCCTCTCCCTTCCCAACCTCTCCCTTCCCAACCTCTCCCTTCCCACCCTCTCCCTTCCCACCCTCTCCCTTCCCACCCTCTCCCTTCCCGACCTATCCCTTCCCAACCTCTCCCTTCCCATCATCTCCCTAGCCACCCTCCATCTTCCCACCCCCTACCTACCCACCCTCTACCTTCCCACCCTCTCCCTTCCCACCCTCTCCCTTCCCACCCTCTCCCTTCCCACCCTCTCCCTTCCCCCCCTCTCCCTTCCCAACCTCTCCCTTTCCACCCTCTCCCTTCCCACCCTCTCCCTTCCCACCCTCTCCCTTCCCGACCTATCCCTTCCCAACCTCTCCCTTCCCATCATCTCCCTAGCCACCCTCCATCTTCCCACCCCCTACCTACCCACCCTCTCCCTTCCCAACCTCTCCCTTCCCACCCTCTCCCTTCCCACCCTCTCCCTACCCACCCTCTACCTTCCCAACCTATCCCTTCCTATATTTCCTACCCACCCTCTATCTTCCTACCCCCTCCCTTCCAAACCTATGCCTACCCAACCTGTCCCTTCCCACCCTCTCCCTACCCACCCTCTACCTACCCACCCTCTACCTTCCAACCCTCTCCCTTCCCAACCTCTCCTTTCCCAACCTCTCCCTTCCAACACCCTCCCTTCCCACTATCTCCCTTACCACCCTCTCCCTTCCGAAACTATCACTTCCCAACCTCTCCCTTTCCACCCTCTCCCGTCCCAACCTACCCTTCCCACCCTCTCGCTACCCAACCTATCCCTACCCACCCTCTACCTTCCAACCCTCTCCCTTCCCAACCTCTCCTTTCCCAACCTCTCCCTTACCACCCTCTTACTTCCCACCCCAATTTATTGTTACCCTCCCCCTTCCCTTCCTGCTCTCAAATACCCCTAATTTCTTTTTATTCCTCTCTTAATCAACCTCCTCCATCCTCTACCTTCTCTCCCTCTTCCCCATGAGATTTATTCAGAGGAAAAGTAACAGCAATACAATGAAAAGTTACAGAAAATATAAATTATACATCATCCTGCCTTACATATCCTTAGAAATCTATACATTCTGCAATAGTTATGAAGGTTCAGGGTGCTAGGAAATTTTAATATTTGTATTCTATATATATTTCAAGTAATACGAAACTATAAAAGTTCTGGCATTACAATGATTAAGCAATACATGATTGAATATATATTTTGGCTCAGAAAAATAATTATAATATTTCACTTTTTATTCATCTAATGTGTTACTTATATAGATGTGCATAGATCAATAAACAAATTTAGTCTCTAAAGATTGAATAAACACCTAATAGATACACAAGACATAAATCTTCAAAAATAATTTTTACCTTGCATCGTAATTAGTCATATTGAAGATTAAAAGTTGAAAAAGCTTCAAATAGTATACATAGATAAAGATTCACTGTTTAGTTCAATTGATTGTTCCTTAAATAGCATAGAATGTAATTATAAAAATGGAATGTGCACTGTACTGGGACACTTCATTTCACTTCAATAGTCGCGGATTTTATTTCACAAGGAAGTTTATATTTTATTCTTCCCAATCTTAAATTGGTCATGATGCCGTCCCCTGCCGTAGCAACACAACTCCGTCCCCGACGCCATCCTTCGAGAAAAATAATACCTATATATAATACATTTTTAAAAATAATATCTGTATATAATATATAATATAAAAAATTCTCATCTTTTTATGCACGTTCAATGTCCATTGGCCTTGCCTACTTGGTAATATAGTTTCAAAATATAAAATTAAGCCTTTACAATGACTAGATGCTTATGAATATCTTAAGGAAAATTGTTGGCTTTCATAGTGATAGAATGGCAAGCCATTATGCAAATAAATAACACACGTTTTTACATTAATTTTTTGATATTGATTTCATATTACGTTTAGGAAGCAATTTTCATAACCATTTACGATACGTTAAATTAAGTATTTTTACAGTTTCTAAAACAGTTGCTCCGGTTTTTTCTTTCAGAATGTATTTACATCGATTGCACCAGTATTTATGGGGGACACTGATAAGTACTCGAAGCTTTTAGGATGAATAAAAAAATATGTAGTACTCTAAGCGTTAAGGAATGTAACATAGTTGTGCCGTTGAAACTGAGGCATTGTCTCAAAACTGCAAAATAAAGATAAATTGAAAGTAAATCAATTGTGACGAAAATCGGCTGAGATTAGAGAACTTTAATGAATGAAAAAAATACCACACATTATCGATCATAGATAAATAGGAATTATAATGACACTTGAATAAACATGTACTTATCGTATTCTGTGTTCCCTACATGGACCGATTTACTCTCCACAGCATCACTGCATTCCTACTCTCGCCCTTCCATGAAGTAGAAACGTTCCGTAGTATTTCAGAAGAACAAATAAGAAATATTTATTAAAACATTATTTTATGAACAGAAACTCTAATTTAATTAAAAGAACGCGCTAACTATCATACTTGGATGTGAGTAGTATTAACATTAGATTCAGATTTACTCATTGTATTTTGAATTCCATCCCTGGACCGAATATCCATCCTCAGTATCTCTGCGCTCCTAATCTGCTCTTCCGTGATGGAGAAATGATGCGACCATATATGAATAGAAAATATAAAATAGAAAATGGAATAGGAATTGAAGAAACAATTAACACCAGGTTAATCCAAAAATACGCACTTTGTAGCATAATTAAATAGGAATCATAAAAATATTAGATTTATATTATAGAATCGGAGTAGTAATAACATTAGATTCAATTTGTACTCATCTTATTCTGTGTTTTCCATCGACCGAATCACTCTCCACAGCATCTCTGCATTCCTACTCTCGCCCTTCCATGATGCAGAAAAGTTTCAAGCGTTTTTTCTGAAGGATGAATTTAAAAATAATTAATAAAATACAATCTCCAAAACAAAAACACTGCGTTGATTAAAAAGAAGGTACTGTCTATCATACTTGAACAGGAATACTAATAATATTTGATTAAGTTATACTCATTGTAATTTGGATTCCATCCCTGGACCAAAGTTCTCTCCTTGATATCTCTGCGCTCCTCATCGGCTCTTCCATGATGGAAGATGAAGAAGTATTATTTCGAAAACAGAAAACACTATGTTAATCTAAATATACGCACTACTGAGCATACTCAAAAACGAATAGCAGAAATGTTTTATTCCTTTTGTACTTATTGTATTCCTTGTTCCAGCCCTGGACTGAATATCTCTCCTCCGTATCTCTGTGTTCTTACTCCGCTCATCCAAGATATAGGAAAGTTGCGAGTGTGATTCTAAAGAAAAAGTAAGGAAACAGTTAATAAAATATCAATTCGAAAACAAAAAACCGGTGTTAATCCAAAATACTAGTATAATAGTAATAATAACAATGATAATAAAGTACTCTTCACTCAAACATTTGTTAGAGTATAGGGTCTATTTGCTTATATACTTTACTTATTACTTACTAAGTACGTTATTACTTTAGTAGTGTATTTGAGTATATACTTTACTGTACATTTTTATTCAAATTATACTCAATGTTTTCAATTTTCCATCCATGGATCAATTATCTCTCCGCAGCATCGCTGCACTCCTTTTTGCTTTTCTATGATAGAGTAATGGTTTTTTGACGTGTCAGACCGTTTAGGAATACCGGAAAATATAATATAACTGATCACGCGAGTAATATTACCCCTCCTTTATGTTGTAGTACTAGTATTATTGTTGAAAATGCTTCGACAGGTCTTTACGCACATCTGTTCCCACTGGGAATCGAACCAGGGACCACTTTTACCAAAGAAAAACATGAAGTTATCATGACTACCTTGGAGCCTCCCCCCTCGATTGAAGTACCTGGTTCAATGGAAGTCTTTTAAAACTCAAATATCTCGCTTATTTATTTAATATTCTGAAAATACCGTTTAAAAATAATTAAACTATATGGAGCAATAGCAAGATGTCGCTTGATAATTCTTGGTTGAACGTGCCCTGTGGACATCACTCCACAGAAGCCGAAATAAATCATCCAAAAGTGAAAGAATTCACTTCCTCGGAACTTGAGAAACAAAGTAGCCCAATTTAATTTAGTAGTTACAGAGATTATTGTTCAAAGAGAGATATATAATCTGAAAAATATCTACAAAAACACTTCAACCTGCTCATTTACTGCTAATTTAAAATCTCTATTTAAAACTAATAAAAATGTCAAAGCAAAATGAAATATTATTAGTAAATGAATAAGCAAGATACTTAAAATTGTAACTAATTATCAATTCAAATTTTTCAGAACTTGCGTTACAAGAATAGTAGAAAGTATTTACTTAAGTCATTGGAATATATTATGAATGATCATATCCGAAATTCAACTCCATTAGTACAGTTGAAGACAAAACGCTGTGATAGCAAAAATCTTAAACAGAAGTTAATTTAAATGTTAAGAATTCATAACTTATAGTAACTCAGGATTCTAGAGTGAAAATAAAAATGTAAATTTTTAGAGAGAATCAGTATGTACTTATTATTTAAGAATAATACGCAAGCTAAATTTTAATCTTATATTGATAGAAAGGTATTCAGAAAGAAATCATTTGAACGATAACTAATCGAAAAAAAAACAAGTTAAGATTCAAATCAGCTATTGACATCCGTTACTAACCCCGAATAAATTTCATAAAACATTATGTAACGTTTTCTATCTTTGTGTTTTTATAATTTAGAAATTATTTTGAAATATCTAATTCTGATTAAGATATCCCAAAGCGAACTCGCATGAAAAATGCATTAAACGATCACTGCTCGTAAAATAAAATTGGAGCGTTTATCTAGCTTCTTCCTCTACACGACCGTTGAAAGTATCGGCTAAAATAATCTGGTAATATTACCAGTAATTATATCCGATATTCTTGACGGGTTGCACCAAGAAGAGGAACGTGACAAATCTTAGACTTTCATTGAATTTTAAAAAGACCTTCAAACTGCCTTCCTGAAAATGAAGACTCGAAAACTGAAATAATATTCCACTGATTCTACACAAGTGAATATATATTCATTATTAAAGAATCCATGTATGGCGATTTCAAATTGATTTATGAAATAACCATAGGAGGAAGGAAATCTTCCTCCTAAAGGACGGATGATAAAGTAATGATGGATGGTAAAATAAAACTTTTTTTTTAAATAAAAATCCAATTGATATGATTTCAGTAGATATCGTATATAAAAGACGTCTAAAAATTGAGAAATAATTGCTTGATGATTACAATCCAGCTGTTATGTATTATTCAAAATCGATTCTAAAAATTACGACTCTTAATACGATTTCTGTTTCTCCGGCGTTACTAAAGTTTAAACCTTTAGAATAAACGTTGAACCAAATAAAGCTCTGTGATTGGTCGTTGGTTGAACAATTATTTACTCCCTGCTTATCTTCTAAGGTTAATAGTTTTCATTAATTATAATCACCACCGAAATAAGATTTAGTCAAGAGCAAAACCATTCCATTTAAATTGAAATGATATTGGAAAATTTATATTAATTTTTAACTGCTTGATATTAATCCGCATAGATTTCTCGTCTCCCCCGGATTACGTTATGACTCATAGTTTAATAACTTCTGCAAAATATATCATTCTGCTAATGTTTTTTGTGAAAAGACTCGAATAAAAAAATTATATATTATATGCAAATATTGTTTTATATCATGTGAAAGCCTGGCAATAATGAAACGGGACAAAGTGAGCATCGATCTGCGAATTTGAATCGGACATAATTTTATAAGGATTACTAAAGCATTGATGTAATTATAGTAAATACGAAAAAAAATCAACGAATTTCCGAGAAATGTTTATTTTATACAAATATTAACTCTTATAACATTTACTTTTTAATTGTGGAATGTCTCTCCAAGGTAATGAGATGAGTACACACTAATGTTATGATACGTAGCTAGCAATAATATTTACTCTGACAAGAGAAAATAATGCAAAAGTATCATAATTTTTAGTATACTACACAATAGAATTCCTGAATATAGTACTTCATCAATGCATCCTTCGATGGGAAATCATGGGACGCAACTTAATCAAAACAATCTAGTACTCGTATATAAGAAGAATTGCTCAATTAGAACAATAATGATATGGTTGACGTTCTCATCCAAGTGAATTAACCTCAAAGGTATTTGATGTTCAACTGGTACGAATTTGGATTGGGTAATGATGAAACTTTTTGAACTTCGTTTCCCTCAAACTAAACCGAAATATCACAATGTAAGGAGAGGCAAGAGATATTAATTTTCATATTTCATATGACATATTTTTACAGTTCCCATCCGAGTGATATTAAGTTAACTTGAACTACATATTATCTCAGTACATAAGGATGATATTTCTTAACGTTTACGCGCTATTGCGCGTTTATACTTTCGTCTACGTGATATTATGTAAGGTACTTAAAATTCCTTGGCTCCTCAGTGGTAGGTAATAGACCACTGGAACAATGAAAACCAAAGCGAAAGAATCCGAGGTCGTTGGAGCAAAATATCGAGATAAACAAAATTCTTCACAAAATACTGCTCGCTAATTTTGGAAAACATTTTCCCGAAAAATGAACGGAAAGGGAAAGCTAAATCATCCTTTTGTATATATGCAAGTAACTCTCACTTCTCTTTATAGAGATTTAGAACGAGGCGGGAAAGCGAAAGTTCTTGACTATTAAGACTCACGAAGCAAAGCAACAAGCCTAATCGAAAAATATCATGGCTCCCGAAATAAAGCGCTCAACTATGACTAGTTCAGTGATAGCGCAATATCAACGACTGCCGATGAATATCATCGTAGAATTCTGAGTCATTCTATTTTTCTCTATGTGAATGGCCTCTCAAATCCTTACGCATGACAGAGTACAATGTATTTTTTTTCTTATGTCGATGGTCAATGTCATTCCACCTCCTTGTCCGCAAAATATTAAAGAGTGAAGAAAGGTAAACGGAGACTTCAGAATATTCAATTAATCTTCGAAATGCGAAAGCGAAAGCTTAATACACGATTGAGTTGCAGAGAATTAACTCAACGACCATAAAAAGCTCTGAAAAGGTGAAGAAATTTCCTAGGCTTTTCTATTATTCTACTACATTTCAATCGTTGCTACGACAGCGAATATATATATTAATACCGAAGAGCATGCTCTAACATCGGTATGCACTTGGGTTGCGAAGAGGAATGTGAAACGAGAACATCGTCGACTGAATAATATGATAAAGCATACAATCGCAAAGTAAAGGATTGAGATTCACATTTTTACATAAATTCTTGCGGTATAGGTACAAAAAACGAATAATTAGAATAATTCGTAGCTATAACGAGGAGTTCGAATTTTGGAATGAGCGGCTTGAGGCCTGAAGTCCGCCTCAGCCCATGAAAATCACTTTTGCGTACAAAATCGTAAAATTATTGCCATCTGTTTCACTTCGGCTAGATTCCTTTCTCAAACGTCGGCTATTCTTCCACAAATATGTCAAAGTGGATGAGAGTTTCGGAGCGATATTTGCAAATATCAAAAAATTATATGGCTCGTGAATACCTTAAATTTATCGTGTCACATGGTCTAGTTCTATCTAAAAAGGCTTGCATAGAGTCTGAATAATATTTTTTAAACGACTTTAAGTTCACAGTAAATATTCGATGGACTATTTATCTACAGAAAGTGATGTAATATCTATGCTTATGTAAAAAGCGTTATTCTATAAGGGTGGGGTAAATGCTAGCAACAAGTTTCAAAAAGTCTTGTGATAATTGATAAGAAAGCCTATTAAAAGTTTTCTCTGATTAAATTATAACGATTACGAGTTACATATACACTGTAAGTTAGTGTCAGCTGATGGCCAGTCGATATGAAGGGGAAAAGAAGGAACCATATTGCTACACGACATAATTGTACTTCAAAACGTAATTCGATACTTAGAAATCTAATACAGCACCTTCCAGCAATGAAGAATATTCCGAAATATGGTAAAGAATTAATAAATATTGAATTATGGAAACCATCCGAGTTATGTCCAGCTCTCGTTTGAAAAATTACAATCAGCATCAATGAATAACTACAATTATACTTAAGATATATACTTGAAAGGCACCAGATGAAGTACAGTTTTCGTAATACAATTAACTCGCGATGCAATAAACTACTCCTTCATTCGGATGTTAAAAAATGAATATAGAGAAGAAACATTTGCTTAAGCAGTTGACTAATAATCTTGCTGTAAATGCGCGGAAGGTTTTCCTCGAGTTATTTCCTATTTTATAAAATCGATTAACTATCGCTATATGCACATTAGAAAGTTAGAGATATTTAATTATTATAATCTTCAATAACTCGGGCTCTACACTTAAATTACACATTTTTTGTAGACAGGAAGAGCATTCGATCAAAAATCTCCTCATCATTTCGCTTTGAATTGGTATGGCTTTTAGTATTGTCTTACTTAAGAAAGCGGAGTTACTTGATTAAAATGCGTTCCATTACTTTCACATCCCTAACAGTAATATCGGAATTTAATGCACTCTCTAAGCTTCAACTACTACCGATTATCTTGCAAAACACATTAAATTCAATAAATTACACAGTGCTTTTCAGAGGTTCCAAACTATTTCAACTATGCATTCTTTCACCTGAACGGCGAATTTAAAAATATTTAAAAGCACCATTACATGACGAAAAACTCTCAATAAAATATTATGTTAGGTTAGAGTATTAAGTGCGCTTACTAAATAGATCAAACTTCGTTCCTCACGTTTCTTCCGCGAAGGTCATTTCGTGGACATTCCTTTTCCAAACGAAGTACAGCAGATGCCCATCGAAGAGAGAATTGAAAGTTCAGCTTTTAAAACCTGGAAAAATAGAAATACCCATTTAGTAAAACATCAATTAATTTCATCCAGACAGTTACTGTAATCAACACCCATGAGTAGTTATATTTCATAACGGATAAGTTTAAAATTAGAATGTCCGTTATATGACGCCACTATTTCAGCGCCATCTATGGTGTTAAATATAAGACAAAGGACAGGTGGAATGCTAACAATCGGATAATTAAAGTAACAAATTTTTAAGGAAAATTGATGAATATCGAAAAAAATCTCAATTTCGATTTTCTCAAATGAGATAGCGGTGATCCATTTTGGGATTGAAACACGGAACGTATTTATCAATACAATTTTAAAGAAGCATACTTTTTAATCAGAAGCTCAGGGAATAGTAAAAAGCTTTATTTAAAAGAAAACTAAATCAAATATAGATCGCATGGAGATAAGAACACCGTTAAATCCCAACGATAGCATTGCAAGAATTGAAATATAAGAAATCAAAAATTTAAGCATGAATATGTGTAGTTTGAATCAGCATGGAGCGCTAACAGCAATTTTCAAATACTGATTTCCGATAATTATGCCGGACGGATAGTGCAAACAGCGCGTGTGTAGCAGTTTTCGAATCCCACATGCGTCAAAATTTTCCTCAACCACAATTTTCCTCTAATTACGCATTCGGGGGGTGGGGTATTTCCATTGATCATTTAAGTTTCAAATGAATTTTCTTGAATTTGCTTACGTCAGCCACTCAAGAACTTTAGACAGAACGTAGATATCAAATCAATATCAAATATGATTACTAAATCGAATTGTAATCGAAAAATACGTGGTGGCTAAATTTCAGCGAGTGCATTTTGTATGTAAGTTAGGATTTAAGCGATGCCCGAACTTTATATATTATCCAAATACGAAAACTACACACGAAATTCCGCGACTACAACTTCTAAAATACCGGAACTTTTAGCTCACAAAAGCAATTATATCTTTAAAGCAAGATCACAATCAATATTTGAATAAGGTTTATTCGATCAACATACCATTAAAAGGAAATCCTTGGTGACGACCACGAACATCTTCAGGTCTTCAAACGTCGGTCTTTCTTTTTTCAGGAAAATTCGTTTAAGGAATAGTTATTATTGCAAAAAGAAAACGGAAAGCTTTGAAATGTCACTTACGTTTACCAGTTTCCAAATCCAACAGAAGCCACAACATTTAAATTGTAACGGAAATTTTAAAACAATTGACATTACTTCCGCACCAGACGAGGTCCAAGCACCAACTGAGGAAATTTCCATCAAGACAACGGTTGAACAAGAAAGCTGAAATTTGATTGGTCGACTTAGGATAATCCCCCCCCCACTGCTCAAATGAAACATTTTTATTAGTTATAATGAAATTTACATACAATTTAATGAAGTACCTACTTTATTTAAATTTAAATTGTTTTCCTTAATAAAAGTTTTTATTTATACTTCGACTTAATTTTGAAGTTTCCTCCAATGGGAATGTTCGAAACATGGTAATCGTTTGCTGTTTAATTATAAGTTTGTAATAAATAAGTATATAAATATATAAGTAATAATTCAATTTGTATACCATGATTACTAAAAATCGTTTAATATTTAAAAAATATCAATATAATTAATTACTCCAGGTCATCATAACGAAGGATTAGAGTTAGCGCATCAATTCACTTCGTGGATTTATATCAGAAGATATTTTTAAGATTTCTTCTCGAAGACATTTAAATTGATCGAAAACACTGTATTTATTCAAAAAGATCTACTCATCGAGAAATAACGATTGAATTACATTATTCTGGATAATAAAATTCGCTTCGGCTTGAGAATATCTGTATTACCTTATGTTCCTCCTATAATTAAACGGGGACGGATCGTCTGTGAAGAAGAGCAGAATTCTAAAATCATTTCAACCACATTCCACTTCGATCACAAGGTCGAAGGTCTCAATTCTTTAGGTACCTCTCTGTTTGATCCCTTAAATATGCTTCGTAAATCCACAAGAATACTTAGCAATTACTTTATATTTCTACACTTTTCACACGTATTAAATGACACCATGTTAATAAAACAAATTTTCGGCTCAGAAGCACATTAAAATCTCACTGTTTTGAAATTCCGAAATATATTCTTTTAATGCTAAAAACTCACATCTGATATGGAGTACTCAAGTCATAAGCTATTTTCAAGAACGAGAGAAGAGAGACAGATAGACAGAATGGAAAATAATGATGATGCTACCATTATTTTACATAACATATCATCACGCCGTTGGCGATTTATCACTGAATCCAGTAGTGGATAATATAATAGAGAAAAAAGTACTAGTTTGTCTTACATCCATCGTTGGTAACACTAACTTTTCACTTGAATATTCCATGAGCTAACTCCCACTGTAAATGGGTTGCACACGAACTGTGGACATTAATCCAAAGAGTAACACCGTCTTGAACCTTTTGCACTTATTCATTTCACGTCGACTGATATTAAAACGTAAAAGTAACACAAAAAAGATCTTCATTCCAGTCACGAGCTCCATGTAATCACGAGGTTTTTACGTGTCCTTTAACCGCGCTTTTACGCTTTCCCGATCGTCACGAAAAAACTGAAGTACGCAAATTGAGTCCGAAGAACAATGAGAAATATGAGGTAACTTGTGATGCTCATTATGTTTTTCACATTGGCAGTCTTTCTGCCCTACTACATTTACCTTGAATATATTCCTGTGGAAATGCTATGTATGTTAAAGTATTACACGAATAGACTTTCCTGTGAATGTTCGAATTGTAAGTAATAATGGTGTGAAAAGAGTGAGAATGCTTTACCCGGTATGCACTTGAGTTACGAATAGTTCAAAAATATAATCCAGGTAAATTTAGAAGGGCTGAAAGACCACCATTGTGAGAAACAGAATGAACATGGCCAGTAAATCAACATAACACATATTTCCTCGCACGCAAATTTAGTACTTCAGTCTTTTCATGACGATCGGAAAAGCGTAAAAGCGCTGTTAAAGGCCACGTAAGAACCTCGTGATTGCATGGAGTTCGTGACTGGAATGGCGATCTTGTTTGGGTTAGTTTCAAGTTTTAATAATATTTGATGTGAAATGAATTAGTGTAAACTCTTCAAGACGGTGTCACCCCTTGGATTAATCTCCACAATTCTTGTTTAACTCGTTCATAGTGGGAGTGACCTCATGGAATACTCACGTGAAAAGTTATTGTACACAACGAGAGAAGAGAGAGAGTCTTTTTCAACAGTTTTATTATCCTCTACTGGATTCAGCAAATAATCGCCATCGCCATAGTGATGTGTTATGGAATATAATGTGATGCTACGATTAATAAAACCGAAAAAGCAATATTCTGTCTCTCTTCTCACGTTGCGGTGGATTTCCACAATGTGTCGCCTTCCTCCGAGGAGTTATGCTTGTCAACAATTGTAATAAGGTATTTATAATATGTTTTTCTTCGATTAGTGTAAAAAGAGTATAAATAAAAGTGCTTGCTAGGTATTGTTGTGGATTTACGAAGCATATTTAAGGCATCAAACAAAGAGGTTCGTAAAGGATGAGACCATCGACCTTGTGGTCGAAATGGAATGTGGTTGAAATGCTTTTAGAATTCTCCTTTTCTTCCAAGACGGATACAAGGTCTTTTTTGGACTCGAGGTGCTTTATAAAACGTGTAAGTAAAGGATATAAAAATGTATTCTTCTATCATTCTGTTGTCTTAACAAATTTCTCTAACATAACTATTCAAGATTGAATTCGTTAGCCATCCGTCTCCGTTTAATTTTAGGAGGAGGTGGTGTAATATTCTCAAGCCGAAGCGATTTTAATTCTCCAGAATCATGCCATGCACTTGTTTTTCTCGATGAGTAGATCTTCCTGAATAAATACAGTGTTTTCGATCAATTTAAATGTCTTCGAGTAGAAATCTTAAAAATATTTTCTGATATAAATCCACGAAGTGAATTGATGCCCTGACTCCATTCATTCGCTATGGCCAACGAAGAGTGATTAATTATATTGATATTTTTTAAATATTAAACAATTTTTAGTAATCATGGTATACAAATAGAATTATGACAATTTCTAAACTTCTAATTCAAGAGTAAACGATTACCTTGTTTCGAACATTCCCATTGGAGGAAACTTCAAAATTAAGTCGATTATAAATAAAAACTTTTATTAAGGATAACAAATACTCCAAACAATTTAATTTAAATAAAGTAGGTACTTCATTAAATTGTATGTAAATTTCATTATAACTAATAAAAATGTTTCATTTGAGCAGTGGGGGGGGGATTATCCTAAGTCGACCAATCAAATTTCAGCTTTCTTGTTCAACCGTTGTCTTGATGGAAATTTCCTCAGTTGGTGCTTGGACCTCGTCTGGTGCGGAAGTAATGTCAATTGTTTTAAAATTTCCGTTACAATTTAAATGTTGTGGCTTCTGTTGGATTTGGAAACTGGTAAACGTAAGTGACATTTCAAAGCTTTCCGTTTTCTTTTTGCAATAATAACTATTCCTTAAACGAATTTTCCTGAAAAAAGAAAGACCGACGTTTGAAGACCTGAAGATGTTCGTGGTCTTCACCAAGGATTTCCTTTTAATGGTATGTTGATCGAATAAACCTTATTCAAATATTGATTGTGATCTTGCTTTAAAGATATAATTGCTTTTGTGAGCTAAAAGTTCCGGTATTTTAGAAGTTGTAGTCGCGGAATTTCGTGTGTAGTTTGAGTATTTGTATAATATATTAAGTTCGGGCATCGCTTAAATCCTAACCTATATACAAAATGTACTCGCATAAAATTTAGCCTCCACGTATTTTTCGATTTAAATTCAATTTAGTAATCATATTAGATATTGATTTGATAACTACGTTCTGTCTAAAGTTCTTGAGTAGCTGACGTAAGCAAATTCAAGAAAATTCATTTGAAACTTAAATGATCAATGGTAATACGCCCCCCCGAATGCGTAATGCGTGATTTAGTTTTCTTTTAAATAAAGATTTTTACTATTCCTTGAGCATATGATTAAAATGTATGCTTCTTTAAAATTGTATTGATAAATAAGTTCCGTGTTTCAATCCCAAATTGGATCACCGCTATCTCATTTGAGGAAATCGAAATTGTGATTTATTTCGATATTCATCAATTTTCCTTAAAAAGTTGTTACTTTAATTATCCGATTGTTAGCATTCCACATGTCCTTTGTCTTATATCAAACACCATAGATGGCGCTGAAATAGTGGCGTCATATAACGGACATTCTAATTTTAAACTTATCCGTTTTAAAATATACCTACTCATGGGCGTTGAGTACAGTAACTGTCTGGATGAAATTAATTGATGTTTTACTAATTTGGTATTTCTATTCTTCCAGGTTTTAAAAGCTGAACTTTCAATTCTCTCTTCGATGGGCATCTGCTGTACTTCGTTTGGAAAAGGAATGTCCACGAAATGACCTTCGCGGAAGAAACGTGGGGAACGAAATTTGATCTATTCAGTAAGCGCGCTTAATACTCTAACCTTACATAATATTTTATTGAGAGTTTTTCGTCATGTAATGGTGCTTTTAAATATTTTTAAATTCGCCGTTCAGGTGAAAGAATGCATAGTTGAAATAGTTTGGAACCTCTGAAAAGCACTGTGTAATTTATTGAATTTAATGTGTTTTGCAAGATAATCGGTAGTAGTTGAAGCTTAGAGAGTGCATGAAATTCCGATATTACTGTTAGGGATGTGAAAGTAATTGAACGCATTTTAATCAAGTAACTCCGCTTTTTTAAGTAAGACAATGCTACCATCATACCAATTCAAAGCGAAATGATGAGGAGATTTTTGATCGAATGCTCTTCCTGTCTACAAAAAATGTGTAATTTAAGTGTAGAGTTCGAGTTATTCAAGATTATGATAAGTAATTATCTCTAACTTTCTAATGTGCACGTAGCGATAGTTAATCGATTTTATAAAATAGGAAATAACATGAGGAAAACCTTCCGCGTATTTACAGCAAGATTATTAGTCAACTGCTTAAGCAAATGTTTCTTCTCTATATTCGTTTTGTAACATCAGAATGAAGTAGCAGTGTATTGCATCGCGAGTTAATTGTATTACGAAAACTGTAATTCATCTGGTGCCTTTCAAGTATATATCTTAAGTATAATTGTAGTTATTCATTGATGCTGATTGTATTTTTCAAACGAGAGCTGGACATAACTCGGATGGTTTCCATAATTCCGTATTTATTAATTCTATACCATATTTCGGATAGTTCTTCAATCCTGGAAGGTGCTGTATTAGATTTTGAAGTATCGAATTACGTTTTGAAGTACAATTATATCGTGTATCAATATGGTTCCTTCTTTTCCTCTTCATATCGACTGGCCATCAGCTGACACTAACTTACAGTGTATATGTAACTCGTAATCGTTATAATTTAATCAGATAAAACTTTTAATAGGCTTTCTTATCAATTATCACAAGACTTGTTGAAACTTGTTGCTGGCATTTACCGCACCCTTATAGAATAACGCTTTTTACATAAGCATAGATATTACACCACTTTCTGTAGATAAATAGCACATCGCATGTTTACTATAAACTTAAAATCGTTTAAAAAATATTATTCAGACTCTATGCAAGCCTTTTTAGATAGAACTAGACCATGTGACACGATAAATTTAAGGTATTCACGAGCCATATAATTTTTTGATATTTGCAAATATCGTTCGGAAACTCTCATCCGCTTCGATATATTTGTGGAAGAATAGCCGACGTTTGAGAAAGGAATCTAGCCGAAGTTAAACAGATGGCAATAATTTTACGATTTTGTACGCAAAAGTGATTTTCATGGGCTGAGGCGGACTCAGGCCTCAAGCTGCTCATTCCAAAATTCGAACTCCTCGTTATAGCTACATATTATTCTAATTATTCGTTTTTTGAACCTATACCGCAGGAATCTGTCTAAAAATGTGAATCTCAAACCTTTACTTTGCGATTGCATGCTTTATCATATTATTCAGTAGACGATGTTCTCGTTTCACATACCTCTTCCCAACTCAAGTGCATACCGATGGTAAAGCATGCTCTTCGGTATTAATATATATATATATTCGCTGTCGAAGCAACGATTGAAATGTAGTAGAATAATACATGAGCGTAGGCAATTTCTTCACCTTTTCAGAGCTTTTATGGTCGTTGAGTAAATTCTCTGCAACTCAATCGCTTATTAAGCTTTCGCTTACGCATTTCGAAGATTAATTGAATATACTGACGTCTCCGTTTACCTTTCTCCACTCTTTCATATTTTGCGGACAAGGAGGTGGAATGACATTGACCATCGACATAAAGAAAAAAAATACATTGCTCTCTTTCATGCGTAAGGATATGAGAAGCCCTTCACATAGAGAAAAATAGATTGACATAGAATTCTACGATGATATTCATCGGCAGTCGTTGATATTGCGCTATCACTGAACTAGTCATAGTTGAGCGCTTTATTTCGGGAGCCATGATATTTTTCGATTAGGCTTGTTGCTTTGCTTCGTGAGACATAATAGGCAAGAATTTTCGCTTTCCCGCCTCGTTCTAAATCTCTGTAAAGAGAAGTGAGAGTTACTTGCATACTTACAAAAGGATGATTTAGCTTTCCCTTTCCGTTCGTTTTTCGGGAAATTTTTTTTCAAAATTAGCGAGCCATATTTTGTGAAGAGTTTTGTTTATCTCGATATTTTGTTCCAACGACATCGGATTTTTCATTGTTCAAGTGGTCTATTACCTACCACTGAGGAACCAAGGAATTTAAAGTACCTTACATAATATCACGTAGACGAAATTATAAACGCGCATTAGCGCATAAACGTCAAGAAATATCATCCTTATGTACTGAGTTAATATGTAGTTCAAGTTAACTTAATATCACTCGGATGGGAACTGTAAAAATATGTCATATGAAATATGAAAATTAATATCTCTTGCCTCTCCTTACATTGTGATATTTCGGTTTAGTTTCAGGGAAACGAAGTTCAAAAAGTTTCATCACTACCCAATCCAAATTCGTACCAGTTGAACATCAAATACCTTTGAGGTTAATTCACTTGGATGAGAACGTCAACCATATCATTATTGTTCTAATTGAGCAATTCTTCTTATATACGAGTACTAGATTGTTTTGATTAAGTTGCGTCCCATGATTTCCCATCGAAGGATGCATTGATGAAGTACTATATTCAGGAATTCTATTGTGTAGTATACTAAAAATTATGATACTTTTGCATTATTTTCTCTTGTCAGAGTAAATATTATTGCTAGCTACGTATAATAACATTAGTGTGTACTCATCTCATTACCTTGGAGAGACATTCCACAATTAAAAAGTAAATGTTATAAGAGTTAATATTTGTATAAAATAAATATTTCTCGGAAATTCGATGATTCGTTTACGTTTTTACTATAATTACATCAATGCTTTAGTAATTCTTATAAAATTATGTCCGATTCAAATTCGCAGATCGATGCTCACTTTGTCCCGTTTCATTATTGCCAGGCTTTCACATGATATAAAACAATATTTGCATATAATATATAATTTTTTTATTCGAGTCGTTTCACAAAAAAACATTAGCTGAATGATATTCTTGTAACGCAAGTTCTGAAAAATTTGAATTGGTGATTAGTTATCATTTTAAGCATCTTGCTTAATCATTTACTAATAATATTTCATTTTGCTTTGACATTTTTATTCGATTCAAATAGAGATTTTAAATTAGCAGTAAATGAGCAGGTTGAAGTGTTTTTTGTAGATATTTTTCATATTATATATCGCTCTTTGAACAATAATCTTTGTAACTACTAAATTAAATTGGGTTCCTTTCTTTCTCAATTTCCTAGGAAGTGAATTCTTTCACTTTTGGATGATTTATTTCGGCTTCTGTGGAGTGACGTCCACAGAGCCTTCAACCAAGAATTATCAAGCGACATCTTGCGATTGCTCCATATAGTTTAATTATTTTTAAACGGTATTTTCAGAATATTAAACAAATAAGCGAGATATTTGAGTTTTATAAGACTTCCATGAAACCAGGTAATTCAATGGAGGGGGGGAGGCTCCCGGATAGTCATGATTACTGCTTGTTTTTCTTTGGTAAAAGTGGTCCCTTGTTCGATTCCCAGTGGGAACAAATGCGCGGAAAGACCTATCGAAGCACTTTCAACAATAATACTAGTTCTACAACATAAAGGAGGGGTAATATTACTCGCGTGATCAGTTATATTATTTTTTTTCCGTTATTCCTCAACGGTCTGACACGTCAAAAAACCAATACTCTATAATAGAAAAGCGAAAAGGAGTGCAGCGATGCTGTGGAGAGATAATTGATCCATGGATGGAAAATTGAAAACATTGAGCATAATTTGAATAAAATGTACAGTAAGGTTTATACTCAAATACACTACTAAAGTAATAACGTACTTAGTAAGTACTAAGTAAAGTATATAAGCAAATAGACCCTATACTCTAACAAATGTTTGAGTGAAGAGTACTTTATTATCATTGTTATTATTACTATTATATTAGTATTTTGGATTAACACTGGTTTTTTCGAATTGTTATTTTATTAACCGTTTTCTTATTTTTCTTCAGAATCACACTCGCAACTTTCCTATATCTTGGATGAGCGGAGTAAGAACACAGAAGTACGGAGGAGAGATATTCATTCCAGGGCTGGAAAAATGAATACAATAAGTACAAAAGGAATAAAACCTTTCTGCTATTCGTTTTTGAGTATGATCAGTAGTGCGTATATTTAGTTTAGCAGAGTGTTTTCTGTTTTCGTAATAATACTTCTTTTAATTTTTTTTAAAATACCCTCACATCACTTCTCCATCATGGAAGAGCCGATGAGGAGCGCAGAGATATCGAGGAGAGAAATTCGGTCCAGGGATGGAATCCTAATTACAATGAGTATAACTTAATCAAATATTATTAGTATTCATGTTCAAGTATGATAGACGGTTCCTTCTTTTTAATCAAAGTAGTGTTTTTGTATTGAGATAATATTTTATTAATTATTTTTAAATTCATCCTTCAGAAATACGATCGGAACTTTTCTGCATCATGGAAGGGCGAGAGTAGGAATGCAGAGATGCTCTGGAGAGTAATTCGGTCCATGTAGGGAACACAGAATACGATAAGTACAAGTTCAATCAAGTATCATTATAATTCCTATTTATCTATGATCAATAATGTGTAGTATTTTTTTCATTCGTACAAGTTCTTTAATCTCAGCCGATTTTCGTCACAATTGATTTACTTTCAAATTATCTTTATTCTGCAGTTTTAAGACAATACCTCTGTTTCAACGGCACTACTATGTTACATTCCCTAACGAATGGAGTACTACATAATTTTTTATTCATCCTAAAAGCTTCGAGTACTTATCAGTGTCACCCGTTAATACTGGTGCAATCGATATAATACATTCTGGTAGAAAAAACCGGAGCAACTGTTTTAGAGACTAATACTTAATTTAACGTATCGTAAATGGTTATTAAAATTGCTTCTTAAACGTAAAATGAAATCAATATCAAAAAATCTGATGTTGCCAGCACATGACTTTCTCCATGTATAAGATGTAAATATTTATCTACGACAGTATTTTCGAACTCTACATTCCATCTAAACTTGGAAGATGAGTGATTAATTTATATATTATTATCTTTGACGTCACAAACATTATAAATAATGTTTTTCGGGGCATGTTCGATGAAAATAGATGAAATTAGCCTTTCGCCCATTGAGCCCAGAGCGCCCACGAAGTACATAATCAGCAACTTCCGGTTTATCAGTATTTCATGAATAACTCCTAAACACTCAGTGATACAAAAATATGTTTCGAACAAAAGTTATAGTAAATTATATTTTCTAAAACGGTTATAAATAATAGTATATACCTTAGTATCATATTTATGGAGATATTTTGAAAACCGGAAATGAGCTTTGAAGAATGAAGCTCGACTTCCGGTTAACCGATTTACTCCAAAAGTAAACAACTCTGACAGCACACACAACAATACTATATATGAAGTTTGGTATTGATACAACCAATAGTTTTCACGTTAGAGCGCCCACTATCACACACACACACTCACAACCACACACACACACACACACACACACAAACACACACACACACAGACATCATTCCGAAAATAGTCAAAACGTGTTCTAGGGACCCCAAAACATGTATTTCCGTTGAAATCTCGGAGTCGAATTTTTTCATGAAAACAATACTTTCTCTATACTTCGTATATGGAGAAAGTAAAAATTAATGTAGAAACGTGTGTTATTTATTTGCATAATGGCTTGCCATTCTATCACAATGAAAGCCGACAATTTTCCTTAAGATATTTATAAGCATCTAGTCATTGTAACGGCTTTATTTTATATTTTAAAACTATATTACCAAGTAATATAGTTTTATTATTTTGTTGTATTTATTTATTAGTATTATATACAGATACTATTTTTTATCTTATATTATATATAGATATTATTTTTCTCGAAGGACAGCGTCGGGTACGGAGTTTGTTTGCTACGGAGGGGGACAGCATCGTGACCAATTTAAGATTGGGAAGAATAAAATATAAACTTCCTTGTGAAATAAAATCCGTGACTTTTGAAGTAAAATGAAGTGTCCCAGTACAGTGCAAATTCCATTCTTATAATTACATTCTATGCTATTTAAGGAACAATCAATTGAACTAAACAGTGAATCTTTATCTATGTATACTATTTGAAGCTTTTTCAACTTTTAATCTTCAATATGACTAATTACGATGCAAGGTAAAAATTATTTTTGAAGGTTTATGTCTTGTGTATCTATTTGGTGTTTATTCAATCTTTAGAGATTAAATTTGTTTATTGATCTATGCAAATCTTTATAAGTAACACAATAGATGAATAAAAAGTGAATTATTATAATTGTTTTCTGAGCCAAAATATATATTCAATCATGTATTGCTTAATCATTGTAAGGCCAGAACGTTTATACTTTCCTATTACTTGAAATGTATATAGAATACAAATATAAAAATGTCCTAGCACCCTGAACGTTAATAACTATTGCAGAATGTATAGATTTCTAAGGATATGTAAGGCAGGATGATGTATAATTTATATATTCTGTAACTTTACATTGTATTGCTGTTACTTTTCCTCTGAATAAATCTCATGGGGAAGAGGGAGAGAAGGCAGAGGACGGAGGAGGTTGATTAAGAGAGGGATGAAAAGAAATTAGGGGTATTTGAGAGAAGGGAGGGAAGGGGGAGGGTAACAAAAAAGAGGTGGGAAGTTAGAGGGTGGTAAGGGAGAGGGAGGGAAGGGAGAGGGTGGGACGGGAGAGGGTGGGAAGGGAGTGGTTGGTTTGGGAGAGGGTTGGAAGGGAGAAGGTGGGAACGGAGAGGGTGGGAAGGTAGAGGGTAGATAGGGAGAGGGTGGGAAGGTGGAGGGTAGATAGGGAGAGGTTGGGTAAGGAAAGGGTGGGAATTGAGAGGGTGGGTAGGTAGAGGGTGGGTAGGTAGAGGGTGGGTAGGGAGTGAGTGGGAAGGTTAGAGGGTGGAACGGAGAGGGTGGGAAGGTAGAGGTTGGGTAGGTAGAGGCTAGGTAGGGAGATGGTGGGTAGGGAGTGGGTGGGAATGGAGAGGGTCAGAAGGGAGAGGGGGGTAGGGAGGGGTTGGAAACGGAGAGGGTGGGAAGGGAGAGTGTGGGTTGGGAGAGGTTGGGCAGCGATTGGGTGGGAAGGGAGAGGGTTGGGAATGGAGAGGGTGGGTAGGTAGAGGGTGGGTAGGGAGTGAGTGGGAAGGTTAGAGGGTGGGAAAGGAGAGGGTGGTTAGGGAGATTGTGGGTTAGGAGAGGTTGGGAAGGTAGAGGTTTGTAAGGGAGAGGGTGGAAGGGAGAGGGTGGGAAGACTGAGTTTGTGTAGGGAGAGGATGTGACGTTTTTCAGAAGATTGTTGGTCATATTGCCAAGGATTTGTGCCACTACCACTAGTTGGACTTCAGCTCCATTCCCCTCCTGGAAGCTATTATGCTAACTTTTTTGCTTTGGAGTGCCTTTGATGGAGTTCTTCCTGGTTTCGAAGGGCTACGTGAGGTTCTCGATATTTTTGAAGATAGAGGAAATTAATCTTAAAATCTAAGATCCTGTCATATTAACCATTTTAGAATAAAAGATTTACAGTCATTTTCATAAGTTCTGTTGCTGCTCCAGCGACCAAAGAGTTCAGCTTAAAGTTTCAGTTGGTACTACGTGATTTTCAGGTAGAAATTAAAACAGACGTGGGGGTGAAGGTTTTGGTACTTACGGTGTGCAAAGGTAGCTACTGTGAAATTTCTGGGAACCCGATTCGAATAGAGACAGCGCTTTGAACCATTATTTGGTCCGAGAGACCAAATTTCCTTTACCAAGCTTATAGTAGAACAAGTCACATACCAACTGAAATTCTTGGAAATATAACACTCACCTCATGTAGTTTGCCGAAAAAGCACTTTTCTGTACTCTCTGGTTTTGGAGAGTATTTTTTTATTTGGAAAGTGGCAGACTATAGTAAGAAATTATGACTTTCTCTCACGCGTTGCCAATAGTTGAAACGCAATCATCTTTTGCAAAATGCTAATGATTGATCACGATATACAGGGAGATCGAGACATAAAGGGCAAAATTTCCTTACATATTTTATAAATTTTTTAAAAGTTTTACCCTTCTTTTGTTGCAATATAAGTTGTATAACACCTTTAGAATATGTACTTTTCTTAATCAGCTTACTTAATTAAGCAAATTATTCTTTATTCCGACTGGAATACCACATTTGCTGATAGTATTAAATTTTGTTTTGGATTCTTCTTCATCTAATTTAATATTGAAGAATGATAACGCTTGATAAATATTCTTAGTTATTCCACATCTTTTTTTCATTCCTCTTCTTAACATAAGATAATGAATGAAACTTACATAGAATAACATAGAATACCTGTTCTATTTTACTTATTTTCCCTGTTCTATGTTACTTATCTTTGCTCTTGTTTGCGATTATTATTTTTGCGAGAAGAAAATTAAAATGTGGAAAACAGCAATTTTCATCTCACTCTTGAAGCTCCGTGAGTTATTCTCCATCATTCTCGTCTCGAGGCAGAACAGTTGCTTCGCGGGGTTTCCTTTCGTCCCAATCCTTTATTTTAAATAAATCGAATAAACCGGAGTGGCAATGCATTGTATTATTTTGTGTGCTGTTATGTACACTCTCGAAGAAATCTTGCTTTGTGACGGCCTCTGACGAGAGTTGCAATAGAACTGCAGCTAAAACATTCGTTCATGTTCCCTAATTTACTATCAAGTAAACATTTGTTCATTGTAGATTGAAAAGTCGAGATTAAAGTTACAAAGGAAGGCGCACTATTTGTTCAAAAAGGAGACCAATGTTAATAATATGACAATAAGACAACCACTTATCTGTGAAAATAAAGCAAAATAAAGAATGAATCTTTTCGGTTTGAGGTTTACAGTACTTATTTAAACATCTTAGCCAATTAAACCTTTCTCTTTCATTTTCCAACGTTTAAAGATTTAGGTAGTCATATCCCGCTCATATAGAGGTTATCATTGGGTCTCTTAAAAAGCATCTTAAGCGACAATGGTTTGCATTGCCTCCAATTGCATTGCCATGCCTGAGCGGTATATGACGCCAATTTACGTGGACAATAGAGGCCTTTATCAAGAATCCTGTTCACATGAGAGCAAATGAGGAGAAAGATTGAAGAAAATTATATTAACATTGAGTGACGGTGAGACTGGATGTTTTATAGCGAATGATGTAGAGTCATTAAATAAGTGAGGCAAGGTTTGTTCACTCACTTGATTATTCATTTTCTTGAAGGGAAAGATAGAGATAAATATAAAAGGAAAGAAAAGAGACATACTGATATAGTGTGTTAAACTTGTAGGTGGTTTTCTTCTGTTTCTCGGATATTCTGAAGCGAAAAATTGTTACTGGATAACATTAATATATATTTTAAAATTGAATTGAATATAAAGAAAGGCTAAACCAATACGAAGAAAATAGAATGATAAAAATAAAATTAACGCTGGGTCCCATGCAGCACATGGACGTTCTGGAACCGTTCCCTGAACGTTAGTTTGAGCTTATTGGACGTTACGGTAACTAACCACCGGAACGTTCGCTGGTGGTCAGAAAGGCCGAACCATGCGAACCTTCTCTGGACGTGCGCGACGTTCAGGGAATGCTCAGGGAACGAATACGAAAATTTTTTAGCCGAATGCAATTATCGATTTATATAAACATCGATACATTAAATTTAAATAAAAAAATTAAACTATACGAATTAAGTTAATATGTGTTAAGAAAAAATTAACAAACGGCAAGCTATTTTGAACATAATACATTTCAATAATTGAACGTCAAGCGATCTAAGATATATTTATTTCAATCACTTTCAAATTCAATAAAAGTTTCATTTTCAACAATAAGAAAATAGTCATCACTACTTTTTCCGTCATCGCTAGTCATGGTGGAAAGAATACGTGTTCTTTCCGCCATGATCGCTGATGTCACCTTGGAATAATGCTTCGTCTTCCGTTCCATCAAGAGCATTACCGATTCCGCACCTATCTTGAAAAAAACTAACAAATACTACAGTGTTTACGTCTTCCCGCTGAAATCCACCGAATGTTCATTTACAAACTATTATATGCATCTGATGCATACAATACGCAATCCTCGGTGATCCACGCGAACCACGCTATGTCCTCTCGAATGGTTCAGAAAATTACCACCAGATGTCAGCCACTTCGGGTGGAAGAGCGCTTCGATATTAAGCGCCAAGCGTTCGCCAAGTAACGTTCCGGGAACACTCTGGTGCAAACCTGAGTCTACCGGACGGCCAGCGAACGTTCCCCTAACGCTTATGTGCTGCGTGGGGTAGAGAGGGTACAAATATCTTGGCAGTGCAGAAACGACAGGGGGAAAAACATATCCACTAAAAGCAATCAAATCAAATAAAACATCTTCACAAATAATACTAATCCTAAATTGCAAAAATTGTAGCATAAAACAAAATAAAACTCATAAAAATATTTCAAGAATAATAAAATGATTATGTGCATTAGGTTGAGAATGAATCTAATGATCAAAAACTTTATATGTAATTTATATGTAATTGGTAAAGAAAGATGAAAGGAGATTTTTCGGTATTTGGAAAAAGAGCGTCGAAAAAATGACCAACCCAATATATAAGTTCTTCCTTGGCTTGGACGTTCCCCAGATTTCCATCCCATTGAAAATTTACGGGGAATTTTTAAGCAAGAGTGGACGGCAGATAGCCAGTGCCTCCTGCGTCTCTGGAGCAGCACATCAGGGATCTGGAGTCCAGATCCCTGAGATCCAGATTCCAGATTCTTTATTCAAAAACCTTGTAGATTCCATGGGAAGGCGACTGCAGAACACAATAAAGGTTGAAGGATATATCACTGAATATAAAATTATTCAAAGAAATCCTCCTTATTTCATTCATTCCGATATTCATCACGAATGACAGATCCCTTATTCTTATGTCTCCACATTCGTATTCCGAGAGGATATAATAATATAACGGGAAAAGTTGCCAGTCACAACGCTGAGTTCGTAAATAACCGCAATAAACTACTTATAAAATTAGTATGTTTTAAGAATAGACCAATTCCATAGAAATTCATTTTAATAACAGAGCGTATGACTTCAATGAAATTAATATATCCAGAAAAATATTTTTATAAAATTTCTCCGGAAAAGGTATCGATTAAATTAGGGTAGGAAATGAAAAAATATTTTCGTTGGTGAGATATTTCTATAGTCTATTTAAGCATCGTAATATTTATTAGAAAAGAATTTTTAAGTTAAAAAGATAAAACCAAAATCAAGGTAAGACAAAAATATTATTCCGCAACATTTTAGATGAATATTCAACCTGAAAGCAGCTTGAGAAGCGAAAATATCAGCATTGACACTCTCATTTAATATGCTTGAAGGCTGAAGTCCTTCGCAATTGCCACAACGTTGCTCGTCTAGCTAATACAGAAAAAACTTTCTTTTCTGTAAAATTGCTCAGTCGCAGACCAAAAGGATCAAATTTTCCAGTTCTTTCAAATGGTGCGAGGCGCTGGGTCTATTCGAATGCGGTCCCAGAAAAATTCCGAAGTCACCCCTTATTTCACCTCACTTGCCATAAGTTCCAAACATTTACCCCCCAACTCTGATTTCCTTCCTTCTTGCAAATCAGGTAGTACCTACAGAAATTTTAAGTGCACTCTTTGGCCGCTAGAGCAGCAACAGAACATGCCCACTGATGCCCACAGACTTATGCAAATGACTGGTCATCTTTGAGTAAAAAATGTCCATCACTAAAGACGAAATTATTATTATTTGTTGGTAGGATCAGTAAGTTTATTGTATTTTGATCTGTAAGGAGGAAGCAACTTAGATCGGTTAGCATTTCATTATCTGAGTAGTTGCTGGGTATGTTTTGGGTACAATATCGATGAACAGAGACTAAACAAACACATGACTGAAATTTATCAAGGATGTCTTTACTCTGTGGAATCTCCATGAAATGGTAATTTAAGAAAAAAAAATATTCACACTTTACAAATTTATCACGGAATGGATATATGTAGGCACAGACCAGGCATCTTCAAGGGAAGAAGTTACAGACAAAAAATAGGGGAGACTGGGGCACCTTGAACATACTTTTTAAGTTTTCTTCATCAACAAAATTTTGTTTGCATTTCAAACATAACTTTTACTTGACAAGTACAGATAAGCAAAGGGTTACACACTGGTAAGGGCCTATCCACATCAAATCAGTTCTTCCATGTCAAACTTGACATTGAAAAATGGGCTTCAAGTGGTTCAAAGTACCCCACCGATGGGGCACCTCAAACCTAGTGTTGGGGCAGTTTGAACCACATGCTGGAAACACAACAAAAGACTGAAATATTGAATAAACAACTGAAAATTGAAAATAAATATTGAAAAGGATGAATCAATAGAAATTTCCCGATTAACTGAGAACATACTGCAACTTTTTTTTCAATGTTTTATTAGCAATATCCCAGTATATTGAAGTTGAAGACATAATATGTCATCATGTGAGACTCTGTCAATTTAATCAATAAGCAAATATGTTTCGAATACATAAATTCATGTGACTCTTTATCAATTGTTCTCTTCTTATCTGTCAAGACCTATTTAATCAGATAGTTTACTGGCAGATGTATTGGGATAGGTCAATGCTGAAGTGGACAATGGATGATACCCTCTTTGTTCCACCAGTGGCAAGGGGTTCTGGTAGGCACATTATTATGTCGTCTCTCTGAATACTGCCTATATCAGCCACATCTGGTTTAACAAACTTTCCAGTCATCTTTTTAGACTGCCTGTAGAAATCGACTGTGTAGTTTTCATCCTGAATTTGTGTTATCTGTCCAACGTAATAGAAAAAACAATTCTTCTTGTTAATGGGGCGGAGTTTGACCAGGACGAAATCACCAATTTCTGGTGTTTTGGCAAGCAGATTAGCAAGGTCGGCAAATTCATCATCGAACTCCTCCACATAATCATCACTAATCGCTTGTATGTGCGTACCATGATTTCCTGTAAGTAAAAAGGCGATTTTTTTTCTGGAAATGCCATGGTGTCTTGTCTGTGGGGCAGGTTGAACCATTGTTCAACTTGCCCCACTGTCTGTGGTTCAAGGTGCCCCATACAGTATCGAATACAATACACGCACTCTACCATCTTGTAGAAAGAGATGATAAATAAATATATTAGTCAAACAGAGCAGAACGATGTACACTTTAATCAGTTTGAATGGCATATCCTTGATTACGCATATTAAGGAATGAGGAGTAAAACCACTTACCTCCTGAAATTTACTTTATCCACCTAAATTCGAACAAAATTCAATTAGATTTCTAAAACAAAATAGAGCGCGCTAATTGACTTTTAGTTTGTTTAGTTATTACTAGGTAATCATACAGTAGAGACACATCGTGAGCAGCATTGGTACTGAATGAGATAGGGCAAGTGGTTCAAGGTGCCCCTATGTTCGAGGTGCCCCACTCTCCCCTATAGCACAAACAGACTTGTACCACCATTTCACTCATATATATAAAACACATATGCAGAACTGGGAAACAATCAATTCTTTGATTTTCTTGAGATTAGGTCATCATGATTTAATTTGTATGGTTTAACAATTTCCAACAAGGATGGCCTTGCCTCTCACTATGCTCCATGATATGGATGCAATATCAACCAGTTGACACCAAACTAATATTTAAAATTGAAAGATAAGGTGGAACAAGGCAAAGGGACTCCAAAAGAGAACAAGGCTAAAAGGCATACATTAGATGGAAACAAATCAATAATAAACATTGTTGGTGCTGGCAGCTGATCTGAAAGACAGTGATCTAAGCCTGCCAATTCTGGATAATCATGCCAATAAGACTTAGTTTTATTTTTCCATGAAATATGAGGGGTCGTGACATTGACCCTTCATTGAGAAACAGTTGGTAAGCTACAATGGAAATGAATGTTTAGGACTCATGCACTATAGTGATTTTTCATTTAAAACGTATGTACCTTTTAAAGAATGCATGTAGAAAAGGCATGCCATGTATTGGCATGTATATAAATGGTTAAGGCATACTTTTATACCATACTCTCACTGCAAATGAAACTTATGCTTATACTTATTATGGTCTTCCACGAGGGAATGCTTTTGTACATTGAATTTAATGTATTTTAAATTACAACGGGACTTTCTCTCTGTCCATTGATATTCTCTGCTGATAAGGGACCATCAATTTAATTGAATTGGATTTAATAAGTCCATAATATATAACTGACATGATATAACTCTAAAAGTCAGTGATGAAGAACAGCAGTGATCGCTCTTATAACATGTGTCTCACTTATATAACCCTTGGCCTTGTCATAGCTCTGTATGGGCTTTTAAGCCATGATTTACTGTTATCTTAACAATGATTTATTCAATTATTTAAATTGGGGTACATTGTGGTATATTTTTGTGCAACAGAATAACAAATATACATTATTACTCAATAAAGCAAATATATAAACTTAATTTCTATTGCTTGTAATTAGTGAGCTTCCCCAAAACTCTGGAATTAATTTGATTGACTATATACCTGAGACAACTGACGATGGAGGGCTGAGTATTACTGGTGATATACTGTAAGAATAATTTGCATGAGACGTACTATGAATGCATGCAAAAATATAGGTATAAAAGATTCATTGTCCAACAGCGAGTTTCAGAAAGTTTACTCATAACTTAGATTCTTTGTGCACAATATGGGTATACGCAAAAAATGCTTAGGTTTAACAAGGCATAAACAAGGTGATGAACCTGACAGTATTAAAGAGAGAAACAAACTGAAAGCCATACCTGAGAGAAAGAGAGCACAATCATTGGTTAATGGTAGTTATGCAGGGGTTATACAGTTACTTTTTTTCAGGTAGAAATTTCGAGAGTCACCATCCTAATCTGGACCCTTAGCTTAGTTTGCCAGCTCAGGAGCTCCCGACCTTCACATCAGGGGGCACCATAAAAAAACTGACCTTGTGGAATACGATTTAAAAAGTTATAAACAATTCAAATGAGCAACAATTTATTATCTTCGTCGTCTCACTCGTCCTAAGAGATATACAAGCGTCTTTTGATTGACGTTCTACGATGAAAATTAAAATTTTTCATGATTTTGCAAGAAATTACCCGTTTACAAACAGCAATGTTGCCGTTCGGTTGAGGTAGGGGGGAGGGATTTCTATCAAAAATCAAGAAATCTAAAAATCCTCTCCCCAACCCAACCAAACCCCCAATGAAATATTTAAAAAACCCGCCTATCTGACTGAGCAACGTTGCCGTGTGTAAATGGGTAATTTCTTGCAAAATCACCAAAAATCTTAATTTTCATCATAGAACGTCGATCAAAAGACGCTAGTATATCTCTTAGGATGAGTGAGACAATGAAGATAATAAATTGTTGCTCATTTGAATTGTTTATAACTTTTTAAATCGTACCCAATCATTTCTACACGGTACAATTTGTCCACTATGCAGCAGCAGCTGATCCTCGTAGGGCATCAAACACTAACTCTTTCAGTAAACTGCCCTTCGAAATAAATTCCTCAACTCAGTGAATAATCAGAGGCAATTAGTGTCAGTAGTATTGAGTTTCCAGTGCACTAAATACATACTATATATTTCAGAGGAAAGCAGAACCTGAAAATAGGAATCACTGCAGAGCAAGCTAAGACCTCAATTAGCCTTAGAATGTTACCTTATAGCTTCTCCATCTCAGGAAATTCCTTTTTACTTTCTTATAAGAAAAATTACCCAGATAATTTCTTCTTATTTTATGTAATTACTTGACTCCACACATTTCTTCTCCAGCAATTCTCTCCTTGTTTTATTTGTTTCTTTCCTGAGCTGTTTCAATTTCCTCTTCCCTTCAACATTAAAACCGAACAAGTGGCCATTCGTCATGTTACGTAGTTAACAATGAGAATCCGATCTACTTCTTCAGTTTATTGTTTGTGGGAAGGATGTATTTTAAAATTAGACTTGTCTTAGCGTTTACTTCTAAATTTTACGCTCATTATCGGATCGGAATAACTATCTCAAGCAGCATTTTGATGTTGGCCCAAAATAGTTTAATGTCGGCTATATGTTGGCGCAACATTGGCTCCCGATGTTGGCCCAGCGTCAGAATGATAACGTTTGCCAGTGGTAAAACAACATTGGCTTACAACGTTGGCCCAACATAGGTACGATGTCGGGTTGATGTTGGCCTGGTGTCATTTTGGTGTTAGCCCAGTGTCGGGTTGATCTTGGCATGATGTTGGATTGACATTGGGTACTACTTAAAATGTATTTAAATGATTGTAGGAGAAGATAGTACAATGGAAGTATATAGTCAAAAAATAAATATAAAGGCCTAGAATGTCCTTTGAGCCAGTAAATACTTAGAAATTGGTAATATGACAAGCAAATGTCAACTAACTAAATTTTATAAATACATTCATCATCAATTAGGCACAACTATCTTTTCTCACGGTGGACAGAACAAGCTGATTTTTACTTTCTTTATGAGAAACAGGCATGACCCAATAATATCCATTTTAACAATTTATGAAGATGTGCAAGCATCCCCTAACAGGAAAAATCCAATCAGCCAGGACTCAAAACCTGGACCATCATAATGAAGCACTAGCACTCAGACTCCCCCACCATGGCATAAGGCTTAATTAAAGCAAATAGAACTCGGGGTAAAGTTCATTTGATTTCCACAGCATAGCAATTTATGTACCAGAAACATCTAAACAAACTCTTAAACTTTCCAGATTTCCTTGATAATTTAAACTCAAACCTTCTCTAATAATAAAGCAGATTGCTGTGATTAATAATGAAATGATGTTCTTGAAAAACCCAAATTTAAGGCTATAATGATATCCCTCTGCTTTACCACTATATTTTCTTAAGAGTATCTTCTCTCATTCTTTAAGTACTACTCAGTAGGCAATACAATTGAAAGTAAACATTTTCAAAAAAAATTCTTTTATTCACACACTATTTATTACAATGTTGGAACTTCCTCCCCTGCTCTTCCTTCCACCATCTTGGTCTGCGACAACTGTCAAGTATCTCCCAACTTTTGCCCTTACTTCCGCACCTGATACAACCGGAAATTTCTTCCTGACCACATCTGAGGAAAATACATAAACTTTCATTAAAAGATGCCACAACTGACATTTAAAAATATCAGGATGTTCAATTCTGTAACTTATAAGATTAAATAATTTTGGAATTAAATAAGTAAAAGAAGGAATTACTTAAAAACTGAGCCTTAATGAAGGCCATGACTTGATAATTGAATCATAGATGCATATCATTTTACTACAATCTAAATACATCAGTACATTATTAGATATGGTAATAATTACAAGCAAATAAGTGAAAATGTGGACACTAACTCTTCAACAAAATGTTAACAAATGCAAAGCTTAATTTCAATGCAATTTCAGGTTAATAAAAAATTAATCACAAACAATATTATAAAAAATTAAAGGAAAAAGGCACTTACACCCAATCACATCATACACAATTAATGATGACAGGTTTTTTTTTCCATTCTTCCCACAAGAGCTGAATAATTTGCAAACATTGTTCGAGAACAATCTCCTCAACATATTCCTCAACAGCTGGGCTTCAGTTTGCCCCCAGCTAAGGAAGATTCCTGAATTTGAAAAGCAAACTGTTAAGTTTCTGTAAAGAAATTTATATTACAACAGTAATTAACAGTTTAAGTACAACATATAATTACCAGCTGTTTCCGAATCACTTCATCTTCCAGCTCTTTGCATAGCAATCATCTCCTTTTCACTATTAATTGGCAAAAATTGCAATAAAGACTTAGTTTTTGAAGTTTGGCCACAGCAATTGGCACATGACTGGCTGAGCCCAATTATGCCTTTCAAGCTCCTCTTTTCGTATTTGAGGGGAATGAGCTACCCTCAAGATCTCCTTTAACATATCTGAAAAAGAATTGGTATGAAATTGATTCTTACTTGTAAATAATAAGTTGAACATAAAAATAAGAGATAAGTATACCATTATCTTCCCGAACAGAATTTGTTCGTTCCAGCACAGGAGATCTAATATTACTTCTGGCAGAATTTTGTTCCGTATCCTGCCTGCCTGCATGTGCAGTGGATCTCCCCACTTCAGTCTCTGAGGGAAACTGTGGTACCCTCACCCTATCACCTTCCTCCATTGCAGACTCTCACTGCTCTGAGGTGATAGGGCTCTCCTCCCAAATGAATTTTCATCGGTATATCGTCCAGGGCGCATAAGTCTCCTCCTCCCCTCCAGCTCAGGCTCGGTGTCTGTTACACTGGAGGTGTGCACTGCCATCGCTGCCTTTCTCTTAGCACCTCTGAATGTACCTATCAAAAGAAGAAAAAATATAAATCATGAGCAAGAACTTACAACTGAATTTATTTCACACAGCACCATGAAAATTAGTGATGCTACTTTCATTGATTGAAGGTTCACTACTTTTTATTACACTGTTGACATGTAATCAATTTGAAGACAGTACTAGATAAACAACCTGATTGAGACAACATCCTTCGCAGGGTGTAAACCTTTCAATTGTCTTTAGGAATGCGCAAGTTTATCATCGCATTCTCCACAGACTTTGCAGTAAGATCAGAGGATCAAAGCACTTCTGTGCCACTCTCCTTCATCCAGCATCGAGGTAAATATTCCATTATATGGTTTGAGATAAAATAATATTATTGCTTCCTGCTTTGGTGGTTGCTCGTTTTGTGTAATATCTCTCTTTTATTTGCTTTAGATACTTGCTCTTTAGATACTTTTAAAGTACTGAAGCACCACTAAACTATGGTGTCACCATTATTGGTATTAATATAGAGAATAAGAGTATAGTAGGTATCCAATGTGGTAATTAACTAATAATAGCTAAGAGGATATATTTGGTCCTCTTGTTTCCATCATATTTTTTGGTAAGGTATTGTAATATAATATATCTAACAGTATCATATCCTTTTCATCTATTTTTTGGTTCTGGCTATAACAACTTCCATGATTAATCTCTTTGATTTTATTAGTAAATGAAATCGAATCTATTAAATCAAACCAAGCTCAAATATTTTACCTGGAAGCAGTTTTTCTTCTGATAGTTGACTTTTACTGAAGCTTTTCTCTAGTTCTCTGATGATCACTAGTCAGAGCCACAGAATTTTCTTTTCTGTTATACTTCTTGGTAGTAAAATTTCTCACAAGAAGCTTTATTTTCTGATCTACTCTTTACAATTTGAGCTCAGATCTTATCAGATGTACTCTAATTGAGATAAGAGAGTTGAGAAAACAAGTATCATATGTTGCAAGTTGCCCGTATGCTAATGACAAGATTGATTATTAATTGTTATTTTGTTAATATTGAAAAGTTTGAAATTATTTTTATCAGCTGTAGAATTATTATCAAAATTACACAGAGTCAGAGTCTAATATAGGATTGAATATTTTTACTTATATTCAATCCCATTGAATATATTACCATACCATACCTTTTTGGTCATTTTGTACTGTTTTGTACATTTTGAATGGAATTTAATTGACTTAAAAAATTATCTTCTCTTCCAATTTTGATATTATTGATGCAATTGAGCTATAATATCGATTTAATTTTCCTCTTCTGGGAACTCAAAACTCAGATGTGCTTCCTTCAAAGAGCAACTTCATATAAAACATTATGAATTAAGATATACATGAGAAAATATCATAATCTAAATTTGTACCCTGCAATTCATCCTTTGTCAAATAGCAGAGAATGAGTGATTTTCAGTAAATAAGAAATATATACCATTTAGGCAGTGCATGAAAATTATGTTGAGGGTCAGTTGTTTATTATTTTGTATAAAATGAGGGGTTACAATAATTTACAATCATCTCAGCAGAATGACCTTCACATATCTGTCTAAAACCTCCTCCAAGGCTCATTTACCAGAAAATTTGGTTTACTCTGATAACCAAGCTGTCTATCTAACTCTGTTATATCTAACCCTTAATAACTTTGCACAGGTATGTGACGGTACTTTGTCTATTCCACTTTTCTCCATCTTTGTTCACAATAACATGATTGCAGTTATTATTTGAACAGTGTTGTAGAATTTGCTTAAAATTATATCTCACCAGAAAAGTTTAGAGAATTATTTCTGATTCCTGAATTTTAGGAATGCAGTTCAGTCTTTCACCAACGGCATCGTGAGGTTGCCAACTAAATCACACGATATTATCATGATTATATTAAATTCAATTAAATATATCATTAAACCATGCCTTTATTTGTCCTGCGATACTGTTTGGAATATTTTTGTGGAATTTAAATGACTTAAATAATTAACTTCTCCGCCGGTTTTTATGCAATACAGACTGCGATCTGGATTTAACTTTTCTCCCCTGGAAACTCAAAACTCAGATCTGCTTCCTTCAAACAGCACATTACATTTAATATATTATGAATTAAGATATTAATCGAATTCACTGAAAGTTGATTCCTCACCAGAAAAAAGTTTGGGTAAGTCCTTTCTGTTTCCTGAATTTCAGGAATGCAGTTCAGTCTCATACCAACGATACCACTACGATGCAAACTAAATAACACGATCAACATATTATGCCAATCATCAACGTCTACTCATATATTATCACTGGATTGCTCTGAATCGTCCAACATAGAAGACTCTAGAACAGCTCTCTGAATGTCCAGCCTCAGTTTCCTCCTTATTTTATTGGATCTAATATTCCTGAGAGACGATGCTACGAAGTCACCGAACACTTGGTGATCGTCGCGCAGTCTGGTTATGGAACTCAGGGCCATGCTGAAGGCAGCCTTCTTGGCTCTTCTTTGAGACAGGTCATCATTGGTGTCGTATTCCTCTCTTCTATAACTTTTCCTCGGTGTCAACTTTATCTCTTTCGGCTCAGGTATCTCCTGTCTCTCAGGCAAGGGAGACTGCTGTACAGTCTGTTTCTCTACCTCTACCGGAAGTGGCTGCTGGACAACAGGATCCGTCCAGGGTGTTGCTTCATTTCTCAGCGTGGTGTGAATCACCGTATCCTCGGATACATCCTCATCCTCTATCTACAAATTAGAAATACAAAATTAGTCTCCCAAAGGATAAAATAAAGTCTCATGTAGAATCGAACTTGTATCTGCCACCTTCCGGGTAGCTTCTCTAACCAGCCTTGGTGGCCGAGTGGATAGCATGCCATCTTTGCTATCACTCCTACTCCAAGGTCCCGGGCTCTAATCCCGGTTGGTCGGATTTTTCCGCTCAGGGAATGATTGTACGTGTTCGTTGTTACTGTTGCCTCGGTGAGGCACCTCCTGATGAGTTCATCAGAGCTTAGGAGGACTTCACCGGTGAAGGGCAACAGTAGCTTAGCATGAAGAAAAAGGAATACGAAGGGGTTCAATTGAAGAAATCGTGCGGGTTTGGAGTGCAGTGCTGTGATAAATAATGAAATGATGTTCTTGAAAAACCCAAATTTAAGGCTATAATGATATCCCTCTGCTTTACCACTATATTCTCTTAAGAGTATCTTCTCTCATTCTTTAAGTACTACTCAGTAGGCAATACAATTGACAGTAAAAATTAAAAAAAAAATTATTTTATTCACACACTATTTATTACAATGTTGGAACTTCCTCCCCTGCTCTTCCTTCCACCATCTTGGTCTGCGACACCTTTGAAGTATCTCCCAACTTTTGCCCTTAGTTCCGCATCTGTTACAACCAGAAATTTCTTCCTGACCGCATCTGAGAAAAATACATAAACTTTCATTAAAAGATGCCACAACTGACATTTAAAAATATCAGGATGTTCAATTCTGTAACTTATAAGATTAAATAATTTTGGAATTAAATAAGTAAAAGAAGGAATTACTTAAAAACTGAGCCTTAATGAAGGCCATGACTTGATAATTGAATCCTAGATGCATATCATTTTGCTACAATCTAAATACATCAGTACATTATTAGATATGGTAATAATTACAAGCAAATAAGTGAAAATGTGGACAATAACTCTTCAACAAAATGTTAACAAATGCAAAGCTTAATTTCAATGCAATTTCAGGTTAATAAAAAATTAATCACAAACAATATTATGAAAAATTAAAGGAAAAAGACACTTACACCCAATCACATCATACACCAAGGGCGTCGCCAGGGGGGGGCAGCTGCCCCTCCCTGGAGACCCATTCGTATTTTGGTTCGAGATGTGTTGTAGAAACAATTTTTAGGCACGAGCGTATTTGAAAAGAATTTAGACCGAAAACAAAGTCAAGTGTTGGCACGGGTAAACACCAGTGATGAGAAAAGTACTTCCTCGTAGGAAATTCATTTATACCTCCAGCGCAGTATAAATATTTCAACAATACTTTGTAGCAGAGTCAACAGCCATCACTCCTTCCTTCGCCCCTTCCCTCCCAAGAGAAGAAAAGTTCGGTTTCAGGGTGAACAATGTAGTTAGAACTGCCTCTCCATGCGATCAGCGGGCGAGGTTATGCGATTATGTCCTCTCTTTCAAAATTCCTTGAGTATCGTCCGACAATCGCCGGCAGAAGACAAAGGATTCAGTCTTTTTTTCGTTTTCTCTTCAAAATGGACGTAAGTAAGTTTTGCGATAAGTATTTTGAAAATAGGCCCAAGCAGTGGCGCAGCGAGGGGGGGGTTTAGGGGTTCAACCCCCCCCCTCTCAAGAATCAAGTCCTATGACTAGCTCTGTGCTTTTTTCTGCTGAAGAGTACAAAACCCCAATCATTTGCTTGATAAATTCAGCGAAAGGTTTGCATGCCAGTAAATATGGCTCCGATTACAGCCAATTGGCTGTAATCGGACGCACGCTTTTTCCACCCCTTCCCTCCACTTTCTTGGTGAGTTAGGCGGGCTGAGCGCTCCGCAAAACAAGGATAAAAAAAATTCTACATGGACAATAGTAGTAATTTTTCATTGCAAAAAATTATCAAATTCGTCATCAATGCGTGTATGCGGTGCCTACGGAACTTTAAAATGTCTCGTAGAACGTTAAATAACGAAATTAGCAGTTTTCTTTATCAACAATTTTTGGATAGTAAATAACTAGTAACGAGGTTCTGCTTCAGCATGTGCAGTTATAAAAGATTGATCTTGCACCTTATGAAGTCTCATGTTGATAACTTGAGAAAGTTTTGAAAAATTAGCGTTCAAAGTGGAGCTACCGTTTTCAGAGTGCCAAAAACCGTGCTTTTTTCATACAATGCCAAAAAAAAATTTGTTGATGGGCTAAAAAATCGCTGGTGATATTCATAAAACGTATAAATACATTTTATTTAATATTCAGTTTATTTCATTGCAATCGATGAATAGGTTACTGAGATACAACACTTCAAACTCGAGTATCTAGACTTTTTGCATGGACAGTAGAGCCGACATCGATATCAATGGGACGCTACGAGTGATTCGCGCACAATGTTCAACGCATGCTCTTCTTAACCATATCCTTTTATTAGATGACTCACACCATAAGATAAGATTCCCATGAGAAGAATTTGAAAGTGCTGATTTTACTCCTCGCAAAAACACAAGGGAACTTTCGAGATTTATTCGAAACTTACTCCCTGAAAACAGAGATTAAGATTACGTTTGAGAGACAAACAAATTGATAAAACGCTCAGTTAGATCTTAGGCACGTGACTGTTTTGAGGGAGTGAACGCAAAGCTAGGCTCGTGAATTGTGCTTTTGAGAAATTCACAGGGAACAGTTCGAAGGAGAGTTTAGTTTGGATTTCATAAAATACAGATGGACATCCGAAAATTTTTTTCACTGTCCGCTAATAGCTCTAGACCTCTATCTTTAAATGTAAGTTAATGTCTATGTGTTTTTTGTAAAATGACCATTATTGATTGCATAAATTAGGATTGTATTATTTTAGGGCTGTTATCGGAGGGCACATCTCAAGATGAGTTTAGCGACCATTCCAAAGGTACTGGTTCCTTTATTCAGCATTCTGGACGATTAAAAGTCTGTACAGTAGATTCTTCATTACTCGGGATGATATAAAATATAGTGATCCTTATTTTATAATTACCCCTTAATTTGCTGTATAGTTACAAAAATAATTCAATAACCGGGTTTCCGTAGAAATTTGTAAAAGTATTGGAGCAATACAAGATATCAGTAAAAATTAATTTTCGATGATATTATTAATAATATACCATTTTGGAAGCAAATCAGTCAGCTGAAAGATATGTGCGCCTAGGTATGTACGCACATATTTATCGGAAATGTGACTTGAAATAAATTTGAGAAACTGTTAAAACGGTGACTTAAATTCTTCAGCTTCCTTTTCGATGCAGCCAATTTTTTTTCTGGTGATAGAATCCCACGAATCTCATATCTTAGCCTGTCAACCACGTGGTCATACAATGTCTATTCAAAATTTCAATCCATGGAAAATTTTTGTTTTCTTTGAACACTCACAGTGCGTAATACTGGGTTTTGTGTCAGCTCTCTGCTGGTTAAATCACCTATTACTTAGTCTAAATAATTGTAAGTTGACTTTATATATTGTAACTTGATTTCTGCTATTTCAATTATAATATCAACTATAATCAAGAGTCTACAGAATATTTTAATGCAGCCGAATTTTTACTCTCCGGTATGTGACGCATTCAATTATATACTTAGCTAATACATAAATAACGAAATCAGGCTTAATTGTAAGCCTACCAGAAATTTTGATCTGATATAAATGATTTTTTGTGTCTTAGAAGAGGAGGTAATTTTAAAAGCAATGGATGAAGTCACTCCTAAGAAATCTGCTGATGATATAGTCTAATAACGAAAGATGTTCTAATTAGGATGGGTGCACCAATGTGGTGATTTATTGAGACGTTTTATATCGCTTGCCGAATAAACGTAACATTTGTTTCCTTTTCACGCTTGGCAACCTCTTGGAAGAAAGAACTCTTAAAGACTCGGGAAGTTTATATCTACAGCATCAAAATACTTAAGCATCGAAAAAAATGACTTTTTAATAGAAATTGGACGTATCCAAACTAGAAATCCAAACAAAACTTATGATAAGTTTCCAATAGTATGCTTATGTTAACAACTATCTTGGAAAGTTTAATGAGTTGGCCATATAAGTGTTAAACTCCTCCAGTTTTCAATACCTTTAGTTTTTGAAAGATTTGACATATTTGTAGTAAGAAGCGGGCATGAATAAACTAGCCCCTGTAAGTTAGGCATTTTTCCTTTTATCAGGCAGCTTGCCCCCCCCTAGCCCAGTGGCTGGCGACGCCCTTGTCATACACAATTAATGATGACAGGTTTTTTTTCCATTCTTCCCACAAGAGCTGAATAATTTGCAAACATTGTTCGAGAACAATCTCCTCAACATATTCCTCAACAGCTGGGCTTCAGTTTGCCCCCTGCTAAGGAAGGTTCCTGAATTTGAAAAGCAAACTGTTAAGTTTCTGTAAAGAAATTTATATTACAACAGTAATTAACAGTTTAAGTACAACATATAATTACCAGCTGTTTCCGAATCACTTCATCTTCCAGCTCTTTGCATAATGCAATCATCTCCTTTTCACTGTTAATTGGCAAAAATTGCGATAAAGACTTAGTTTTTGAAGTTTGGCCACAGCAATTGGCACATGACTGGCTGAGCCCAATTATGCCTTTCAAGCTCCTCTTTTCGTATTTGAGGGGAATGAGCTACCCTCAAGATCTCCTTTAACATATCTGAAAAAGAATTGGTATGAAATTGATTCTTACTTGTAAATAATAATTTGAACATAAAAATAAGAGATAAGTATACCATTATCTTCCCGAACAAAATTTCTTCGTTCCAGCACAGGAGATCTAATATTACTTCTGGCAGAATTTTGTCCTGTATCCTGCCTGCCTGCATGTTCAGTAGATCTCCCCACTTCAGTCTCTGAGGGAAACTGTGGTACCCTCACCCTATAACCTTCCTCCATTGCAGACTCTTCACTACTCTGAGGTGATAGGGCTCTCCTCCCAAATGAATTTTCATCGGTATATCGCCCAGGGCGCAAGTCTCCTCCTCCCCTCCAGCTCGGGCTCGGTGTCTGTTACACTGGAGGTGTGCACTGCCATCGCTGCCTTTCTCTTAGCACCTCTGAATGTACCTATCAAAAGAAGAAAAAATATAAATCATGAGCAAGAACTTACAACTGAATTTATTTCACACAGCACCATGAAAATTAGTGATGCTACTTTCATTGATTGAAGGTTCACTACTTTTTATTACACTGTTGACATGTAATCAATTTGAAGACAGTACTAGATAAACAACCTGATTGAGACAACATCCTTCGCAGGGTGTAAACCTTTCAATTGTCTTTAGGAGTGCGCAAGTTTATCATCGCATTCTCCACAGACTTTGCAGTAAGATCAGAGGATCAAAGCACTTCTGTGCCACTCTCCTTCATCCAGCATCGAGGTAAATATTCCATGTCCTTGTTCGGGAATTCCTCAATTACGTAATTCTTGGCAGCCATTTTTCCTAGGAGAGAAGAAAATTAATATCAGTAGCAGTCTTGAACAGTCTCATTAAAGTAAATATACAATAATTTAACAACATAGTGATATACTTACAAATACAATTTAGTTTAGCAGAGCAAAATCAACATAGTGCTCCTTCTCTGGTGAAACTAAACATTTCATGGTGGAAACTAAGTTCCTCACCAACTGAGGACATATCCCATACTTTAAACACATTTATGTAAGACGATTTGCATGGATATTTGAAATAGTCATCCTGATTCTTGAATACCGAGCTCATAAATACCAATCTTCCATTTTGTCCCTTATTAATGGCTGTTATTTTCAAGATTCTGCCGCGAAACATGAAAAACGAATCTTTCCTACCCATCCTATAAAATTTGATCCCTCCCTCTCTATTTTCCGCTGCACCTTTGCCTTGATGAGCATCAAACTCTGCCATTCTTCTTGAAATCTAACCCAAACTGTTGAATTTGTCAAAAGGGGCTTTATACTATCTAACATCATCAGCTAGGAGAATAAGGCTATGGACATTATACACAACAAAATCATTTCCGTATCTTTTGCTCATACCCCCCACAAATGATTGCAATAGCTTACCAGCAAAGCCACATAAATGATAAGCCATTTCTTTTGAACACAGATATAGCAAGGATGTCGTATAATACTAGTAACATAATCAAACGTTATTTCCGTGAATTAATCAAGTAATGGAAGCCAAGCAACTAACATCCGTTCCCTCTAAGATTCCAAACTAGCGCCTGAAAACATTATCGTAACGCTTGCTTTTTTATCGTAGCATTTTTTAACTAAACGTGTCGCTACTCGTTCGCGCCTAAACTTTTCAATTCCACATACTCGCTGCGTATTCTAGTTAGAAGAACATGGCCGAGAGATAAGGAGTTGAGAAATACAGGCATACTTTAAATAACCCCTAAAACTGAAGCCAAAACAACGGCGATGTGCGACTCCGGCGCAGGGCCATGACAAGCGTTCATTTGTCATAGTTCTGTCCTCCGCAGCCTTTTCCCGCACCGGGGGAAGGACGGCACTGGAGCCAATAGTAGCCAACGGCAGTGTATAGATATATTACTGATCTAGGATAGTAGCAATGAAGAGGTGTTTAGGCCTCTCGCAAAACAGCCAATTTTGAATTTCCACTGTGCATGATGTTCGTCTAAGGTCGTTAGAGCGTAGTTAGGTGATTTCAAATAGCAGCGTACATTTGTGAGACTGCGTTGAAAATATTCCCGTCGACGAATAATTTTTCTACCAGAAAGATTATATGTATTATTCAGCAAAATGAAATGAAAAGTAAAACCAGCAGATAGTTATTCCTGACTGTGGCATTGAAATTGATAAAGTATTTACTAAAAACAGTAATTTTGTGACCAGTGTGACCAGTGTGATCAGTGTTTTTTTTTGTAGCTACTTGAGTTATCCATTACACCACGGTATCTGTTATGAGCTGAGGAGATGTTTTGCAATTAATTGAAATTATAAATTGACGCTGATTTTTAAATTCATTTTACAAAGAAACTAGGAAGTGTTTGTTTAGACTGTAATAGAGTAGTTACAATATGCCAAATACAATATTTAGTATATAAAAGTATATTCGTCTAGTAAAATATATAGGCCATCTGTTAAACTTCGGCAAAAAGAATCCGTCCCACCCCCACCGTATGGAGAGTCGCTCCCATGCTCCGGCGACTGGCAACTTATCGGCAATAGGGTAAGATAGCTCCCCCATCCCCTCCACTTTCCTTTCCTCCCGTCCGTTAGGTCCTTAGAAACACACCGAATTATAGCAACAATTTATACAAAAGGAGACTAATAAAGGAAATAAAATAGCGTACTAGAATTATAGCATACTAGAATGCCCTATCTCAACCCCAGCTTGTCTGCCCTCATAGGAGTCTATTGACACTTTATGCTGGGGACTATATATTCTGCGTGTTTTTCAGTCGTGATATCCTTGTTAGTAATGTCAATGTGTTCCACATGAAGATGAGGTTGACTATTGAGAGGAATAATTTAATAAGGACACTTCACTTTTCTTTACAACCCTTCTATTAGTCAGATATAACTTTATTTATATGCTTAGGTGATTAAATCTGTAGAATATTAGTTATAACTTGAACACACTCTATACTACTCACATTTTTCATTAAACACAATAATTGGAAATTTAAATGTATTTTGGATTATGGTTTTATGAGAATAAAATGAACACTACATTTGAATATTAAGTTTAATAATAGAATTTCAGTGGTTATTCAGGCATTATCAATAAGGATAAAAGAGAGATAGAGTTTTCACTCACACTCACATCATAAACCGTCTTTACCATTTTCCTTATATCCTATTATTATTATATTATTAGCTTGTAAATTTGCTCAGTATTCATCCAAAAAAGCATTAGTGAGTCATAAAATTAGAAATTAATTTTGTTGAATCAGGAAGAAATTTTTTGTAACAGAGATTCAAGGATAGTAATTGCAGGAGAGAGCTTTTTATAATTCGAGAAATATGTTGTGGTTCATGAAATTTACTACAGAATCTCATATCAAGTTACAATTTACCAATAAGATAGTATAGATGGTAGGTATTGCCAAATATTTATAAATATTATGTAAATAAAAAAATCATAAATAGGCATCTTTAAATTTTGAGAGTTTGATGTGAGATATACTTTAATGATAAACCTCATTATTTGGGAAAGAAGTAAGGCATGATCCTTATTTTTTACTTTCCATACTTAATATTAATCTCATATTCAAAGAAAATTATTATTACTATACTTCATTTTTATTTGAGATGGGACAATCGATTGAAAAACACAATCGAATAGTTATTGGATTGTTTTGGCATTTATTCGATTGTTTTCATTCTAATGAATTCACTCGCTTTCGTAGGTTGGACAGGATGCAATTGTTGGTCAGGGTCAGTAACACCTGGCTGCAGGGATATCGGATCAGATATACATACACACTCGTATATATGATATCTATATTCATATTTCATCAGTATCACATATCTGTACCAGACTTCCACTAAATGGGATCACGTTACGAGCCACTTCCATCCTCTCCTCTTCAATGCTTATCAAGTAAACAAGTGAAAAATCGAATAAATCGAGTTAATTAAATCGATTGTTTTTAGCAAGTGAAAAAAATGGAATAAATCTATTCGATTTTTCACTCACTTCCTCTGAATGAGTGAATCACTCGCTTGAAGCAATCGAATAGATTTATTCGATTATTTTCCACTCACTAAAAACAATCAAATAGATTCAGTCGGTTAGGATAGAGTGAAAAATCGAAACGCTTTAAAGGAATTATTCTAATCTAATATATCTAATTGAATTCGTTCTTAGCAGTTGTTTCTGAAAAAAGTGATTTGTCACTTCATTTTTAACTTATAAAATATATATATGGCTAAAAATGAAAAATAATTCATACCCCAGTAAAATCTGATTAGAAAAAATACATGCACATGAAATGACAGAATTTAAATTTTTGCTTGATATCTAGTCTATTTTTATTTTTTTTAAATTTAGAAATAATTGTGAAACATAAAAATTGAAAAAATAAGATTTATCAAGCTAATGATTCTTTTCCAATCTTCATACGAACTATTTTTCAAAGCCATAATCGAAAAATATAGCATTTCTATTTATAAATTTGATTTGGATTATTTCAGTGTTAGTATAATACTTAATTATTACTGCCAATTTTTCATACCTTCCAATTTCGTACTCTCCAAGAGTTATTGATATTTCATCAGTATCACATATCCCTGCCAGACTACTACTAATTGGGATCATGTTATGAGCTACTTCTATCCTCTCCTCTTCAACGCGTATCAACGAAGTAAACGAGCGAAAAATCGAATAAACAGAGTGAATTTATTCGATTGTTTTTAGCGAGTGAAAAAAATCGAATAAATCTATTCGATTTTTCACTCACTTCCTCTGAGCGAGTGAAACACTCACTTGAAACAATGTAATGTATATATTTGATTTTTTTCCACTTACTAAAAACAATCGAATAGATTTATTCGATTTTTTTCCACTCACTTGAAACAATCGAATAGATTTATTCGATTTTTTTCCACTCACTTGAAACAATTGAATAGATTTATTCGATTTTTTTCCACTCACAAAAAACAATCGAATAGATTTATTCGATTTTTTTCCACTCACAAAAAACAATCGAACAGATTTATTCCATTTTTTTTCCACTCACTAAAAACAATCAAATAAATTCACTCGGTTAGGATTGAGTGAAAATTTAAGCAAACAATCGATTTATTAGATTGTTTTCAATCGATTGTGCCCACCTCTAATTTTTATGCTTCTTAAATCCTATATATGATCTAGTTCATTCATTTTTGTAGATGGTCATCATTTCTTATATAAGGGTATTTATAAGAAAATTGAGTTATTTGCGAAGAAGAAATATAATTGTGAGAGAAATTCTGTATCACAGAGTATGTTCCCAAGTAACACGACACCGTTGGGCCAACGTTGGCAAACCGTTGTTGTCCACGGTTGGCCAACGGTATGGAATGGCACTCCGCCTCACCGTTTGCCAACCCACCATTTGCCTACGTTGGGCCAACCAACACCAGCCAACAGAGGCCCAACCGTAACTTCGTTGGCCCTACCTTGGGCCAGCAAAGTAATTACTCTTTGCCAACATTAATGCTACCCTTTTCCAACAGGAAATGCACCTTTCATATTATATTTAAAATTACGCAGAGGTAATTCAAGGAGTGAAATAATAAATACCAAGAGATATACATAAAAACGTTTGTCATATATTTCCCAAAATGACAAAATGGTTTACAAAAGATGTTTTATCTTTGAAATTTTGCAGCAGTACACATTTAACAACTTGTCTGCATTAATAATATAACTGCACTGACGAGCTCTTCCTTCAAAAATTCATAATTTACTTCTGTGAAATGATTCTTCAAAGTAGTTGCTTTTCTATTGGAATACATCAGTGTAAAACCAATGAATTCACAGCTTTACAAACAGATTTAATAATTACAACATTCATATCATCACTAAGGAAGGGGGTACTTTCTACCTCCTAAGAGAATTGGTTTCGTTTCCTATGAAAATAATAACAAATTTATAATCATATAAAACTCTCTATGGCCACACATTCTTGTTTTGGTATACAGATAGAAAAGTAAGGATACTCACCAATATTACTTCATTGTCCTTTCCAAGAAACAACCATGGTTGTTTTAACTGCAGTTTTCAGGTTCATCAACATCATCCTTTGTATGAAATGGAACCTTTAAATTTTTTGGTATTGTGAATTCAGGATCCTAAACTGCTGAATTGCTTGGGATTATTTTCTGTAGTATTTCATCTTGTCTTGCATATATCTCGTGTATTTTTTTCTAGATGGGCCAAATGTCTAGCTATTACATCAACAGCTGAAAAAATTACATTTTAAAAGTTAAAATTATAGTTAAACTATAAGTAACATCACCTCTTAAAAATTATGAATATAAGAGAATCTACTAACTCTTTGATTTCATTTTTTTCTCCTTGAAGACCTTTACATTTGAAGTAGATGGTACTGAAAGTTCAATAACATCAACAGTAGAAGCTGGAATAAAAATTGTTGTTGCAGGTAGACTAATAATACATAACAGATAGTGTAACTATATACAGGTTTCCTCATTAATGTATACATACCTATATTTGTGAGGATTGAACTAGCAATGTTATTCTCGGAGGAGATGGATAAGGCCGCTCACAGAACTCCTCTACTCTTGTAGTAGGTTGTTCTTCACTCAAAATCATCTAAAATGTAGCTCCTAATTATTTACCTTTTACGGATTGTTGTGTCAGAAACAACAACCAATAAATATTGTGCATTCCGTTCTTAGTAGTCGAGTTGAATTAGAGAGATCATCTGAGCAGAGAAGAGGAACCACTACAGCACAATAACAATCACTCACATCCATTCCCGACAAGCGGAAATACCACTAGCATTACCTAGCGATAGTATTTGTAAGTATAGTAAACTCCCGTTGATCGGGGCAGCGGCCGGTTTGGATAACGAAATTTCTGATTAAACGAAGTCCCGCGTGAAACACCCCAAATTGCGTTAATACCACGAAATATGACCGTAAAACGTGCGTACGTAGAATGCTATTGATATGGTTGTGAATAAGCCTGTATGTTTTTGACTGAAAAATTTGTATAGACGGGTTAAAAAGGCGCCAAAGTATGATTGAAATTCAAAGTTTTTAAATGCTTAATAACAAAGCTCGTTTATTTTGCGTTCTTAATGAAAAAATCCGCCTTATTTGGCAGCGGGGGTGTCACGAGCAAATGAATAATGGGTCGCGATGGTATTCGATGGGTGGGGGTGGGGTAGGTGCATTCGGAAAAGTTTATTCCGATGTACGCGATTCGGATAAACGGGAGTTTACTGTAAAAAGAAAAAATGTCTGTACTGTAGGTGCGAAGCGGAAATTGGAATTCGAAATACCTGGAAAAAAGACGGAATGTAATTAAATGTTTAAGGTATCAAAAAAACTTTAGCTTGTTTATGTTTAAGGATAAATCACTTCCCTGTTTTCTTTCTATTGAATACAATTTTGTATAATAGAAACAAAACAGAGAAGAGTTCCTATACAAAATTTTACCTCAATGGAAGAATCGGGTTTGTATCCTCACATCAGTTTTTATTTACTATCTATTTCCTTTCCTTGACGCCTTAAGTACGTTTCTCGATGCAAAAATCCATCACTTAATATTCGTTGGCAAAAATTAATCAACCCAATGTTGGCCCTGTGTTGGCAAAACCACCAATTTCTTCTCAAATCTCTGTTGTAAATAGTCCGTTGCCCAATGTTGGCATTACGTTAGTTTTTCCACTAACCATTTGCCAACGGTGCCTACCAAATCCTGCCGTTGGCCCAACAACCTGTGTTACTAGGGTTAGTATCTTTCAAATGTGATAAATAATTGCATTTCAGTTTTTTATATCTTGTACTTACCAAGTACTGATATTGCATGCCTCAGTTTGGTAGTGATGGTGTGCTTGCCCTGCAATATTGAGGTTTCAGGATAAAATCCTGGTTAGGGTATGGCTGTTTGTGTACTCTTGTGAAAACGGAAATTAAATTGAAATATTTCTGTTCTTTTGAGGTTATTTCTAAAAATATTCATGACATCTCAGTTTCGCACAATTTGCTGGGAATTCTACATTCCTTTCCCTCGAAAAGTTATCAATAGTTTTAATATTAGCAGTATTAGTATTGTTTAATGCGCTATGACAGCTTAAGGTCATTTTGCACATTGGCTCCCCCTAGGAATCAAACCAGGGGCTGCTTTCACCAAAGGCAAACGTGCTGTTGACATGACTATCCGGGAGCCCTGTTTTAATATTATTAGCTTCACAGATGATATATCAATTAACATAAAATTAATGTTTTAGCTTTAATCTTCCAGTTACCTGTGGAATGAGGTTTCTTCTGCCAGCTCTTGTTTCTCTTCCATTACCATTGATGAAAATGGTAATGGGGCAGAACATTGTTATAACTTTTGTTCTTAATATTTATAAATGACCTGGTAAATCATCTAAATTATGCAAATTGTGTACTTTTTGCTGACTATACTAACTTGTTGTTGAATAGTCATTCTCAACTGGACCTCCAGCAAAAAATAGATCACACTATGTTGTCATAACAGAGATGGCTATGTGAAAATTCTGTTACCTTAAACGCTGGAAAAACTGTTTGCATGAATTTCAGGAAATCATGTACCCCAATAATTGAGATAAATAAGAATGTACTCAAATTTGTAAATAATGTTTCTTTTCTTGGTTTTAATATTGAATCATCCCTAATTAATGGTCATCTCATGTAAATAGTTTATTAAGTGGACTTAGTAAAATTATATATCATTTAAGGTTTCTAAGAAATAATTATAAATGATTAAAATGTGTCTACTTTTCAAATTTCTATAATTCGATGTGCTATGGTATTATTTTCTGGGGTGCTTCTAGTGCCTCAATTGATGTTTTTAAATTACAGAAAAGTGCTATAAGAACCATTCTTTAACTGAAACCCGGGGAATCTCGTAGAACTCATTTTAAAGAGATGAAAATTATGCCACTTCCCTCAATTTATTTATTTGAAACTATCCTAAACATTGAAAAAACATGTGGTCTATGACTCTCAATGCAAATATTCATCAGTAACACAATTTTTTCTCATATCTTTTTCATACTATCTCTTTAAATTAATTATTTATGTATTGTATGACGATGGGTTAGATGGAAGAGGAGACTTTTAGTCTCAATCTCACCCGAATAAAGCCGTTTTATTATTATTATCAGTATCAAACAAGATCAAAAAACGATATCCATATAAAAAAATCTGATGTGGCCAGCACATGACTTTCTCCATTTATAAGATGTAAATATTTATCTTGAACTTTCGAACTCTATATTCAATCTAAACTTGGAAGATAAGTGATTAATTTATATCATATTATCTTTTACGTCACAAATAGTATAAATAATGTTTTTCGGGACATGTTCAATGAAAAACGATGAAACTCAATGAAAAGCGCCTTTCGCCCCAGCGCTCAGAGCGCCCACAAAGTACATAATCAGCAACTTCCGGTTTATCAGTATTTCATGAATAACTCCTAAGGAATGAGTGATACAAAAATATGCTTAATACAAAAGTAATAGTAAATTACTTTTTCTAAAACCAATGTAAATGTAACAGTGGAATAACAAAAGTAGTAAAAATAACAAGCACAAAAAACAATTGCTGAAAATATTATAAAGTTAAAACTATATTATATGTTCAATGTCAATTGTGTACTGGGCAGTGTAGGCAATACAGTTGGGACATTTTGTTTGGACAACTTATTGGCTTTGTATAAGACACCTTGTTTTAAAACCAAAATTTCATAACCTACTGTCATTGTATAAGACTGTTTTTAGACCCCATTTTTTAAACAAAGTGTATCATATGTAGTGTTTCAAGGGTTTGAGACAAAATGCTGAGAATTTGAGAAGAAATTGGTGTTTCCTTACTCATGATATGTCATCTTACCGGTAATTCCAGTTGTATGAGGTTGTGGATTTTCTCTCCCATTATCTATCTTAAGATCATCATCAAGAACAGTGACTCGGGGGGGGGGGGAAATTTTTACATCTGGATTGGATAATTGGCAGAAATGAAGGAAGGAACAAATTTTATGATTCTTTATGCATCTTTTTGATCTTGAAAATCCTGTTTATCATCCTTGCAATGAGAAAAGCAGGCCTCAAAACAGCAGTCACGAAACAGCAGGTGCTACATGTGATCGAGAATAAAAAAAATAGCAATTGCTCTTATTTGTCCAATGTATATTGTCATAATTGAGGACCATGCATTGATAAACTATTATAGTTGTTAGGGCAGGGTTAAGTGAAGTTTGGTTTGAAATAAAATAATATTATTGCTTCCTGCTTTGGTGGTTGCTCATTTTAGGTAATATCTCTCTTTTATTTGCTTTAGATACTTGCTCTTTAGATAGTTTTAAAGTACTGAAGCACCACTAAACTATGGTGTCACCATTATTGGTATTAATATAGAGAATAAGAGTATAGTAGGTATCCAATGTGGTAATTAACTTATAATAGCTAAGAGGATATATTTGGTCCTCTTGTTTCCATCATATTTTTTGGTAAGGTATTGTAATATAATATATCTAACAGTATTACATCCTTTTCATCTATTTTTTTGTTTAGGAATAGATCTGGCTATAACAACTTCCACGATTAATCTCTTTGATTTTATTTGTAAATGGAATCGAATCTATTAAATCAAACCAAGCTCAAATATTTTACCTGGAAGCAGTTTTTCTTCTGATAGTTGACTTTTACTGAAGCTTTTCTCTACTTTCTGATGATCACTAGTCAGAGCCACAGAATTTTCTTTTCTGTTATACTTCTTGGTAGTAAAATTTTAGTAAAATTTCTCGCAAGAAGCCTTATTTTCTGATCTACTCTTTACTATTTGAGCTCAGATCTTATCAGATGTACTCTAATTGAGATAAGAGAGTTGAGAAAACAAGTATCATATGTTGCAAGTTGCCCCTATGCTAATGACAAGATTGATTATTAAATGTTATTTTGTTAATATTGAAAAGTTTGAAATTATTTTTATCAGCTGTAGAATTATTATCAAAATTACACAGAATCAGAGTCTAATATAGGATTGAATGAATATATTACCATACCATACCTTTTTGGTCCTTTTATACTGTTTTGAATATTTTTGTGGAATTTAATTGACTTAAAAAATTATCTTCTCTTCCAATTTTGATATTATTGATGCAATTGAGCTATAATATCGATTTAATTTTCCTCTTCTGGGAACTCAAAACTCAGATGTGCTTCCTTCAAAGAGCAACTTCATATAAAACATTATGAATTAAGATATACATGAGAAAATATCATAATCTAAATTTGTACCCTGCAATTCATCCTTTGTCAAATAGCAGAGAATGAGTGATTTTCAGTAAATAAGAAATATATACTATATAGGCAGTGCTTGAAAATTATGTTGAGGGTCAGTTGTTTATTATTTTGTATAAAATGAGGGGTTACAATAATTTACAATCATCTCAGCAGAATGACCTTCACATATCTGTCTAAAACCTCCTCCAAGGCTCATTTACCAGAAAATTTGGTTTACTCTGATAACCAAACTGTCTATCTAACTCTGTTATATCTAACCCTTAATAACTTTGCACAGGTATGTGATGGTACTTTGTCTATTCCAATTTTCTCCATCTTTGTTCACAATAACATGATTGCAGTTATTATTTGAACAGTGTTGTAGAATTTGCTGAAAATTATATCTCACCAGAAAAGTTTAGAGAAATTATTTCTGATTCCTGAATTTTAGGAATGCAGTTCAGTCTTTCACCAACGGCATCGTGAGGTTGCAAACTAAATCACACGATATTATCATGATTATATTCAATTCAATTAAATATATCATTAAACCATGCCTTTATTTGTCCTGCGATACTGTTTGGAATATTTTTGTGGAATTTAAATGACTTAAATAATTAACTTCTCAGCCAGTTTTTATGCAATACAGACTGCGATCTGGATTTAACTTTTCTCCCCTGGAAACTCAAAACTCAGATCTGCTTCCTTCAAACAGCACATTACATTTAATATATTATGAATTAAGATATTAATCGAATTCACTGAAAGTTGATTCCTCACCAGAAAAAAGTTTGGGTAAGTCCTTTCTGTTTCCTGAATTTCAGGAATGCAGTTCAGTCTCATACCAACGATACCACTACGATGCAAACTAAATAACACGATCAACATATTATGCCAATCATCAACGTCTACTCATATATTATCACTGGATTGCTCTGAATCGTCCAACATAGAAGACTCTAGAACAGCTCTCTGAATGTCCAGCCTCAGTTTCCTCCTTATTTTATTGGATCTAATATTCCTGAGAGACGATGCTACGAAGTCACCGAACACTTGGTGATCGTCGCGCAGTCTGGTTATGGAACTCAGGGCCATGCTGAAGGCAGCCTTCTTGGCTCTTCTTTGAGACAGGTCATCATTGGTGTCGTATTCCTCTCTTCTATAACTATTCCTCGGTGTCAACTTTATCTCTTTCGGCTCAGGTATCTCCTGTCTCTCAGGCAAGGGAGACTGCTGTACAGGCTGTTTCTCTACCTCTACCGGAAGTGGCTGCTGGACAACAGGATCCGTCCAGGGTGTTGCTTCATTTCTCAGCGTGGTGTGAATCACCGTATCCTCGGATACATCCTCATCCTCTATCTACAAATTAGAAATACAAAATTAGTCTCCCAAAGGATAAAATAAAGTCTCATGTAGAATCGAACCCGTATCTGCCACCTTCCGGGTAGCTTCTCTAACCAGCCTTGGTGGCCGAGTGGATAGCATGCCATCTTTGCTATCACTCCTACTCCAAGGTCCCGGGCTCTAATCCCGGTTGGTCGGATTTTTCCGCTCAGGGAATGATTGTACGTGTTCGTTGTTACTGTTGCCTCGGTGAGGCACCTCCTGATGAGTTCATCAGAGCTTAGGAGGACTTCACCGGTGAAGGGCAACAGTAGCTTAGCATGAAAAAAAGGAATACGAAGGGGTTCAATTGAAGAAATCGTGCGGGTTTGGAAAGCACTAGCTCAAAAGTCTATCTTTATATTAGTGGATAGGTTTGGCAGTTCCGAAATTTCGAATAAATTAATAATTTTTCCAGATAATGGTTGAAACTGAAATCGAAAATTTGAGCTTCGGTGTTAATTTATACCTAATTATCCTGGATGAAACCCAAAGAACTGTTAAAGGATTCGATTCATCAGGAAATCTAAAAATCCTCCTTCTCGTACCTAATTGGCCTTGCGACACGAACTTATGAGCAATTTAATGATTGAAAAATGTAAGTGTTCCTTGAAACAAGTAATGGAATATTACGTTTACCGGCTGCGGTGGTGGAGTGGTTAGCGTGCTAGCTATCGTACTAGACCTTAAGGTCCAGGGTTTGAATCTCGGATATTCGGTATATTGTAGTTAGGGAATGGATGTGTATCTTTGTATATAGTAATAAGTATTGAAATGGATGCATTTGGGATCTTCTTTTTTCCATTAGAGAAGTTGTTATTTTCATGAAATCGAGGAGCAGTAAGTTTGGCTGAAAACAGGATATAAGCATTAATCAAATAGAAATAAAGATAGACTGGAAACTCTGGTCGTCCGAAAAAAGAAAATTCTATCCATGCATCGTACCTGTGTAAAATATTACTTAAGCTGTTGAATGAAACGTCTATCATTTCAGGTTTTCCTTAATTCAATTAAAATATAGCACAAAGATAAACTGGATATTACCGCAAGTTATACATAATACTATTGGCATACATACAACTTTATACATACATACATACTAGTATTAATATACATATTACTAATTGTAGCATATACAGGATGTTTTTCTAACCGTTCGCCATTGGGAAAACCAATATTTTTAATTTCATTAGGATGAGTTTTGGTGTCAAACGTAAAGGGCATTAATAGATTAATCATGTAAAAACTACTGTTATTAGCTAGTTATAGGTTAGTACATTTTACAATTTACTAACCTACTCTCATAGACTCAAAAAAATACAAAGTAATACAAGAATAAATTCACAGTACAAGATCATGACGGTGGATAAAGAGAGGATAGGTTCATTGTAATCACCAGCCGAAACTGTGTCCCCTCTTTTAAGGTGCTATGTACCTCAATCTTGATGGGCTGGGCTAGAGGAAAATTGGTGACTCCATCCATGGTTGAGTTATCTTGTACCAAAATGATTTCCTCTGCCTCCTTTGCTTCCATCTGCAATTCCTGAGATTGACTTCGTTGTCGATACCATGTTGCTTTGAGGCTCGAAATTCGTGAAATAAGTTCTTCCTGTGACATTCCTCTCTGCTGCAACAAATCAAATTCCTCATTTAACATCAGAAATTAACATGCAGTTATCATACAAGTAGTTCGCAGTTGCCGGATTCGGGCATTGACCGAACTTTTTGTTCACTTCGCGGAGTGCAGTATTGCTTTTACGCAGTGCTCGGATTGCGAATTTTGCTTTATACTCGAAGTACGAAGTGACGATTACAAGAAAAACATACGCTCGCAAACAGACAGTTATTCGCCCGCACAAACGCACACAAATTAAGATATATATGATTCTCTTTTATTTTTTATACGATGAATTTGTTTGCGATATGTAAGAATTTGTAATTTATGCAGGAATAAATAAAATTATGTTATTACACCCCAGGAAGAACGAACTTGAAGAAAATCTGATGGGGCCGGGAATCGAACCCGGGATTTTCCTCTATTTGGGAGGCTGCCTTAACCACCTAGGCTATCTGTAAACTATCAGCCTAGATCCCGGGTTCGATTCCCGGCCCCGTCATACTGTTTTCAAGCCCGGTTTTCCATGGGATTTTTCCTGGGTGCAAGCCCTCATGTACAAAGAACCTTTGACCCTTTCCTTGTTGTTTTAACCCCGTGAAAGCTGCGCATAATGAGCTAACACGAATTAATTAATGACATTAATTAAAAACATGGCCAAAAATATAGTACTTTAGGAGAAATAATGCCAGATAGACACCGTTTATATTTACCGAAAGTGCTGAGAAAGGTAAATACATTATCCCGTTGTAAAATTTCTAAGAATCATCCATTGCGTAAAAAATGACCATTCAAGCAATTTTGTTGATGAAAGGTCCGCTGCGCTTTTTCTCAGCGCTTCAACCCAAGAGCCACATTTTCCTTTCTTCTAACAAAATGTGAATCATTTGAAGAAAGACAAGATTGCCTTATCTTTATACTTTTAAGATAGAAGAGATATTTACGGCTCTCTAAGTATTTACATTCCGAGAGAATTTTGCGTACCAAATACTTTCGGAGAAGGGTCAGAAAAATCCTCTGATAATGGCGGAAGGAAAGGAAAACCTTTCGCAATAGAAACCAAAATGTCACGTACGTTGTTTTAATTCACCATTGTCAGTAATGAAAAAGCTTTTTAAAAATTAATTCGTCAACGTGCTATAGAATTTTCGAAGTGATATCCATATATTCCTTCTAGATAAATATGGAACTTAACAGCGCCGAGTCATATCTAAAACTTATCATAATCTGTAATTGATTTTGGGTTCAGATTTAAAAACTTCCGGAAGTTGTTTAGTTTGAACTTCGAGGTCCCCCTGATAAGCAGAAGGGCCTCGGTGTTTGTGAAAACGAAAAATTGTTTTGATTTAATTTCCGAGGCTTATAATGCTGCGTAAGTTTTCGAAATTTTTAGAATTCGGACGTAAAGTATAGTTTGAAAGAATTGAACTGTTTCCTCCTTTAGTGATGCAGAAAGATTTTTAAAAATGTTCAATTAAAAACTAACAGATCTTACGTTGTGTCTTGGTTTATAGTAGTAAAAACTCATCCCCAATATGAAACATTGTTAATGTGGTTATAAAGAGCAACCTCTAAAGGCTGCAGTATAAATTTTAAAATTAATATTTCAAACTCAATTCTGGTACCATCTAAATACGTTCTATCATTTTTAATTGCTCTCGAATAAAGCCGTATCGAAAATGTTAGAACGTTGCGTCTGGAATGTTGACCTACCAATTTATTTGATGCTAGTTTTAGATGGGTTCATGCTAAATAGGAAATTAGGAAGATAGTTTCAATTAAAATAGAAAGGGGCCGTTTAGAGAAATGGAGATAAGCAAAGCTCTAATTTCTCGCCATTCGCTGCTTCCGGAACCAATTTAATTCATATTTAAATTTTATTTTAAATCAATTCTTTGGATTCGCAGATTTTTAATGCTACATTTACTTCATTTTTGTCAGACTGTAAGAAAATGCGTTGACGATATGCTGGTGACGTTCTGTTGCTTTATGTTTCACCAAAAAATTAAGATAAAATGGAAAGATAGTCTTAATTGATGTAAAGTCGATTGTGGCATGCTTTACGGACAGAGATATCCATATCAATGAAAAGAGTGAAATTACAAATACTCTTTTCCACATATGTATACATGCGTGGAAAAGATATACCTTCCTATCTTAATTTTTGCTGAGGAGCACAATAAAAGTTTTCCCTGGTCTAAAATATTAGGTATATTATTATACATCATCGTATGTTTTCACAGATAGGACGATGGTTGAATCATAAAAAATGCCCCCAAAATCTGGGATCGCCTCATAGGACAGATAGAAAAATAATCAGCGTGAATGTTTTCAGCAATCGCAAGGCAGTGCTGCCAAATCAAAATCAAATAATGATGAAAATTACGAATAGGTCATCATTTAGAAAAAGGTATGTAGTATTACTATTCAGATGAAGATCGCTTGTCTCAACTAAATTCATAGGCCGTTGATGGTCATCTCGTACGACAAAAACGTATGCTATAATGAGGAGACTTTGAAGAAATTTATATCTTGTGTTATCTGCATAAATGTACGATATTCATGATATCATAGAATATAAATTGTAATATCAAATTAAAATGATATTTTCTTTTAATTAAGGGTTACCTCCTTCGTGGACTCCACAATTCATCGTATTAAGATAGATAAGATAAAAGTTAATTTAATTGGTTTTTGATATCTTAATTGAGGTGGACAGTTTTCATAGCGGGTTAAAACGCATTCGAAGTTGGGAAAAATTCGCCTTATTTGTGGTTTGGAGAGCGTCAGCTGTATTTTGAACTCACGTTCGCTTGGAAGGGAACGAGAGAAAAGCGCATCAATAGCGGAACCGATTTGCACTCAATACGGCAGTCATGATAAAAGTCACTTTAAATAGAAGTTAAGGCCTAACCATCCGTTATGGAAACGGCCAGTGCTTACCTGGCTCCCGTTGTTGAGGGCTGACATAACCGTTGGCTTTTCAAGGAACGACGTCATAAGCATTGGCTCCCGGAGATCTTTCGTCTTGCTCTTCTTCTTCGAAACGCACGTTTCGCAGTAATCTAAATACACGTTGATGATCTCCCTGGTGATGTTGCAGAACTTGTTCTTCAGTTCGGCATCCATGGCCTTCTCTTTCTTGTGGTCCAGCTTCAAGTGAACTTCTTTCAACACATCGAACAGCTCGCTCGCCGGACAGTAATATCTGATATCCATGTGGGACCCGTCCGACTTTTGGATCAGGAACTCCCGATCCGCGATTTTAATCACGTCGAACCTCTTGAGCCTACGATAATCTTTAGCGTTCATGTTCAGTCCCTTCTCCCTCTTCATCTTCGCCTCTTTGGTCTCCTCTATCATGCACCTGTACTGCTCATCGCTCAACAGGAAAGGCCTGTGTTTCTCCTTCATCAGCTCCTGAAGCTTGCGCTCAAACTTAGTTTTCATTCTAGATGCTGTCTCCTCGGTGAAAGTAGTTCACGAATTGCTCCGACAGCACAAGTACAGAAATAGCGAAACTGATGCGTCTGCGCGGAGGCACTCTCGACTCGAGACTGCCGAATATCAGCGCTGTCCGTTTGCGAGCGATTGTTTATCTCACCCGAGTCACTTTGGCCATCGAGCAAACGCAGAGTGCACAATTCTAGGAGTGAGAAAGTACTGAATGCCCACTCGGCAGAGTGGTTGTCTCGTGACATCGGAGCTTGGTAGGGATGGGGTCCAGTTAGGCGGAGATAAGGAGAGTATCTCATTTGCGACTACTTCCCCCACCCAAACTAGCCGTAAATGAATTTGTAGTCCCTAACTGACATTAGTGTTTAATTAATATTGGCCCTTACTTGATGCGTTTTAAAAGGGAGATTTATAGTAATAATTTAAATAATAATAGTAAAACCTCTTTTATTAGGGTGAGATTGAGTACTTTAAGCCTCTTCTTACATCTAACCCTTATACATTGGAAATTTGTAAAATAATTCTTTCGTAATGAAGTACAAGCAATTCTCCCGCCTAAATTAATTGCGCTATTTGGAATTGAGAGATTGGGAGAGATTGAGACTTTTAAGTCTCTTTTTACATCTAACCCTTATACATTGGAAATTTGTAAAATAATTCTTTCGTCGTAAAGTACAAACAGTTCTCCCGCCTAAATTAATTGCGCTATTTCGAATTAAGAGATTATCTGTCTAAATGGGTAAGGATTGATAGAGCAACGCAATCAGGTGACAAGTAACTTACTGAGATATTGTCCAATATTCACTATATCGTAACTGGCTGCAAAAGGATGATACGCAATACGTTAACAGTTTACAATGAACCGCTTTCTCCGCAGACTGGCTAATTCTGTTTACTCTTAGGCCAAAATGAAAGTTTCCTTCGGATAAAATAAAAATAGCCACTCCGCTTGAGGCATATTTTCGCCCATTTCCACGAATCTACATTTGCGAATAATACATGCGTTAAATATCTTCAATTTAAAGCCTTAGAGTAGGCACTCCATCCATTTTAATTCATAAGCACAAGCATCATTTTAATTTATTTAATTTTAGACAATCGCCCGTTTCGCTCCCCCGTTACAAAATGATGTTTTCGGACAGTTTCGAGAGTTGGGGTTAGAACTTTATTATTTTTATTAATTATTATCATTATCGTTTAACCCTCGAGTAGCATCAACATTTTTTCATGTTCAATTTCGCTCGCCACACAAATTTGGCAATTGCGAATCACACAATGATTTATATTTAGTCCTTTTCATTTATTTACTAAAAATATTTTTCTGTGAAGTTACATTTTGGTTACCTCCTTGGAAAGGTCAAACTCAAGTATTTCAGCGTCCTTTCGAAAACAACGAAACCTTGAATAGAATAATATTGAAGACGGAGAGAAATTTAAAATAGCACGAGGATAAATCGTAGGAGACTAATTTACCACAGAAGCCAATATTAGTGACATTATTGGGACTTGAACCCAGGTCACCCACTTTCCGGGCAGATATTCTAACGGGAAGAGGGAGGCCCGGGTTCGAGTCCCAGTCACGCCGCTATTTTTTTTAATTGTTGGTGTAATTCTAAGTGCAAAAGCCTCCTCTCGGCATATGGGACGCACCAAGTGCACTCACACATTTATGTAAAAACTCATATAACCTCTCTTTATTGGAACTTAAATTTACATTCTCCTAAAAATGCATTGCTGTACATACCCGTGTCAGTGAAGTGCTTTTCCCTTCAGGTGCTCGTTTCTTAGACTTAGACAATGACTTAAAGACACCAAAGATGGCCGCGTTGAGTACACATTGGTGATCTACTTCTTTTACAACATTACCGTCCCTCATCGTCACTTTACCCGCACACGTTTTCTTCCTAAAGCAACACCAAACGGACTCTCCCGACTTATTTTGACGTCTCTTTAAGTATCTGTACCCTTTGTAAATCAAACTAGGATTACCAAAACGACTTTTCCCGAACTCCATGGTGCGTCCCGCCCGACGACACTAATGAAAATACCCGAGCCTCTCTTTCCAGAGGACATTTTGAAAATCGTCGGAATGTTAATGGTTCCCCTCAATACGAAGTCCGTTGGCTTGCGGGGCCTTCCTATATCTGCGACCTGCACTTCCGCGATATTTCGAGGCTCATTAGCTGCTTGGATACGTAATGGTTGTTTCTGACATCCGTGTTTTGGTGTTTCGACCTTTCCTTCGCTCTCACAGCATCTGATTTTAGTCTCATGGACTTTTATTTATTCAGCGTTTAGACAAGTTGAGAAAAAGTATAAATAGAAGTAAACATATGCATAAATATCAACAGAGCATTGAAATGCAACCAAACATTTGTATAAAATGAAAAATATGAATATAATTAAATTAAGTTAAATGAAAAAAAACAAAATAATATAAAATAAAAATATAATAAGAATAAAGTAAAAAAGGGAATGTTAGAAAAAAATAAACAATAATGATGGGGAAAAATAAAAAAATATAATAAAAATATGAGGGAAAAAGATTAAAAAAGACAAACAACGGGACAACGAAGTAAGCTAAAGAGCAAAGATTTAATTACTGTAAGAAAGGAGTGAATAGGGGAAAACAGTTGAAGGGAAGGGTTAAGGAATAAACTTCACTTGTTTCTTGATCCATATCGTTCATTTACTTGTTGAAATCTCTCGAACACCATACATCTCATGCCAATCAACCTGATATAATATAATTAGAATAGCAGAATGGAACAATTTACCTGGAGAAGTCTTAGAACCTTTTCCCCCTTATAATTATGTATTATCGATAAAGTTAAAAGGATTTTGTTATTTTGTTGTAATGTTGTTGTGATTTTATGTATGGTAATATTGCTGTAATTTTTTAAAATTGTAATTTGGAAATATTGTATGATTTTGGTTAATTTTTGATATATTTTTTGTAATTTTTTAATGATAAGTAAGACTGCCTTCGGAATGTTTTGGGTGGTTTTCCTCCCGACTAGGGTTCGCTAAGGGAGACTATAGACTCGATAGCAGCGTGTCCGAAATGATCAAGGCCCTCGGCCGGGAATCTCTTAACAAAATAAAAACCGAGTATAGACAGAAATTATTCGAGACATTTTTAGACATTGGTTTACACGACGAAATACGCGGCGCCGTGATTCCAACTCTCAGCGAACGCGATTTTCGTAGCCAGACTGCGAAAAGATTTCGCGAGATTACAGCGAGAGCAGATTGCCTGCATTAGACTCTTTTTTCTGGATGGTAAGGTGCGCTAACATGAAAATTACTTTGATGTTTCACACCCCCTGCCATACGCCTCATGGTGGGGTATTACTGTAAATGTGGCTCGAGTATTTTCCCAACGTATAAGGTACAAATATAAGATAAAAAAGGAAAAATTGCAATAGTACACTACGAGAAAGTAATAAATTTCACAAAAGCTTAGGATAAAACATTCAAATGAAATTACAAAAATATAATAAAATAAAAAAAGAAAAAAATGCAACAATACATTATGAGAAAATAATAAATATCACAAAAAACATAAAATAAAACATTCAAATAAAAAAATTAAAATTGTTATGAATGTAAAACATACTAAATATATACTGTACTGATGTGCCGCGAATCAAATGATGAATTACTGTTAGAGTGTTTCGGATTTTCGCTTCCCTTACATCTTCATTATGTGTGCTCTTCAGTGGCGCAGCGAGGGGGGGGTTTTAGGGGTTCAAACCCTCCCCAAGAGTCAAGTCCTATGACTAGCTTTGTACTTTTATTTCTGCTGAAGAGTACAAAACCCCCCCCTCGCTGAGTGGGGGTTATCACGCAAATCATACAGATACACTGCTTATCATGTGTTTGCTTGATAAATTCAGCTAAAGCTTCGCTTACCCGTAAATATGGCTCCGATTTCAGTTAAGGTGATGCTTTCGGTAGCAGAGTAGACATCGATATCAATGGGGCGCAATGATACGAGTGTTTCGCACACTATGTTCAACGCGTGCACTTCTTAAGCCTATCCTTTAGTTAGATAACTCACGCCATAAGATAAGATTCCCATGAGAAAAATTCGAAAGTGCTGATTTGTTTACTCCTCGAAAAAATACAAGGGAACATTCGAGAAGTAATTCTAAACTTGCACCCTGAAAACAGAGATTTAGATTACGTTTGAGAAACAAACATAATGATAAAACGCTCAGTTAGATCTTTTGCTTGTGACTGTTTCAAGGGTGTAAATTCAAAGGTAGGCTCGTGAGTAGTGCTTTCGAAAAATTCACAACAGTTCGAAGGAGAGTTTAATTTGGATTTCATTCAGATGGACATCCAAAAATTCCTTTCACAGTCCGCTAACAGCTCGAGGCCGCTATCGGAAAAAAACGTAAGTTAATGGCTATGTGTTTTTTTGTGAAATAACCATTATTAGATGCATAAATTAGGATTTTCTTATTTTAGGGCTGTTATCAGAGGACACATCTCAAGATGAGTTTAGCGACAATTGAAAAGCTACTTTTTCTTTTATTAAGCATTCTAGACGATTAAAAGTCTGCACGCAGTTGACTCTTCATTATTTGGGATGATAGAAAATATACTGATTTTTATTTTATGATTGCCTGTTAATTTGATGTATATTTAATAAAAATTTTCGCTAACCGTATTTCCGTAAACATTTGAAAAAGTATTAGAGCAATGAAAGATTTCAGTAAAATTTAATCTGCGATGATATTATTAATAATATACCATTTTCGAAGCAAATCTGTCAGCTGAAAGGTATTGTGCTCGTAAGTTACGCACATATTTATCGGAACTGTGACTTGATGACTTGAATTAAACTTGATAAACTGTTAAAACTGTGAATTAAATTCTTCAGCTTCCTTTTCAATGCAGCCAATTTTTTCTCTGGTGATAGAATCCCACGAAATGCATGACTTACCCTGTTAACCGCTTGGTCATGCAATGCCCATTCTAAATTTCAATTCATGGAAAATATTTGTTTTCCTTGAACACTCAGTGCGTAAGACTGGGTTTGCATCAGCTCTTTGCTGGTTAAACCACCTATTACTTAGTCTAAATAATTGTAAGTTGACGTGTTCTTTTTTTTCCCCTTGGTATGTTACTTTAATACTGCAAGTTCAATTATAATATCAACTATAATCAAGAGTCTACTGTATTTTTTAATGCAGCCGAATTTTTAATTTTCGGTATGAGACGCATTCAATGAAATACTTAGCTAATACATAAATAACGAAATCAGGCTTAATTGTAAGCCTGGCAGAAAATTTCATCTGATATAAATGATATTTTGTTTCTTATACAAACCTTGTGCAATAAGCTGTATATATACTTCATATCATTATTTTTATACATTGATGGCGTTTTCTTGACAGGCGATATTTCAATTAAATTCCAAAATCTGCTGATGATATAGTCAAATAACGAAAGATAATGAAATAAGCATGGGCGCGCCAATGTGGGGGAACAAATGAGTGGATGTTACGTTTTATATCGCTTGCCAAATAACCGTAGCTATTTTTTCCTTCCCACGCTTTGCAACCTCTAGGAAGAAAGAACTCTCGAAGACTCGGAAAGTTTATATCTAAATCACTAAAAAGCTTCAGCATAGAAAAAATGAGGTTTTAATAGATATTGGACGTATCCAAACCAGAAATCGAAAGAACACACTTGTTAAGTTTCCAATTGTTCGCTTATGTAAACTACTATCTTGCAAAGTGTAATAAGTTGGCCACATAAGCGTTAAACTCCTCTAGTTTTGAATGTATTTAGTTTTTGAAAGAATTGACATATATTGTAGTAAGTAGCGGGCATGAATATACTAGCCCCTGTAAAGTAGGCATTTTTCGTTTCCTCAGACCCCCCCCATTGGTAAATCCTGGCTGCGCCACTGGTGCTCTTGTAATGAGGATTAATATTAATGTTACAATTAGTTTACTTAACTATGATAGAATCATACTTAAAACGAATTTTTCTCGAAATATTGTTTTGTGTATCCATGGCAATCATATCCCAACAACCGCTCGAGAATATTCTTCAAATTTTCATAAAATATGTAAAATAAAAATATTGTTATATTAATATTCGTCGCCATTTTGTAACTAAGATATATTTTGAAATTTTACGATCGTCAACTACTCCTATGTGTTGTCGAAATAAATAATCAAGTTTTATTTTTAATTTCGGATAAATCATTTAAAAAGAAGGATGACCACCGCCCAAACACTTTTAACAAAACATGGTCATCTATTGGTGGCCATTTTGCATTTCCTTTTCAACATTTTTCTAATAAAACGAGATATCGTTCATATTTCACGACTATAAAATGTTTCAAATTTGCACTCTTTCAAATAATTCATAGTCACTGCCATAAATCTTTCGTTTTCCCTCCTCATTACAATAAAGGAAGAACGCACTATTGATAAATTCATATATATTCGTTGTATGGATATGACGTAAACCATTGTATGTATTACAAGTGGTGCTATTTATGTCTCTATATGTGTAATTTCAATGCTTCTTTATTGGGACTGCGTGGTATTTGTTAACTTGTAATGTTAGCTGTAGCCTGCCACAGAGCATACACATTAGTATCATTTCCTTTCGACAGAGTAAAAAAATCTGATGTGGCCAGCACATGACTTTCTCCATATATAAGATGTAAATATTTATCTACGACAGTAATTTCGAACTCTATATTCCATCTAAACTTTGAAGATGAGTAATTAATTTATATATATTATTATCTTTTACGTCACAAACATTATAAATAATGTTTTTCAGGACATGTTCGATGAAAAACGATGAAGTGGCTTTTCGCCCCAGCGCCCAGAGCGCCCACAACGTACATAATCAGCAACTTCCGGTTTATCAGTATTTCACAAATAACTCCTACACAATCCGTGATACAAAAATATGTTTCATACAAAAGTCATAGTAAATTACATTTTCTAAAACTTTTATTGCCAATACTATATACCTAAATATCATATTTATGGAGATATTTTGAAAACCGGAAATGAGCTTTGAAGAATGAAGCTCGACTTCCGGTTAACCGATTTACTCCAAAATCTAATCAACTCTAAACACACAAACCAAAATACTATATATAAAATTTGGTGTTGATCCGACAAATAATTTTTATGTTAGAGCGCCCACAAAGTACATAATCAGATACTTCCGGTTTATCGGTATTTCACGAATAACTCCTAATCAAGCGGTGATACAAAAATATATTAAATACAAAAGTTATAGTAAATTACATTATCTAAAACTTTTATAAGTAATACAATATACGTATATATCATATTTATGGAGATATTTTGAAAACCGGAAATGAGCTTTAATGAATAAAGCTCGACTTCCGGTTGAGCGATTTACTCCAAAAACTAATCAACTCTGACAGCACACACGCCACTACTATATATGAAGTTTGGTATTGATACGATTAATAGTTTTCATGTTAGAGCGCCCGCTATCACACACACACACACACACACACACACACACACACACACACACACACACACACACACACACACACATACACACAGACATCATTCCGAAAATGGTCAAAACGTGTTCTAGGGACCCCAAAACATGTATTTCCGTTGAAATCTCGAAGTCGAATTTTTTCATGAAAACAATACTTTCTCTATACTTCGTATATGGAGAAAGTAAAAATGCGAGTACCATTGTGATGTTAAAACGAAAGTCATTTTATTTGCAGCATTTCATTTTCATATATTCTTATATAAATCTGAAATTTTATACTAATGAAAATAGTTCTAACCAATTCTACGCTATTTACTGTGAAACCGGAACTAAGAAAATATGTTCCTTAGGTCTTTATTCAGCCGAGATTTATACTGAAAAGTAATTTCTTCAATCTAACCTGCCGTCAAAGATATCAATAGAAACGTAATGTATAGGTTTATAGAAATTGAGAGGAACATTTTGGGAGTGGATGTAAAAAACCCAAGGTATTATCTTAGGAAAAATAAATCCGCAGCAGGAAAACACGTACCTAAAAGGGGGGTATAAGAACCTGGGCAAAAATACTGATAATACAAGAAGATATAAAGGAAACCTATGAATAACATGGCAATAACTATGGTGGTGCTATAACAAATATTAGGCACATAAAATGAAATCAATAACTAGATGCATTTCAACCTTTCGCTCATAAAGACGAAATCAGAAGGAAAATAGCTCTTTAAACATGCTAAAAACTTCCAAAAATTAATGTAGTTTTAAAAATTAAAATACTAAATACAAAAAGGACTATGAAAGATTAAAGAAATTAAAACTACTGCATAGGACGTACAACTACATTAAACAGTATTGTAAAAATGATAGATCAATAAATATGTATGAAAAAATTGACCAAAAGACTTGGAAATATTTCAGGGAAAATATAGAAAAATGTAATCTGGTGCAACTAAACTGACAGCCATCAACGTGTTGACTTGTGCTGAGCTACATGTAGTGAAGAGTAGGAGAAGGCATATCAATTGACTGATTATCTAGACCAGGGGTTACCAAACGGTGGCACCCGTACTACACACTGGTGGTACTCGGGAACGAGTTTAAAGGGTTGAAAAAAACGTAATACAATTGCATTAATAATTAAATATGAAATTTTCTCAATTATGACGTTAAAATAAAAGAAGCCATTGGGCACTTTTTCGACAGTAAATATATGTTTCTAAAAAAATATATGACTGTTGGTACACCAAAATTTCTAATAATTTCAAGTGGTGCGCAGTTGCTGAAAGGTTGGGAACCCCTGATCTAAACTATGAGGGAGGCATTCTTTCTTGAAAGAGCAGGTGGGAATATAAGATTTTATACAAGGTAGATGAGTGGAAGATTTCCAAAATTTAATGGCAGTTACCGCAAAGGATAAAAAAACTATTCTTTCAATTGAGTACCTTTTTTAACCTCTAGTATAACAATTATGGGCAATCTAAGCTCACAGTTTAAAGAAGAGTTATTTCGGAATGTGTGTTCTCTGGACGCTGTAAGATAACATCAGGACGTGAAGTCTTCTAATTTATTTATTTATTAATTACATATGCTGCAAGTAGAATTTCTTCCAGCGGCAGCTCCAACCGTTGTTTATGAAAAAATTAATTCAAACCCCAATTCCTCTCACTAGACGTTACACGCAAACAATTATTCCAAAATTAACATCACTATCCACAAGCAGTAATCGATCATCGCAACACTAAAACAAGATCTAATTTATGTTCACCTCCCCTGTATCCCTCAACATGTACTCAACATATATACTATAATAACAAAAACTACATTTCACAGTTTATAATGTCACTTTTCAGTCAAAAATGTCACTTCGTTTTCACATCGGCACTTTAAAAATCACCAGATAATACATAACGTAGCAATATTGAATATAATTAATTACATAAACTACAGAATATAACTTTAAACTCCTTTCTAGTTTTGGTAAGGGTTTGTAGGCCTCTTCAGCCAACTTATTCCTTTCTTTGACCCCTCTATTTATGAAAGAATACTTGGCGATATCAGTCCTTTGTTTCCTGAGTTTTAACTTGTTTTAGAGATCCCCTCATGCAATATAATGCGGTTCCTGTTTTTAACTCTATCCATGCTTCTTCTCCGTTTCTGACCTCAAAGATACCAACAAGTCGATCTACTTTACTAATTGCGACGTTCGAGTCTGATCCAAGACATTTCTTCTTTTCTTACCTCCCAGAAAGTCCTTGCAGTGATTATAAATGAGGAACTAAACTTTTGGAACATATAAATTGCGTAGAAAATTGAACGATGCCTCGACTAGAGATGTTCTATAGATTAGCTTCCCAATTCTTGAAAATAAACCGCAGACTTTGCATTTTCCACAAACATTTATTAATACACGACTGGTTTCGGCCATACAGCCATCATCAGGTCTGATGATGGCTTTATGGCCAAAACCAGTCGTTAAGTGGAAAATACAAAGTCTGCGGTTTATTTTCATAAATGGCGTTCCACCAAGTAAAGTCAGTTCATATCGATTTTATTTCCAATTCTTTTTTTCCTTGAACCGCTTTTAGTTTTCCGTAGACCTCCCAGCCTGTCTAATGTTGAGTTTTTCTGTTAAAAATCAAAGTATTCTTTCCATTTGATTATCTTTTAAAATGTTATCTTTGGCTTCTGAAAACAACCTCAAAAATTAAAAAAACGGCTTGGTCACCCAATTACTTCTCTCTGACATGGACCCCTGTCAATCCTGACAGACCCCTTGGGATTCATACGGACCATTTTAGGAACCATGTTCCATATGTATACTGTTACCAGGAATTCTGTCCCTCCGCCGCCTATTTCTCAAGCTGTGTTCTTCCACTTCTAAATTATTGTTCTCCTATATACGGCATGACTTCCGAATCTTACCTTTCCAGTCTTAGTCGAGTCTTAAATTCCTTTTTAAATATACACTAAACTCTCGCTTATCCGGCCCTCAATGATCCGGCCTCTCAGTAATCCGGCCCCCTTCCCTGACGTAAAACAGAACCATGGAGTAACGCAATGAGTGCAAGCGTGGAAGAAAAATTAGAAAAGGAGAAAGTGGAGAAGGGTTATTTTTAGACCAGTAGGCGCCTACAATATTTGTATATAATATTGAAAACATATTAATTCATCAAAATCTGAATGACTTTAATAAATAATCTTCCGTTTTCATGCCGCAGTATAGTTGCAAGCTTTAACCTTAAATTAATTCGCCGCCTCGTATCTGTGGAATTATCACACGTTCGTATATATTTAGTTCTATATTACCATACATATCCAACGTAATATATTAAAAGTATGAATTACTCTTTATGGCCGCGCACAGAAAACTCAGTCACTACACAATGGTAACTCACGCCATCTCAGTAATCCGGCACTCACGCTAATCCGGCACCCCTCTGTGTAGGGAATGGCCGGATTAGCGGGTCTTGTGCAGTCGGTTTTCGAGTGCTGTCTCATAATAATAATAATAAGAGGTCTTTATTTGGGCGAGATTGAGACTAGGGAGTCTCCTCTTAAATCTAACCCATCGTCAAATGAGGGACAGAGAGAAAGAGATAGTTTGCAATAGCACACGAAAAAAAGTAGTATGTGGATTGAAAAAACCTAAGCTGAGGGCTCAGGAAAAATATCCACTGCGGGAAAACACTCACAAGAAGGGGAGTGGGGAAAACCTGCGAAACCTACAGATAGAAAAGTGTATTTTTGATGAAGGAGAAAGAAAAGAGTTATGATAGACAGGCAGTGAAAATATAAAAATTGTACAAAAAGAAAGGGAAAGAATAAATCTGCTCTACAAACAATCACATAAAATAAATCAACTTCACTAAACTGACATTAATTATAGATGAGTTAAAATAAACGTTGAACAATGGGAGATAAATCTCAGAGAAATGAAGAAAATTAAATTACATTAAGAAATACGTAGAAATGAAAGGTCTAGTACACTGAAAATTATCAAAAACATTGTTTATAAGAAATTGTTGAAAGACAACAAGAGAAAATAAAAAATATATAAATGTATTAGTAAATAAAAATATAATAAAAATTAAATAAAAAATAAAAAGATGTGCGACAATCAAAAAGAATAAAACATCTGCGGCTTACAATTTGAAAAATACTAAAAAATAATCCAAGTTAACTATTTGGTGTCTCATCGGTGCCAATGACTCATCTTCAAAACCATATTAATCCATTTTCTATTAAAACCTCTCATTCTTTAATTTATTTCCTACATAACATTATCGAGAAGTTTGATTTTTACTTTCTTCACAATTTTCGGATGCCATAAAAACAACTCACCTCTCTCACACCTTCTCTTTGAATGCTTCTGGTCTATCAATAATAAAAATAAATGGTTATTATTTCTCGGAATATCTTCAACTCTTTGCCTTCCAATTAAATCTTCGATCCTCTTTATCTCCCCCGTAAATCAGTTTTGAATATGGTTGCGAGATTTTGATCCATGCAATTCGTTTGTTCAATCCAAGTAATCATTTCTAAATTTTTGTTTTATTTTCCATTCACATTTCACATCATTGTTAAGTTTGTTGATAGTTCTTATTGTTTATCGTTAGATTTAATTGGCATCGTACTGTTTTTGACGTATTTTTAATGAATAAATAATTGAATCGAAATATAGTCGTACTACAAGTTAAATGTGAACCGAACAGATGTATTTTTGGCACGTTGCAACTTAGTAGCTAGTTACTAGTACGCTTGATTTCCTTCGTTGAGCTGAAGCTATAACTAGGACAAATAAAAACCCGTTTTTTGTCCCCGAAAATTATAATTACGGCTCTATTTAATGTCTCAGAACCTAAAAATGATATCCAAAATGACAAATAAGACCTAAACGTATTTCTGTTGGAGATACAATGATATCTCGATCTAAAGTTTTTTACCAGACATAGAGAAATGGACTCTAGATGCGGAAAAACGTAAGATGCGAAAAACAAAGGGTGTAGTTGCTATAGTTGGGACCACAAAATGTCAACCTAAGAGCCGGGAAAACGTTAGTAACGAGATCGTTAGCTCCGGATTTCATCGTAATTTCAATGTGTGCGAGGAAATGGTTATACTTATTAGTTATAAGAGTTGATAACGAATAAATAATCGCATCGGAAACATGGTCGTACTTTATCAAGTTAAATATTAACCAAACAGATGCATTTTTGGCACGTTGCAGCTTAGTACCTATTCTTCGGATATATTTTGGTACACTTGGTTTTCTTCTTTGAACCGACACGAGAACGGTATGATAATTTTCCTCTCGTTTGAATAGTTCTTAAAAACCGCGCCAATTTCAGTGATACTCCCCAAGTAATTCGAGAAGCCTTCCACAGATGGCGCGAGGTCTCCAGTTTCGTCGGCGCATGCCTCCGACCCCTTCCCCCTCCTCTCTCCCGTAATACCTTTTCTCTTCCCATTCCGTGGCGGTCTCCCGCGACGGCATTATTGCCTTGACCTGAGTGACCTAGATTCTAGGGCTCCGTCGTAGGAAATCAATATGGAAGCGACTGCTAGACCTTTTCTCTCTCTCTCGTCTCGGGCATCTATGCGCCACGTAGTTGCAATTCTCGAGTACGCGAGAGGTGGCGGCGCCTAGCGACGGAAAGCGGGACTAAAGGATTTTCTTTTCGGCAAGGACCACCAAGGTCAAAGGTAAAACTGTTTGCACTGCGGCGTAGGCCATTCTGATGCATGATAAGGTGCGCATTCCACGAGATGCGCCGAGCACCCGCGCACCGGGCAACGCAATCGGCGTGGGATGGTTGCCTCAAATATGTGGGTTAAACCATGGTGCTGCTGAATGTTCAACTGCCGACCTTAGGCCGATTGGGCGTTCGTATTCGATCAGAGGACCTATTGAGATACAATTAGGATACAGTGGCGGTGTTTCGCTGACTTATATGTCCCCGCATTGTGTAGATAAGTGCTTTGATGTTTGCATTCCCAAGTTTAGTGCGATCGGAACTCCCTTGCCTCATGATTGTGTTCCTCGTGCCAATTTTCGATGGAATTCATCTCAAGGAATAATGTGGAAATAATCCTGTATTAAAGTAAACTAATAACTAAACTAATTTTAATTTGAACTATTAAATTACATTTAAGATTTATTACTATGTATAATATAGAAATCCGAAAATATATCCTAAAAATATAAACAAAATCGATGCAGGGATACCTGGCATAGCCCCAGAATTAAATATATTTCTTTTATATATTATACATCTATAGATATCTTATACATTTTTGGCATAATATAGAAATCCCAAAATATATCTTCAAACTATATACAAAATAGATGCAGGGATACCTGGCATAGCCCCAGAATTAAATGTATTCCTTCGATAGCATCTGCTCTAGTGCCAAATATAGGCCTAATAGCCATAACTTTAATGTTGTAGTTGAAAAGATGTAGATATTTTAGGAAAAGTTATGAAATAGTTATAATATCATTCGCTGTTTAAGGGAAAAACGAACCAAGTTCATCTTGGGATCGAAAAATTAAAAAGTTAGGAATTATAATAGTGAAATAGGGAGTAAGGTCAATGACAGTAAAACCAATGACTTCTTACGGGCCCTATTTCTGTGTGCCACATTTAGAGAACAGCAAGGAAATAAAACTCATCATCAATAATGCCGGTCGTAAAACATTTTAAAGTTAAATATTTCCCAAATATACAGAAAATAAAGTTCACTCTTCAAATTATGTTAAACCTATAAAAATGCTGAATGAGGAAGAATATTTTCTAATTATCTGTAATTCTAGCGATGTTACCTACGGTTGAAATTTTATCTTGCAGTTAGAGAGTTCGAAATAATTGCTCAAAACCGTACATCTGCGATTATTTATGTATTCATGCTAGGTTATAAAAAAAGGTTTCAAAGGATTAATATAATCAAAATGTATGCACTTTGTTACAATTGACGAGGCGTTTTCTGTTGGGAAAACCAAATCAATACGAGTCCTGCGTTACTCTCATTGGTTGCCAATTACGAGTGTATCGCATCTTCATCGTACCAGATAACTGCAAATGGGTTACAACGGAATCGCGATTGTGGTATGCATATCGAAACTTGATAGGTGATAATAATTCCGAAGCAGTGCATAGTTGAAAGTAAACATCAATCTACGCTTATGCTCCACTGATAATGAAATTTTCCTTTATTATGAATTATGACGTTTGAGTTAAGTAATTCCAGAATTTCGAGAAGAATTTTGGCCTCCAAACAGTGCCAATATCTTAATTCGGCTCTGTATGTAACTGTATGAAAAAAATACTTAATTTTTCATCGTGAAAAGTGTAGGCTTCCTAGATGACCTTTATAATATCAATGAAGTGTTAGATCGAATTTGCCGAAGGAGAAATCGATCTTTTATGTATTAAATAGATATATTTAACGGCATTTTATCAATAAATTCCATAAAGGAAACATGCTCTCTGTTTCCAAATCCTGACAAGTGGAATACTTTTTCTTATATTTGATGTATAACATATTTATAATTATTTTACAATGTGTTGGAATATATATTTATTTATTGTATAACCACCGCAGTTAGTCGCGAGCACTGGGGGCGGCGTTAATTTATATAACAATTAATAAAAAATATTACTATGCGTAAATACAACAAACCCACCTAAATACAATATAATCACACACTTACGCATTTATAATAAATCATTGGCTTTCATATCCCTTATAGGCTTATTATAATCATTGGCTTTCATATCCCTCTACACAATAATCAAGAGATTTCAATCCCAGTAAAATGTTTTGGAGTAAGCGAATGTCGTTAATCCATACAGAAATGTAAACTACTCAGCCTCTATAAGTGTATTAAGGCATTCCGTTCTCTATATATATTTTCAAGTGTTGTGTGTTCTCCCATCCAATTAGATAAATCACTCCCTCATTTAAAAATTAAGGTCATACAAGTATCGCACAACAGTACCGCATGGAATAAATCATTATTCACCATTATCCCTTCCGTAAAATTAATAAATGCTAAAGAGTGGAGTGGGTGATTGTAATATTTATTGGCGAACGACCTAATTAATGCTAGCGCTAACAGAGTTCGTCCAAACTGACGGAGAGTAAATATTAATGAATTTTAGCGAAATTCAAAATAATGCCTTCTCATGAAACGTTAATTTAAAGCTTACGATGAAAAATAACAAGTTTTCTAAAAATTCGAACATTATTGAATATTGCATCCTGAAATAAAATAAAATCGTGAACTAATTTTCATGGAAATAGAGAAATGTATGCGTGGAGTTAGATTTTGAGGTTTAATTTCAACTCATTAATATCGACGAGAGTAATTTTTGAATCCATCCATTTTGCATTTATATTTTTTTCATCGTAAAACTTTTTCAACTTTCCTTCCATGAAAATATATAAATTCTGAATATTTGATCAATAGTTGATTAAATTACTTTAGAATTTATATAGAAATTGAAAAGCTGTGTTTCGCATCTCATAAAATATATTACATTATCATGAAAGCGTGCTTTGGTGATGTAACTGACTGGTAGTTCCGCATTTTTTATTATGCGCATTTTTTAAGTGCTGCAAACACCATTGTTGGGACACTTGCTGCAAAATTTCAGTTGCTCTAAGTGGAGATAAAATCGCTACTTTGAGTTATTTTTTATTTGTAAAATTGGTACACATGAATTGTCACGATGCCACGATGTTGGTGAGCCTGTTTCCTGTTATTAAGACGTAATTAGGTAATAGGACTAAAGAAATTGCTGGCTTTATAGGCTGGAATTGAAATCTTAATGATCTGGCATCTAAAAAAAATTTGGACCCTCATTTAGACATACTCAAAGTTTCATTATTACCCTGCATTTATTGGTGGTAAGAAAATGGTCACTACTTAGTAATTGGTGAGTTAACATTATCACTTTTAAAATATTGGCAGTAGTGCAGATGGATATTAAACCATTTATGTATTGGACAGAGATTCTTTACCATTTGGTGTCAGCGCTGTTCCCTTTGCCTAAGGTTGAGGACATCCGGAGTCAGTCGTCAAGTTCTGTTTCAATTTTACTTTTTGGTTCAATTATGGTGTTATTATTTCTCCCCTCGCTCAAATCTTATTATCGGAATTACTCTACAATAATATAATACAAGTATTCACAAATCTTGGTTAAATTAAACCTGATTGAATATTGTTTTAATTTTACTATACCCTAGAGAAAAGGTTCCCAAAGTGGGGACCCCCGGGGGTCCGCGACAATATTTATGGGGGTCCGCAGACGCTTTTAAAAATAGTAGAGGATACCCAAATTTTACAAATCTGAATTCTAAAATCTGAAACACTCTTGCCGATAAACGGCGGTGACGTCTTAAACTAATATTTTTTCCCTTTGAATTAAAAAGCAATAAATATATGAGTTTGTAATATTATTGTTTGGTTCATGCCAAAACTGAGAAAGGGCATCTGAGTTGTTTTCCTCTTTCAAGGGGTCCACGGACTGGGAAGTTTTGGAACCACTACCCTAGAGCATTTATAATAATCCGTGGGTTATAGTCAGGGCTACCATCGATTGGAGCCAAAAATTAGCACAGTCGGACCCAAAAATAAGATTTCTCACCAGAAAATAAGGTAAAATTGGTTAAGCAGTTTTATTTACAATATTTCGCATTGCCAATGATTTCCTCCAGAAATTCTTCGTCTTTCGAAAGAAGTTCATGCACCTCACAGCAAGTCATGTTGAGAATTATAAAGAAGGAACTATCCTTACGACTACATGCAATAATATGTCACGACTTTCTGTCCCAGCAATGTTGCGACTTTAAACTCCATCAAGTTCTCGAACAGATGCTTCTTATTATATACAATGTCAGTGACCATTCGATCGTTTTCGATCTGGATAAAATGAGACAAAATAAGCATGCACTATGTAAAATAAGCACAATTTAATTTTCTATGATTTTCTTCTTTAAAATAAGCACGTTAAAATAAGCCCTGGTCCATCCAATTTTGGGGTTATAAAGCAATATTTTGGGAAATATGTCGTATCTGATGTGGCTCATATTTCAAGGAATGGTGTAATATAACATTCCATTGGTATATATGTGACTTTTGACATAAAATGGCGGGTTTATATCTAAAAACATTCAAGAATTTACAAGGAGAAACCGTTGCCCATGGGCAAATATCTCGCAGTTGGGAGATCCGTGTTTGAGACCCGATCCCGTCAGACATTTTTCATGCCCGTTCTTCTTTGGAAAGCTATTATTTATTTAGACCGTTTGGGTAACTGAAGGAAACGGATTGGCTCAAGAATAGCCTACTTATTCAAGCCCCAGCATGAGGGGGATTAAATCTTATAAAGGCAGCATCATTATAATGTGGATGACGAACAATATAAGTAATTTGTTACGTATATTTTTATACTTTACATGTAATATTAACATTAAGTGCGAGAAAATGAAGCGGAAAGCGGTTCATGTAGAAAATTTTCAAAGTTACTTTGATTAAAAATATGACCGGCACAACCCCATTGATGCTAATAACTGTTAACTAAATTATGTTAGGATTCACTGACTCTATGATTCGTAATGATGTACTTATGTCCATGAGATTATAAATCATAAGGATGTATTGTTGTTTTTCATAGAATGAAATACTATTTGTAAATGTTGAATTATGTACATGTCTGGACTTCTGTCTAAGGGAGGTTTCCCTCCTATGCGCAAACGCTTGACAAATATTGTTTTTTCCCCTCAATTTACCCCGTAAAATTAGAATAGGACGATATACTTTGTGAAATCCACACAAAATTTATTTGCGACCGGTTTCGTAAGTTAACTTGCATCTAAGTGAACTTACGAAACCGGTCGCAAATAAATTATGTGTGGATTTTGCTAAGCATATCATTCTATTATGGCTTTCCACGAAGTCACCCCTGCTAATATTGATTTCATAAGAATAGGACTATTTATATCTTACTTGACCATGTACGACTGTATATATGTATAATTGAATAATATGTAATGTATAACAGATTTTTTATCTAATTGTAGTTTTCATGTAATAATAATAATATGATTTTTGTCATTTTATAAAAACTGCAATGCGTCCAACGATTTTCTACTTTTACCTCGGAATGTGAAATATTGATGACGGAATTGGAGAAAATTATATAATATTTGCGTGCTCTCAATTTCTGGCAATTACGGTCGCTCTTGGCGTTTTTTAGAAAAAAATTACCATTGAAAACACGAAGATAGTATATCGAAGTTATTAAATGAAACGATTTCGGGGGATATAGATAACTCGATAGAGGCGCAGAGAATAATAACGATGCAACATTCCCCTTCAGTGCTTCCGATTAAATGATCGATGGTAGTCAATTACAGAGGCTTAGGAATTCCAGTCCGATATTTCTCATTAGCCCTTATTTCGTATTTATTGGATATTTCGCATTAGTTCATTTCGGAAGAGTCATACGTTTACGCGGATTAACCTGTCAGGAAGAAATGGGAAAAATAATGAGAATTAATTAATAATCGACGGAGGGCTTTTTAATTTGCTCGTTTTCATACAAAATTGGCGGTCCATTGTTGAAGTGGAGGAATTTTGCGCAGCGGATCGTGCCCAATCAAAATATAGGTGCTTTGCATTCACATTCGTACATGTATGCACACTCATTCAATTAGGGCGAAATTGAGACTTGATAGTCCGGTTTTGCATCCAACCCGTTACTAAGGAATTGAATTATGACAATAGAATATGAGGATCAATAAATAGATATAAATTGATAAATAAAGTCTTTATTTTAGGCGAAAGTTAGACTATTGAGTCTCCTCTTTCATCTATCCCTTTGTCAATTTAAAATACATCTGATTATAAATAATAGAACTAATATAATTAATACTATTTTTAAACGAGTCATATCCATAAATACAATTCAATGGTAAGTATATAATTTATACAAAGAAATATTTGATGAAATTCTCGTGGTAGCCTAAATATTTATAAAATCATAAATTTACAATGAATAGGAAGAAATTAGGTGTGTATTAAAAAAAACTTAAGCTTATGAAAAAGTATGGGCAGCAAGAAAACACCTACAAAAAAGTTACAAAATATACCTTTATCATTAACTAGAACTAAGATAATGGTACACAAATAACTCTCAATTAGTATACACCGCTAATAATCTACCTTTAAATATAACTTACCTAAATAACCTTTACATTCTATATAAGAATGTAGTAAGATTCTATGAATATCAATCAATTGTAGAGAAACTTAAAAAGAATGTATAACATGAGCATGATAAGAATAACTAGTAAGAACACTCTTCATATCTATGGGTTCCACTGAATGATAACAAATAATTGATAGTTCAAACGAAATTATGAGAGCCACATAAAAATATGTTGAAAAATAAAAATAATATTATTGCAATTATATAAGAATACATAGATTAATAAGGAAGAGAAAAACACGAAATGTAGGACCAAAATACCATAAAATACATAATTAAACATTAATAGAATATAATGACCTGTTGAAGCACTTGTAACATTACTACTGCTACACCTACCAGTTAAAATAAATGAATTACTAAATTTATATAAGAGGAAAGAAATTAAAAACAAGTTCGCGAGAGTTAAAAAATGGTGAATACAGAAATTGACCGAGGCGTCGGTCTATTTCTCGCTACGAAGAGTTGAAGGTGTAAGGACAGAAGCGTAAAATACAAGGATGCACAAAATATCATACCAATAAAAGTACTGAATAAAATATTACGATAAATAAAAATGTGATTGAAAAATGAGAAATGTTTTCAGAGAATTGCGGAATAATAGTTCAGAACAGAAATGATTCTATCAAAATCAAAATTCCAATTTTAATATTGACGAAAACCCTCGTCATGTGCAAACATTTTGATATTTTGCACGATTTTTTCCAAAACTTATCTCGTTGCTATGCTTATTTTGGAACATTGAATTGAATTTTTTATGTACAACTTTATATTACTGAGACAAAGTTCTGAAACCACGGATTTCTTTAAACTGGTCCAAAACAGGCTCCTTGTGTACTCTAATTGGGCGAATATGATTCTCATAATTTTTGTGTCGAGAAACAAATAAATTTTTGGGAATTCAATGGAAGAAACAGATGAAAAGATTAACTTTCACATAACCACAAGAAAACATCTTGCGGTTAAGTATAAGTTGATCTTTTCATTAGTTCCTGATGGAGACTTATCCCGAAGTCACTGTCCAAACAGAGGATTCTATAAATTTAATGAAATTTCTTGTTTAATGGTTTCTTCTTCTGATTATTTGCCCCAATTATAAAATGATTTTTCGTGAAACTGTTATATTTTTAATTTTTTTAATATTATAGGTGAAATAAAACAATATCAATTTTTTATTAGTGCAATTCAGTGAAAAATTCTCCTCTTATTCTTATCGGATAGGAAATTCACAATCTCGTTTAGTAAAGGCCTCCGTCAAGCTTGGTAGAAAAAATTGAATCGAATCATATGGCAATGGTAACTGATTTCATAACTTTGTTATTTTGAATTTACATAACTTATTATTTATTTGTTTATTCCACACAAACGTCCATATTCTAGACCCTTACAGTAGTAGGTAATTAACGACAAAAATGAACGAACACACCCGACAATTCCCAAATCGGAAAAATCCGACTAGCCGCGATCCGAACCCGGGACCGTGGGGTTGGAGCGATAACGTGCAAGCACGCTAACCACTCGGCAACCACGGTTATTATTGGAATCCATGGCGCACATTTTTTATTACTTAATATCTTACAATTTTCCTAGTTTTCATTTAAGAATGAATATGTGAATTGCACTCACCCCTTCAACATGTTCAACTGTCCTGGAGATTTCAACATCTGCCTCGCTGATCTCTTCCGTCCAAGACCCGCCCTCACTCTTAACGTACTCCTTGTGTGTCATTGGCGAGTCCGAGATGAACAGCAAGTGTCTGTACGCGAACCAGTTCGACTCACAATCCTCTCCACTCAATGTCTTTTCCATCACCTTCTGGTGCTCCTTCGAGAAGTAGGATCGCAGGCTCTTTATCTTGTTTTTCACTCCTTTGACGGTCAATCGATATTTCGCAGCCAACACCAGGTAGGCCTCCATCCTCATTGCTTTGTTTGTGTAGTATTTGTCCCTTGGGTCCCACAGTGCCCTGTACGACTTGTAGTCCTCGATGAAGGCCAACGTCTGTTCGGAAGCCATGGCTAAGCAAAAATGTTCCTTTGGGTTACCTGCATTGAAAGAAAGACTTCCTCCACGGCTGGGGAAACGTGCGCCTCTGCGTGCGTCAGATGAAACGACCGGGGCATGCCATCACGCGATGTGCGCAGAATGCATGCGCCATGGCTCATGCGTCCAGCGCAAGGGAGCGTAACGAAAGATAAGGCGGTGTGGTGGAGGCAGGTGTTTTGAATGCACAGCATAAGATCCCAAACCTTTTTTTACCGTGGACTCCCCAGCCTGCCTAATATTTCTTCCGCTGTCTTAGTGAATGTATTATAAATTGAATTTTACCTTCTATAATTTATTATTTTCTCCCTTTTGTCTTTTCAATCGTTTAAACGGTTTCTGATTATTGTTTTATTCACTAGTATATTAATAAGGCTATTTTTACCTTCTTACATGTAAATCTGTAAATATTTGTTCTTTTTTGTATTTATATGGTTGGTTGGTTATTGGTTTGTCTTCTTGACTTTTAAACCTTATTTAATTTGATTTCATCACTAAACATAGTTTTCCTATCTGTAAGTTTCGCTGGTTCTTCACACCCCGTTCTTGAGGGTGTTTTTCTGCCAACGGAAATTTTTTCCTAAGCTCTTAGATTAGGTTTTTTAATTCCACAAAGTAGTCTTCTTCTGTGTTCTTTTTATTCAAGCTGTCTCTTTTTTACATTTATGTGACGAAGGGTTAGATGTAAGAAGAGACTTTATAGTCTTAATCTCGCCCTATATAAAGTCTTTAATTATTATTATTAATATTGAATTTTTCTGTTAAAAAGCAATATTTGCTTTCCATTTGATTTTATTATCTGTCTATTTTATCTACTACTACTACTGTAAATACCACTATATATTAACTGTTTCTTCTACTCAAGTCTTTATTTATTGATTGCATAGCTGGAAAGATTACAAATAAAATGGATATCTCATTGATATCTATCTTGTTCATGGAAGTGATAACATGTTCATCCTATCATCTTCTACCCCTGAAGACGAACGAATGACTATTGTAATGTAGGATGAATCTAAATCTAAAATCTTAACCATCTGCTAAGCTTCTACTGTTTTACATCGTTATCTATTGGATTTAGATATTTACCCGCGAGCGTATGGCAGGGAGTGTAATTACAATATAGTGTGGTCATATTTCTACTGTCGTAACATCTTTTTTCGGGCACTAAAAATTCAATTAGAAAACGTTAGCAACCATGTTCCCAATTTTATATCGCCGTGTCTTAGCTTCGGAGGGATTCCAACAGATGGGGTTGGATGCTGTGAAAGGATCCCCTCTCATCTCCTACGCGTATTCATTGGTAGGAGGGGAGGAATCTCTAGGAATAGCTTTTTTCTCTTCGGTTGTCTGGTCGTTCGAAATAGAGGCAGGGGAATCTACTTTCCATATTGGAGGAGGGAATGGTGTTCGGGATGAATGGAAGGGATGGTGCAGGTCGGGTGCTGTTAGAGGTAGGCTATGGTTCTCCGTGAAGACATCTGATGCATTTGGGAGGTCGTTTGGAAGTCCCAAGGAACAGGGACAGTGTGGATACTCGATGCATTAGCACAACTTTGAATGGGCTCTCACGACATCGTATTCTACAGAGAAATTCTACAGAGGCGTAGAAATATGGAGTGGCAAAATGGAAATTTCCTTTGGTGCAAAAGCAGTGGAGGGGAACCTAACAAAAGACGAGGCCTCTACTAATGTGTTTCGGTAAACTACACTATTTGAAACACATTTTCAACCATAAGAATCCTGATAATGCAACAGAACCACTCTATTGAGTCGACATTTTTGACTGCACCAAGATCCACTAAACTCGAGCGAAATGTTATAATAATAATGGAAATTCTCTTCATCTCTAATGGAAACAGGAAGACCCCAATTACATCCATTTCAATTATTATTACTATTTACAAAGACACAGAACCATTCCCTGGGCAGAAAAATCCAACTAGCCGGCATTCGAACCCGGGACCTTGGCGTTGGAGTGCTAGCTGGCTAACCACTCCACCTCAGCCTGTATAATTTAATATTTTAACGTTCACAAATATTACGAGGTGTATTGTGAGAAATGCTAAATCGGTCACTTTCTAACAAGGGTGTTTCTCTTTTCCGTGTAAAACGTTATCCTAAATATCGCGAAATAGTAATTAGAAATTCTTATAACAACGTTAAATCCAACTCTTCGGTCAAGGAGAGCTGACATTCGTATTAAAGGAGACAGTAGAGTCAGATTTTCCAAAATAATTTCGATTTTATATGCCGAGGAAGTCAGTTGGTGAAATTGAGTATATTACTGAGTTTTCCTGCTTGGGAAATTACGCAAGCAATATATTTTGCGTTTATCAGCATAATAAAAATTAAATTCAATCCTTACTGTTCTTATTGGATTTTACATAAATTGAAATAGAGTGGGTTTTGTTAAAATGAATAGCGATGTAAGGTTCCGCAGAGCGAAAGAAAAAGTAATGCATTATCTACGTTGTTAGCAGTTCCTTAATTCGGGCATTGCCCGAAATTTGTACTCACTCGGCGTTGTAAAAATTTCGGGCACTGGGCGAAATGAAATACTCACTCCGCGGAGGGGAAATTATAATTGTGTACAACTCCTCACTGAATGCTCATACTAATTGAATGTCTATGGGATCTGCTAACCTTAAGTATTAAAGAAAGAAATGAACAGCAGACTTCGTATTTTCCACAATTTTTTTCTTTTTGATGCGGATGACTGTAAGGTCGAAACCGGTCGTGTAAAAAAAACATTCTTGTGGAAAATACGAAGTATGCTGTTCATTTCTTAAATGGCGTTCCACCAAGTACGGTCAGATCACATCGAATTTATTCTTAATGCCTTATGTATTAATTCAGGAATGAATAACATTATTCTATTATAGTCTCGTGTAAGTACGGCTGAGCATAATCTGCTCTCGTGAACAAAAGAATGAAAATAATCAAAATATGTCACAAAATACTTTCGGAGACATAATGCCATTTCTATGGAGATTTGCTGTAAGGGTCGAGAAAGATAAATAAGAATGGTTATAATTTATTATCCAGTCTGTAAATTTTTCTTTGTAAGATATCACCATTCAAGCAACTTTAAGGAAGAAAAGGCCGCTTACTTCTCAAGGCTTAATCCTGAAAGCGCCATTTGTGTTTATTTTCATTTTTTTGTATGAGTAGAATCAACATAATTAATAAATAAATAACAGTACCTTACTAAACTGTATAATGCACTTTTAAATAAAATGTGAACTCACAGTAAACCAAGATACATTCGGCTTTTCGGATCCTGTAACCTTAGCTTATTAAAGTTGAAACTCTGACCCCTATGTTACATGTTAACTATCTTCCCTCATCCTTGTTGACACTGAGGTAGATAGAGTTTACAATTTTGCATTAGACTAGCATGTATTACAAGCATGATACTTCTATTGCGAAAAAAAGTTACCTATCGTTCACCTTTATTATGAATAACGCATTCATGAATCACCTGAGTTAGTGATCGTGCAATGGTTTTACTCCTTTGGTTACTTCTTTCGAAAGGGTTGGGCTCTAAAAAGAGACCTTTTACAACTTCGGAGATATTCTTCTAGAAGCCCTGAGGGATACCATCGCCCAACGCTGAATTCCATTTTTATAGGCCATGAAGGACGATAAACTACACGCCCCCTTGTGTAGTAGGAATTCTTCTGGTTGTAAAACTTGCTGAATCGCGTTTTCTAGGACGACGTTAATTTTACAAAATGCTTGTTTATTGTCTGCATTCACAGTGAATCTATACATGAATTGTAGTAATACAATAAAAGGGATTTTCTGTTTATGAGAAAAATGTTTTGGGAACACATTTCAAGTTTGTATTTTCGATCTGATACGGATTGACGTATTTCATAACCTATTTTAATTAAAACCTTTTTTCTGTATTCAAGAAATAGCCAGAGGCACCAGGCCTCACTTTATAGTTACCGATGGAATTTCTTATCTTTAATTGATCTTGTACTCAACACTCATTTTCTCGATGGAATTATTATCACATCACCGGTAACAAAACAGAGAAGTTTATTTCGTCACGTTACATCCAACCGTAACATTCCTTCTTTTTTATTTAATTGATAATGAAATTTTTTCATGCAACAATAATCTTTCCTTTCTAATAAATGTAGATGTCAAAGGCAACGAATATTTGGTGTCCTTAGCACACAAATTCGCTCTCCTTAAAACATAAAATATATTCTACGTATAGTCTCCGAATTGTGATTTACCATCCCAATTTACACAAGTTTTCAATGAAAGAAATATGGACTTAACTTCCCTAACCCTATTCTGTCACATTTCTTTATCATTGAGAACTTATCTTTATTTTACCTCATCTATAAGCTAACCATTTAGTGTTAACCAAAAAAGCCATGTAATAAACATGCCGCAGACAGTACTACCAATTTCAAAGGAAAGATGAAGACGTCGCAAGTAGTTCAGAATAATCCAATTCTATCTCAACCGTACTCCCTACGCAAGAAGATCTGTTTCTTAAAAATTTCTTTGGTTGTTTCCTTTTGTTAATAGACAACTTTACAAAAATATTAATTCTTACGATATTTTGAACTCTAGAATAATATGTAAACAGAAACAGTATTGGAAATAAAGGTAAAGTTTTCACTTAGCTTCCTCTGACCTCCAATGATAATACAGTCAACACTTTACTGTAATGTTTTTGTCGATGGATGGATCATACACTTTGATATCGCAGAAAATAAAATATGTCGTACCTTTTATATTCATAACACCTGATAAAATAACAGAATAATTATTTTTAGGCTTCATAGGTTATAATTTATAAACTTTCCCTAATATGTTAGTATTGTATATGTAAATTATCGATAATGTTCTTTCAAAATATTTTTCCCCATCTGCGAATTAATTGTTAGCAATGCAATTCCTTGCGGCAAAGATATCATTAAGCGGTCGTTTGTGCTTGCATCTATTTTACTATTATCGAGAAAAGAAAATTACCCAAGTCACTATCATCATTGCATTTGATGCTAACATATTTTACTATATTTTTTGTCCGTTAATATTATGATATTGACAGGTAAAAAGCATAATTTGGAGTTTACAACATCATTCTGGTGAAACTTTTCAAATTTAGCACCAAAATAGTTTTCAGTCCTAATCGAATACTTAGCGGATGACGAATAGCTGTCCGTGTATGAAGTAAATGACGAAAAATAAGCCAAAGGAACATATTGTAACATAATATACATAAATTTCCGTCTCATACGGTTTGCTTTGATAATAGTGGAGAAATTTCACACACTTCTTCAGCGGTTTCCGTAGTGTAGTGGTTATCACGTGCGCCTCACACGCGCAAGGTCCCCGGTTCGATCCCGGGCGGAAACATTTTTTTTTCGCACGCCACTGCATTGCTTATATTGTTTAGAACTTCAGAGATTGTATCATAGAAATTTTGGACAAAAAGTTTGGCCTTCAGAAAGAATAAAGTTGTGTTTTTGAATAAATTAAATGTTTTTTTTTTCCGCTGTAATAATATTGGGAATAATAGTTTAATACAGAATAGTTTCTTCTGGAGAATTTGTTTTTACTATTTTTATTCCTAATAAGTATGAATGGAATCCAAATATGAGCTTCTTAGATCGATTTTTCTAAACTGATGCGTCTTAATCGATGTTCCGCGGCACATCCGTACTGTCAAATGGTGTTATTGAGCGAAATTTTATGGATTTCATGTAGTTCTTATTTTAGATTACCAATGACATTTAATACGTACTATAAGTATAATACGTCTCCAAAAAGTGAAATTTTAATTTTTATCATAATATCAAAATATATATCAATCTACGCTAAGTGCTTTTTTGATCTATGAAATACATCGGAATACCACAACACATCGAGACCTCTTTACTTGTAATTTTACTCAAATGCACGCCATTTATTTTCCTATGTTTTCATTGTTAATCGGATTTAGTTATGGTATTCATACAATATCTCTTAATAATGTTCTCTTAGCCTCATTTGGAAATATTTTAGTTTTTGATTCCGCTAACTTCTAGTTCAATTGTGATTGTGGCACAGAGAACGAAAAATCCTACTAAAAAGACTATAACAAAGTAAAGTTGTATATTTAATTTTCTTCGTATATTACCAATCCGAATCGTTCGCTACTTCGCTACGAAAACGTAATTACTTTTCTATGAAAACAAAATTCGTAAGTATTCGATTTTTCTATTCAACAGCTCTGTAAATTACCGTATGTGATATTTTTCTTTATTTATAAATGAATTGAATGTAAATATATTTTGAATTATTTATGGTAAATAAAGTCCTTTGAATTAGTCAAAATCAACTCAATAAATTACACTTTGTCGTATTGTTAAGCCGATGGAATTAATCTTTATTCCCATTTTAATAAAAATTTGTATAACATCAAAACGGGTGTTTTTACCCATGAGAGACAGACAGCAATCAATTATCTAGAGCAGTGGTCCCCAACCTTTTTCAGATGGCGACCCACCTTTCCTTCTCGGAATACCTCCACTGTTTATCGGTCCATGGTGGAGTAAAAACCCTAATTTGCATCGTATCCCTTCCTTATGTACGTATAATTTACCATCAAATATTGGTTGTATTTATGGTTTATTCGGTGGTTTCTGATTTTTTTAGGATTTTTTTAGGATTTTAGGATCGAGTCGCGACCCACCGGTTGGGAACCGTTGAATTAATTTGTATTAATTGGTAGCCAACCTTTTATAGGTCAAGCGCCAACTATTTATTTTTAATTTGAAATGTGTCGTAAAATCTACTATTGTGTGTTATATTCTATAATAATGTTTAATGTAGAATTAAACCCTTCAACTTCCACGGGGGTAACCCAGTTACCCCAGCGATAGTTTGTCTGTGTTATTTAGGTTAAACATTTTAAAATGATTTCATGCCTCTATGTATTTGTTCTTCAATATATAATAATTTTCTACTTTGCAAATTATTTCGTTAATCGCGTTTTTTGATGTAGTTTTATTGAAAAACCTTGCTGGGGGAACTTGAGTTACCTCTCTTGGTAGCCGAAAGGTTAATGAAAGCGAAATGAATACGCTCTCTAATGATTTCCACGGTAGGCTTTTATATATTTAAGCATTTTTATGACTGCGTATTGCTTAAGAAATTAACCATTCTATAAAATTAATGGCCCACTTTTGTCGGATGCGCCATAGGTTGGCCAATCCTGCTCTAAGTCCTTTTCCCAACGAATCCCCGTCATAATGCCTACACTAACACTTAGGATCATCTGCTCCTAGTAGATCAAAAACTAGTAGGTCAAACGTGGGGAACATAAAGCCGTTTGGTCGCATACGGTCTTCTCAGGCTGTGAGTACCGCCTTCTGCTCACTTACTAAAGCATTTTCACTGGTTTTTGTTCCCTTTTTGATTTGTATAATAAGAAAGCGGATTAAAATAGAAAATAAAGAACAAGGCTTCAAAACGCTCAAGCCATACAGCCTCACGTGCAAAAGTATTTACTATCCTTATTCCATAATAGATACAATACTTTGGTTAGTATTTTCATTACAATTTCAATACAAATAAAGATGCAAAAAAAGGAATAAATTAAGAAAAGGTTGGAGGAATAGCTTTCCTAGGCTAAAATTCGCCCAAAAAATAAGACGGCAATATTATTATTATTATTATTCAAAAGATGCATTCAAACGGTTTTGCTGTAGGATTTCAACTTTTAAGTAAATATATCTAACATTATTTTTGGGATTGTTTTCTTTTCAAATTGTAAGAAAGAGCAATAAATCAATGCACTTGTATGATACGTTCGTCGTGAACAATGGATTAATGACTGAGGTTTGGACATCGTGTAGCATTGCCAAAATGTTGAGTATTTCCGAATATTTCGTTCTGTTTGTTTCGGAAGTACTCAAAAAGTTGAGTATTTCCGAAACAAACGGAACGAAGAAGAAAAAAAGAAGTGGGTGTTTCGAAATGTGTGAATGATTGTGAGAGACATACTTGCCAAGAATTCGCAGTATTTTATTCTTCCTTGGAATTGGAAATAAATTCTCTATACATTTTTAGTGCTTCAGAAAAGTTTACAGAGGCCATGTTTTATCTATTCTTCATTTTTTCATTTAGAAAAAAATCTAGTTGCTGTTACTTTGGCAGATACCCGCATTTTGTATGTGTCACTGTATCGTCTGTAGTGGTTGATTCAAGTTTATGGCTTGTTTCCTTATATATATATATTTAATTTTATAAAGTTTCAAAATGTCTTTAGTATTTTGTAGCATAATTAAAGTATCACAGTCGTTGGCGATGTCTTACAGAAATACGTCATGATAACAAAGAGAAAAGTACGTTTTTAGTATTATCGTTACGTTACGTTATCGTTTTTAGTACGTCGTTATCAGTATTTTTTAGATTCATTAGCCTACCGTGTGTTTGAATATGAATTCATTTACCTACCGTGTGTATTAATAGATTTAGCTTATTCAACAAGACTATTGGAAATCAACCTCCTAGCCACTTTAACGGGTAAAATGTGCTGTTTATACGCTTTTAAATCTCGTTCGAATTTGATGAAAATTGAAAGCGATGAGTACCCATCGAAAAAACCAGGAATATAATTTTATAGCATGCATCAACCTTACGATGTATCAAATAGTACAATAATAAAATAAGCAGGTTTCAAAAACGTGGTTTTAAATTATTAAATATTTAATCATATTAAATTGTACTTAGTTAGCTAAATTAACTATTACGCGTAAGTTTAAAGGTGTTTTATGGTTTGATCATGCATTGCTTCGCATCGCGTTTCTAGTGGGTTTTTGAACGGGTACATTAATTACTAGGCGATATTATGGTGACAATGTTAATACCGGGGAACCTAAGAATTGGATGTTGATGGCATAAATCAGATAATAATATAACATTGGTGTCACTGAAAATGAAAAAAAAGAGTTTATTCATTCAGAATTCGTTGCAGTTTGATCAGAGCACCAGTTGGAAACGATTATCAATTAAATCCGTAAATGTGAACGAATTTCAATAGCAATTTAATTAATTTAAAGTTTAAGTTCTTATCTGTCTTATGTTGTTAGAGTTTTTAACCTTGAAATTGTTGATTATTTAGAAAATTTGCATTTTAATTCAAGAAATCATGGTTATTTCTAATGCATGGTTTGATTTTTGTATTTATATGCAGTTAATAATATAGTTGCGTCATTGAAAATTATTTCGAGGTTTATTAAGAATGTGTAATCAGGTTTACATGTAAAACAACCGTCCGGAAATTTATAAGTAATAAGCAAGTACATTTGAAAGTAATAAGGATTAATTTCATATTGGAATAAGCCGTGGGCTCTAAAAGTTTCTGGCGAACAGTTTTTCAAACCAATTTCGTACTCTGAATGTTGAAACGTATTCCAAAAATTTGAGCTTTTAGTATTTCATTTATAATTAATTCCTTGTTTGCCAAACAATTGTTCCCCCTGGAAGTTGGTGCTTCGGAGGGCGCTGTCCACGAGCGGATATTAGGTAAATGCGTTTCATCAAGGAGATGGCCTTCCATCAGTGGAAGAGGCCGAGAACATCAGCGGCCCTTTCCTCTCTCTTGTTTCCTCTCAAAGTTGTTCTCTTCGGTAATAAAAGACTCGAACAACGCAATGCGATTAGGACCGTTCGCGTTGAAGAAATAACATCGGTAGATTTGATTAGATGGGCCCTCACTTGACGAGGCTGGGCCCCAAAGACCTCTAATCCGCTAAACCCTTTATTTTTATGAGTAACTTGTATCAATAGAACTGTTGATACCTGTATACCGCAGTATCCGGTAATTGATACTAGGCTACTATATACGCTTACTTTAGAAGCTTCCTACAGCTTGGCGCTGTAGTACACTATTCTCCCGCCTAACTTGAAGGCAGAACTTGCTCGGGAAACACCAAAGCACCTAATCTTATGAAAAAAAAACTTGCAAACTAATTGACTCGAGTGTAAGCCTAGGGTAGGAAATGCAGTAGCTACTGGTAAATTTCAAAATCAAAATAGATACCAATTGAATCACAGTGACTAAAGCATCAGTGGGTTAACTGATAAAATCAATTTATTTTTACCAGTAAAAATAAAATATAAGATACTGATACACATCTACAAGTTAAAAAACACACTAAAAACAACGACCAGTTTCGGCTCGTTCGGCCATTATCAGGTGCGGAGTCAGGAAAACACAAAGCTTTAGGCCGGGTGGCCACCAAATGCGAAGCGAAGCTAAGTTGAGCGAAGTTACGCCGAATGGACAGGACTTTCACAAACGAACCTATACTTTTGAATGCAGCTGTGGCCACCGGATACGAAGCGGAGTTGTGCTGAGAATTGTGACGTCATTTACCTTCGCAAGGCACATCTTCCGAACGGTCGTGGTTCGTGATGAAGCGAAGTCAGCTTCCCCCTCCACAGCTCACAACGCGGTGGAGGGGGGAGCCTCTCGCTTCTTTCCTCGGCAGTATCTGAATTGTTATCAGTTTGTGAAAGATTTACACTCATAAGCTTGAAAGGTGTGATTAATTTCAAATTATATCTTTCTTTCAGAAACATTGTAATGTAATTATTGATGACCGATTCCATTTCACAAAAAGTAATCACTTTGTCAATCTGTGATAATTGTGATCGGACCACTTAATTAAATTACTTCCAATGTCGTTACACTTCAATTAAGTACTAATTTAAGATATTCAATCGTCTTAGCGGAACGCAATCATTGTGAAAATGTCGTCCGATAGGTTCAGTATAGCCGAAAAAAATGTTCTCATAAATTTAATCATTGAACGCAGGTCAGTTTTTGAAAATAAAAAACTAATGCTGTGACATCGTCAGCAGGTAATTTACTCGGAGAGGAACACCAGCTTAAAAACCATAGCATTACGAAAGAAATAAGAGTAGGATACTCATTTATGCACCCTTAAAAAGAATAAGAATACGACGATTTGAAGCAGATTTAAAGAAATGGCTTGTGCTCCTCTCCGAGATATTTACTCGTCAGCAAAAGTTAAACGTTGGATGAAGAGTGAAGAAAAATTTAATTGCCATGCTTACGTGAGTAAAGTGATTAATTTTTTTGATGCTCGTAACAGAAACATTTATCCATGTTTGATATGAAACTAAGAACTATTTATAGTATCAGTTCCGTCATTACAAAATGAAAAGTGTACTCGAGTGTTGTACGAACGACAGGAAACTTATACGCTATTAGCGAAATAGATAAATGTGTCCAATGGCTGTAAGTAATATCTTAATAAAAGTGTGCCAGCGTAGTTATTATAACAGAATCCGTCTCTTACGGAAATTCCGTGATTTAACCGTAATATCAGAAAATTAAATTCTCAGACGGCAACAAAAGGCTAGATCTTACGCCATCTTATTTATTTACAAACGAATCGCTTCGCTCAGCTTCTCTTCCAGTTGCCGACCCTCAGATACTAAACTTAGCTACGCTTCGCTCCGTGTCACTCTGTCCTGCTCAACTCAGCGCCGCTTCGCATTCGGTGGCCACCCGGCCTTATGTATGTGAGTTAAGGGGAGGATTGTTAAAATAATTGTAAATTGAACAAGTGAGGAATTTACGAGCCGATTTCCAACTACGGCAGACTTTTTCCTTGGGAGAATAGGTAAGCTTAACCCCACTCGACTATAAGCCGAGGAGAGCTTTTTCAGCATAAAAAATGAGCTAAAAAACTCGGCTTGTACACAAGTATGTACGAAACTCAAATAATAGCGTAATTTTAAAGCATTTATTCGCGTTAAAAAGCGGCTGACTTATATTCTTGCTTTACTCCGAATTTTTTAAACCACGATGGTGAAAGAATGGGAAGAATACATTTCAAAACCAGGGAGGCTCGCAGGATAATTTCCCGAGCGAAAAACACGTGATGTCCACCTCATTGTTTGCGAACGTCATCTCTTCCACGTGTCTGTCACTCCGGTTCCTTTGTTTTTTCTCCTCAAAACCAACAAAAGAGTGTCGAGGGGCGCCATTTTGAACAGGAGCTACGAGGAAAATGACGAGCTGTTCACTATTGCGTGCCCTTCCAATTATTACTCGCTTCTCTACTAGTGATACTTTTTGCAGAGAGTTCGTGGTTGTGTTTCCGGATATGTGTCAAATATTTCCTTTCTCGCGACAAATTTTCTTCTACTGCAAACATTTTCAACGCGCAAAAGCGTAATTCTAACGAATATTAACTGTTGTACACGGACTGAATTCTAGCTGAGGAAAATAGCAACCGTATCCAAGCCTCTAATAAACAAGCTTCAGTGGATGCATTGATAGTTTTCTTCGAGTGGTCTGAAAATTTATTTTGACTTTTTCAAAACTTGCCTCCATTATTTCAATAAACACCTAGTGTCCCTGCTTTGTTCAAAAATTACTTGAAGTCTCTACCATATTTAAAAAAATATATTATTTAACATATTTTTCCTTACTTCGCTATTTAAGCTTTTAGGAACTAAAGGAAAAGAAAACTCGGTTTCAACGATTACATTGTCATTTAAAGAAGAAGCGTAAGAGGAATATTTTATGATCAAATAAGAAGCCATAGTATTATATTTTTGCATGAATATATAATGCTTTTAAATACTTCCAATCATATTTAGTTTCAAATTAATATTTACCGCCCTGAATACGAAATATTTCATTATTGAATTTCATTATATCAAGTTTATAAATTAAAATATAAATCCGCATAAACTTGACTAGCAAAAATACATCTGCTTATGCTTCAAAGACATTTTTAACAGACTGAGGATAATATTACTGAAGAAAATGCATCTTTATATTCTTGTTTCGCATTTCATTTCCAATTCTTTAGCTTTATATGAAAGTTTTACCGTGAACCCGAAGCAATTACTGCTGAATAGAGGAAGATCAACGCTGTTTCATTTTCCGTACTTCAAGGTTCTTAAGAAATTTTCTCTCGTTTATCTCCAATCCTTCTAGTGAAGATAGCGTCTTTGCTGATCTAGATACAGAATTTAATTCTTTCCATGGTTCATATCATATAATGAGGTTGTTTTAGAGCACATCCTTTTGTATTCTATATTGATGTAATCTTAATACTCTATATTTTTAAATTTATTCTCAGATTCATTTGCATTAGTCTAGTTGTTACTGTTAATTGATTGTGTATCAAGCATTATTGTTATTATAGGACTTTATTTAACAAAATTGATACCTTAAAGTCTCATCTTCCATTTAACCTATACATTTTCAATACCTTGTACTTTTACCTTTCTTTTACTCTTTACACCCTTCATTTACTTTTGTCGCAGTCTTGTTCATAAATATGATGTTATCAAAGCTACTGAGGTATGAGCGATGCTGAGTATTGGTATCGCTCATGATTTCCCCTTATGGAATTCCTAGAAGAGTGCCATTCGTATAGTCACTGTGTCACCTAGTCACCTACGAAAACATGTTCCACTTACAGCAGTATAGCTTGAAGAGAAAAGATGGGCCAAACAACCTCACTCTTTATCTGGCTTAGTAAACCTCATTACCCTCTACTAGCTCTTAAGAGATGATATCCCAACCGATCTTCGGAATGAATAATTTTATGAGACTGTTAGTTTGTGATTATCCGTTATTATTTTAATAATTTCTACAGTGATTTATTTAACAAATAAGCCGGATTGGGTATATCAATACGTGAAGAGAAAACTTTGTTCCCATTTGCGTGCCTGGAGGAGTGCGAAATTTGGCATAGTTAAAGAATATATAGAGGAGGAGTGGCGGAAGCTAATATCTTTGCCCAAAGTATCCTTGGTTCGACTCAAGACGACTCGAATCGTCTGTCATAAGAAATGCACGTGAAGTTCATTTTGATCGATTGCAGACATTTTTTCTTTTGCAGACTAAAATTAGAAATAATGGTCGTACGAAATCGAGATATATACCAAAAGAAAGGAAATTAAAGAAAAATTCTTGTTTTGGTCGTACAATATCATATTCGAGTCATAATTACTAGAATTATGGCAATATGAACGGTAATGTCGTTTAATTTCTTCTTAGTAAACAAACCAGTCCCCATAGGGATCAAGGCGATTGTTGAATACGATCTTATGGGTTTTCTTATTAGAATATTCGGGGATTTTATCTCCATACCGAATTAACGGTAGGGACTTATGTCAGAACTAATGGAAAGAGAGCAATTTACTTATAGTTCTAGATTAAAATACAGTTAACTAAATAACAATTTTACAAAGCGTTTCTCTAGTTCTCCGCTAGAGGGTTGTAGGAAGTAAAATATATATTGCAGTGAAAAGGACGCCGTATATCTCCTGTTGGAAGAATAGCTGAATATTTTCACGATTGAGATTTATTATGTCATACATCGTACAGGAAGATAAGTAGGTAAGAAAAATTTCTGTGTGAATGGCAACACTGCTCATGGCGCACCTTTACCTGCGGAGAATCCTCGAACTAAAGACGAAGGCATTCTTTTCATTGTAGTTTGGGAATGGCATACGTCATTTGAAGTCCCATATCGTAGAGGACGCGTCGATCGGTGCTCGTCGTCCCTAATGGTTTGCTGAAGGCAAATCGTCCTCTTGAGCTTTGAACGGCACCTTTTGGGAGGGTCACTCGGGGGAGCGGAAACCGTTTGGACAGTGTTTGTCCAATAGGGACGAAGGATGGCCGGACACGGAAGTGACGAAAACCGGTGTTGAAGGTGAAGATATGAGAAAGAGATGGTTAAATAAGAAGTGTGAAAATTTGCCACAGAAGCATCTGATACGTATGGTATGAAATTTGTAGGTGAGTTTGGTATCAACGAAGGTCGCCTAGAACAGGAAAGAAATAGTTGGTATGATATAATTTGTGTTATTAATTGTATTTATGACTTTTATATATTTAGGTAAACAAATGCCGCCATGATTACAACCTAAGAGCACGTAATTGCTAAAATTATAATATCTAAACTTCTAAGATTATAAATTGCTTGTTATGGCAGAAAATCGATTAATATACATAAGGTTAGTGTAAATACAGTTTATCTTAACAAATCAACGGTCAGTTTCACTTTGAGAAATGTTCGATATTAAATCAAATTTCATAGAAAAAGGTCATCAACGTGAAACTGCTCCTAGATCTGACATGCTTTGAACTTACGCTCCAAAATTAATCTGATTCTCACCGAAGATACACCATTTTCGATTGATTTCGAACATCAGTTTGAACATTTTCTTGATAAACAGAATCAAACACTTTCCTTAGCTAAAACACTGGAAAATGGCAAATGAGTTGACATAGGCAACATTTCGGACGGTAGTTTGAAAATTGTTATCAGAACATAACATAACTATTGTAAAGGAAGTTCTCGGCGCTTTTCTATAACACTTAAAATACTGATAAAACAGTCCTTAACAGAACCGCCTCCCACTTTGTGATCTGCATATTACGTTGTCAAACAACATATTAACAACCTCAATCATGTTTCTTGCCCTTGGTATTGAATACACCCCAGGTTATGGTTAAAAATTAAACGGATAATATGGGAAAAAGTAACTTACGTTCCACGTGCAAGAAATCAGATTTATATTTTATGTTGGATATATATTTTTAATAGATGCTGTACTTTCACATCTGTTTCCGTAGTGTAGCGGTTATCACGTGTGCCTCACACGCACAAGGTCCCCGGTTCGATCCCGGGCGGAAACAAATTTTTTTATCCCTCTCCGGGATATTTTCTTCTCTTGCTTGTTCGCATGAGATAGTGCCTAGCTTTGTGAAGTATTCCAAGATATACACTGGACCTTAATTGTCACCTTGATTTCTATGCCCGGTATGATTCTTCTTTTACTCACGTGAATGGTTTTGTTAAAAATCTGTAAAAATAATTCAGGTTAAGATTTATACCTCGTGATACCATAAATGAAGCGTTTCTTTCCTAACGGAAGGCTTCATTTAGTTTGGTTTAACTTAGGCAATTCTTACTAAGCCCCATGATTTCTATATGGAGCAATATTTATCAATAAGACAATTAAATTTGATGCAGAATATGATATGGGCGTAGCAGGGCCTTAGGAGCTATTTATGGTTCTGCAATAATGCCAGAAGAAATAAAAATTAATCGCTTTGATCCTCAAAATTCTTCTACCAAAAACGATATCATATGCAATTAGATTCCAATAAATCAGAATACTACATAACAAGTCCAAATAATTTCTGAGTATAATTTCCTCTTGTCTTTTCTAAGATTTCCTTTGGCTAGTTTGATGCATTCATTTTACTTATACATTATGAATCTGTAATGCAATGAATTGGCTCACTGGTTGCGTCAATGTATTCCTACCATCTTCCACAGCAGATCTTGTCACCTAGCTAAGGCATAATGTGTACAATAAATAACCATTCAGCTGTAATTTCATTTCCACATACATCGAGTGAATGATGTTCATAAATTTGGTAAGTCTAATCACTTATGTATAGATTTATTACTATTTGTTCTGAAGAACAACGTTATTCTTGAACTTTTTGGTGTTAGTTTGGAAAATTGTTGTTAATTTATGGCTATGTTGGGAGTTATTGCGGACCAGCAATTTATATCTGTAGCTGTTCATATTGTCTCATGAAGTCCATATGTTGCCTGACATATGCGACTGCACCAGCCACAAACATGAACTCCGTTTTCGGGACTCAACGGGTCCTGTGGTTTCTATAGCGACGATCAATCAAAATAAAAGTTGCGTTTAAGTTTGGTTTAATAAAATACCATGAACATTATTTTCTTTCGCTCTTATTACTTTTGTGAAGTATTAGATAATAGTGTACTTATTCTTAAATTAATGGACTGAATAAATCAATTTAAAACGAAAATCCGTAGCATATAGCTTATAAATCCCTTGTATATATTCAGCAATGTTTTTACATATATTCTGTTTACTGCTTACATATATTATCTCATGACTAATTATAATTGTTTGAAATATTATGGGCAATATTGTAACTTCTAGTTTTATGCGTTTTAATTGCATTATTGTATATAGTAATTAATTGTATGCTGTAATTGTATGAATTTCATTGTAAATTATATGATGTAGCGCCTTTGGGAGGTTTTTGGGGGTTTTCCTCTCAACTAGGGTGAATACCAGGCAGGGTAATGTATTTTCTTCCCATAAGAAAAGATGACTACAACCCGTTCTAGAGCCTACTTGTAGTCGTTACAATTAAATAAATAAATAAATTTAAAGAAATCAAAATATTACTAATGAATTTTCTAAAGGAAAGACCTTATTAATGGTTGTAATGAAGCAGTTCTTTCGTTAACTATGGAACGTAATTCAGCAAATAGTTAAAATCGAGTACCGTATATTCTCCCTTACTAACAGATCTCTAGGCAGACAAATCTAAAATTTCCGATTTTCTCATGCATTCGTGTACAGATTTATCCCGTTAAGTAGTAAATGATAGCTATTTCCAATGGAATAATTTTAACTTTTGGAATCTTAAAACATGTATTCTCACGTATTGAGTGCAAAGATTGACGCAATGTAACATTTTCACGTACAGTTTTGGATTTTCAAATCAGTAATAATTCCATATAATGATGCTTAACATTCTGGCAATATTTCTGCTGGCATTTGAGTCTAGGAAGTTTGCAAATATGGTCTTCATGCATTCAGATACAATTAATTCTTGTCCAGCAGTAATTCTAAATAGTAAGTTAATGGTATTGCTTTTTCTACGTTGTAGATAGCCAATTAACCTTATTTCCTCGCGTGTTGGTCTACTATATACGAGTATTTTTTCATTGAATTATTTCTTTTAACGCCCACCTATACAGTTGTATGTACGGTATTAAACGTTTTGTATCACAAATGAAGAAAATTCATTGTAACCTTAGCATTGAAAGTTGTGTTGTTTTAATAAGGTTAAATGATAAAATTTAATCTAAATATAAATGATACTGTAATACCATAAATAATACATATACCATTAGTAATAAGTTTATGCTATAAATATAATACCATATATGATAAGTTTATTACACCTATACGATGAATATAAAGAAATACATTGCAACCGTGAAAGCTTGAAAAGTTACATTGAATTAGCGGTAATATTATGATTTTTATAAAGTTAATTGGAGTAGATAATGAATATGGTAAGGTTTGAGATATTAAAAGTGATAATATTCAGTGAAAATTGGAATCTTGTTACTGCGAGACGCATTTTTGGTTGACACTTCAAAGATACAGTCGGTTAGCGGACCTGAATGTGGCAGATATTTGAAATGAGGGTGTATAGGCGGGCATCCCTCCCACCTTTGCCCGTCTCCATAGTTACTGCAGGCCCATGGCCGATCGATCAACTTCCTCCGGCCCGGAAGGGCAAACCCTCTCTCGAATATCTCATGCAATTCTTCGTGTTCAATCCCCTTTACGTTTTCTTGCGTAACAACGCCACGTTCCATATATTGCTATGAGAGGACTCAGTGATGTGTTGAGGAAAGGAAGAAGGGACTGGAATTCTTTCCCCGTGTTGTTTGCAAGTGTAGGGTATTGTTGTTTCTTAAGGAGACTTCAAACTGAAGGAATGTTACGAGCTCCCTTTGACCTTAATGTTTCTTTTGTCGGTAGGATTTTATTCTTTTTTTAATAGTCAGTGTTACGTACACAATGAATGGAATCTATTATCCACATAAAGATCATTTCGCTTATTCATGATTTAAATTCTGACTTTTATGTAAAGAAAGAAAAATTGTCTGTTAAGCACGGCTGTTAAGAAATTATATGATCAAAATTACTCCTGAAGAAGAATGCATAGCGTTCTAAATACGTATTGAGTGCTCTCAAAAAGTGCGGTGTCCTTTCTTGTTTTCTTGGAATACCGGGAATGAGAAGAGAAAATGCCGACAAAATCGGCTATTGGAGATTTTAAACCTCTAATTCTGACTTTTAGTTTCTTTAATTGCCTCGTATGTTATTTATGATTGCATTTGAAACTCCTGGGAACCGTAACAAACATGTATTTTCGATTCAATAATTTTTAAATTGTTGATTTTTTATGTACATTTTAACAAACACGTTTGGATTAATTGGTAGGGGTACTCATATTTATTAAATTATTTGTTTTTGACGCAGCATTTCATTTTCTGCATCAGCCAGTCATAGATGTGTATCTCAGGTGACAATTTATAAGATTTGTATTTGCAAATAATCCCTCCTAAAAATCAAATTAAACCATAAGCTTATCATATATATTTAAATATATGTCTACAATCTTTACTTCTCATTCCGAATATTTGACGAGCTTTAATTAAGCGAAATCCTGTTTATGCTAACTTAATAGTAATAATTGACAAAGTTAGTTTAATCTTGTGAATATTCTGTTTCTTTATTATGTTATGTTCATGTATATAATTTTTATTTTTTTGCTATTGATATATTTCCTGCCGTTACATTTGAAATTCATCTCGCAATTAGTTTCTATTTGTGAGATACTAATTTTATGTAAATATGTCATCACTTGTTTTTTTTTTTTGTATACCTCTATCAATTTTTCTTCTTTTTATAACTCTTTTAATCTACTTTAATCATAAAATTCAGCTATCTACCTGTAGGCTTCGCCGGTTTTCCATATTCCCCTCCTGGTGAGTGTTTTCCTGCAGTGGAAATTTTTCCTTAGCTTAGGTTTTTTAATCCGCATAGTATTGTTCTTCTTTTGCAAGCTATCTATTTCCATTCAGTTCTCATACGACGAAGGGTTGGATGTAAGAAAAGACTTCCTAGTCTCTATCTCGCCCTAATAAAGTCCTTTTATTATTATTATTACTTTGAATATTTTGGGACATCAGAATCTAATTTGTTGCTATAATTGTTCGTTCATACAATAATCTTATGGTATTCTCGCAATTAAGGTACTTAATTTCAGATGGCGATAACCTACATTGTAAATCTGTTTGAAAACAACACCCGAAAAATATTCTTGACAAAACACCAATTATAGGCTACATGAATACACAAGGTGTTTACCGGAAATCGCATGTTGTTGGATTGGTTAGTACACGGCAAGTAGTGGGAGGATGGCCATCCGGAAGGTCCTATTGTCTAGAGGGAAGTTGGAAGTTTTAGTTACACTCAAGATGTGGGACCTTGAGCCCCGCGCTTTTGTTATGAGACGGTTTTAAGCTAACGGAGAGTCCGTAACCCAAACCTAAAGAGACTTTCGCCGGCACTTCAATGTTTCGCCGCGTGGGCCGATTCCGGATCGTAACACAATTTTGAGGTGGATGCATAATGTGAACACAACGGGATCATTGATGAAAAGAAAACCTCCAGGGCCAGCAAAAACCGTTCGTACGCCTGAGAAAGTTGAGTGTGTTCGCGTCGCTACTTTGGAGAGCTCCAACCGTTCGCTAAGGAAGCGTGCCTCTAACCTATGCATGTCTGCCTCTACGGTTAGAAACATGTTGAATAATTTTTCTTGCCTGCATTTCGCCGTCGTCGCATAGCAATGCGAAACATATGGTTCCAACAAGCAAACTCTCAACTGTCAAAACTGAGTTTGATGCATAATATTGGTAATAATTGCGGAAAGGAACTTTGGTTTATTATGATAGATTTAGATATTCGAAAGAAATAAGTTTAAAAATAGCTCTCGAGTTATTTTATATCATTTGATCTTATCGATTGCACGTTGCTTTTAACTCTGCATTAAATTTTCAACTATATTGGTAAAGAGGTATTCATAATTTCTTCCAATTATGGCTTTGAAACGCCATTTACTGTCCTGTCCGAAGGCGATAAAATGCACCACTTACTCTCTCCTTTAAATTAATATGTTTTCTATGATTAAAATATCACGAAATTCACAGTCAGGCGATATCCTGTGGAAATCCATCATGTAAAATGAAGGAAAGAGAGGTGGCACCTTTTCCACAATTGTTTTTATTAGAAGCATCACTGGTTTCGACGAGTAATCGTCATCTTCTGGCAATGAATACAATAAAACGGTTCTACGACTATAGGTTGACACCAATTAGGTCGACGACAAAAGGTCGACAGCGAAAGGGTCGACGTGGATAAAGGTCGACAGCAAATAGGTCGCCGTACAAAAAGGTCAATAGCAAATAGGTCGTCATACAAAATGGTCGACCCAACCCAACCCAGCCCACTGTACTAGTCACTGTCAATGTACAGCTAGCAGCATAAAAAAGTTACCACCTTCGATGCAACCAGCATAACTCGAGAAGGGCGAGTCTTTCAGATTCTCTGTTTTGAGCGCGCTTTTCGTCTTCCTCTTTATGCCTGGCACGTTTTGAAGGCTTTTGTGATGATATATATTTTATAAATAATTGCTGAAAGTCATTGCTTTTGCTGCGGTAGAAGCAGTATTGTATTATGAAAGTATTAAATTCGTATTTCGTTAAATCGGCTTGAATCTCAAGCGTAATTCGCTCTTCTTCATAAAATATTGGACGTGAATTACTTTGGCTGCTCATATCTCCTCCTAACATAAAATATTCCATCAATGCAGATTTAGAATGAAATTGGTTATATCAGTTAATGCTCCACATGCCCGCAGGATGATCGTTTTCGTAAAGATTATGATACGATAATTAAGAGAATATGAACTACTGTAAATTAGGTCAACGGAAGAAGGGGAAATTAAAAAAATGTAATAAGAATAAAAATGGGGTAATAATGAAACAATACCTGCTATTAAAAATAATGATATGTGATAGTGGAATTCAAATAGGAAATAAGTTGCTATTTTTCATTGAAAACGAATTTGTGAAAGTCGCCACGTTGTTTGGACGCCATTTACATTTGCAGGGAATTTTGATTTAAATAATTTAAATAGTAGCACACTTTATACTATATGTGAGATGATACCAGTATAGGCCATCTGTCCTCGCTATAATCTCGCAATAATCTTTTCGCCATCGGGCTGCGAAAATCATTATCGTTGAGAATAGGGTCATGTTGTCGCGTATTTCGTCATGTAAATCACAGCTAAGGAATATATCAAATAATTATTGTCTATACAGAGTTATATTCTTGAAGGATACTCAGCCGAGGGCTCCGGTCGTTTAGGACTTACTACTATCGAACCTGTAGTCTTTTAACAAACCGCTTTATATTGTATGTGCGAACATTTCTTTTGAATAATTAAATCAGAAGGACTAGTCGCGCAGAGTCGAGTCAAGCACCAAAAGAATTGAATAATATACTTCTAATTATTTAATTCCTTTCATTTACACCTTCTCCGTAATAAATGTTTGAATGCTAAAACGATTAATAATTTCAACATTGGAAAAAGGTATAAGCCAACAATTTTAGACATAACAACTCCATTTTTAAAATATACACGTAATGCACTCATGCATGAATAATAAATTTAAATCTGCTACTACGGATTTCAGCGGTCAGTCCCCTTTGGTGCTATTTCTGCTCTCCTTGTTTTCGTCTACATAACGGTATATGAGTGCCATTCATACCGGCCTTCTCGACGAAACAAAGGTGGCTTCTCCGTGGGGGTGAGAGAGGAAAGAAAAAGGGTCTTCCATGCAGTGGTGACAGGATACGTTTTCAGTCCGACTAAAATTCGACGCATCTTTTAGGGTATTTGTGTGAGATAGAAAATTGCTTGAAAATGCCATTCTTAGATGTGGACGGAAATATAATGAAAAGTTCGTCAATGAAGGAATATGAATGGTGTTACAGTTAATTACTTATATATTTTTTACATAAAGCATGGAGACGATGATAGGAAAATAAACAATGGGGATATGGAAAATTTTATGCTTACTAAGAAGAGAATGCTGATTCTCTTCAACACTAAGGCAATACATCTAAAAATGTAAAGATAATTTGGTAAACAGGCTCAGAAGTGATGTGCACAGATCCTGGGATGTAGGCTGTTTATAAAATTGAGAAAATGGTTCAATTACATGATTGAGAAAACGATGTAAGCCATTTTAAGAGAAAATAATGCAGGTTAGAAGGTGACCGGAAAAATACTTTTTCAATGGTTCAGCCAGAGAGAATGTAAATGAGATCAACCATTCGAAAAAGTTCCGATTTTTGTGGCAGTGTTCAAGTTTCATTTTCCTTACCTACTGCATTTGGTGTTATGTGAACTTACTTCTAAATCGTTCATTTACATCCAAAATTCATAAACCATTAACAATAGACCTATCATAGTCGAAATTATTTATTATCACTGTAAATTTATTTTGCTTCGAAAATTAGTAGGATATAATCACGTAGGCATATAAAAATATGCATACAATTTGCATACATTCATGCATATAATTAGAGCTTCCGCTAGTTAATCATAAATGCCGAGGAATTCACACATTTAAATTTCTGCACCTTCAAGATATCGTAAATGTCTTCCTTATCTTTAAACCAAAAAGTTTTAAGGAAGAATAGGCGAGGCCCATGAAACCAGCATTAATATTCAGCAGTAATAGATTCTCCTGACAATAAGAAATATTTCCCCAGAAGGGAAGCTTTACCCATCTTATTTAAGAGTAATTATGGGTAATAAGTATGAGATGTCAGTATTTCTAGTGCTGTATCTGATAATGGCTGATGGACTTAACTGGCCTCTCATTAAAAAAAGGAAAGGTAAAATACGAAGCCTAAATTCTAATTATTAAACGGCTGTTACCGATGTAAGGGCAACTCAAATTGATTACGCCTGATTTAGTAGTTTTACTAAATGTAATTTCCGTAAAAATATAGTCATTGCTCAACGACTATAAGAAATGGCGGAAATTACTAAGGACAAAGATTCAGAATTTCTTATATAACGCTATTTCACAAAGTAACGGCTTCTTCAATCAATTTGACTATAAGGAAATTATTCAGAGAACTTGAACCAAAGAAAGCTGCATCCATTGCGAAGGAAATTGATTACAATCATCGGGAAGGGGTAATCTGAAGATTATTGATATTCTGGGCAGGCAGACGTTTAGAACTAGTTCCCCTTAATGGATAAAAGAAAGTTTAACTAAATATTGTGACCGGGTGTAATCGTTAAAATTCCGTAAGCTACGCGTATAATTTTATCATTGAGAATCTTCAAGGGATCTGAGAAGAGCACACAAACACTGGGAACGGTCTCCCAGACTGCCCATGTCTCGGACCGTCTCTGCTTTCAGCAGTAGAATTAAACATATATTAACCATAGAAAGATCACTCCCGTAGAAACTTAAGCTTCGTAAAATGCCAATTCCAATATTACGTTCTCAATTATACATTCAACTTTTCAGGCCTTTTTCGCTATTTCTTCTAACCAATGTTTTTCATAAACCTTTGGGACATCCTTACAAATCAATCAACAACAAAACGGGAAAATTTAAGAGATAGCTATTTGCGTAAACTAGCGTTCCTTTGGTTCTTTTTTATTACTATCATTGGATGTATAGGGTTTTCAATTCTTTTATTCCATTAAAAGATAGACACAGTTATTAGTTTCGTAGATTTTAAGAACCTTTAAAATTAATATAAAAAACACCAAAAGCAAGTGAATATATTTTTTCTCTCAGTGTTGATGATAGCCAAAAAGTTAAACTCATCTTGATTAGTATATCTCACCTGGTTTATAAAATAAAAAATAAGGATGTCATTTAAATACGTATTTAAACTCAATTATAATCGTCATTACTGTAACACACACGCAATAACTTGCCCATTCGGTGTCGAGTACTAAAAACTCATACCTCTAGCCAAGTCTTAGGTTTTGGTTAGACCTCGATTAACCCATTGTCATGCAAAAGTAACAGATCTACGGATAGCGGTCTTATCATTTTCAATAACTGATAATTAAAAGATGGTTTTCTTAAAATACTGAGAACTTTGAAATAAACAAATTGTAATACTCTTCGGAGGTGATTCGTTGATCAATAAATAGCTAAAAATACGAGAGGAGTAACTTTTGAGAAATAAAATTTCGAGAATTTTACCAAAAGGACGTCTACCGCTGGCCATTTACTACAGTATTTACTGGAAGCCATTACTCTGAAACGATAAGGAATCCATGGATCCAATTTTTAGGACAGTGGTTTCATCAAGCTATTTATTATTATTTTCATTTAATCCACATCAGATAAACAGTGAGATCTCGTAATTTTTAGGCCGAAGAACATACAATATTTCTAATCTGTTGCTCTGCAGTCCCACTTTATGAGAGATTTATTTCTTCGAGTCATTCTTCTAATTGCGAGCTAAAAATTAAACATATATCAGAGAAGGCTAGCGAACACATTATTTTAGATAACATCAAAATGAATCAAGCAAATTGCAACCCAAATACTCTTCTCCCAACGAGAAAGTTTTTCCTTTCCATTCCCGTTTGGCAACAAAAGGATTATCTTGCCCTTCTCCCCCACCTATTTCGTTTTGTCCTGTTTAACAGTTTTCCCGGTATTCTACCCTTTCAAGGGCAGGTAACATTTTTGTTCCCTTCTTTTCTCCAGGCACATGCCATATGGAGGATCGCGTATTTATGTAAATGTTGAAGATAGTGATAGTAAGCGTCGAAGCTAATTGTGTGAATTTTTCTACAGTGTTGTTATCAGGATAATTTAATTTTACAAATCAATGGATTATACAATCTATAGTAGTCACGAGAGTAAGGGGAAATGGTAATCTAGAAAAGAATATTCGTTATTTAAATCAATCGAATGAGCTTTAACTTTGAGGAACTCCATAGGTAACTAAACACAAAGAAATAAATAATTTTGTCAAAGTTATACGACTTTCTGTGTGGAAGTTTTGGCACTTTTATTTCCTTGTGTTTATTCCTTACTTATTTCTCTTGATAATAGAAAGATTTACAATTGGGAAAGTTAAACGAAAGGTGTCTAAAAGCAATCAAATTACAGTGATCTACCGAATCATGCACATATCTTATATATTAAAATTCAGCCTGCGTATGTTTGTGCCCGCAAAACTCGAAAACCACTCGGTCGATTGACTTGAATTTTTTACAGAACATTGCATTCAAATATATATATATATACGAAAGTGTTTATATTGTAAAAAATGGTGACACTTCGTCCTTGCTTCGATCCCAGACGAGTCAAAGCATTTCCGTGAGAAATGCACGTAAAGTTCATTTTTGTCTCTGCATGCTTCATTTCTTTTGCAAAATTAAATTAAAAATAATAGTCATACGAGATTGAGACAAGAACCAATAGCAGAGTAAATGAATAGAAAACCTTATTTTGGTCGTTTATTGTTGTTTCCGAATTGAATTTTTGAGATATTTTACGGAATACACGAAAAGTTTTGTGAGTATAAACAGCCGGTCCCCCTGACGACAAATGCCATTTTTGAATCCGAGATCCTGTTTTTGGCCTTTTTGAAATTAAGAAGAAGAGAATAGTTGCTGGTTTCGTTCACATTGATGAGCATAATCAATCGTTGGAAGTGATTTATACGATCGATTTTCGAAAAACGAAATGTGAGTTAATTTGATACCGAATGTTGTATTCAGTTAAATTCATTTGTATTGTTTTGGAAATTATTTAATAATCTGTTATCGAAAATTAAAGTGAGAGTGACTTTGAATGCTGCATTCAATTCGATTCATTTCTTTAGTTATCTTCCAGTTGATCGTCGTCAAATTAAATAGTACGCGTTAACACATCAAATGTTGCGGCAGATAATGGATAGTAGTAAATGATCATTATATAAATAACGAAAATTCTCCATCCAAACGCGAGAGCCGAGCTAGCGTAACGTACCATGTTCTCCATCTTTCTTTTCTCTCCCTCCCTTTTCGAGAGAAAGGCTCGCCGGCCCGAATTTTGGACTTAGAATTTCTTGGTGGGTCAGGGGTGGTAACTTTTTTTTGCTGTTAGCTGTACTTATGATTGATATCGTTTCCATGAAGTCCCACCTGAAAGAAATACTAAATTACGGATTCAAAAATGTTTGGCCATCTTTTTCATTTAATTTCGACTTTTTTCTACGGCGACCGATTTACTGTCGACCTTTTTGTATGGCGACGTATTTGCTGTCGACCTTTTTATACGGCGACCTATTTGCTGTCGACCTTTATCCACGTCGACCCTTTCGCTGTCGACCTTTTGGCACGGCGACCCTTTACATGCATGCCGCTCGATGAAGCGGCTGTGGTTTACATTTACATTTAAGCCCTACAATCCGACAGTGGCACGTGGCAGGGGGTGTAAGACACTGAAATCCCTATCTAACCTGGAGAGCTATTTGCTTCTGTAATACTTTGCGGGAAAAACGACCAAAAGTAGCTATCTGCCCTGGCAACTACTTCCCTGTATCGCTTTTTTGTTTTCTCTCGAAGGTCGCGTAAGTATATAACTGGGATAACAATATCAGTTATCTCCTCCCCGAAGTCGGCAGTGATAAATTTATCAAAAAGCTTCCGTCGATGTTCAAGTCTTCTATCACTTAGAGAGTTCCATCCGAGGGATTATATCATAGCCGAAACACTGCTGTCGAATCTGAAATCTCCCTTGACGAACCTTGCTGCTCTACGTTGAACCATCTCGAGATCGGAAATTAATCCTACTTCGTGAGGATCCCAAACCGCACAGCAATACTCAAGTAGAGGTCGAATTAGGGAAAAATACGCTATTTCTTTTACTTTCGATGAACATCCCCTAAGAATTCTACTGGCTAACCTTTATCATATGGTTAGATGACTTATCTCTGTTTTTTTTGTTATTTTATATATATATTCATATAATGTAGACATAGGAGACTAGGTGAAAGAGAGGCCCCGATGTTCCTAAAATCGCCAATAAAGGGTGGAACTAACTAACTAACTTATAAATTACAGACTTGAGTTCACATATCCTATGAATTTTGTTTTTCTTAAAAAATGGTACGCAGTTGAAAATAACGTCTGATTTTCGTGTTAAAATTATCGCCTCTTAAAAGATAAATAGATTAATAGAAAGAAGGAATAAGCCTCGTTGAGGGCTGCTTTGGTGCGAAAAGTGTTGTTATAATTCAGAAAGAAAGACGGATGAGTTCTATAGTGAGAGATGGGTCCATATTGGAAATCCACGATTGTCCAAAAGTCCTTCAGTTTGACTTCCTCTTCGTTATCCGAACTCCTCGAGAGCGGAGTCATTCGGACATTGCCCTGCGACGGCACATCACGCTATTAGTCCCTGAATTGCTGCAATTCAACGTACTCTCACGCACCGCTGTTATCCTAAATCGCAGGCTGGTTGACTGCTCTGAAACGCATCCAATTTTTCCAACTATTCTTCGATCAAAATGGATCATACGCTTCCTGTTGATGAAATATACATCGTGTGCTGTATGTCCTAAGCTATTTATTTATTTTGCGTATCACTTACATATATGGTTATGACATAATTCGTATATTACTGAGCGGAACCATTGGGGGTGATACTCAGGAAACAAAAATATTTCTACTATGATATTATTCTATTATAGACTACTACCGACTTTTTATATTATAGTCTTTATTCAGAGCATGAACCTCAGTTTCCAAGCTCTTATATCATTTATATTTTAGTTATATTTGAGGTCATTTGATTTTGAAACCCAAATAGCTCGGTTTTATCTCTTCATTCAAACAATTTTCAGTGAACGTCCTTAACCAACAAAAGCTCTATCATGTAAAAAGTAACATAATTTCAGCATTCCCCGTGGATTCTATATTCACGTATAACTATAATACATGTTAAAACGTGAGAAATAATTCAAATTTACCTGAGATGAGTCATATTGCAATCATTTTTGAGAGTGACATGGGTATCCTTAAACGTGAGTTGTTGACTCATTATTAAATTTATAACTAATATACTAAAACTATTAATTACCTATAGGAAGACCTGAGTGAGAGTCTCGATCATGTCACTATTCTTACCTTTTTGTTTAACCTTGATTTTAAGTCTCACGGTTCATCGTGCTGAGTTAAAATTAATTTCCGTCAAATTTATTAATTTACTATTAAAATTAATTATTACATTATTTATTCAGCTGAATTTAAGAGATCACAGTTTGGTCAGAATGTATTCCAAACAGATCTTTTTTCTATATATTCCATAAAATTCTTTAGTTAAAAAAAATAATAATCAGAAGAATTTACATATAAAACATGATACTGAGCACAAAATAAAAAAGCAAAAAAAATAAATTAAAAATAGGGGATCTACCTGTAAATGACTCACAAAACAAAAAATAATACAAAATTTTGAACCTTCTAGTCCCCCTGAGTTAATTCTAGCTCATCACGTGTGCTCCAAACCTATTCGTTCACTATATTCGTTTGCTATAATCTATTAGTTCACCAATTGGTAGTAAATGAGTTTTTTCATATTATTTTGACCCTCTGAAAGAGTATTGAGTCTGTGCTTATCTCCAGGCAGATTTTAAAATTTTTGGAACTAGAATATTGAATCTATTAGCACCAAATTGATTATTAAATGTCGCTACATCAAAATCAAACTTTTTCCTAGTATCCGTATTGCGTGCTTTAAATTTTTGCGATGTTGACTTGAAATTATAGTAGTCTTCAACATCAAGTGAGCATTGCAATGAGTCATCTAAGATAAGTAATTTCAGAGGCTAATAAATGAGTTTAAGATCAGGAGTACCAATTAAATTTGAATTTCCTTTGGTTTTTACGTTTCAAGGGTAGTAAGGGCAATAATAATTATTTCATTTATAATTTCGTTTTTTTATTCCATTTACAATAAAAATTAGTGTTATAGAACAATATCAGTATAAACCTGCCTGAGATCGGCTTACAATATTTAAATAAGTTTTCAAATAAATTACGATGTACATGATATTAAAATTATATTTACAAATTAAAATTGTACAATATGACCAATAAAATTCCAATAATAAGTAACAATCTCTGGCAAAATAAACCAAATACAAATTCTTTTGATTTATGCACAATTGGTCCTCCTGAGCCAGTTTGGCTCGTCAGGAGTTGCCAGAAGTACATATATACATAAAAATACTTTATTATCAACTTTGTAATATAAAATATTTGTTATGATAACATTAAAATTGCATCAATATCCATCTCTTTATTTCCTTCTTGACTTTACATAATTTATCTAAAGAGTGTAGATTGTATGGAAGTTCATTAAAAATGGTTGGTACTGTGACTTCCAAGTTTCTTTTACCATAATTATTATAATATTTAGGAATATTATACCTAATATTTGGCCTTCTTCATATACTAGGACATGGAATCTGTTTTGTTTTGTATCTGTTAGTTTAGTAATAGTTTGTAATCAACAGTATGTATTTATGTAAGTTGGTCAGGGGAAGTACTTCCAATTCCTTATAATTTGTTGATACACTTTTATTAGAGCCTTCAACATCGTTGTAATAATGATAATAATAATAATAATAATAATAACATAAAGGATTTACATTTTGTTTTCTTCAAGAATCTTCAATAAATGATGTGATGTGATTTAAAGTCTTAGTTAATGAAAGGGAACTCCCACTTTACTCGAAAACTACGGTTGAGGGACTACAGATGACTTAAAATTATCCCCATTACCTTCTGCGATTATAATCCTCAAGTTCTTCTGAGGATTTCTTCACTGTCTTTCCTCCTTTGCCCACCCATTTCTTCTTTCCTCTCCACGATCGCGCGAAATTCTTAATGAAAGAGAAGAGCGATGAAATGGCTGAGGGGAAAGTGTTGAATAAGTCTTGGGAGTTTTAGGCATCCCGTGATTAATGGCTCCACGTGAAGGTTGCGACCTTGTCAAAGACGTTCCTCAACTTACCAGAGTTGAGTGATTACCGAGGGAAACGCGGGGACGGCTTTGATGCTCTCCATTAACGTGGGTTGAATTACGTCGTCTAGATCGGCCCCCTAGACCCAATTATCTCCCGCTTGGTGGTCTACGGATATTCTCTGGAGGTCCTTTGTTATCAATCAGAACTTCCCGAGTAATGCCTCCTCCCAGGCGATTCGATCCAAGGCAATGCTTCGGTGGCGAAGAATTAGTCCACGGGCGATTTCACCGGCAAATCTTCAATGTCACGTGAGGTTTTTGAAATAAGATATAACGATAAAATAATCCTAATAAATATTTGAGTATCTGGAGAATGGATTAAATAGTTTGGGGAAGCTTTGATGTGATAGTGGCCAAGAAACAAAAAGAAGAAGAGTATGAAATAATTGAGTTAGATAATGAAATGTGATTGCAAAAATAATGCTATTGGGCTCCCAGATAGTCATGTGGACAGTACGTTTGCCTTTGGTGAAAGCGATCACCGGTTCGCTTCCCGGTGGGAGCCAATGTGCGAAATGACCGAAGCTGTCGAAGCAATTTTAACAATACTTCTCCTACAATAGTGTTGTTGTGAATATTCGGTTTTGAAATTTCATTCCTTTGTACTTTAGATATTTTAGAGGAAACACTTTATAATTTGAAAAAAGGAGAGATATATACTTTTTCACAGGAAATTTATTTGGAGATTACCGGTTTAAGCCTTTCAATGCCTCCTTCAGATCTTTTATTCACTAATTTTTGTTATTTACGTTTTATTTTGTCTGATTTAAATGGTTTATTAATTATCATTCACAGTATTCTTTTAATTTTTCTAACATTATCACAATTTGATTCGTGAAAATCAATTTAGCGGCCCTGACTGGCCTAAGGTCATTTTCGAGATTTAATTTAGAAATTTAACTCCTCTTCTTTTTATTTTTGGAAACAGTGTATGTCATTGTTTAATCAAAGATGCACCTAAATATGATAAATCTTGGATCTACACGTACTATTTCCTTTTGTTTCAATTTATATCTGTACATATCATATCGGCATACGAGGTTAGGTGGAAGAGATAAGTGTATACGAGGTTAGGTGGAAGATATAAGTGTGCCTAACCTCGATTATAAAAGGTCAATCTATCTATCTATCCATTTTCACTTCCATTTGCAGTATATTAGGTTATTTACAATTATGTTTTTAATACACAAATGAATGCCGTAACTAGCTATTATAAAGACAAGGTGGTAGTGAAGCAATGGGATGAGAAGTGGTCTTGGTTCATTTTCCTGCATTTTCTCTCTATCTATCTCTTCAATCTATCTTCCTAACAACTTAAGTATAGGTTTAGATAAGGAAAAGGACTCTTTTTATCTAAGAATATGATATTCCATGTTCTATAATAGAAAATTTCTTGGTTACGATTAATTTCACATTTGTTTTTTCAAATCCATGATTTGGATTTAATACCTCTTAATTGCTAAATAAATTAACTGGATGGATTGTATCTGTTGGATTATATTTAAATTCGCATAAGAATGTCGATAAGAAACTCTATAATATTTATAACTTCTCTTAAATATCATGTAATGTATATTTTAATACTTTATTCTATATTGACATCAAAGTTAGTAAAAACAGTATGTAAGAAAGGTTAACATGGAGAAACTTTATTTTCTATTTTGTGTATAGTAATAAGTGTTGCTAGCTCTTTAAGTTTCCGTAGTGTAGCGGTTATCACGTGCGCCTCACACGCGCAAGGTCCTCGGTTCGATCCCGGGCGGAAACAAATTTTTATGCTTATATTATCCGCTAAAATGAATTGTCTCCCAAAATTCAGGTTTTGCTATGCTGCGACTGCTTATAATCAAAATATTGTTTCGTTCCTTCATTAAGCTGCGTTTAGATGTCTCGAAACCGGGCATTAATGCATTATTATTACTTTTTCTTTTCTTATTTCTGTCCCAATCATCGTTGTTGATCCACTAATTTAGGCTCCTAGTGCTTCTTTACATATCTGTACCTCCACATCTGTATCAGTTCTTTTCTTCTTATCATCTTCCACCCCTTCCGTTTTATTTCTCCTTCCCCTGTCTATGTGACTTTATCTTCACCATTAATTCCGAAATATTCTCTCTTAAGGTGTTTGCAGTAGTAGTAGTGGTAGTCGTATTGTTCAGAGTGCTTTAACAGCTAAGATAATTTCGCACATTGGCTCCTCCCGGGAATCAAACCTGGTTCCACTTTCAACAAAGCCGAACGTGCTGCCCACATGGCTGTCTGTGGACCCTAATATGTTTTAATGACCATGTAATTCATTTCTTAATCTAGCTTTCTGCCTAGAGAAGTTTTAGAACCTTTTCCCCCTTTTTATAATGAATTCATCAATAAAATTAAGAAGGTTTCGTGATGTCTTGTAATATGGCTGTGATTTTTACTTTCTTCCTATACGTAGTAATATAGAGTATAGAGAAAGTATTGAACTCGCAAAAAAATTCGACCTCCAGATTTCGACGGAAATAGATGTTTTGGGACTCATAGAGCTCGTTTTCGCTATTTTCCCGAACATGTCTGTCTGTGTGTGTATCTGTGTGTCTGTGGTAAAAACGTTTGTGTGCGCTCTATCTTAAAAAGTAATTATCCGATCATTTCCAAACCTCATATTTAGTATTTTCCTAACAATGTCAAAAGTTGATTAGTTTTTTATGTATATCGCTTAAACGGAAATTCCGGTTTAACCGGAAACAAATTTGGTTTCTTTAATATCTCTGTCAGAATGCAATGCAGGTATATACAATTACCTACAAAAGTTATGGATAATATATTTTACTACAACTTTTCTTTGAAACATTTTTTCTTAACACTGATTTTTTAGGAGTTATTCTTGAATAATGGTTAACCGGAAGTTGTTGTTTATCCAGAAATGGAAGATTTTTATACATATCTCTGTCAGAATGAAATGTAGGTATATACAATTACATACAAAAGTTATAGTTAATGTACTTTACTACAACTTTTATATGAAACATTTTTTGTAACACTGATTGTTTTGAGTTATTCTTCAATAATAGTTAACCGGAAGTTGTTGTTTATCCAGAAATGGAAGTATTTTATACATATCTCTGTCAGAATTTAATGTATGTATATACAATAACATACAAAAGTTATAGATAATATATTTTACTACAACTTAAAATTGTCCTGTAACACTCATTCTTTTGGAATTATTTATAATTACTGGCATAGGCTTCTGTTTTAAAAAAATATGAAGAAAGTCATGTGTTGGCCACATCCGATTTTTTTGGTTTGTAATATTGAAATATTGTATGATTGAAGTGAATTTTGAAATATTTTTTGTAATTATGTAATAATATTTAAGACGTACTGCCTTCGGGAGGTTTTTGGGGGTTTTATTCCCGACTAGGGTGAATAACAGGCAGATTATGTCATTTTTCCCTCCCCCTAAAGGAATTACTACCATCTGGCCTGGTGCTTAATTGTAGTACTCGCGAATAAATAAAAAAATAATAGGATATTTTCGTAGTTCTACTTCACCAATATACAATTCCAGGTTTCTAATAAGGTGAATGACATTATATAGTATTTCCTTCATCGAAATAGCCATGTACCAAGAAAACGTAATGATCATTGGAACCATTACGTCGGTTAATTTTTATCACTTACGTAATCAGATACTTCCTTTATCCTCTATATATCTTCTTACCTGAGAGGAAAATTTGTTTTTGCGTCTTATTGATTTTCACCCCGAACTTAATTCCCATATTTCTGTAAGAACAGTCCCTCGCGGTCCCTAGCATCTTTCGGCATCCTCGATTGGTTCTGAACTTCTCTCGGTGATTCCCAAGCTCACCTTATCGCAGCCTTAATCTTCGTTTACTTTTGAGGGAGTATTTCCAGATATCGGCGCATTTTATGTTTACTGCCTCGGTATTCTGGATTAGAGAAGGCAATAAGAAGTGTAAGGGTAAGGGAAGGTCAAGAAGCGTAAGCTTAATTAGGTAGAAGGACGCCATAAGAATAATGAGGTGGAAGAATATGCAGCAGGAAAGGAAGAAGGCAGTACAAAGTAGCTCCTGGATTCGAATCCCAGCTGACTGGATTTTTCTGGTTAGTGAATGGTCGTATGTGTTCGTTTATCGTTCATTTTATAGGTTTCACTTTCAATCGGCGTCTTGTTGAAGCATAAATAAATAAATAGTTTAGAGTACATACACCTATCGATTAATTACCATTATCTTCTTTAATTCAATTCTTTCAGTCTATTACATATAATACGAATATCTTGTAACTAATTTAAAGATTTTAAAAATAGTAATCATGTAGTTAGAGATTACTTTAAATCAGTCAACTGCCTCGAGATTAATTCATGTTCTCTAAAATTCACTACTTAAAAAAAAATCTCAAGGAAAAACGGACTTGAAAAAAGTCTGACTGGGCCTGGAATCGAACCCATGATCTTCATCTATTCGGGAGGCTGCCTTAACCTACCTAGACAGGACGTTTTTGTGGTTAAGGCAGCCTTCCAGATAAAGCAAGATCCCGGGTTCGATTCCCGGCCCAGTCATACTTTTTTCAAGTCCTTTTTTCCTTGGGGTTTTTCCTGGGTGCACGCCCTTATGTGCAATTTACCCTTTCCTTTACACTACTTAAATCTTTGTTCCTTAATTACCTTCTTGAATCCATTTCCTCCACTGAATCATACCATAACGTTTTCCTTTGTCTTCTCTTCAGTAATTTCTCATGAATCTATTTTAAATTACTTTCTTCAGCGACCGCTTTTCTCTATATAAATTGGAACCACTTCTTCACTGTCTTCAGCACTTCCATACTTGTTTTTCTATCGCCTCAAATGATTCTTTCCTGCAACATGATACCTTGAAGGCCTCCACTCTTTTAATATTCTTTATGATCTACATTCAACGACATAGTGTGCATGTTTAATTGAGGATGTTAAATAAAGTTGTAAATATATTAATGCATCAATTTACAACATTTTCGAATATTTTATTTTTATCTTATTTTCCTTACCTTTGCATTTTAATTTTTTGTAAGATAATTTTTTGAAATTTTCACTGAGTCAAGCGATTGGGTTTGGTTGGGTATATTGTTTAACTGATGAAATCATACTTGAAAGAAAGCCTACTTGAGACTTAACATTTCATTAATTTCATATATCTGTCAACTAGCACATCAAATTTAGCTTGTAAAAAGCGATGCAAAAGGATGAACGATAAGAAATTAAAATTAATGAGTACGAAAATCTTCAAGTGGAATAAAATTGGTGATTACCTCTCCTAACTACAAATGTCCTATAAGTTAATCATGAGTACTAACAAGGAACATTAACGGAGTGTTACTCACCGATTTCATTCAAACTCGGTAGATTCAGAGCTGATGGTGAAAAAATAAAATCTGTGAAATCATTCGTTCCCTCGTGACCTAGGAGCCGAGATATTCGAGGTCAAAAATTGCAAACTGACCACCCGGGCCCCTCGCTAAGACGCCGTACTCCTAGACGCGGATACCGGGGGGGAGTGCCGATGCAGTCGCCGCGATAACGAAGCGCGGTCGGAAATACGAATGGTTTTCGGCGGTTTCCATTATACAATTTGTAAAGAATGAAATAAATTTCGATTACATGGATTAAAATTTTATTTGTATTTACTTCGTATTTTTAAACACAAAAGAGAATTTTTGTTTTAATCTTTGAAACACGGATTAAGTTCACAGTGAGCATTCACTTTATGAAGGTTGTATTCCCACATACAGTTTCGTCTTGTACATTTTCGCATCGACTTTCATAAATATTTTCATTAAAACAATGCTGCACCGGAGTGAGAAGAGAGTCGGGGTGCTATATATCCTGCTTTGAACCACGTGCACTTAATAAAATTTTTAAATCTGGGGCCTGGAATTGAAAATGCGTAAGGGATTGCAATTTTAGGATACTAACCCTCTGAAAAAGGGAAATGTCCAGTTGATCTAACAGCACTCGATCAGAAACCTTCCACATGAAGTCTTTCCACATTCTAAAATAATACACATCCAGTGGCTGAATAAGTCCCGTGGTCTTTGGAGGAATCAATTTAATGTCCAGAAACTTATTTTGCTGTTTCACTTTTTCTATGAATTCCCGAGAATTGTAGGATCCCCGGGAATCCACTAAAAGAATACACCTGTCTTTCATGCACGGGAAAGAACACATTTAAATATTCCCGCATTAAAATATTTTTTGTTAACAGGCCAGATGTCGACGCCATTACATAGACATTTAAAACTTTAAAGATGCTTATATCTTTGGAAATAAACTATCTTTCTCCTGTAAACAGATAAGAAGAGGGGAGAGAAGTTTACCCTCTATCGATTTTGTTAGTTGAATCGTATAAGAGTGTGTAGTTGTATGTATAGACTGGGCGACTGATTCCACTGTTTTTGTACCTCTTCTTTATTAAAACTGATCTGTATTATCGGTATTTAGCTCTTGCGATGCACCACTTTCTCGGATCCCACGCTTCACTTCTTCCACGAATTTCTTGGATTTTCGATAATAGAGCGTTGTTCCAAAGAATATTTTTTTAGAAACAACCTTTGTCACTTTCCTTGAAACTATCTTGTCGGCCCTTTTTCATTTTCATAGCCAGACAGATTTTGCTTTAAAATTAGGGAAACTATGTTCCATTTTTTTTTCATTTTCTTCCAGTGCCCACCTACGTAAGTCTCTGTCATGAACAATCAAGTGCTGCTCTTTAGCTGCCTTGCAGCGGGAAAGAAGACCAGAGCGTATTACTTTAAACTTTTCTTTCAACGAACCATCTTCCATAATCTACTTTTCATAGCGATATAACTGCATTTTGCTGGCTACGAAACTGAAGTTGTGCCGAACTGTATCCAACTTCAATGGTCCTTTCTTCCCAGACTTCCAAAAGTCAACAGCCATTCTCTTCTAATGCATCAATGGTTCTGGTTCCCTTTTTTAATAGGGGACGCTTCATAAGACGTTGAAGATGAAGGAGAAGTAGGAGATGTATCATCTTGTTCTCCCTGGGACTCACTGCTGATGTCTTCTTCAACTGTCTCATCTCTTCCATTACCCAAGTCAAACACCAAATCTTCTTCGATATCACAAAAATATTCGTCTCCTTGAAGGCAGGACTTACTCTAATTACTTATTATTATTAATTGCAGGAGTTATTGTAATTAATGATTTAAGGATCCAGTTTAATTATGATTCACCAAAATAATGACACGAGGGAAACAAAATAATGTCATTTACTTGTATACGAATTATTGATTTAACGCGTGAAATACTTACATGCTAACCTTTCTGCAAGATCCATTTCCTTCTCCGTTGGTTCCGAATACGTAGTTGCCGAGGCAAATTTTTTTCCCTACAATTTTAAATCGTTCCGTACATTTATTGCCATGACGATGTCTTGTGTAGAAAATGATAGAAAACTATCCGATCAAAAGTCCAATAGCAAAAATGACTAGAAGAAAAATGACCGAAAGCTATACACGATGAGTTTCAACAGCAACGAGTGCAGGCGTGGGTGTCCGAGCAATCCGTGAACCAAACTGGAAATGAACGAAATTTTCTAATCTTTTGAGAGCACTCAAAAGGTGCGGTTTTTCCTTTCTTGTTTTCTCAGAATACCGGGGAATAAGAAAGGCTATTTACACACACACCGGTTAGTGATTAAAATAATTAAAATATTTTAATGCGGGATTATTTAAATGTGTTCTTTCCCGTGCATGAAAGACAGGTGTATTCTTTTAGTGGATTCCCGGGGATCCTACAATTCTCGGGAATTCATAGAAAAAGTGAAACAGCAAAATAAGTTTCTGGACATTAAATTGATTCCTCCAAAGACCACGGGACTTATTCAGCCACTGGATGTGTATTATTTTAGAATGTGGAAAGACTTCATGTGGAAGGTTTCTGATCGAGTGCTGTTAGATCAACTGGACATTTCCCTTTTTCAGAGGGTTAGTATCCTAAAATTGCAATCCCTTACGCATTTTCAATTCCAGGCCCCAGATTTAAAAATTTTATTAAGTGCACGTGGTTCAAAGCAGGATATATAGCACCCCGACTCTCTTCTCACTCCGGTGCAGCATTGTTTTAATTAAAAATATTTATGAAAGTCGATGCGAAAATGTACAAGACGAAACTGTATGTGGGAATACAACCTTCATAAAGTGAATGCTCACTGTGAACTTAATCCGTGTTTCAAAGATTAAAACAAAAATTCTCTTTTGTGTTTAAAAATACGAAGTAAATACAAATAAAATTTTAATCCATGTAATTGAAATTTATTTCATTCTTTACAAATTGTATAATGGAAACCGCCGAAAACCATTCGTATTTCCGACCGCGCTTCGTTTTCGCGGCGACTGCATCGGCACTCCCCCCCGGTATCCGCGTCTAGGAGTACGGCGTCTTAGCGAGGGGCCCGGGTGGTCAGTTTGCAATTTTTGACCTCGAATATCTCGGCTCCTAGGTCACGAGGGAACGAATGATTTCACAGATTTTATTTTTTCACCATCAGCTCTGAATCTATCGAGTTTGAATGAAATCGGTGAGTAACACTCCGTTAATGTTCCTTGTAAGATCAAGGGTTGTAAGCACAGGTTGGAATGGTATTGGTGATAACCTCTCCTAACTAACTAAGATCCTATAAGTTAATCATGAGATCGAGGGTTGTAAGTACAGGTTAAGTAGAGGGTTCTACTTACTTACAACCCTACTTACAAAGTTATGCGTTTAAGGTTAACTCCTAAATCTTCACATTGTACCCCCAGTAAAACGGTTAAAAAGGTCTACTATTTGCTAAGTAAACATCGATCAAGTAAAAAAAATTCGATTTTCTTGTTTGATTTTCGAAAACAAATTATTTGAATAGAGCTCGATTCTTAAGTTTGGAGCGGTCAGTATTTCCCACACAAATTTATTTTTTGAATTTCTCGACAAACAAAGGTGGACCGTCAGGAAAAAGGGAAAAGCGAGGAAAAAGGGTAATGGAGGATGAAAAAGTGAAAGTGAGGAACGGAAGTGAAAGGAGGGGAAAAGTAGTTTATGGGGTCGGAAGGGAATAGAAAAGTGCAGGGAGGCTGCTGTGTCAGCACTGATAAACACAACTTTGATTTACTCCTGCCCCTTCTGCATGTTCCACCCCATCCATCTAATTCCCCTTTCTCAACACCTCGGCGCAGGGGCTTGTTTCCGAGCAATATTTTTCATTACATCCTGAATGAAGCGTTGGACAAAGGATTGATGGGCCGCCGTTGTTTAGGATGTCAGGCGTAACTGGAAGCAACGTCTGGTGTCCCGTAAAAATAATAGCCGATCTCCTCGATATAGCGACCGTGTTTTCACACTGAAAATTGACGTGCTTTGTTCTTTTCTAATAGAGCCGATGTCGAAAATAGTTTGCACACGTTCTAGTTACTTTCGTTTTGCGTATGGCTATCAGATCGAATCTCGTTTGGTTTAACCATTTAGTGATTGACATCAAAGGAGACTTGAACCTATCGCCAGGCCCATTAGCTCTCAAGTTCCTTACTTATTTCTTTCACTTCTCGAAAGCTAACTTATCCTCTTTATAGATGGATACGTATTTTTAAATGGGAGTAGCAGAGGACTGAGTTAAAGTAGCAAATAAGTAAACTAAAGTAGAGAAAATATAGCGTAATTTGTCGAAGTTAGGATTAGTTATCTCTAAAGAAAAACGAATGAAAATAGAAAAATTTATTTTGCTAGAAATATGTATCAAGGAAGGACTATAAAGTCGATACCTATACCATTATTGAATTGAAAATACTGGCAATATACCTAGTTGATATAACCTTAATAATACTATCCGTGTGAATATCAAAAGTTGAAATCAACTTTATTCAGAGCAATAGGCATACTTATTCTTTATCAACAGCGATTTTATTAGACTGAACGAAGCACCAAAAACCACCAAAGAAAGTAAATGATATGGCGATATGCAAATTTCGCTCCCAGTAGAAGCATCTTCAAAGTCCGTAGGTCGACAAGGGACTCCATTCCTTCAGTTCTTTTCAGTTCCTCATTACTTTGTTCTAATATCCTTTCATTGGGAGTGAAATATGCATATTACTATGTAATTTATGTTTTTTGTTAGTTTTTGGTACTTCGTTCATTCTATATTTCAACCATCAGCGGCCTTCCATTATTGTAAGCTATTTTAATATTCATCTACCCAGCCGTCTCTTCTCTAGCATTTTATCTCCACTTATTTTTTTATAAAACCGTCTCCCAAGATCTGGTCCTCAATATTTCCCATCTAAGTTTTACATATTCCATGGCCATCCTTTCTTTTCCTGCTGCTGCCCTTTTCAATATATTTTCATTCCATCACTTTTTCATTCTATAAAATTTGTGAATCTTAAAGACTACCAATTTTAATGACATGCATTCTTACTATCCTATACAATAGCAACCCTTAACCAACAAAGATGTCTAACGAATTTTTTTTTATGCAATCGAATATACACATTTTTCATATCCACATTAATATTTAATGTTAATTATACCTTTGATTTTAATTTTATTTACTGGGCCATTTTTTATATTTCAAAGTTCCGATGTGCTTCAGTAATATTACGCTATGTATTGGGGTCGTAGTTACAGCACTTTAAGAATTCATCGAACGCACGTCTCCTTTTTATTGATCTCGACAGAAAGGGCTTCACCAGTAAATGATTTTGTTAGAAATTGAAAAGTCGATGTATATTGAGAGCGATGTAATTTGTTCTCGGCCGAGATATGACCAGGGACCTTGTGAGGCATGCTTGATAACCAATACACTTCAAAACCTTTTGCCACATTTCTTTTCTACGTGAAAAAAGTTTCCACAATTTATCATGCTTATTGTTAAGTATCTTCCGTTTATATTTTCGAGATGGATGCGTATTACGAAATGTTAGTCACAGAAGACTGATTAAAAGTAGAAATAAATAAGCTAAGGTAGCGAAGAAATAGTGAAATATGTCTAAGTAAGGCTTTTTTATCTCTAAAGCAAAAGCAGCTCAATTAGCAAATTTTATTCGGCTGGAGATATGTAAGAAGAAACGAACATCAATTTTCTATTTCTATCATTAATGTATTGGAAATACCGTAGACTTATTTTGTTGAGTTACTTTAATGGTACTATAATCTAACATTATCTGTGTAAATATCACAAAGTGAAATCACCTGCTTCCAGAAAATATAGTGATTTAAAGATTTAACTGATACTACTTCTTCATCCATAGTATCCTTCAACTATCATTAGTTTTCTCATGATGAAGCAAATTCGATATGTTTTATTATCGCAGTATACTTCTTTCCCTAAAACATGAGCTAGATTAACTTCAATCATCTAATAATCTCCTCTTAATCATGTCACTGAGATTTTCTTTGCATCTCTCTATAAATCTGCTTTGCATTCAATATTTAAAAGAATGAACTTCGGGTAATATACGAGACAAAAATGAAAAGAAATGTGAAAACATATTTTAATGCTTGTAGCGAAAAATTTCCAGGTAATAATTCCATAATAATAATTAAAAAAAAATGTTTTTGCCGGGAATCGAACGGGGGACCTCGTGCGTGTGAGGTGCACGCGATAACCGCTACCCTACGAAAACAGATATGTAATGGTGTTTTTTCGTAGAAGTTATAGTTCATTAAATCGTTTACACAAAAAAACACATTGAAAGTTTCGTTTATAGTATTTACTTCGGTAAATATATTATAGTGTTCTATTATAATAGTTTATTTATTTAATTTTAAATCCTCGAAATTTTTATTTATATGTACGTATAGAGGCCAATATAACATATTTCTTCATTAACGTCTTAATAAATAGTGTATAAATAATATAAGTAATAATAAAAGCCAATACCAAGTGAATTTTTCTTGGGAAAAAATCGCCTACCAATTAGATAGTCAAAAATCTAATTTCACGAAGTTAATCAATACATAAAAAAACATAGAATTGGTAATATTTACTATTTTGACTGTTTCTACTAGCTACTAATCAAATAAAAACACGCCGTCTCTATTAGATGTTACTAAGTAGTTTCATATTCTACTAACGATATCATATAAAAGTATTATGACTGTAATTACCGATACGGGTATACAACGTCAAAAATTAAATTCCTGATATATATAGTAAGATGTTTCCGCCCGGGATCGAGCCGGGGACCTTGCGCATGTGATAACCTCTACAACACGGAAACATGTTCATATTGACGTCCTTCGTGGAACACATTTTTCATTCTTTCGTTCACATTGCAAAATTAAGCATCTTTGATGATTATATTATTAAAATTTTGTAATTAAAGTATAGTATGAATTTTATTAGTTTCCTTGTAAATCTTAGGAGTGTTAACGTATAGATAGATCTTGAGGTCGACCGTATACTAAGCTCCAAATCATCCCAGGAAGTTTCTATTTATTAGAGCCATAGAACTTTTTCGAAAATAATATTTTATAGAACTATGAGGGACAGAATTATTTTTTGCTACATGAAGAATTAATTATTTGTCTTTGATGGCAGATATTACTCTGATTCAAGGTAATAAGTAGTAATTTAATTGATGATAGGATAATCTATGTTAACCTATCAAATTAGATTGATTTGACCCAGGAATTACTACACTCAAAATTAATAGGGATACTCTAAGGAAATTAAATATGGAAAATAAACAGCTGCACACCTTCATAATTTGTGGCCCTCTACGAAGGTGCACCGTGAATCTGTTCAGTGTGGGCAATAAAAATTTTCGGCATTAAAATGTGTTTCCGCCCGGGATCGAACCGGGGACCTTGCGCGTGTGAAGCGCACGTGATAACCGCTACACTACGGAAACAGATATTAGCTTGATGAATTCTCTTTAATTTTCTAAACTTGGGCCTATAAAAGCATCGCTTTAAATATTAATATTATTTCGATTATGACGAAGAATAAGACATTACTTCGATTTATATTTTCTAAAAAGTCTGAATTGTATTACTAATTTCTTTTTTGAGAAAAATGGAAATTGAAATGGAATATTGTATAGAAATGATCCTAAAAATGGAAAATGATGGTCTGGTTGTGATAAGTGATCGTTAAACGTGAATTTACTTCTTTCGCTGACTAGGAAGTCATTTTAATAGCTCCGCCAAATGTTGTCTTCTTACTATTATTTTAGCTAGTGTCAATCTGATAAATTAATATTAATTAATGCATATTAATTTACTTTACATTAATTAATATTTATTAATCCCAATTACTTGACTATTAATTAATATTAATTAATAGTAACTTGGGGTCGATTTGAGTGAGTCTTTTGTGTAACAATAAATTTGATAACTATACATACTTACACTTGTCTTTATTGTGAGAAATTGAGACTAGAAAATTCCATCTTCCATTTAACCCTAGTCTAATGCAAATACACATAGAAATGTAAGCGGAAGTATAGGTATATAGATTTGCAACAGGTAATTTGGAAATAGAGAGGACATACGTTTATAGAACACATAAAAAAACTGTGATAATTTTGATCAGAAAAAATTCACAGGGAGATGGGGGGTGAGAAAAACCTGCGAAATGTGTACGAAAGGTTGAAAGAAAGAGGGAAATAGATCACGCCATTAAAGATAATTACATTTTCGTGAAGGACTTACAGATAAAAGAGCATTAGTCCTTAGTGTCTGAACACTATGAATGTTTCTATAGTTATTAGACTCTCAATCAGCTATATTTTAGATACTGCTAGAACAAATAACCAACTTAATTAAATTTGTTAGACTTTCTTAAAGTCAAGTAGCAGCATTTTTTTTATCGAAATGAATCTTTTAAATCTAACGTTACTCCAGACCGGTCCCCCTATGTTTGGCATCTTGGTATACCGTCCATAGCCCACGATGTGTTCTTTCACCGCCTTTCGGAATCGCGTAAATATGTGGGAAGCAATATGTCGAGAGTGGACGAGGGCGTCTCCCAGAGATCGCTAACAAATGAAGATGAATGGCCGTGTGCGTGTCCGAGCTTCCCGAGGGAGTGGAGTCCCAGCACACGCGTGCAGTGCTCTGCTGATTTCTACATCGGCGCGATCATCCTCCGTGCTACTGTTGAGGACAGAGCGGGGTGTGCAATCGGTGCAAGCCTCTATTTGTATCAAGCACTATTGTTATCCAACGTTAAATGGAATTGGCTTGATGGGGGTACAAAGTTACTTTTATTTGACATATTTACTTCTTTTACTCAATCTATTCAGATTTGCAGTAAGTTTCTTATATTGTCTTTGAAGGATTGAAAAAGTGACCTTTTTTATCGAAAAATATGAAAAACACAGAAAGTACTTTTCCTACTCAAAAATAAACTCCAATCAGTTCTTCTAGTTGAAAAATCTTTATTGAGAGCGGCTATACATTACGGAAATCTGTACATTTTTAAGTTAAGCTTTTGAAATGAACAAGATTACAAATGAGACTTAAAAGATTTTTAATTAAGGTAAAAACGTACTTGTGCCATCATCAAAAATCTGGAAACGATGGTAAATTGCAAAGTAAATCTTTTATTCATTATTGATAAGAAGATATTTAGGGTACGGAAAGTTATTCAATTAATGTTTTTTTAAAGAAGTTTGGTTATATTTGAAAAAATACCGAGGAAACATTAATAAACTTTGTATCACCTGTCATATGGTCGAAAAATGATTAGATGAATAATACCTTTAGTTTAAGCCATACAGGCGAGGAAGTGGTGCTAGTAGAGATCAGTTACCTGGAAATGCATGGGCATGGATGCAGAACGTAAACAGATGTATGTATTCCGTGATTTGGATGTATTCGGGTTGCACTCCATCCGATTATGACTAATGCACTGATGTTTATTTCTGAGGGAGAAGACAGTAGCCATGGAATACGAATTCCTAGTGCACCTAACATTAGTAAAGTAATCCTTCGCCGGTAGGTGAATGCCCAAATAGCGATGTGCACATCGAATCGAGCACAGTATATGAAGAACGTTTTGTTAATAAAGCATAATTTGAACTTTTTCAGTGATACATTGATATTCGTTTGAAGTGCCTAATAAGGTCGCTCTAGTTCCTTTATTCGTCTGCAGGGAATCAAAGGTCCTTCCGTGCTGCTTATTAAGAGAGTTAATTCGGTTGACAAAAGATCAATACTGTTGCTTTAAGATTAAAATGTCTTTCAGGAGAACTTCACTTTTCCAAATGATGAAACGAAATAGGATAGGATTTTCTTACCTCCTATTCTTTTACCTCTGGTAAATTAGACTTGTACGCTTACGTATGGTATGCAATAATTATTATCCGTAGCGAAATATTTTACTCATGTCACTTAAAACAATAAAGTTGCGTTAGTTAGGCCTCATCTTGAGTATGCATGTAGTGTATGGGACCCCTCCGAGAAATGTCATATTCGGGATTTAGAAAAAGTACAACGAAAGGCGATACAATTTGTAAAGAATTGCTACATGAAACTACATTGCTAATAAAACAGCGAGTGTTACTCAGATGTACAGGACGCGGGATGGGAATCATTTGAAGATAGAAGAAAAATTCAAAGGATAATTTATTAAATAAGTTCAGAGAAATTACGTTCTCAGAGAAGGAGTTCTAGCTCGACCTTCGTGGCGGTAGGACGTGTTTTGCGTGAGCTGTTTACGGATAATTTTTGTGAGGAACTATCGGCAAGCGAGCTGTCGGCAGCCGGCGAGTTTTCGCCCAGCGGCCCCGTCAACTCGAGCAATACCTCGAGTCCGATGGAGACATCGACTGCTCCAGGGATTACTCCCACACCTTTGTCATCATCACCTGCATCATTTCCGGCACCCGGCATCAAGAACGTTATTCTCCCTCCTAGATTTACCGTCTCCGCGGGAATGTCAACGGCAAATCCATCCCCCACGCCTGGTCTCTCCTCCCGCGACCCGCGACTTAAACGACTCGCTGAGGATGCAATGGAGATCGCCAGCACCACCGAGGAGGAGGAATCATTTACTACTGTGAAGCCCAGGAGATATTTCCTCAACTTAGACGAGCAAACAGTTGCTCCGCTGGCTCTTAAAAATCGCTTCGAACCACTCGCGCCGTCTGAGGCGAAGAAAACAAAACGCAACGCCCTTGATACTTCGGGAGGATGTCAAATGGAGGTACCCTCCCCTTCTATGCCATCCACCCCTGAGGCAGACGGGGAAACACAGCGGCCGGAACCGACCAGCGGGGCAAGGTCTCGCCCGCCTGCCCTTCAATTGTATGGGATTCTTAACATTAGGGCTTTAGCGAGGGATCTCCGAGAAGCGCTTAATGGCGCCGATTTCGTGGCGACACGCGTTGGACTCCCGACTCCGTCGAACGTCGACTCGCGCGGGGAGGTTTGCCGAGTGTCGGTGAACTCCACGTGCGACTACCGCAAGGCGAGGGAATTCCTCGACGGGCAAGGCATCGCCTACTCAACATGGGCTGAGCGGCAGGACCAGCTCCACTCCTTCCTTGTGCGCGGCTTGTCCACCGGAACCGCGAAGGAGGAACTGACAGAGGATCTTTTGGCGCTCGGCATTCCAGTGCGGAAGGCCTTCCAGCTCAGAGATAAGGAACAAAGAGCGCTCCCGCTTTTCGTTTTCTCGGCACCATCGACCGCTCAATGGAAACCCGCTGATATTTGCAGAATTACAGTGTTGTCATATTGTAAGGTGACTATCCGCCCCTACAAACACCAGCAGCCGCAGATGTGCTTCCGGTGCAATAGGTTTGGGCATTCCTCAGCCCATTGTCACGCCGCACAGTGGGACAAAATCCCAAAAAGGTGGTCATTATGAGGAAAAAAAATATTAGGGGATATGATTTCTTTTTACATGGTTGGCAAGTAAATTGTTTGAGCCGCCGAGAAATGCATTCGAAATGCAGGTAAGTATGCACATGTTTGTAAAAATCTATAACAAAGTGGAAGGTTTGCTGCTCGGATGCCTAACCGTACTTTCGCTTCGAAATAGCCTCATCTTCAAAATTCCTCTGCAGCTACCCCATTGGCGCAATTTAAAATTCATTAAATGGAATTGACTAAGTAATGTTAGTGGATTTGAAATGCTGTTTTACAATACCTCCGAAACAAAATTAACAATGTTATTAACATAAAAAGTAACCACTAATTTGTACAAATTTCGTTCAAAAACAAAAATACAAACTTCATAAAGTTAAAGTGTCCCGCCGAGTCCTGCGTTGATATACATATATTACTGTAGGCACACATCTCAGCTATGCAACCCAAAAAGAATTGGCCACCCCGAGCCACCCCTCCGCGAGTAATTAATGAAATACGTGAGTAACCTCAGTATCCGTAAAGTAGCCGAAGCGCGCAGGCAACAGGCATGGCACTTACTTATAAGGGGAACAACAGGTTTGTGTTTAAAGTATTCGAACAAAACTTTCAGGGCACATTCTTTGCTTAAACATGGAGGACAGGGGTCTGATCGTTCAACTGAAAGAGCCTTTGTTTATGAAAAATTAGCAACTGAAAATCGGAGTTAGGCAACCACGCCACACACGCGCATTACCGTACCTATATCGAGATTTTACACTTAGGAAATTATTTTCTTCCATATTTTACCGATAACTTATCTTTATGCAATCATCTTCTTACCTTCCAAGAATTCTGTACCTTTTATTAAGCATTTATTGTAATGCACATAACGCCGCGCAGTGGGCTAAAATTGAAAAATTCTGGACAAAAATAGAAAAGTTGTTTTTTTGAGTGCGGACTTCGAAACTTCGCTATTGAATTTAAGCAAATGGTATTTCATAGGACAACTAAATTAAGTTTAACAGAATAGCTTTTTTCACTAGTGTTGTGCCGCTATACTCGTGACCAAAGGGAGTCTGAGATGAATTGTTTGGCAAAACAGAAGACCTGCATCTCTTATGTTTTGTCGTTCTCCGAAGATCAACTTCAAGAAGGAATTAAAATAGCATGCACAATTACAAGTTGAAAGCGTGCGCAGCGAGTAGAGGCAACTTTCACTATTTGAGACTGAAGTTAATGATAATAAAATCAATGTTTCCTACAAGCTGTAACTTACTATGATTAACGGAAAGATGGAGAGATGCTCTCGCGGACACAATGTCAACACAACGGTGTTCAATCTGCAACGCTACACCCACGGAGGTCAATAACGATGATGACAACATATCTTGTCCAATAAAGGATGATTTCCAATAAGTGAAGATTTTACGCGAAAGTGCTTGAGGAAGAAGACTATAGAGGACTTGTTCGTGCGATTGATGTTACATTCCGACCCTAATATTTCAAGTCAGGTTGTAATGTGTTCCAGGCCATCTAAAGTTTTATCTTCCGAGGCCTTGCAAATATTGTTTGCATCCTACCTACCAGCAGAATCCGGATCGGAAGATGATTCTTTGGACGGATCAGAGTCGGATAGTCAGTAGTGTTTGCGTGTGTATGAGTGTGTTTGCGCGTGCCTTTTCATATTCTACGTCGGGGTTTCCCAAACTATGTTCCGCGGAACACCGGTGTTCCGCTGAACCTGAATAGGTGTTCCGCGACAATTTGGAGTGTCAATGGAGAATTGGAGAATAAAAGTCATTAAATGCTTTATTGATTCATATTTTAAGTTTTTATTACAATATTACCTATAGTTTTATATTTAAAAATAATTACCAAATAAATAATTTGTGGTTATTAAATGATGTTTCAAATTATACAAGTAGAATTACCTAACCTAAAAATAAGCAAAGTGTTCCGTTAAACTTCCCTGGTTTGCGAAGTGTTCCATTGCGGTAAACGTTTGGGAAACCCTGTTCTACATCAATAAGCTGTGATATATTAATGTTTTGTATAAATGTTTTTTTTTAACTATTCATATGTTCCTACCAAGATTGGAAACGATAATTATGTATATTTTTATAGTGTTTGTGTGTTAAGATGATTCTTTGGACGGGTGAGAGTCTGATTATAATAATTGTTTATATTTTATTGTATACATAAGCAATTATTACATAAAACATTATAAAAATTTACACACTTTGTGTTTATATTTTATAATGTATTTACGTTACGACATATGTAATAATATCTAAATAATTTGTTTGGAATGGTTTTCAAATAAAAATACGCATACAATTGTAATTATGGATTTAAAAAATCATATAAAATTATTAATTTACATTACCGAAAAAAATTGAAACGTTTTCACGAAAGAATAGTTTACAAATATCAGTTTCATATGCGTGATCGGCGATCACGAAACCAATACTCACGTTTTCTTATAGGCATGATATACAAATATTATCTTTTTTGTCAAAAATGTGAATATTTTTGCGAAAACTTAATTTTGAAATAATTTCAATGTCATATTCGGAATTAGTTACCTCAAAAACTATTACACACTGAATTTTAAACTGATTAGATGAGATTTACTTGTTATGACCATCTTTTAGGCATTTGGTCCCACTGTGCGCCGCCCCGCGCTGCTGGAAGTGCGCAGGTCCTCATCAAGGCCACGTCTGCACGAAACCACGAACCGAGGAAGCCCTTTGCTGCAACTGCGGCGGCGCGCACCCTGCGATGTCTCGCAAATGCCCAGTCTGGATTGCCGCAAAAGAGAGGAAGATGCAATCTACATCCGCCAGCAGCCCCTCGCAGCGTCCGACACCAAATGCACCCACCTTCCAGCCTGCTTCTCCACCTACCACCAACGCCTGGTCGAACTCAACACCACTCTTCGTGCCTTCGCAGGTCCAACCTCCGCGTAGGAAAACACTAAATATGGAGTTCCCGTCCCTTCCCCAGCCATGCCGAAGCAATGAAGAAACAGCAGCCGAACTCAGCATTCCACTGCGGCAAAAGCAGAGAATATCGCCTGTTTCCAGTACCAGCGCCAAAACTCCTCACCCACCTGACGCCATCATCACAGCAATGGAGCAGATGATGGTCCGCCTTCAAGCAACCATCATCTCCCAATTCCAACAATTCGCCTTAAGCCTCCGCGATCTCTTAGCACCGCGCAATGGACCCTAAAACCACCACAAGAAGGGCACTCTCCATCCTCACATGGAATGTGGGCGGAGCTATTGTCCGGAAGACACCGGAGCTCCTACACTTCCTTGGGCAACAAAATTTTGACATCATTCTTCTGCAGGAGACACATTTGTCTCCACACACCCGATGGTCTACCCCTGGCTTCACAATATACCGAAAGGACCGCCCTGACAACCCGGATGGCAGCAGATCCAGCGGAGGGGGCGTCGCAATAATGGTCTCCAACAAAATTGCAGCGCGGCTTCTTGACCCGCAGCCAACTTCACTCCATTCGCTAGAGACCATCACCATCGTCGCTAGCACATACCTGGGGGAAATGCAGTTCACCTCGTGCTACCTTCCACCACAGCACCGCTTCCGGCAATCCTCCTTCGGGGATGTCTTCCTGCCAGGTATTCCTACCATTTTTGCGGGGGACCTTAATGCAAAGCACGGCGACTGGGGCTCCCTTAGAGACAATGCATCTGGCAGAGAGCTTCGCCGCTGGGCCACCACGAACCGGGTCCAGGTTCTCGGCCCAAGAGAACCCACCCGGTTCTCCCACACTGGGAAAGGAGATGTACTCGACATCTATCTCGTCAGCGCGTCCCCACCTCCAAGGACAATGTACACCATCCCGGCATTGACTAGCGACCACCTCCCAGTCGCAGCTTTCTTCGGAACATCACCACTCTTTCGACCCATCGCTACCAAAAGGAACCTCAGGAAGGCCAACTGGGAGGCCTTTGCTGAGGACTTAACAGCCCGTTTGTCATCACCAGGGAAGCTGGAAACTCCTGATGATGTCGATGCTGCAACACTCAACCTCGCTTCTAGCATCACTGCTGCTGCTGACGCCACCATCCCACGAAAACCTAGGGGATTCGGAGGGAGACTGGAACTTCCTCAAACCATCATCGCCTCCATTAGGGAGAAAAATAGGATCCGCCGCCGATGGACGCGCACTGGAGAACCGCATTTACGCCGGGAATTCCGGCGACTGCAGAGGGATATTCAGACTAGCATCTCTACCTGGAAAACCCAGATGTGGGAGAAGAAGATCGCCTCCACTAAAACCCAGGACGGTTCTCTGTGGAAGTTCACCAAAGGCCTGACCCTCCGGAGTCATGCTACCATACCCACCGTAGAGCCGAGCACCATCACGGCGGAGGCCTTCGCTGACCACTTAGAGGACGCATTTTCTCCGAATCCAGGTCCTGAACTTCCTCAGATGCCTCCACATCAGCTTCCCATTAACACAGACCCGCCAACAATCACCGCCATGGACGTGAAAGCGTCTCTCCGTCGCCTTAAGACTCGAAAAGCTCCCGGTCCGGACGGAATTGAAAACGAAATACTCCGAAGACTTCCGTCCGCGGCGGTTCTCTGGCTGGTATGCATCACAAACGCCATCATCAGACTGGGCCACTTCCCAGCTTTATGGAAAAGAGCAAAGATCATCCCGATCTTAAAAACTGGAAAGTCTCGCTCCTCCCCAGATAGCTTCCGCCCCATATCGCTGCTGGACGGACTGGGGAAGATTGTAGAAAGGACCATACTACCCTTTTTCCAGAGAACACTATCAGAAAGGAATATCCTCCCGGCGGAGCAATACGGCTTTAGAGAGGAGCACGCCACAACCCACCAACTTCTGCGCGTCCTGCAATTCGTCAGTGCTGCTTTCAACAACAAAAGGCACGTTGCAGCGGCCTTCTTCGACATCACCAAGGCCTTCGACCGAATGTGGCATGCTGGCCTTCTCCATAAGCTCCGTCGACTGGACTTTCCAACATGGCAGATAAACACCATCGCCTCATACCTCTCGGACAGGACCTTCCACGTTTTCTTCGGCGGGATCACCTCTACCACCAGAACCATCAGGGCGGGAGTTCCCCAGGGTAGCATCTGGGGGCCAATCTTGTTCAATATCTTCTGTGCGGACATTCCCACAAAGTTTTACGGCTGCATGACAGCATTTTATGCTGACGATGCTGCGCTACTAGCGAAGTCCTACTCCAGGAAACTTGCTGTAAAATACTTGCAGCGGGCCACCTACCAGCTTCTTGAATGGTACGACACCTGGAGGTTAGGGGTGAACTCCAAGAAGACACAGACCATTATCTTCTCAATGCTCCGACCGGTGGACGACCCGGACCCAATCATCGTCGGCGCTGAGGAAGTCCATTGGCGAAGCACAGCAGTCTACCTTGGAGTCACCCTCGACAGGCGACTCACTCTCCGCAATCATGCACAACAGGTTGCCATAAAAGCGAGGGTTCGCCGGAGGGTCCTCCTGCCGCTCCTAATGTCCCCGGACTTGCCGCTCCATGTTAGGCTGCACCTATACCAGGCAACCATCTTGAGTGCTCTTTTGTACGCCTCCCCCGCCTGGAGCGGGTTCCTGACCCGCACCACGTGGGAAATTCCATCTAAGGCGGAGAGAGCCGTCCTTCGCACCATCCTGCAGCTTGGCTGGCGCTTTGCTAATCCCACCAACTACATATTGACTGGAGCCACCCCAATTCAGGAATTGGCAACCATACGAGCGAAGGCCTTCTTTGCCCGCCTTCCTACCAGAAATTATGCGCACCTCCAACGACTGGCCTTGGACACCCCTCAGCGGCGCGACTTCTTCCGGAGGCCCATCTCCTCGCAAGGAGGAACTTTGGCAATCCCCCCAAAAGGGAGGAAAAAGTGGAGGTAAAATATCCTTGAAGGTCCACCAACGAAGGAGCCCACCAGCCCGAAGGAGCTCCCTAGGAGGACGGGCAAGGATGGAGGCAACACCACCAAACGATGTCAAATTATATATATATTACGTTCTCAGATGATGTAACCGATATAATGCGACCCCCCTGTTATATGGGCCGTACTGATACTGTCCGAAAGATTAGGGAAATAGATGCTAGAACGAATCGTTTCAAAAATTCATTTTTTCCGCGAACTATACGTGAAAGCAACCGTTTAGGAAAATTGAGTCTAGGTGCCAGCACCCCCTGCCACATGTCGAAAGGCGGCTTGCAGGGTTCTTACATAGGCATAAACATAAAGTAGAAAATTTTACACTTTAGCTCTTTATCGGATTAATAATTATATTTATAAATTCAATATTAATAAATTCCATCAAAAAATGCAAAAATTATGCAAATATTCTTAAATTCTATTTAAATTTGGATTAAAGCGACGATCAAAATAAACACTCAAATGATATTAATCATGGTAATTCCCTTAGTATCTACGCTTTAAAATTTGATGTACTTCGCAAATTAGTAAAATGTACTCCGTTTATAAATAATTTAATGGAAATACATCTTTAGGGCATATTTATATTTGACAAATACTATTTTCCTGATATTCATAATATCTGCAGTGAAAAATTAAAGAACGAGACCTATAGTATTTGTATCGGATTTATATCTATTGGTACTTTTTTTGTAAGTATATTTTTAAAGTAGATAAAAAAATCGGTCTCAGGACTCTAAAATATATATTTCACTATGAAATTAAAACTCCATTGCTATATAAGGTTCAAGGACATTTATTTAATATTATATTCACCTTTTTTAAAACAAAATTCCTGGTAAATAACTATTGAATTAAAAAAAAGATAATTTGTCCGACTCTGCTCCTGGACGGCTTTCAAACATTCCTGTTCCAACCAATCTCTAGTAATATTCACAAAAGTCGACCTGATTAAAATCACGAAAGAAAATCACCCGTGCATGAAGTTGAAATCAAATTTCCGTTAGGACATTGATTGAAATTTGTAAGGAATAAGTCATTACACCTAACGGTAGGATGATTATTTTGTCTGAGTGAATGTGGATTAAGACTTCAGTGATGAGTGGGAAGATTTAAGTATGGAAAAAAGAAAGAGATTTTAGGAAGATGTGAGTGAGTTAAATGAGGACAGAAGAAACGAGCTACTTTTGTTGGTCGATAAATGGAATTATTTAATGAGCTCAATTTTCGAAAATTCATTTTTTCCTTCAAAGGTCAATCGAAGATTGATTTTGTGGTTTGGTTTCCAATGAAGCAGAAACTTATGAAATGTGACCGAAATTTGTTAATCAAATTTAAATGTGTGTGTTTATCGTTATCTTTAAAGCTTGTGAGTTTTATTTCCCTCACAGAAATTCCTTTAATTACGCGATTTATTTCTATACTTATGACAATAGACACCAAGTATTCTTTCTATGCAATTACTGATGTAACTTAAGTTTTTTAACCTTCCCTTCAAATTGTGTTTAATTTTCACGAATATTTCGAATTTCAGTCTTTTTTCAGGATGCTTTACTGTCAACGCAATATAAACATCGGCTAAAATCGTCCTTTACAAGTGTTTTAATAAAAAAATTTAAAAACCAATTGAAGTATGAATATACTTGAAAATATAATGGTCTTTGATTATAGATTTTACTCGTCAGTTGAATTCTAATAGAATCATATCACAATATTTGTATGGTTTATAGCGTATTCTAGGGTTATCACTTGCACAGAATTTGACTATTCGAAGATGTTAAGTTTTAATCAAGAGTTGCTAGATTTTCTCTATGTATATATGATGCGCTTAACGATACATTCTGTTCAAATACCACGCAAAAAGGGAATATGTAATAATTTATATTTCTATGTATTTAGGACTGTAAAATATTTTTATCTGTATTGTATATGATCTCAAGCGAAAAACCAGAGGTAGAAACAAGAGCTAAACTCTGATTTTTAATATAGTAGATCTAGGAGCATATTTGTGCATTCATAGTTTTGCAAAGTTTTTTTAAAATTTCTTTCAATTTTTCTTAAGATTCGGAGTGAGATTTCATTTGCTTTTATGGGAAATTACTTTAACTTGATAAAATTGAAATAAAACGTTCATATTCATGTTCATTTATATTAAGTAGAATTTAACTGTCACTCTTTTTTTGATAACCCTGGTTGACCTTATTGAGAAATGTAGCATTGAATCTGAATAATATTCAATAATTCTTTAGGATTTTTTAAAATTAGCATTTAAAAGTTAATGAGATTTAGGTATTCTTGTACAGTGGCCATTCAACAAGTATTGAAGGATATTATAGTGTAAATTGGGGCGAGATAGCGAAATGAAGAACTGTATAACAGGTGACGCCTAGCAGCTCTCCATTAAAGATTCAAGTAGAAAAAGAAACTTCGAAGGAAAGAATCCGTTACTCCGTAATCCATTCGCTTCACTTAAAGATTTCAGTGTGGGAGTTTGTTGAACTCTAATGGAGAGGGGGTTGGATGCACACCCATTCACGTGGGGATATTAGTGGATAGTAGAAATAGGGTGTGGGGAAGGGGTGACGAGGCATGGCCCCGTTTTTTGTAGTCCGGACAATGAGGGGCGTGGCTCCGCCGATGGCGAGTATAAAATACAGAAGACAGGCGATAATTGAGCAAATGGGCGGATGTGATTCGGAAGCGAGTACTAAGTCGAATTCGGCACTTTCGTTCATTGTAAGGGCTTGTATATATCACTATGAGTTGAAGTAGGTTATAAAGTATTACTTAGATTACACTGACCAGCTGTGGTTTTGGTGGCGCGGTATTTGGAGCTGATTTCATATTCCCCCCGAATTCTCTATTTCCATACTTAATGCCCTGAATCCAAATATGGCATTAGTTTTTGCCTACGAGCTCAAATTTCTAAGGTATAAAATTTTAAATTCATACCTTAAGTTGTATTTAAATTTTTTGGACTATAGGTTACTATATTTTAAGGTAATTTTAAGTAAAATCCATGGATGAAATAAAAAACTAAACGCGGAATGTTTTATTATAATTATATTTAAAAATGTTATAGTAATAGGGAATATCATATAGAATGCTACATTAGTACTCATCTAATTTCATCATAATACTCATTTCTTTTCTATTCAATACCAAAAGTACAACAATCTACAACACGTTAATTATATATAACTCTTTCCCAAACAGAAATATCGCACCAGACCCACTTCGATCAACCCTGCACAGATCAACTCTAGTTGAAGCGTTGAAGGTCACTACAGTTAGTGGACAGGCATTGGAATAATTCCTGTGTTGTATAATAGTAGAATATATTGAGCTTTGAAGCATTCCGCCATTTTGGCATTGTTTTACTCATGATCAATATTCACGTGATTAAATATCTTGTTTGTCTTTCTAAAACCTCTTAGTGATTTGCTACGAGTCAGCTGGTAAGTGTATTTTTACTGTTTATTGACTGATATGATTACAGTCTACACGAAAGACTTGTAAACTTAAAAGCATCAAAATTCACATACATTTACTACTCAACGTTAGCCCGAGTTTTATCTAAAGCCTTCCACTAGCAGATTCTTATCCTTACAGTACAAATGTTTTCTAATTTTAGGATATCAACATACGGTTCTTTTTCTAAGGCATTGAATATTTCCTCTGACTTCATACGTATCTTCCCATATGTGATTTTGTGAGCAGTGCGTATTTTGTTGGAAATGAGTAGCGGAACCAACAATCCTATCTTACATAACTTAATTTCGATTCCCTAGGAAAATTTTCTACGGAAAACTGAAATTTATCTGCGATTTGGAAATCTTTTGAAATGCTCAAATGCTTATACAATCCACTGGAACTAATAGATATATATGAATTACCTAGTATTCAATTTTGTGTAACGTTACCTTAATTATCACCTATAAAATCTTCATTACACTGTAGCTGGAATTATTTTGTAGTTCAGAGCATCAGATGTCTACTCTTAATTTGCTTAATGAGTTAATATACTTTAGGACTAGGAGCTCCTAGTACTCCTTAAATAGCTGATCGCCTTTTTTTAAATTAAAATGAACAAGTCTAAATACTTTTTATGCTTGTTTTTGAAAAGCTATGTTACGTATTTTTATTTTCAGTTGGTGATATTGGAAGACAGAATTTAGAACAAAAAAAATTGACCTTAAGAAAATAAACAAATATTGATCCATCCGCAGAAATATATAGTCCAATAAATAACGTTTTCCGCTCTCTGTATATATCTATTCCCTCAGCACTAGCTAATAATTATTATATATTTATTTATTTGATTTATTGTACAAAACCGCTGCAGTTAGTCGCGAGGGCAGGTATCAACGTTAACTTGTATAACAATGAATTTAAAAAATACTATGCATCAATATAATAAACCCTAGTAAATACAATGTAAGCATGCATAAATAAAAAATAAATACATACAAAAATATAAATATGCAATACATGCATGAATGATATAAAAAACACCGCTGCAAATTAGCTATAAGTTAGTATGAATTTTAGATAACCTTGAAAAAGCATATACATTACATGTCTTGTGCTTATCGTGCAAGATTTTTTAGGGTTCCTGATAGGCTTTCACGTCGTGAGGGGGCCCCACCGTATATCACGCTACCAGGCGATCCCCTACTTGCCTTTCATATCGTTAACAGGTCATTCGTTAAATTATTCATTTTATTAATAACCTGACTAAAACATTTAATTTTTTGGGAAATATTAAGAGAAGTAGCATATCTGATTAGTAATATTGAATTTCTTGCATGTAATTCTGTGGGAACACGAAATATATTTTCTCTTTGGACGATTCCTTGAAGTTCATGGCTAATCCACTATAGGGCTTTTATTAATGATTTTAATTTGCTTCAGTTATCGTTGTAGTTGTTGCAGGATTCCCAAGATAAGACATTTTCGTGATTCTATTTCATCTGCAGCCAACGATAAGGAGGTTCGGAATTACAGCTGATTCTCCCAATCTCAGCGTCTTAGTTTACGCTGAATTCGGATTTTCGCTGACCAATCTTTCTGCCGAGTGCTGATGCTGAAGAGACCATCGTCTCAACACCCTTGATTAGCTCAGTTAAGTGTGGATTTAAGAGATTAATGTTAGTAACTGGAACTACGGATTGGAGTAGAATCGGGAATCCGTTTGGTAACAAATTGAGCCGATTTATCCGATAGACGTTGAGTCTGAGGAAATCCTACAACTTAGGAGTTAAAGACAGAAAAAATATCTTGTCTGAATTATGAAAGATTTATTTAATTGAATACATTATAGGGATTCTACTAAGAAATCGTAATATGTGGTTCTATTATTTAGGTCTCTACAGAGTTAATTTTAATGTGATTGTTTCTGCTGAAGAAATGCCGTAATAATTATAGCAACTAAATTTTAGTATTTTCTGTAGTTACATTAAAAGTTGCAAAGTAAAATATTTTCAATGAATGTAAATGTATGTAGATGTAATGCATTCGTTGAACAGAGCTACTTGAATAAACTTATTATATAGACAGCGTTGAATTGAAAAAAATAGCTCTAAATTCTTTCTTATTGAAATCACTACCAATGATTTTATTGCTCCATCTTGTACACTATGATAACCTACATGAAGTGAATATTGTTAAACCTCGAATACAACTTCATTATCCCGTAAATTATTAGAATTAATTCATTTCTATTCCTGAGTAGGCCAAATGAACCTGAAATATACATCAAGGAGGGGCCATACAAAAAATTTTGTTTAATGAAACAGAATACGGACATTTGCAAATACTCTTCCTTAAACAGTGCGGTATATGAAAGGAATAACCCGAAGAGATTCTCGAACCTTTTCCCAAATCTCGCGGTAGTATATTCACAAATGTTACATGGAAAATTATTAGTGGTAATTAATATAGTTTTATTTATTTTTATAATTTTTTGAATTTTTCACCCTATTCTCACATTGCCTATGATCCTTTAATTGTATTATTTATTGCGTATATTACTTCTTTGGTGTACTTTTCTTATGTTGTTCATGTATGATCTTGTATACGGTTGCCAGGATGGACATGGTTACAAATTGCAGTCTTTACAACAGCAACGATAATGACAATTCCCTGTTACACTCTATTAAACAAGGAAATATAAACCTCAGTTTCTTAATCGTGACAGGGAATATGAATCTCGCAGTCCTTTGCTGCGTAATGTGGCCGGTCATTTCCGCAGAGTGACTGTGGAAGAAACTTTGGCTTTGGATGTTGTATGAGAGGAGCGATAAAAATATGTTTCTGCCCGGGATCGAACCGGGGACCTTGCGCGTGTGAGGCGCACGTGATAACCGCTACACTACGGAAACTGATGTTTAAGTGAGGTTCTTTCATCCAACCCAATCTTTTAATCTTACCAAAAATCACAATATTATGCCATTCATTGATAAGAAATTACATATTGTAATTATATCATATTATTTTTGTAATAGTTCATTTTTTTCCTTGTAGATCATTGAGGTTGCGCCCGGTGAATTGGTCCGGGGGGAATTCGTACGTGGAGAATTGATCCCCCGCGCTGATGTTGTATGTACTACCAATCCAACCCAACCCCCACGGTTAATTTATTTGCCACATTAACCAATAATTAGGGCCTATAGATTAACATACGACTGAATAGATACTAGTTTAATCTATTCAAATCTAAGTATTCCATTTCACCAATCTAAAATATTATGTCTTATAAGTGCTTAAATTACTCTAAAAGAAATAAATTTCATTTAGAATATTTTGTCAATCTTTAAAAGGGAAAAACATGGAAATAAAAATTAACTGATCGATTAAAAGTCCAGTATCATATTTATAATTTGAAAACGAATTTTCGATATAGTCTAAAAGAAGCACAAAGAAGTTGTTACTTATTATGGAAGGCTGCAAAAATTTGTTTCCGCCTGGGATCGAAGCGGGGACCTTGCGCGTGTGAGGCGCACGTGATAACCACTGCACTACAGAAACAGCTGACAGAATTAGGGAAATATTTCCGGTAATATCAAAGCTAAACTAAATGAGTCACCATATTTTATGAATATTATATTTTAATGCATTCCTTAGCCTTGGTTTTTGTAATTTCCTACATTCACGGACCGCTATTTAGAATCCACTAAGTATTCAACTAGAATTGAAAACAATTTGGGCCTCAAATTTGAAATGATTCACCGGAATGATGTTGTAAACTCCATAATTATGCTTTTGCACCGGTCAATATAATAATATTATGGAAAGGAATTATAGTAAAATAAAAGAAGCATCAAATGAAAAGATGATAGTGACTTGGGTAATTTTCCATCCTCTATAGTACTAAAATAGTTGCAAGCAAAAACAACAAGTTGAATGATTTCAAACGATATGGAATTTTATAAATTATTTCATTGCCTCAAGGAAGTACATAACTAAGAGTCAATTCGCATATAGGGAAAATATTTAAAAGAAATTTATTTAATATGATAATTACACTTACCATACTGAGATTTCGGGGAACATTCATGATATATAGTCTATGAAAATCCAAAAATAATTATTCTGTTAACTTATCAGGCGTTATTAATAAAGTGCTAACTGCTACACTGCGGAAATTTTTGAATGAATGGGTTTCTTTAATAGAAGCTTTCCAACAGTCTTTTGTTTAATCCACAAATATAAACTTTGAAGTTACATTATACATAATTCTAAGCATATTCACTTACATTTCCGAAGTTATCGCGGAAATTATACTACGAAATACTATAGAAATTATACTACCTAATTATTATCGAAGAATACGCAGCCTCAAATCTATCCAATTAAGATTAAAGATTAAGCAAATACAAACTCAATTCTTCGTTGATTAATTGATTATAACACTTTTCTTTCGTCCAAGCCATCGTCACTACTTACAAAAAATATGACAAATATCAAGAATATAAATTACAAATTGTAATTACATTGTCATGTTACTTTAAATTTGTTTATTAATTTAATTTTAAATTTTAGAAGTGTTTGCGTATCGCTAGGCGTAGAGGTCGAAAATTTAATGGATAAATTAAAGAAAATATTTCCTCCTGCATAAAGAATTTGTAATATGCATATGTGACTGGTCATATAAATTATTACAACTAAATCTAACAGAAACAGGAATAACAGATAGTAATTCAATCAATACACGTGTGTATTCCTAAGAAAATCAATTTAATATTGAAGTTTACTACTGTCTTTATTAACAAGGAAATTTATTCGAAATTGAATACGAAAAATCAACAGCTAAGCCTCCTTATGATGTATGACCTACCATATCTATATAGCTAACTCGTGAAGGATTACATTTACATACATTACAAAGTGTGGATGGAAAAAATTTTCTGAGTTAAAAATTTGTTTCCGCCCGGGATCGAACCGGGGACCTTGCGCGTGTGATGCGCACGTGATAACCGCAACTACGGAAACAGATATTGAAGATAGTTTCTTTCAATCACCTGGTCTTTCTTCAATATTTTCATGCATGCACAGGTTCCTGATGTTTACTGGTTATTAAATATTACGCAATGCATTTTAAACATATTTTCAACCATTAATATGCGGATAATGTTAATTGACATACGAGTTATTTAGTGGAATTGCATGGCGATGGGAAGATGAAGAAGGATCCGCTCTTCACAAATGAAACTAGATCCAGTTTTAGTTAAGAAAACAGCCAAATCCCAAACAAACTCGACAAAAGGAACACAACTAGTTTTGACGCATAAGCTTCATGTTCATGCCGAAAATACTCCTGTTCCGTTTGTTGTGCGCGTATTTGGGATTTAACAAAGTTTTCCTTATTAAAACTGGGTCGTTGTTGGAAAGTGGAATTTTTAATTCTCTACAGTAATGGTACAGAGAATAAGCAAATAGCCGCACTAGCATAGCCGCACGATATGTTAAGAATAACTCCAAAAGAACTGCAAGTGTAAAAGAAATGTTAGAAAAGCTAGATTGGGAAACTTTAGAAAACAGAAGGAAAGTTTACAGGTTAGGAAGCTTATACAACGCTTACACAGGCAAAGCAGCATGGGTAGATATTAAGAGAAGAATTAGAAACCACACTTACTTAAGCAGAAAAGACCATAGTTATAAAATTAAACCTCCCTCTCAAAGGACTAATATTGCTAAATTCTCCCTCCTTAATAGAACAATAGATCAATGGAACGCTCTTCCTACAGGTATAATTGAGCCATTTCCTTCCCAAGCGTGTACCTTCAAGGCGAAGTTAAATAAATTGTAATAGATGTTAATGTTTTCTTTTGATGGGATAGGATAATATTTGTAAATTTTGTATATGTGTGGGAGAGCGTGGCTAGTTGAAACAGCTTTAGGTTTTAAATATTTTATAATTTTTAGAAACAATCTACATCACCAATCTCATGACTAAATTTAAGATTGAAATATACTTAATACATAGATGATTATTTTTAGGGCTATCATTTAACTACCTACTACACAATTGTCTTTTTCAATGATATCCACAGTGTATCAACCTACCCCCGCCTGGGGCAAGTTGATATAGCATTAAATTAGTTGGTAAAATAAAACTAAAACACAAACTTTAACAATAAAACGTGTTATATTTAATTGGTTCAAATTTAATATAAATAAAAATGTTGAAAATTGATATAAATTCAATATTTAAAAATATAAATTTTACTTGAAAAATAGTAAACTTTTTTTACTTTTGCATACGATATTTTTCCTTTCAAAGCAACAATTCAAAGCCAAATGTTTTTTTTTGCTTGTACGGACCATGATTGGGCTATAAAGTAATAAAACGCAAAGTGATACAAATACTTCATATAAGATACATTGTATCAACTTGCCCCTTTAGCCGCCATTGCAAATAAATCGATTTTTAGATTTAAAAGAAGGTCCAATAGCGCAAACTAATACTTAATTTTAAAGTGTAAAGTGTTTCAACATAACAAAAAAATCGTCTTGCCTTGAATCTCTAAGCAGTTGTTACAAGCGATATTCAAACAGCAATAAAAATATTACTTTTCACATGCATTTCACACTCAAACTACACGAGTGCATTCCATAGGGTATAGGAAGGAGTCTGTAAATATTCAGAGGTGCTGCGACCAGAGAGTATTTCAAATATTACATTGTATCAACTTGCCCCTGTATCAACTAGCCCCGGTCTCCCCTATATGTCTTGACTTTTGTCAGAGGGAGGTCTTCCGAGGGGTTTCCCTCCCTCCGAAGACAATTGCCTGACAACTATAGTGTTCCTCTCACTTTACACTGTATAATTAGATTAAGACTATTTATGTATTGCTTGACCATGTACGACTGTATGAATTTATGCTTGTATAATATGTAATGTTGAACCACAGCCACCAGATTCTTAATCTACTTGTAGTGTAATTGCAATAGTGATAATAATAAAAATGTATGGAGTAACGATGCATCCAGCTAGATAAAGAATTGAGCTGGATAATTCTATTCTATAAATTTTTGCAATGACCTGCATCCTCTTTCAAGAGGGGTTGTTTCAGGGTCAAACTTTCTCTTTTCCACTCAAATGTAAACACTCGAATGGATATCCGTCAGAAGGTCGTTGGTGAGCATTCATTCGACCGAAACATTTTCCCGTTGTGTCCCTCTATGTTTTCCTTTCTTCGTCCGAAGAGATTGATGTTCTCTGATATGATTCGGGCGTCGGAATTCATTATACTTTCGTCCCGCACGAAAACACGCCATCAATCTTCTCCGCGATAAGTAGCAAAGGCATTGCGCGAGAATTTTATCGGGAAAAGATGTCCATTTTTGCGTTTGAGTTCCATGCGTTCTGTAAATACGATACGGTATACGTAAGTATAGTGGAAATCAGTTTGTATGATATCCAATTATAGTTATAACGAATTTAGCCGAAATCTTTGAGTGTTTAGTTGTCAAGAACTTGCAGCCAAACATCAACTTAATCATTAACAATGAACAACATGGTTTTAGACCTGGTTGTTCTACCCTAACTAGTCTGCTAACTTTTCAGAATCATGTTATTTCCGCCTTTGATAATCATAAATAGGTTGATGCAATTTATCTTGATTTCTTCAAACCTTCGATAGAGTTAACCACTGTGTAGTTATTACTAAATTGGAGGCAATTGGTAAATTTGGAACCTGGTTAAGTTGGCTAAGAAGTTACTTAACTGATAGGAGAGGATATGTTAAAATCAATAAAGAATTTTCAGTCCCTTTTTTGCTACTTCTGGGGTCCCTCGGGGAGCTCACCGAGGCCCCCTCTTATTTACATTAGTTATTAATGATATATGCTCTTATATAAGCCCAATTGACTTACATACTTAACGCAGAGACCTAAAAATATTTCATACAATCAACGACCTGACCAGCTGTATTGAACTTAAAAACTCCTTAGGAAGATTGAGTGTTTGGTGCTCACTAAGCCATATGGATCTTTATTTAAAAATGTAATGCTATTATTTTGTCTGGACTCAAAAGTCGGTATGATATTTAATAATAATTATATCGAGTTTATTTTACTGTGACATTTAAAGTTACTTACTTATAAGTCTCATCTCATATATAACAGTATTTCCAGAAACATTATTGGAAAGAGCTTGTATGGATAGGACAACAGAAAAGGAAAAATGCGAAATGATTTCAAATTGAAATATTTTCTGGGTTTACAATGAAAGCCCAAGTCGGCACTTGGGAAAATTATCTGCCGAACCCCAGCATAAAACAAAAAAATCTGATGTGGCCAGCACATGACTTTCTCCATATATAGAATATAATTGTACCAAATCAATTTTTCTTAGTGATCTTCATACGGCCAGCAAAATATAATAATTCAGAATAGTTACACAGGATCAATAGATTCTACTTGTATCTGTTATATTAGTTACTATGAGATAGAATAATTTCTATCATAAAAGTGTCTTATGCATATGAATTATTTACCCTCAAAAATTGCCTCCATCTTATCGTTATGTTATTTTATGCAAATTATAATTAGGCTTACTTTAGTAAAGGAAAAATTCATTAGATAAACTTCAAGGCTAACCTGCTATCAACCACTATGCTTAGTTATGTGAAAATAATTTGAGATTTAAATAAAATAAATCAATAATTGTTAAGCTATAATATATTAGTAGTATGTGACATCTAATAATAGTTCTCTTTAATTTTAGTTCTTTAATAGGGCTGATTTAACTATTACTTAGATAAAAGTAGTTACATTTTTCATCTGTTTCCGTAGTGTAGCGGTTATCACGTGCGCCTCACACGCGCAAGGTCCCCGGTTCGATCCCGGGCGGAAACAAACGTTTTATTTTATTCAGACTTCGTGAGTCTATGGTGGAATCATTAATGTAAATATACAATCCAAAATATGTCCGGTTTATATTGCTTAGCATTATTTTCAATTTTAGACAATATAAATAATAATTTATCTTCCGTATACTTTTGTTACAGTATTGATTATGTCAGTGATAACATGAGATCTACTGAGGTATGAGAACGCTGAATAGTGGTGCTAATTGCGGTCTCTCCTTTCTCGCTCTATAAACAATTAGTTACCTGACATTCGTGGTAGTTACAATTCAATCCTAATATAATAGGTATCAGATTAATTTATTCCAATTGAAGCATAGTGTTTAACCGATCTAAATAATGTTCTAACAAGTGAAGTAATTACTGTGAGAGAAATTAATTTGATGCAAGATATAACTTCCGTCGATATTTATAATGAAATGACATGGAAATTGAAAATGGATAATGGTCAGCTCGAAACTAAGTTCAGTACCATGTGGTGAGTTTGAGTACAAATTTTCAAAATCGTTTAAAAGAAGCTTGATGCAGTTGTTACTTATCAGGAGCGGCAGAAATTCATTCCCCTAAGCTATCATTACTCCATCATTTTAACTGGATAATCGTTCGCATCGAGTGAAAACGCCTTACACTACAATAAAACCTTATCATCTCAGAAAAAACTTCCTGCTACCATTCCCTTCTTGCTACACTCTAATGAAATGAAATGAATAACTCAGTTTCTATATCATCCCAAGGAAAATATATCTCCTATTCCTTTGCCATACAATGTGAGCTGTCATTTACATAGAATGGCAGTGGAAGAAACCTACTAATGTTGTTGTATGCGATAAAAGTATGTTTCCACCCGGGATCGAACCGCGGGCCTTGCGCGTGTGAGGCGGATGTGATAACCACTGCTTCACGTGAACTGTTAAAAAGTTGCTCCTCTTTCATCAAACCCCTACATCATTCTTCCGTTTACACCACATTGCATAAGCTTAGGTTTGCGTTGAATATCGACGTTAGTTAATGTCTCTCCTTATTAAATGACAAGGAAAATGTTACTCGTAGAGTCGTTGTACATCACATGCCTACGTGAAAATGTTCCGCTTATTGCTTTGTCTTTTTGATGAAAGCGAGGGCACACTACCTCACTCCTCATCATGCCTAGTAAGCCTCATATTGCCTCACTAGCTCTTGGAAGCTATTGAATGTTTCTTACCACTTTCTTCCCCTCTATATCTTTTGTATCTGATGTTGGAGGGTATGAGATTAAAAATAGCATTCGGTCTGAATAATGTACGGAAATAGCAAGAAGAACCAAAAGTGTACATGAATTTGAACCTGTGAACTCAAAAAGTTGAAGTTAGGAATGAAATTATACAACATTTTACAGGTATTAAGATATATTTCATTAGGTGACCAATAGAATAGCTTAAAATTAAAATATATCGAGCTACGTGTAAAAGTTGGTATTATTTGATTTTTTGCGTTATGGAGTCCTACTAGTCCTAATTCGTGCCTCATGCAATTCCCCAGAACATTTAATTACTTAACAATGGCTTTTTCTAGGATTCAATTCATTGATATATCAACGCACTGAAAACGTAAACTAAAATACAGAATGATAGTGAAAAAGTCCCCTCAGTTTACAAGAAACAAATATCTCTCAATTCACGGAAATAATTTGCTGTCAACTATGAGAGGGTTTTATTATTTTTAATAGATGGTGTTTAAATTGAAGATTTGGCATCGAAGGTTAGTATTAATTGCTAATTGTAGCCTTTTTTCTCGTAATTAGAATCTAGTGGGAGTAAATTTTCTTGTATGATTGTGCTTTTCAACGAGAGTTTTTAAACTAGATTGAATATATATCTTGTTCTTAGTTATTTTAAAAGATTTCTTAATTAAAATGTTTATATCTTAACCTTGACAAATTTCGGAATGCATAATGGCAGTGGGAAATATTATCTGGTGCTAACTGCCTATCTCCGTGAATTTACTGCTGCGTTTCTTCTCCAAATGCTTAATAGAGGCACAGAACTTGTACGTCATGCTGTCGGCATATTCAGGAATGTAGATGAGTCATAGGGGATGTGGAATTACTCACTCCTGAGAATGAAGCCATGATAAGCAGCCGGAACGTCCAAGTTCTGCTCTTCATTTAAGCTGTTCGAATCCCAGAAAGGAATCCCTGGAACGCTAATAATCAAGTTTACGGACTTAATTGCTTTATTCGCCGAATTTTTGCTTATTTGAGTAGGGAATATGTATATAAGTAGGAAATAAATTCCTTATATTCGAATACTATACATTATGCTTATCAAAATTACCTACAAATATGCCTATAACAGACCTATCAGTTTGAAATAAATTTATTAATTTGTTTCATTCTGAAATCTTGTCCAAATTATTTAAAGTAAAAGTTGTCAAGTATTTTCTTTGGACACTTTGAAGATGGAAAGTTAATTAAATAACCCATCACCATTCTTTTCTATAATACATTAATTATATTTAATTTTAAATAATAATCCTCTTACAGTTTGCTTTCTTTGGATCTATTAGATGAACGAACACGCGAATGAATGGGACGTTGTTTCTCAGCTGTTTCCGTAGTGTAGTGGTTATCACGTGCGCCTCACACGCGCAAGGTCCCCGGTTCGTCCCCGGGCGGAAACACTTTTTTATTACTCCTCAAATCTATCAATTACTCGCTGCGTTTCATTTGCGTTAAAGGCAAGAAAGATCCTCTAATCGCTATCGAAAACAAATTTTTTATCACATCATATACATATGAAGCAGATATTAGTGTTACAGATGAAGAATGGATAAAAAAATCATCTTTCGCACGATATGTATGTAAACTATATTTTCCTTCAATTGCCTTCTCAATACTTAATAAGCTTATCTATCTGAAAACGTTAATGCCTTCGTTATTATTTTCAAACTATTTCCTAAGTTACTCTACTTCTTAGCAAATCCTCCTCGTTACTATCTAATAAAAGCATTGATACAATATTTTCTAATTTGGCTACTGTTATAGCCAGGGCCGTTATTTTCTTTTAGACGTTTCATTGGTACGTAAGCATCAAGGGCGGAGGGTAGGACCGACTTAAAAGTATTCCATGCTTCATCGGCGGTTTTCATATTCCATGACTACTCGTTATTTATCCTCCTCAAAAATCTTGAAATGCTACAATATTAGCCATAGATTACTGTTGTACAACCCTAGTTAGGAGAAATGGGAAGGGGCGTACGATTCCAAGATATTTTTTGCTTGTCAGTAATGTTCGGAATCACCTTAATATTGAAAAATATATCAAGACCCCTCCGAATCCCGGTGGGTGCCCATGTGCAAAATGACCTAAGCTGTTGAAGCACTTTTAGCAATACTACCAAGACCTCTCCCGAAGTATGTCCATTACATCTTTTATTTTGTTGTTGTTTAATTTTTTGAAATTTATCCTGTCGCAGTAAACCATAGCTAGTAGCTGGTAGGAGTGGTAAGAGGCCGAAAGACGTTAATTGCGGTGCGGAAAGAAAAAAGACTTAACGCTTGATTCCGTTAACACTCCATCCCGTGAGAATGGCTCCCTCATTAGTTGAGGTCCAAATTCGATTGCCTCTCTTTGTGGGCAGAATCTGGAAGTCGGACGTGATACGGCGGTCATGTGACTAATTCCCTCCCAGTTGATATCACGGTCCCTCGCTTTCTTCAGCGATTCCCTCTGCGGTGCATTCATAAAGAGTCGCCGAGAGTGCCAACCGACCAAATGCAATTTTCTGCCTCCTACGCTTCGATTCCAACGCCATTTCCTATTCTGAGGTCAGAATTTTTTTCTCGGCCTCGGCCCACCTTCGGAAAAAAAGGAAACGCCTTCTCAATAGGTTTATCCCTCATATTGTGTTATTGGAATATAGCCTCAGCGAAAAAAATCTGGACGAACCGAATTTATCAATAATAACAACGAAAAGAATTGAATAACTGAAGCGTGATCGATAAAGAAAAATAAAGAAAAACTGATAATACAAATGGAAGAAATCGAAGGAAACGTTACTTGAAGGATAAGGAATAAGTAAAAATTAGCCCAGTTCAATTCGTAAATATTATAATTAATATTTTATATATAATAAATATAATGTAATATAAATATAGTAAAAGAAATAAAATGAAGACTTGGTAATTTCCACATGAAAGTTTTTACTGCACGACCGGTTTCAACTCTCGCGAGTTATCCTCAGGTCATTTTACATAGAAATTTTATTTCGTTATGGAATTCCACCAAGTAAAGCTAGAACACAATGATTAGATAAATATAGTATATTGTAGTTAAAATCATCCCAATTTAATATGTACAGTCCTGGCCAAAATTAACGCAGCACCGGCCGTAAGGATCGCCAGGGAGGTGCTGCGTTAATTTTGGCCAGGAGTGTACAAAAAATGAGAATATTAATGGAATTTGCCGCAGAAAGGAAACATTTTACTAGTTAATAATTATTAATTGGGACTTCTCATCAATTCACTCGAAACTATTAATTACAATTAATAGTCTCAGAAATCGATGGAACATCTTCCTAAAACAACTGGTAAGGAAATGAAATGTACCACCCCTATGTTATAAACTGTGGCCTGTTTATTTCATTTTCTTAGCGAGTTATTTATTGCTAACTAATTTATAATAACTTCACTTATTTTTGCTTATTTCCAATCTACCTTATCCGCGATTATTATGAAAAAGTAAGTTTGGTTGATTGGAAACCACAGAGATACTACAGATGGTTGGGGAAGAGAGTGTTTTAATTGCAGTAATTAGGAGTCCACAGAGTAAATGGTTGTGCCTAATATTGAGAGAAAAGTGACTGCCTGGAAAGTAATTAAAGGTAGGATGCAAGGGGAAAGACAGAAAGGCAAAGGCAGATGACATTGATGTTAGGGTACGTACGCTGCTTAGGAACGAAAGAAAAGACATTTTTTTAAATGGAATATTGAGACTCTTGAACCTACGGAAAGGTACTTTTGTACGTATGTAGGTATAATGGCAAATATTTTACTGAAATTTGAAGTAAAAACTACATAATAACTACTATAATATTCTTGACAAAGAATAAACAATAATCAATAAAAACGCAGAAGGACATGCCTGAATGATAATACAAGCTTTCGTGCTGAATGCCTAACTATTTTTCTAGGATGACTAATGTTCCCGATATAATAACTAATTGCACATCATAACTAGGGATAAGTAGTCAAGGTGGTCTCCCCTTGCCTTCCTTAACAGTGATTTTTACCATGACACTATTACTCATTATGGTCTCCTCACTGGGGTACAAATGCTTTTGCAACCGCCTCACTGAGGTACAAACGCTGCGTCGACTACCTTTCGTCTGCCCCTAGCTATTGATCTTTCTGGCATGGGTGACCCTATCAGGAACTGTGTTCCAGCCAGTTTAGCTCTTTAGGTCATAGGAACACGCGAGCCCTTCTACCACGACAAGGTTGCAGTTCAGAGAAGGAAAATAACTAGATAAGGATTTAAAATTTTTTCTGTGAGCTATCATGTAGTTGACTGTCTTTTCTTAATTCCGAATTTGAACAGTTATAACCAATGTGTAGTTAGAGATTACCGATATTGCCTTAATGTATACTTAATATCGTTTAGTATTAATTAAATTATTTTATTGCTTTTTAGGATTTTAATAAAGTTTGAGAACATTTTAGAGACAAGGTTTGGCAAATGCGACAACTGTTATTGAAATTATGTAACGAATCTCAATACATCAAATGATAGTTTCGCTTCCTCAAATACCGATATTATTACTAACTCCTACAGCAGTTTAGTAGAAGTAGTTTGCTTAATTCTTGTTGATTTTCTGTTCTGGTGTTGCTAAAATCAGATAAATTCATTAATATAATTGAATGATATTAAATAATTTCTTTGCCATGTTATTTATTGTAATAATACATTGTTAAACATTTATAAGATAATATACATATAATCTGTTTATTAGTATTATTAAAAAATTTAGAATACATATTTTTTACGGAAAAAAATTCAACAGCAAGAAATACAATTCGTCACCTTCAAGCTGAATTAATTCGAAAGCAGGACTTAAGAAAATATGCCTTTTAACTGAATTAACTGTGATATTCTATGAAGCAAATTTAATTTCATAAAAGGTGGCAGAGGAAATCCAAAGCGTGAGAGTTTCTTACGTTTTAGTTCGAAGTGGAAGAAGCAGAAAAATGACTAATTTCGCTTTCGGTTGAGTCTCATTCGCAGAAATCATGCGGACATAATTATTTACAAACGGAGGCCTTCCTTGGAAACGAAACGAGCATGTTTCTCATGCAATTCCCTTCCGTGTCATTCCTTTAAAATCCACACAAAGAGGGGATTGCTAATTCCTCTTCCACCTCAAGCATTTCTTCCCTTATTTTTCCCGCAGAAACTGCTTGGGATCGCAATGTCAGATCCGATGGGATTTGGAGAGTGAAAGTCCTGTTTGTGTCCGAATTCAAAACATTCACTTTGTCTCTACGTTCACTTCCCTCTCTTCTCATTGCTTTCTACCCATTCTAGCTCTATCTCTCCTCCCACGCATGAGGGTACAGCTAAACACCCGTTTGTTAGAGCCATCGTTGGGCAACTCTTAGGATAAGGCAACGAAATAAAAATTGGTTTTCTGTTAACGTAACAAAAAATTTCTCAAGTCTGAAGCGAAAAACATTCTGTTTAGTTACAAGCTCGAAGGATGCCTTTATCTTCAACCCCTAACCATTTGAGAAAGAAAACACCCGGTAAGGCGACTTGTAGTATAAATAAGTAGATGTACATTTATATTTAAACCCTGCAATCCGCCAGTGGTGCGTGGCAGGGGTTGTAAAATGCAGACATCTCTATCTAACCGGGACGGCCATATTCTGTGCAGAAACGAAGAAGAAATCCTGCCTTTTGCATAATGAGAGCATTAGCTGGGATTTTAATAGACTATCATTTCAGTTTCTTTCTCTTTATTAAAGATTGTAAACCATACTAATGTCCAATGATGAATCAGTGAGCGTTTCTCAGATAATCTAGGACGTGGGGTCGGTATATTTAGAAGATAAAGATAAAGAAGAAATTAATTCAGAGAAAGTTCGTAATACGACTTGCATATTATAGGCCGTTCTGATACTGCGAGGAAGGTCGGGGAAATATATACTAAGATAAATTGATTCAATAATCCATTTTTCCGCGAACGATACGCGAAAGCAATCTATTAAGAAAATAGAGATATGCTGTCTGCACCCACTGCAATACGTTAATAGACGGCTCATCATCATCACAGCAATGAAGAAGTCTGAGTTAAAAGTGAATGAAAGATATATTTTTCTTGTTCCTTTGTGATAATGAAGATAGAGGTATATATCTGTTTGGGTTTATGTATTTCCTTAAATGTAATCAATATGAGTTAGTCGGATATTTTCTTCATTATTTTCCATAAATGATTCTACTTCACGACTACGAAGCCCAATAAAGAGCAAGGTGTAAAAAAAATTTTTTCCGCCCGGGATCGAACCGGGGACCTTGCGCGTGTGAGGCGCACGTGATAACCACTACACTACGGAAACAGTTAAAAGGATATTTTATTTACTAAAACCTAACGTACTCTAAGGTTTCTGAAAAGGCAATCGTTAAGAAACTTAACCTTAAAGAAAGTTTCACTGCCACTTTCTGGGTTCTATTCAATTCCTTTGTCACCCTCCTGTCCCTCCAATCAACTCTCTTTATTTTTAGATTTTCTATCAATTCCACTTGACCCCGTGTTTTATAGATGCAATAAACATATTCCCTTTCCTCTTTCCCTGTATATTTCTCCAACTATTCACAACAGGCCAATAGCTTCTATAGCGTCCCTTTATCTTCTGAAGCCAAACTGCTACTCTCCTTTATTGCTTTCCGTTGTTCGTTTGAAGTATTTAGTTCGATACCTTCAGTAGTATATTAGCAGCATGTGATTTGATACTTAAGGTTTTGTGCTGCTCGCAATTTCTGCAGCCTGTTCATTTCGGATTATTCATTATAATTGTCTTGACAAAGTCTTATGGCCATATTCCAGTATCATGTATTTTATTACATAATTCTAATATTTCTTTTTCACTCTTATCCTCTAAACACTTAACACAATTATATTTATAGCTCGAATCAAAGTGCAGTACCATATGGTTAGTTTAAGTAAAATTTTAAATGGTATATAAGAGGCCCAATGAGCAGCAAAATTTTGTTTCTGCCCGGGATCGAACCGGGGACCTTGCGCGTGTGAGGCGCACGTGATAACCGCTACACTACGGAAACAGTTGAATAAACGTGTTTCATTCCTGCGAGTGTTGCTTCATCCAAAAAAAGCAATCTTAAAGAGAGTCATATTAATGAAAATTACATGCTATTAATACATATTATAGTATAACGTTGTAATGGGTCTATTTAAAAAAATTGCAAAGTTTGAAGTGTTTGCGTATTTTCAGGCTTAGAGGACAATCTTAGGTTACTTTTGAAGTTCATATGAGGAATGCGTCTTTTACTAATATGCTAATTTACTAATTTAACATTCGCAAAAATTTACATTGCAATATGAGAGTTTTTCAGGATAAATAATTAAAAGCGTGTGTAACAAAGCTGGTAGAAACTTTTTCAAATAATCAAAATTGGTATTAATATAAAATATGCGATTCTTACCTATCCAGTCTTACCAATCTTAATTACAATGTTCTAATAACCACATGAATATAATACATATAAGTGATATAAAATAATATAATACGTATATGCTTGTATAATCCATCCATCCAGTCTTCAGGATCTGAATTATTATATTTTAATAATAGTATAAATATCACTAAGAAAAGGAAGTGTTCGCTTATTCCTAGGCTTTAGAAATGAATCTTTAATTAGCCATAAAGGTCATCAAAAGAATTTTTCCTTCACTAGTGCCAGGCTATACCAATATAAAATTGGCCGAAAATTGGAGAAAAAGAGGAATTTTCTTTAGTTCCAAATCCAGTAGCAGGAGACATGGAATTATTCGATTCCTACGCCCTCTGAAACGGTGGGCTTTACTCGAAGCGGAGTAGCCTTGCAAATCCTCCTTTAAAACCGGAATCGATCACGAGGATTTGACACTCCGCCGGTGATTCATAATTATCGCAATTAGGATCGTGTTTACTTCGCAGGTGGAGACGTGGCCCTCGATGGAATTCCGACCTTTGGGAAGGACGCTGACTCTCCCGTGTTCATTGAATGGCGCAGAAAGAGACGCGATGCGATTGGGCAAACATGGTGCGTAAAAAATTGTAGGAACCAAGGGGAGTTAAGGCAGCTTTCTCGAATATTTGTTACCCTCGCAATAAAATTATCATTCTCACGTTATGTATGAACTTAAAGGGTTCGAGCTAGCACAGAAAGAAAATCCAATATTTTCTCTGAAACTTTCCCGCTGGATGTTTTTTCGTGGACGGATTGGACGAAAAGTAGCAGGCGACTACTTTTTCAATGCATTTTGCGAGAAATTCTGGACTTTTCCATTCATTTTTGTTGAAAATTTCCCTAAAATATTTTCACCTGCCTATGTATTAACAGCAACGGAAAGAGAAAGGTTTGAAGCTGAAACTGGCGTAAAAAATCTCATGTTCCTTAAATTAGTGATTTGATAGCACCTGTTCCAAAATAAACGGAACAAAATGCCGCATTTTTTTGAAATGAGACATTATTGATGTAATTTTGCTATTATAATAGACTGGCCCTTGTATTTTAAATGGGAAGAATCCGTCCCTTCATGATGGTGAATTGAGGATAGCTGCGGCGCGACTTTTATGACAAGTGTTACGAAGATTCTTTTGGAATACTCTCATTCCAGATGCTCCTGCTTTCTTCGATAGCTGTTGGAATATGGACTAATAAAATTTCGTTTGATGAGCATCATTAAAACGTCCGCACCCTCTACCCCACCAACTCCCATCGCACCCTCTACCCCACCCACTCCCATCCCACCCTCTACCCCACCCACTCCCATCCCACCCTCTACCCCACCCACTCCCATCCCACCCTCTACCCCACCCACTCCCATCCCACCCTCTACCTCACCCAATCCCATCCTACTATCTACCCCACCCACTCCCATCCTACCCTCTAACCCACCCACTCCCATCCCACCCTCTAACCCACCCACTCCCATCCTACCCTCTAACCCACCCACTCCCATCACACCCTCTACCCCACCCAATCCCATCCTACCCTCTACCCACCCACTCCCATCCCACCCTCTACATCACCCACTCCCATCCAACCCTCTACCCCACCCACTCCCATCCAACCCTCTACCCCACCCACTCCCATCCTACCCTCTACTCCACCCACTCCCATCCCACCCTCTATCCCACCTAATCCCGTCCAACCCTCTACCCCACCCACTCCCATCCTACCCTCTACTCCACCCACTCCCATCCCACCCTCTATCCCACCTAATCCCGTCCAACCCTCTACCCCACCCACTCCCATCCTACCCTCTACTCCACCCACTCCCATCCCACCCTCTACCCCACCCAATCCCATCCTACCCTCTACCCACCCACTCCCATCCCACCCTCTACATCACCCACTCCCATCCAACCCTCTACCCCACCCACTCCCATCCTACCCTCTACCCACCCAATCCCATCCTGCCCTCTACCCCACCCACTCCCATCCTACCCTCTATCCCACCCACTCCCATCCCACCCTCTATCCCACCTAATCCCGTCCAACCCTCTACCCCAACCACTCCCATCCTTTCCACTAATAACCCGCTAACTTCCCACAAACCTCCAACACACACACTACTCTCCCACCCCCTTACTCACTTACTCCCAACCCTTCCAGTACCGTACCTACTCCTATCCCACTCTATACCCCAACCACCCTATCCCTCCCTATTTCTCAATTACTCCCACACTACGTGCCCACTGATCTACCTAGACACTTACCACCAAATTCCAACCCCTGTCTTACCCAATACTTTTCCCTTCCTCTATAACGCCCAACACTCACTCCATTCCACCCCTCTCCCAATCAATCACTTCCTTCTCTTCCTCTACCATAAGCATTTCCCATCAACTACCTTCACTCTTTATTCCCAATTGGACATTATGAAAAATACGAGCAATCCAATGAAAAGGTACAGTATACATAAATTATACATAGCCCCGCCTTACACATGATAATTAATCTATACATTCTGCAATTGTTAGTTTGGCTGAGGGTGCAACATTGTTTTATTTCCATATTTTACACATTTCAAGCCATGGTATACTATACAAGCTCCGGCCGTACAATTTCTTTTACTATACATAATTGAAAATATATTTTGGCTCGGAAGAAAAAGAATGTGTTTCACTTATTATTCATCTTCCAGGGTGAAGTGATGCCCGGGTTCTCCATCTGCTTCGCAGCCTGGGGTCATTGTCTGCTATTGCAGTACCCTGGTGATGTGCTGAGTGTAGTAGTTCTAAATCATTCTAGTTCGGAGCGCCCGGATTTTTCGTACAGGATTGCGGAGACGCTAGAGAAGGGCGGCCATCCTTCCTGTGCCCGGAGGCGCTGTGCAACTTCTTCCCTTTTCTTTCGCTTGGCCGTCGAAGGCGTTCTCCTGGTTTTCGAAGGGCACCATGAAGTCCTCAATATGGAAGGAAGATTGAGGAAATGAGTCTCAAAACGTTAGATCCTATGTAATTATTATGTATGAATAGGGAAGTAAATATAAGCATACATCCAAGGAATACAATATTATTAATACCTAAACTGTATCATTATATAAACAGAAGTTGATTGCAAGTACTACATAACTTTATATTAAACTAGCATGTCATAAGGAATATCCAATTTCATCTTAATTCTAGGAGTTATGAACGTGCAGATGCAATTTGCAAAAGGAATTATCTAAGAATCCCCGGAAATCTAATTTATTCCATAAGTTGTATTTTTGCCTAGCAACGTCAAAAACACGACCTTTTCGACGAGTCGAAAAACAAAACGACGGGAGATCGAAATATTCATGCCAATAAAAAGTGATATCCCTAAAATATTTATTATTCTAACCTTATCGCCAACATAAGGCAGTGAAGAAACGGGAAAATTAATTTTAAGCTCTGATTGATAAGGAAAGTAAAAGACTTTGAACTGTTTAAACATGAGCCAAATATTCAAGGTCGTTGGAACCCTATTACGGCTCTTACCGGAATATTTGGGAAACTAGTTTCTCTATCTTAAGAATAACATTACCGAGAAAGTAAACCCAAAGGAAAGCAAATTAGCAGTCGGTGTTACAGATATCTGACGGTATGCATGAATATACAATTCACTTCTTTTAAGATAAGATGGGAAAGCGATTGCGTATGTTTGTGGATCAAAAATCATGCAAATACGCTAAACGAGGAGGCACAATAGAGAAAGCTGATTCAACTATGACTTCGGAATCGTTAAGTCGAAACAAAGTTATAGGCATCCGATGTAAGTAGGACAATAGCGTATCAAAGAAAGAGCATAATTTGTAAGTTAAAATTGAAATTAAAGGAAGTGGCATTTCTAAAACATAGAAACAATGGCAAACAAACCACATATTATCACAATAATAGGTAAATATATAAAGCCAACCTAAATATAATGAAAAACATAATGCACTAATTTTAAGAGATCATAAAATCAGAACGAATATCTGATTGTGACAACTAAATTTGAATTTATAACAAAATGCGAAGAGGAAATTTGTAATTTTATTATTTACAGACAATTAATAACTGCCATCGGCCATGTCTTCCTCTTGTTTGGAGTTTAAGAAGCAAAAACTGTAAATTAGAATTACTTTAATTTAAATCATGCAATAATTCATCAAGGGAATGCCACTGCTCTTCATACTACAATTTTAAGTTAAAAACATTTGCTTTCACAAACCTGAATCATAAAACTAAAAACTAAATCATTTTCAGTCAAGGGATCATCCGACCAAGTGAGATCTCCTGGAATATCTCAAATGTCTTTCTTAATGTGGTACACAAAATTTTAAAATACTTCGAATTACCATACGATGATGAAATTCAAAAAATTAATCTGCAAGATATGAGAGTATAGTCTGCTTACTCAACTTGGAAATCCAGCCTACCGATTTCTCCCGAGCCTATTCCGTTGACGGGTCACTCGGGTTTGTGAAAGGTGAATCATACGGCAAGGCCTTATCGAAATTTAATATCACTTTCTTAAAACTGGAAAAAATTGAAACACCAAAATAAGTAAACATTTATTTATGAATAAGGTAATATCAAGAATAATTATTTTTAAAATAAATTTCCATGGGACAAAGAAAAATATCGCAGGTACGGATAATACACATGTAAAACAATAAGCCATCTCCAGAAGCCGTCTTAGTCAGCGTCCCTCCTCTTACTTCCCGGTAGTGGTATAAAGAGAGGCATTCCTTTCTTGCTTCATCCGACTAACAGGAAGTAAGAGGAGGAACGCCGACAAGACGGCTTTCAGTGATTATAAATCTGAAATAATCCACATCTATGAAGTTATATAACGGTGATCCACTTCGATGTTAAAACACAAACCGTACTCATCAACACTTCTAAACTCAATATTAGAGTGGGAAAATTTCAATCGAGGGCACAAGGAAAAGGTATGAGGATGGTTCAGACATAAGAGGACTATCAAATTAAAGAAGATCGTACGGAGAGGAGAATACGATACTATGCTATAATGGCAGTTTAAAGATCTAAATAATTGATTGCAAATAATGTTAGAAAGTAGTTCAGCCTTTCATCATCTGTATGACTTCATTTTATTTTCATTTCCTACTTGATAGATTAAACTATTGCATTGCTGCCCTAGTTACTAATGAACCCATAACATTCCACGTTTACTCTAAATATCCGAATAAGAAAAATGTTGCAATTTTTATAAGAATTTAAAGTTAATACCATACCACGATGAGAGTTATCGATTTGATGTATCAATTCGATGTTAAGATGGCATTCCACGGTGAGATTTATCAACAGTCTCTGATATTGTGCTGTTCATTTCCGTTGCCATCACTGTATTGTTTTCAAAGTAATCCAACCAGGATAAGTTTTATTCCTTAATTTATTGCTAGTTTACTAGTATCAGTTAAGAACTTCATTTCAGGAGTCATGATATTTCCGAATAGCCTTGGTGCTTTGCTTCGTGAGTCATTAGCATGCAGTTTCACTTTCCCGCCTCATTCGAAATGTCTTAAAAGGGGAGTGATAGTTACTTGCATACATTGACGTATAGGGTTGATTTTGCTTTCCTTTTCCGTTCAAAGTCATAAGTTCATAGAGTCATAAGCATGCAGTTTGGCTTTCCCACCTCATTCTATATCTCTGCAAAGAGGAGTGAGAGTTACTTCAATACATAGATATACCAGCTTTATTTTGCTTTCCATTTCCGTTCATTTTTCCATAAAAATCTTTCCAAAACTCGTAAACAATATTTCGTAAGGTGTTCCGTTTATCTCGATGTATTGTTTCAATGGCATTGAATTCTTTCGCTTCGATTTTCATTGTTCAATGTGGTGTATCACCTACCTCGGGCGAGCCATGCATTTCTTTCCATTAATTTATCAGCAGTCTAAATTCAATTACCACTCATTATCTTGAAACTTTTATTAAGAAAATTATGAGGGTTATCTGCGGGTACCTATTTTGGAATATCTCGTTTCGAATTAATTGAGGTATATAGCTTAATATCACCAGTAATATAAATTAGTCCCCTTAAGTCTATTCAAGAAAGGCTGAACTACTTTCTAAAAATCTAAGTCAAACTATTGTTCTCTATTTGAAGGGCTTTTCATACCCTTACGCATGACAGAGCGCAATACATTTCTTTCTTATGTCGGTGTTCATTGACATTACCCCTCCTGGTCCACATAATACGACACAGCTAAGAAAGAGAGGGACTAATATCGGATTAATCTATGAAAGGCGTAAACGAAAGCTTAATAATAATAATAATAATAAGTCGTCTTTATTTGGGCGAGATTGAGACTTAAAAGTCTCTTCTTCCATCTGACCCATAATGAACGATTGCGTCGCATAGAATTGACTTAATGACCAAAAAAGGCTCTAAAAAGGAGAAGAAATTGCCTAAGCTCTGGTATAATTGTATTACATTTCAATCATTGCTTAGACTGCCAATAGATATTGATACCGACGATTATGCTATACTCCCGGTCACCGTTTGAGTTACGAATAGTATATGTGGAACGGAACCACTGCCGAATAAGTACGATAAGGCGTGCAATCGCAAAGTAAAGGTTCAACGTTTCCAATTTAACATTACTTATTGTAGTAAAGGTACAAAGAAACGAATATTTAGAATAATTCGTAGCTGTAACGAGGTGTTCGAATTTCGGAAGAGCGAAGACTGAAGGCCGCCCGAGACCATGATAATCACTTTCTCCACTCTTTAATTGCCAGCTATTTAACCACGGCTGGATTCCTCTCTCAAACGTCGCCTATTCTTTTTCAAATATGTCTAAGCGGATGAAGGTTTCGCAACGATAATTACCAATATCAAAACAATATATGGCTCGTGAATGCCTTAAATTGATCGTTTCACATGGATCAGTTCTATCTGAAGAGTCTTAAAAGGAGACTGATTTATATTATTTGAAACTTATTTATGTTAATGGTAAACTTGTGATTGACTATTCATCTACAGAAGGTGATACAGATCAAATTTACGCTTATGTAAAAGTATCCTAATTGTATAAGAATAGGATAAATGCCAGAAACAAATTTATGCAGGGGTTCGGATAATTGATAAGAAAGTCTACTAATAATATTATCTGATTAAATTATAACGATGACGAGTTACCTACACACTGTAAGTTTAAGCTGATGGACGGACGAGATGGAGGGGAAAAGAAGACACCGCATTTCTATTGGATATAAGTAAACATCAATACGTAATTCGATGCCAAAAACTCTAATTCTACAACTTACTGCAAAGAAGAGACATCCGTAGACCATGTCTACGTCATGGTTGAAAGATTACAATCAGCATCAATGAATAACTATGATTATCCTCTAAGGCTAATAGTAGAGAGAAAGCCAGTAAATTTACATGTTCGTAATACTGTTACCTCGCGATGTAAACAATTACTCCTTTATTTTGATGCTAAAAACAAATATAGGGACGAAAAATATGCTTTAGCAATTGACTTCATAAACTTTCTGTAAATATGAGAAGATTTTCCATCGAGTTATTTTCTATTTTATAAAATCGAATTATATACATCGAATTAATATTTATTCTATCTATATATTACAGAGCTAGAGATAATTGCGTATTATAATCTTTAATAACACGAGCTCAACAATTAAATTAAAAACTATTCGCAGAGCGGAGGGGCATTTGTGCAAGAATTCCCTCATCATTTCGTTAAATTAGAAAGTCTCTTAACATTGTATTACGTAAAAAAGTTAATTGATTAAAACTTACTTTCACATCCCAGAAATTAATATTGGTATTTCGTTTACTATCTGCCCTTCAACTACTACCGATTTTTTACCGAAGCACATAAAATACAATATATTACACTCAGCACTTATTAATGGTTCTAGAAGAGACGATATCAACCTTGTTCTCTTCCAGTTGCACGGCGAATTGCAAAATATTTAGAAATGTCAATACATGACGAAGAATGCACAATGAAAGGTTAGAGTAATAAGTGCGCTTACCCAAAGTCATCGTTCCTCGCGTTTCTTCCGGAAGGTCATCCCGTGGCCATTCCCTTTCGAAACGAAGAAAGTAACCCATAGATATGAGAGTTAAAATTTAGGTTTTGAAATCTGGAATATATTAATACAAAATTAGTAAAATATCAATTCATTTAAATCAGACTGTACTCATCGCCCATGAACAGGTATATTTCATTGCCGATAATTTTTAAATTAGAATGTCCGTTATCTGAAACCGCGCCCTCTAAAGTGTTGGACATTAGGTTTAGGACGGATGGAATGCTAAAAAACGGATAAAATAAATTCCAGGGACGGAGATAAATATTAAAAATATCATAAAGTCGATATCTCCAAATTGGATTGCTACGATTTATGTTGGGATTGAAATACGAGACGTATTTATCAATGCAATATTAAAGGAGGATACATTTTAATCAGAGGCTCAAAGAATAAAGCATGGTTCTTAACTAAGAAAAAACTAAACGAAGTATACATCGTATAGAGAAAGAACACCGTTGTATCTCAACGATGGAATTACTCGCGTTTAAAATAGAAGAAAGTCAAAGAGTAAAATCAAAATGAAATATATTTAAGCATGAATATATACAGTAACATGGAGTGCTACCAGAAATTTTGAAATACTGATTTCCGATAATTTTACCGGACGGATAGTGCAAACGGCGAATGTGTAAGAAATCCCCGGTTCGAGTCTAGCATGCGTCAGATTGCTTCTCTACGATATTTGTCTTAAAATAATTATTTAAGGCGGGTTTTTCCATTCATTTTTTAACGTTCAACTAAATTTTAAAACACTTACGTCATCAATGCAAAAACTAAGGACAGAACGTAGTTATCAAATGAATTTCAAATATTATTACTAAATCGAATATCAATCGGTAAATACGCGGAGACTATGTTTTTGGCTAATGGATTACATTTGTAAGTTGGGATTCTTTTTATCTAAGCTAAGCCGAAACATAATGTATTATACAGATAAACAAACGAAATTCCGCAACGACTATTTTCAACATCGGAACTATTAACTAAATAAAAACAATATTTCTTTCAAACAAGAACTCAAGCGAAATTTGATTGAAGTCTTTTTATACTACTTACCATAAAAAGGAGATCCTGGGTCACGATCACGAACATCTACAGGTCTTCGAACATGGTTCTTTCATTTGTAAGGTAAATTCATTCATCACCAAGGAATACTCATTATTGCAAAAAGAAAACGAAAGGATTGAAAATGCTACTCACGTTTACCAGTTTCCAAATACAACGGACGTCACACCATTTAAATGTTAACGGAAATTTGAAAACAATTGACATAACTTCTGCACCGGACGGGATCTAGGCAGCAACTGAGGAAATTTCCATCAGGATAACTGTTGAACAAAGAAGCTGATATTTGATTGGTGGAATTTGGAGGCTCCTTCAACGGCCCCGCTGACAACTAAATTAAAAAAGTTACTATAATAATTATTATAATTAAATTATCATTCAATTTTACGAGGTTCATTCTTAAATGTAATTTAAAATTGTTTGGAAGATTAATTTTCGTTTCTAAACTTATTTATTTATATTTCGAGTAAATTCTGTCGTTTCCTCCAATAGGATCGCTCGAAACATCGTAATTTGTAACTGCTTAATTAATAGTTTTGTAATTGTAATATTAATATTTTAGCATAATTACTAAACATCGTTTAAAGCTTTTCTAAAATATTAATATAATTAATGTTTCCACGTCGGCCCGGACGAAAGAATGGAAGTAACGCATCAAAACACATTATCGATACACACCAGAAAGTATTTCAAGATTTCTATTTGAAGACATTTAAATTGATTGAAACATGACTAATCAGAATTTTTGAACATCGAGAAAATACGATAGCATTACGTGATTTAAGATATTAATATATTCCCAACTTGATAATATATACATTACCTTATCCTCATCAAAGCAAATTTTTGACGCTGAAATACATTCACATCATAGAGATTTTAAATTCTGAAATAAATTCTTTTAATGCTTAAAACTCACATTGATACATTGTTATGCTGAAAATGGAGCTTAAGCGTCGAAATATCATAAAATGATAAGATCCAAGGACCGATAGGAGGACAAGAGTGGTCAAATATTAATGCGAGAGGGATTTCTAAAATATGTAATTGAGGATAATATTGAATGGAAATATATAGAGGTTAAGACAACAGCATGTTTCAAGAATACATTTTTATATCTTTTTACTTACATGTTTTATATAGTAACTGTAGTCCTACACAGACCTTTAAATCGTCTTCGAAGAAGGTCATAATTCTAAAAAGAATTCCCACCACATTCCATTTTGACAACCAAGGAAGTTTATCTGTTTGAGGCCTTGAATATGCTTAGTATATCCACAGGAATACGTAGCAATCACTTTTAAATTATACTCTCCTCACACTGATTAATGGAACCATATTTAAAGAGCTGATTTCAAATTAGAACAAGCAGAAAATCCTCAGAGGAAGGCGTCATATTTTGCAAATCCATCACAACGTGAGAAGAGAGACTATCCTGCTTTTTCCTGTGTTATTATCCAATAACATAGCATAATTATTATTATCCATAGCATATCATCATGGCGATGCCGATCATTCGTTGAAGTGTGGTCAGATACTAATAGGAGAGGGATTGCTAAAGACAGTGATTAGGGACATAGAAGTGAAAACAGAAGGTTAGATAATGGTAAACGATATATACCCTCAAATGTGTTGCAAATTACTAGAATACGGACAATATTGCGTGGAATAGTCAGTTTTAATCACGTGAACCCATCCAAATATAGTATGATCAGGAATTAATCTTAAACTTATATTTTTGTCACCAAACAGAAATATGTTATACATCTTACTCACTTCATATCCTCTACTGTCTGTGATTCCGTCGCCGAGGGTACAAACTTGCAAACTTCGCAAATCCCAAGAGAGAAGAAATCACAATCACGTGTCACTAGAGTAAGAAGAAATCAAAAAACATCACGTTTGTCACCAATATTGTACTATAATTGCACCAATATCCACTTCGAACATTCCGAGGATAGCCAATTCGTGTAATCTGTTTTATATGCGTGTACATACACAAGAATATATTCCAGATAAATTCAGAGGGCTGAAAGACCACCATTGTGAGAAACGAAATGAAAAACACCTCATAGTTCCTCGCACACAATTTGCGTACTTCAGACTTTTCGTGACGATCGAAAAAGCCCAAAAGCGCATTTAAAGGCCACGTAATTGCCTCGTGGTGACAAGGAGTTGGTGAGTGAAATGGCGATCCTTTTCGAATGAATTTAATTTTATATTAACAGTAGATGTAAAATGAATTGGTATAAATTTATCAAGACGGTGTTTTGCTTTGGATTAATCTTCACAGATCGTGTGCAACCTGGTCATAGTGGGAGTAAACTCATGGAATACACAATTGAAAAGTTATTGTCGACAACGAGAAAGGAGAGAGAGGTTTGTACTTTTCCAAAGTTGTAGTATCCACCACCGGAATGAATTTGGTGCAATTATAGTGCTATATTGGTAATATTCAGAAAACATACATTTTATGATTTCTTCGTACGTTAGTAACATGTGATTGTAATTTTTTCTCTCTTGGGAATTGTGAAGTTTCTTGGTTTTCAACTTTTAACTCCCGGTGACGGAATCCCGGAAACCGAAGATATGAAGTGAGTACGATATATTACATATTTGTTTTTGTTGAAAAAAAGGTAAGCTGAAGATTCATTCCTGATCGCTCTAAATTTCGATGTGTTCATGTGATTAAAACTGCCTATTCAACGCAATTCTGTTTGTATTCCAGTAATTTACAACACATTTGATGGTATATATCGTTTACCATTATCTAACCTTCTGTTTTCACTTCTATGTCCCTAATCACAGTCTTTAGTAATCCCTATCCTATTAATATTCGACCACTCTTGTCTCCCTATATCGGTCCTTGGACCATATCTTTTTAAGATATTTCAACAATTAAGCTCCATTTTCAGTATAACAATGTATTAGATGTGAGTTCTAAGCATTAAAAGAGTTAAAAGAAATGGCATTGCCATGATGATTTATTATGGATAATAATGATCATGCTATGTTAGTGCATAATAACACTGGAAAAAGCAGGATAGTCTATCTCTCTTCTCACGTTGTGATGGATTTGCAAAATATGACGCCTTCCTCTGAGGATTTTCTGCTTGTTCTAATTTGAAATCAGCTCTTTAAATATGGTTCCATTAATCAGTGTGAGGAGAGTATAATTTAAAAGTGATTGCTACGTATTCCTGTGGATATACTAAGCATATTCAAGGCCTCAAACAGATAAACTTCCTTGGTTGTCAAAGTGGAATGTTGTGGAAATTCTTTAGGAATTCTGACCTTCTTCGAAGACGACTTAAAGGTCTGTGTAGGACTACAGTTACTATATAAAACATGTAAGTAAAAAGATATAAATATGTATTCTTGAAACATGCTGTTGTCTTAACCTCTATATATTTCCATTCAGTAGTATCCTCAATTACTTATTTTAGATATCCCTCTGGTATTAATATTTGACCACTCTTGTCCTCCTATCGGTCCTTGGATCTTATCATTCTAAGATAGTTCGGCGCTTCAGCTCCATGTTCAGCATAACAATGTATCAAATGTGAGTTTTAAGCATTAAAAGAATTTATTTCAGAATTTCAAAACTGTGGGATTCGAATGTATTTCTGCGCCAAAAAATTGCTTTGATGAGGATAGGGAAATGTATACATTCTCAAGCTGGAAATAAATCTTTTCTCCAAAATCACGTAATGCTATCGTATTTTCTCGTTGTTCAAAAATTCTGATTAACCATGTTTTCGATCGATTTAAATTTCTTCGAATAGAAATCTTGAAAAACTTCCTGGTGTGTAACGATAAAGTGTATTGATGCGCTACATCCATTCTTTTGTCCTGGCCGACGTGGAATAAGTAATTATATAAATTTATTAAAAAAGCTTTAAACGATGTTTAGTAATCATGGTAAAAATAAATATTTAAATAACAATACTATCAACTAAGCAGTTAACAATTACGATGTTTCGAGCGATCCTATTGGAGGAAACGACATAATTTACTCAAATTATAAATAAATAAGTTTAGTAACAAAAATTAATATTCCAAACTATTTCAAATTAAATTTAAGAAGGTAAATCGTGAAATTGAATGTCAATTTAATTATAATAATTATTATTGAAAATGTTTTGATTTAGTTGTGAGCGGAGCCGTTGAAGGAGCATCCAAATTCCACCAATCAAATATCAGCTTCTTTGTTCAACAGTTATCCTGATGGAAATTTCCACAGTTGCTGCCTAGATCCCGTCCGGTGCGGAAGTTACGTCAATTGTTTTCAAATTTCCGTTACCATTTAAATGGTGGGACGTCCGTTGTATTCGGAAACTGGTAAACGTGAGTAGCATTTTCAATTCTTTCGTTTTCTTTTTGCAATAATGAGTATTCCTTGGTGATGAATGAATTTACCTTACAAATGAAAGAATCATGTTCGAAGACCTGTAGATGTTAATGATCTTCACCCAGGATCTCCTTTTTATGGTAAGTAGTACAAAAAGACTTCAATCAAATTTCGCTTGAGTTCTTGTTTGAGAGAAACAATTGTTTTTTTGAGTTAATAGTTCCGATTTTGAAAAATAGTCGTTATGGAATTTCGGTTGTTTATCTGTATATTACATTAAGTTCCGGCGTAACTTAGATAAAGAGAATCCCAACTTACAAATCTAATCCTTTAGCCAAAAACATACTCTCCGCGTATTTTCCGATTCAAATTCGATTTAGTAATAATATTTGAAATTCATTTGATAACTACGTTCTGTCCTTAGTTATTGAATTGATGACGTAAGTGTATTAAGGAAAATTCAGTTGATACTAAAAATAAGAATGGAAAAACCAGCACTTAAATACTTAAATTAAGAAAAACAGTACAAGTTAAAAAATCTGACGCATGCTGGACTCGAACCGGGGATTTCTTACTCACTCGCCGTTTGCACGTTCCATCCGGTAAAATTATCGGAAATCAGTATTTCAAAATTTCTGGTAGCACTCCATGTTACTGTATATATTCATGCTTAAATATATTTCATTTTGATTTTACTGCTTGACTTTCTTCTATTTTAAATGCGTGTAATGCCATCGTTGAGATACAACGGTGTTCTTTCTCTATACGATCTATACTTCGTTTAGGTTTTTCTTAGTTAAGCACCATGCTTTATTCTTTGAGCCTCTGATTAAAATGTATCCTCCTTTAATATTGCATTGATAAATACGTCTCGTATTTCAATCCCAACATAAATCGTAGCAATCCAATTTGGAGATATCGACTTTATGATATTTTTAATATTTATCTCCGTCCCTGGAATTTATTTTAACCGTTTTTTAGCATTCCATTCGTCCTATACCTGATGTCCAACACCTTAGAGGGCGCGGAGATAGTGGTTTCAGATAACGGACATCCTAATTTAAAAATTATCGGCAATGAAATATACCTGTTCATGGAAGATGAGTACAGTCTGATTTAAATGAAATTATATTTTACTAATTTTGTATTTCTATATTCCAGATTGCAAAACCTAAATTTTAACTTTCATATCGATGGGTTACTTACTTAGTTTCGAAAGGGAATGGCCACGGGATGACCTTCCGGAAGAAACGCGAGGAACGATGACTTTGGGTAAGCGCACTTAATACTCTAACCTTTCATAATGCATTCTTCGTCATGTAATGACATTTCTAAATATTTTGCATTTTGGCGTTCAACGTAAGGATTGCAAGATTAATACGTCTCTTCTAGAACCATTAAGAAGTGCCGTGTGTAATTTATTGGATTTTATGTGCTTCTGTAAATAATCGGTAGTAGTTGAAACATTGGTAGTACATGAAATTCCGATATTACCTTTAGGTAGGCGAAAGTAAATTTTAATCAATTAACTTTTTTTACGTAATACAAAGTTAAGAGACATTCTATTTTAAAGTGAAATAAGGGAAATTTTGCTCGAATGCTCTTCCGCTCTGCGAATAGTGTTAAATTTATTTGTGGAGCTCTTGTTATTCAAGATTATGGTAGGAAATTATCTATAGCCCTCTAATATACAGTGATTTGATTTTATTGAACAGAAAATAACTCGACGGGAACTCTCCCCATATTTTAAAGAGAGATTGTGAAGGCAACGGCTTAAGCAAATTATTCGTCCCTATATTCGTAATTTAGCATAAAAATAAAGGAGCAATTTGTTTAATCGCAAGGTAACAGTATGAGAATTTGCTGACTTTTTCCTTTTTTTAACATTAAGGATATTCTTAGTGATATTGATGCTGATTTTAATTTTTCAAACGTGAGATAGACATAGTCTACGGATGGTTCTTCATTGCCGTAAGTAGCAGAATTAGAGATTTTAGCATCGAAATATGTATCGAAGTAAAATTATATCCGACAGAAATACGGTTCATTCTTTTCCTCTTCGTCCCGACTGTCAATCAGCTTAACCCTACAGTGTATGTGTAACTCGTCATCATTAATATTTAATCAGATAATATTTTTCGTAGACTTTCTTATCCATTATCAAAATCCGTATTGAAATTTGTTGCTAGCACTTACTCTAATCTTTTAGAATTAGGATGCTTTTACATAAGCGTAGATTTGATCAGTAACACCTTCTGTAGATGAATAGTCTACCACAGGTTTATCTTTAACATAAAATTGTTTCAAAGAATATAATTTAGACTCCATGTCAGCCTTTGCAGATAGAACTTAACTAAGTGAAAAGATTAATTTAAGGCATTCACGAACCATATATTGTTTGTATATTGGTAAAGATCGTTGCGAAACCTTCATACGTTTAGACATATTTGAGAAAGAATAGGCGACGTTTGAGAGAGGAATCCAGCCGTGGTTAAATAGCTGGCAATTAAATAGTGGAGAAAGTGATTATCATGGTCTCAAAGGCCTTCAGTCTTCGCTCTTCCGAAATTCGAACACCTCGTTAAGGCTACGAATTATTCTAATTATTTGTTTCTTAGTTTCTTTACCTCAAGAAGTAATGTTAAAATGGAAACTTTGAACCTTTACTTTGCGATTGCACGCCTTATCATATTATTTACTCGATGGTGGTCCCGTTCCACATATACTATTCGTAACTCAATGGTGACCGGGAGTATAGCATAATCGTCGCTATTAATATCTATTGGCAGTCTAAGCAATGATTGGAATGTAATAGAATTATACCAGAGCCTAGACAATTTCTTCTCCTTTTCAGAGCCTTTTTTGCTCGTTAAGTCAATTCTATGCGACACAATCGTTCATTGAGCTTTTGTTTACTCCTTTCATAGACTAACCCGGTATTAGTCCCTCTCTTTCTTCACTGTTTCGTATTATATGGACAAGGAGGGGGATGCAAATGAACGTCGTCATCAAAAAGATATGTATTGCGCTCTGTCACGCGTAAGGGTATGAAAAGCCCTTCAAATAGAGAACAAGAGATTTACTTAGGTTTTTATTGAGGATTCCCTCGGTATTTTAGGATTTTTTCATTCTTATACGTACTCCTATACTAAATTCTCAAATTCAGCATTGGATATCGTTCAGGAACAATATGAGCCTAAGCTGTAGTACTTCACAATTCATATCATCTGTTTGACTTCAATTTCTTTTCATTTCCTACCTCTAAGATTTAGCTATGGTGCTTTGCTGCCATTGGTACTCTATAACGCGTACCTTTCGACGTTTTCTCTAAATATCCGAAGAAGGAAAAAGTTGCAATTTTTATAAGAATTTAAAGTTAATACCATTCCACGATGAGAGTTATCGATTTGATGTATCAATTCGATGTTAAGATGGCATTCTATGGTGAGATTCATCAACTGTCTCTGATATTGGGCTTTGCATTTGCGTTGCTTTCACTGTATTGTTTTCGAAATAACCTAATCAAGATAAGTATTTTTGGTTAATTTATTGCTAGTTTACTAGTCACAGTGAAGTACTTCATTTCTGGAGTCATTATTTTTTCTGATTAGCCTTGGTGCTTTACTTCGTGAGTCAATAGCAAGCAGTTTCTCTTTCATTCACAATTTCTTAAAAGAGGAATGATAGTTACTTGCGTACATGGACGTACAAGGTTGATTTTGCTTTCCTTTTCCGTTCATTTTTCGATAAAAATCTTTCCAAAATTAGCAAATTATATTTTGTAAAGTGTTCCGTTTATTCCGTTTTGTTTCAATGACCTTGAATTCCTTTGCTTCCATTTTCTTTGTTCTGTGTGGTGTATTACCTACCTTGGACGAGTTCAGAATTCATCAGCATTCTAAAATCAATTACCACTCATTATCTTGATACTTTTATTAAGAAAATTATGAGGGTTATCTGGGGGTAGCTATTTTGGAATATCGCGTTTGGAATTAATTGAAGTATATAGCTGAATATCACCAGTTACATAAATTAGTCTCCTAAAGTCTATTCAAGAAAAGCTGAACCATTTTTCGATACGTATTTTTAACATTATTTGCTATCAATTACTCAGAAGTTTAAACTGTAACGTTGCGTAGTATCGTATTCTCCTCTCCATACGATCTGCTCTAAATTGATTGTCCTCTTATGTCTGAACCATCCTTATTTCATTTCCTTGTGCCCTATATTAAAATTTTCCCACTCCAATATTGTGTTTAGAAATGTTGATGAGTACGGTTTTTGTTTAAACATCGAATTGGATCACCGTTATATAACTTCATAAATGTGGATTATTTCAGATTTTTAATCTTCGAAAGCCGTCTTGTCGGCGTTCCTTCTCTTTCTTTCTGGTAGTCGGATGAAGCAAGAAAGGAATGCCTCTCTTTATCCCACTACCGGGAAGTAAGAGGAGGAACGCTGACTAAGGCGGCTTCTGGTGTATTGTGTATTTATGTATATTACATGTGTATTATCCGTACCTGCGATATTTTTCTTTGTCCCATGGAAATTTATTTTTAAAATAATAATTTTTGATATTACCTTATTCATAAATAAATGTTTACTTATTTTTGTGTTTCAATTTTTTCCAGTTTTAAGAAAGTGATATTAAATTTCGAAAAGGCCTTGCCGTATGATTCACCCTTCACAACCCGAGTGACCGCCGTCAACGGAATAGGCTCGGGAGAAATCGGTAGGCTGGATTTCCAAGTTGAGTAAGCAGACTATACTTTCATATTTTATAGATAAAATTTTTAAAATTTATCATCTTTTTGTGCTTCGAAGCATTACAAATTTTAATCTTCAAATTAAGAAAGGCTTTTGAGTTATATTAGGAGAACTGTGCTTGATTAATTGAATCTAAGTTTCGTTGAAAATAATCAGTTCGGGCGGCAGCGTAGGGTCTCTGTAAATCTAATACATGATGTAAAGGAAATAAAAGAAAAGGATCGAGGTTTTTCGGGTTGGAAAACGATTCTGAAGTCATAGTTGAATCATGTTTCTTTTTCGTTCCTACGTTTTAGCATTTTTGCTTGATTTGTTATCCATTAACATACGCAATCACTTTCCCATCTTCTCTTACAAGAAGTGAAAAATATATTCATGTATACCGTCAGATATCTGCAATGCCAACTGTTAATCTGCTTTTCTTTGGGTTTAAATTTCTCTGTAATGTTATTCTCAAGATAGAGAAAGTAGTTTCCCAAATATTTCCGTAGGAGCCGTAATAGACCTTGACCTCGAATATTTTGCTCATGTTTTTACAGTTCAAGGAGGTATTTGTCTTTCCTCATCAATCAAAGAGCTTTAATTTAATTTCCTTCACTACATTCTGTAGGCGATAACATGCAGTAAGATCATACTTTGTTTTGATATATCGGTTCTCACATTACAGTCGTGATTCCGTGTATTAATTACTCAAAGCTACTAGCTAATCACACACAAGTAAATGTATATTTTATTTTTTACTTGAAATAATGACCCTTTCCATCCTCCTTCGCAAAGGAAATATATGAATACGAGTAAGCTTAGATTTACAAATATTTTTGGGATTGCACTTTTTAACGGAATGAATATTTCAGACTCTCGACGAGCAACTTCGAATCGCATTCGTAGAGCCACCTTCAATAAATAATTTCGTCTCTAACGATGAATGTTTGTGAGATACTCTAACCATTTAAAGTCATTGCTTTTTATCAACCAACTGATCCCAATCATCAGGAGTTGACTACAATAAATTGAGTCCCTTCTAAATATCATCTCTCTCTAGTGAATGTTACGTCCAGAAATTCTAGAGGATATTATACGCAAAGCTCGAAGGTCTCGGACTACCTGTTAGTTTTAATATGATGATTCAATGATTGCGTATATGGTAAATAAAGTAGATGGTGTTTGATGTGGTCAATATTTAACTGGACCAGTTTTGCACCATGTGTATCAAAACATTGTCATAAAATTAAATTCTATTGAGTAATTTTGGCTGTCTATAAAAGCAGACGCAGAATTAATGTGTGATTTAATATTTTCAGAATATTCTCGAAGATACTTAATGATACATTGAAAGGCCATGAACTAGGAAACTAATTCAGCGAAATCTACCCTTAAGACAATATTTTCGGACATAATTGCAAACGTGTATATCTGATTTCCGATGTATGAATATAGATTACAGTGATTACTTTCTCACTCAGAAAAAGTCGATAACCTCATTGTAGAGTCCCAGGATTTTAAACTAAAAATGTGATACTTTCTAGATTCAGGCAAGGTATTGTAGAATAATTCTTAAAATATATATATGTATCCCACAAATTAAATTTTTATCTACTAGTAATAAAAACACGAACAGATGATAATCATTCGTCGAAACCGGTCGTGTTGTTTTATTTTAACAGGCACAAATACAACTTGTTAAATAAATACAGTTTCCTGAGATTCTGAAACGTTTCTGCATGTATGTAGCATATGCATATTCATAACTACTGGAATTGAGATGAAATTGGATACTCCCTATAATATGTTAGTTTAATGGGAACTTATATAGCTCATGCAATCTATTTCTGTTTATATAATGATACGGGCTAGTCTATAAATAATATTGTGTTCCTTGGATGTGTACTTATATTTACTTCCTTATTCATACATAATAATTAGATAGGATCTAACATTTTAAGACTCAATTCCTTAATCTTCTTTCCATGTCGTGAACTTCATGGTACTCTTCGAAAACCAGGAGAACACCTTCGACGGCCAAGCAAAAGCAGAGGAAAGAAGTTGCACAGCGCCTCCGGGTGCGGAAAGGAGCTAAGGTCCTTGCATTCGGCATCTGCGACAAGTTTTAAAACGCCCTCCTCCTCTAGTGTCTCCGCAATCCTGCCCTTAAAATCCGAGCGCTCCAAAGTAGGATGATTTAGTACTAGTACATGAGTACATCACTAGGGTACTGCACTACCAGACAACGACCCCAGATTGCGAAGCGGATGGAAAACTCGAGCATCACTCCACCCAGGAATATGAATAAGAAGTGAAATACATTCTTTTTCTTCCGAGCCAAAATATATTTTCAATCATGTATAGCATAAAGAAATGTAAGGCCGGAACTTGTATAGTATACCATGGCTTGAAATGTGTAAAATATGGATATAAAAAACTTTGCGCCCTTAGCCAAACTAACTATTGCAGAATGTATAGATTTATTATGCTGTGTAAGGCGGGGTTATGTATAATTTATGAATTCTGTACCTTTTCATTGGATTGTTCGTATTTTTCATAATGTCCAATTGTGAATAAAGAGTGAAGGTAGTTGGTGGGAAATGGTTATGGTAGAGGAAGAGAAGAGAGCGATTGATTGAGAGACGGGTTGAATGGGGTAAGTGTTGGGCGTTATAAAGGGAAAATATTTGGTTGGACAGGGATTCCGGATTGGGTGGCCCATAGGGCTGGGCTTGGGTGCTAAGGATCTAGGCGGAGCAGTGGGAGCGATTGGGAAGGAGGAATGGATAGGGTGGTTAGGGCAGAGAGTGGGATAAGAGTAGATAGGGTAGAGGGTGGGTCGGGAGTGGGAGGGGTAGAGGGTGGGAAGATAGTCTGTGGGGTAGAGTGTGGCTTGGGAGTGGGCGGGGCACAGGGTGGGAAGGGAGTGGGTGAGTAGATGGCGGGAAGGAAGTGGGTGGAGTAGAGGGCGGGAAGAGAGTGGGTAGGGGAGAGGCTGGGACGAGATTGGGTGAGGCAGTGGGTGGGATGGGATTGGGTGAGGTAGAGGGTGGGTTGGGAGTAGGCCGGGTACAGGGTGGGTTGGGAGAGGGTCTAGTAGAGGTTGGGTTGGCAGTGGGTGGAGTAGAGGGGCGGATGAGAGTGGGTGGGGGAGAGGCTGGGACGAGATTGGGTGAGGCAGTGGGTGGGATGGGATTGGGTGAGGTATAGGGTTGGTTGGGAGTGGGCCGGGTGACAGGGCAGTTTGGGAGAGGTTGGGGTAGAGGGTGGGTTGGGAGTGGGTTGGGTAGAGGGTGGGTCGGGAGTGGGCGGGGTAGAGGGTGGGTTGGGAGTGGGAGAGGGTCGGTTGGGAGTGGGTGGGTTGGAGGGTGGGTTGGGAGTGGGCGGGTTAGAGGGCGGGTCGGGAGTGGGCGGGGTAGAGGGTGGGTCGGGAGTGGGATGGGTGGACGATGGGTCGGGAGTGGGTGGGGTAGAGGGTGGGTCGGGAGTGGGTTGGGCAGAGGATGGGTCGGGACTGGGTTGGGTAGAGGGTGGGTTGGGAGTGGGCGGGGTAGAGGGTGGGTCGGGAGTGGGCGGGGTAGAGGGTTGGTCGGGAGTGGGCGGGGTAGAGGGCGGGTCGGGAGTGGGCGGGGTAGAGGGTGGGTCGGGAGTGGGATGGGTGGACGATGGGTCGGGAGTGGGTGGGGTAGAGGGTGGGTCGGGAGTGGGTTGGGCAGAGGATGGGTCGGGACTGGGTTGGGTAGAGGGTGGGTTGGGAGTGGGCGGGGTAGAGGGTGGGTCGGGAGTGGGCGGGGTAGAGGGTTGGTCGGGAGTGGGCGGGGTAGAGGGTGGGTTGGGTAGAGGGTGGGTCGGGAGTGGGCGGGGTAGAGGGTGGGTTGGGAGTGGGAGGGGTAGAGGGTCGGTTGGGAGTGGGTGGGTTGGAGGGTGGGTTGGGAGTGGGCGGGTTAGAGGGCGGGTCGGGAAGGGGCGGGGTAGAGGGTGGGTCGGGAGTGGGATGGGTGGACGATGGGTCGGGAGTGGGTGGGGTAGAGGGTGATTCGGGAGTGGGTTGGGCAGAGGATGGGTCGGGAGTGGGTTGGGCAGAGGATGGGTCGGGACTGGGTTGGGTAGAGGGTGGGTTGGGAGTGGGCGGGGTAGAGGGTGGGTCGGGAGTGGGCGGGGTAGAGGGTTGGTCGGGACCGGGCGGGGTAGAGGGTGGGTCGGGAGTGGGATGGGTGGACGATGGGTCGGGAGTGGGTGGGGTAGAGGGTGGGTCGGGAGTGGGTTGGGCAGAGGATGGGTCGGGACTGGGTTGGGTAGAGGGTGGGTTGGGAGTGGGCGGGGTAGAGGGTGGGTCGGGAGTGGGCGGGGTAGAGGGTTGGTCGGGAGTGGGCGGGGTAGAGGGTGGGTTGGGTAGAGGGTGGGTCGGGAGTGGGCGGGGTAGAGGGTGGGTTGCGAGTGGGTGGGTTGGTAGTGGGCTGGGTAGAGGGTTGGTTGGGATTTATTATACATTTCGAAGTATTCATTCGTCAATAGAGGAATTAGAGAATGGAACGGATTGCCTGGAGAAGTCCTCTTTCCAATGCCAAAAAATGTAAAAACTTTTAAAAATATCCTTAAATCTGTTTGTACTTTTTAAATTTTTGTATAATTGTAGTATTAATGTTATTTTATCAGTTTTGTATATAGTTGCAATATTAATATGTATATTCATCTATTGGGTATTTACTGTAATATTAATGTTATTTTGTGCATGTATATATATATACATTTATATATATATATATATATATATATATATATATATATGTAATTCATTGCCTAAGGGAGGTTTTTGGAGGTGTTTCCCTCCTGTCCTTGGGCGAATGCCAGGCAATCGTTGGTAATTTTGTATTTCCCCCTACACTGCTGCCACCAGGCCTGATGGCATAATCGCAGCGTAATTTGAATAAGTAAATAAATAAATATAATTGTGCATCTCATCCTCCCTCATCTTCTTCCGCCACTTAAACTATTTTCATTCGCTGCTGCGTGTAATCTTTTAGCTAGCAACTTCAATGAGGTTCATAGCTTTCCTAATCTCCCTTTTACCTCTAATGCTGGTAATGCATAATTGTATTTTTACGTAAATATGATTAAAATACAAAAAATGTATTTCTTTTTGTCAAAAGTAACAATAGAAGTAACATTACGGCATGAGTGATAATTATGACGTTGTCAAAACGGTTTTAAACATTGCCAAAATGGTGAATAATTGTATTATTGTGTAAAATGATTGACATATAAAAGACTTATTGAATTTTATAAAGGAGTAACTACAACAATAATTATGGCATAAAACATTCTCAAAATGGTGTATCATAGCGTAAAGATGATACACATATAAGATTATTATCGAGTTCTATGCAGAAGTGTCTACAACTATCTGAGCCATTGTCAAAATGGTGTTAAACATTGTCAAAAAGGTTATGTTCCGCTGTGTAAATTCTATTGTGGCATTTTCGATATCGGTCCTCACCGTACACGTTGAAAAGCTGCGCACTGAATATCTGTCATCGTGGGAGTGAGCTTGAAAAAAATTTAAATCACGTTGAGCAGGAAAACGTGAAGAATGTCGTTGAAATTCGTGTAGTTTGTTGGATTGAAAGTGCGCGTACTGACGCTGTAGTAATTCAGGTTGGTATGGCCCTTGGCGTTAAAATGGGCCCACATGATATCTATTAGAACACGGAATCAGGCGTAACTTTGTGATAATTATTAATTCTAACGAAATCATCATTGAGAGCTCTTTTACTAAACCACAGAAAAACCGAGCAACATTAACACGAAGTGGACCCGAGCAAATTACACATCCTACTCCTCGATCAAACGTTTTCCTTAATTTATTTCAGATTGAAGGGTCTAAATTGTGGAACTCTTTGCCCGACTCAGTAAAATCTTCCAGCTCGTTTTTTCTTTGTTTTAGTTAAAGTTTTCTCAATATGGATTTTATTTTGATATCTATTACTCTAATACGCCGAAGGTTCGTGGAGACCGTTCAGACTTCCCCCTACTTATCGTGCGGTTTTTTTTTTTCATCTTCCCTTGCGACAGATTTAGTAAATGCGAGGAGAGTTAAAAGGAACTTGTCATCAAAAGACATCGTTTTGAATTCTGGCCTTTGATTATTGTAGACTAGTATATGATATTAGAACAGGACAGAACTAAAACTTCTGCGGATTATAAATTCTTGCGATAGATTTGCTTTTAACCTTCGTAAATATGATCCTGTTTCTAAATTTCTTTGCCGACTGTCGTTGCTATCTCCAATTAGAGGAATGTATGCTCGGATTTTTTTCTTTTCTCGGTGTTCAACTATTCAGTGTCGAGCTATATTTCTTTCCTTTTCACTCGCAAAAGACAGCTCTCTACCTATACTAGATTAACACAAAGTGGACCTGAGCAAATAATACATCCTACTCCTCGATCAAACATTTTCCTTAATTCATTTCAGATTGAAGGCTCTAATTTCTGGAACTCTTTACCTGACTCAATAAAATCTTCCAGCTCGGTAGGAGTTTTTAAGTTATAATTATTCAACTACCTCTTAGCTGCTGATGTTTAACGAGTATTTTCTGTTAGACGGGTTTCATCTCGTCTATCTTCATCTTGTCTATCTCTAAGTTCTAAATGCTCTGTCTCCCTATGTTGTGTTTTTCCTTATGTTGTATTTTTGTACATAATTTGGCAATTCTCACTGCATTCTTTTGTTCTTTTGATTTTCCATATATTTTTGTATTTTGTTTTCAGAGAATTTTCTTTCTCTGAGCATTTTTGTGTTTGTGTTTCTCTATGGGAATCTACCCAGAGCATAATAAATTATTCTGACAATTATTATGTTTCTCTAGCGAAGTAGCGTAATCAGTTCGCTAGCGAAACATGTCGCTATAATGAGATCTGTTTAATTGTGCGAGTAACTTACTTCATTATTATGGCCTTCCACAAAGTAACACCTTCTCAAGTTGAGTTTATCATCTTAGATTTCTTATTTAAATTTGTCCATAAAACGAGGTTAAAAAAACCATATGGAATAGGTTGGTGGGATAATAGATTAGGCTGGTAATCTAGCGTGCTACATTCATCAGATATTAAAAAAACTTTCATCATTAGTACTTCGTTCAATTTCGTTTCGCCATAGAACCCGGCGATTCGAAAATTCGCGAAAATGGACCTGGAACACACACATTCTAGCTCACATTTGCGTTCGCTTCGAACAATAAAAATCCTTGAGTTTCTTTCCATTTCATCAATTCAGTTTTGCCTCTCATTTGCAATCCGTTTTGAAGCCCATAATGGACTCCCATCCGTCGGCAAGGTCGCTAAAAACAAACGAGATTCAAAATTCACTCGCTCCGCGTCCATCCCTCGGAGTGGGAAACAAATGCGCCGCGTTTTTCGGAAGGCGCATTTCGGATCGCTCCTCCGTAAGTAAACCGTTCCACTTTTCTCCATCGCGACAGCCGGGGATACGATTTTTTCCCGACTTGAGAACAAAACGAAATGTTATCACTTTCCTAAAGGTATACCCTGACCTATATGAATGTTTTAGAGGGCCCGGTCCCCTCCTTTCTCTCATTGAAATATTGAGAGGAGCTCTCTAAGCTGCTTTCGCGGGCCTGCAAATCGTTGATTCAGAGTGTTGGATTAGCGCGTACGGATTTTCCCGTGAATTTATCATCGCCAGAGCGCTCTATGTATTTTTAACCGAGGATTATGGATTTTCTCATTAAGCGCGCGAAAATGCACTCGGATTTGTTCGCCAAACCAGGATCGGGGAAGTTAACGAGGCGGAAATTAGTTCTAGAACTATCAGAGTATATTTTTCCATCCTGTTGTGAATAGGTTCATATTGCGTGGCCTTATTGAATAAATTCTACTGGGCTGGGTGTCTGGGCACAGTGTATCTATGCATCTGCATGCTACTATACTCTGATGAATGGAATATCTTCATTTGTCATGTGATACAGGATAGAGAAAAATGTGGCTTTCATTTTCTTTTGTTCCAGTCTTGATCATGGCTGTGAAGAATTGAACGCTACTGAGGTTTGAGTGTGTAATTGCACTAATCAATGTCTCTCCTTATGGATTGCTTAGAAAAGTGTTACTCGTAGAGTCATTGTGCTTCACTAGCGTGGACATGTTCCGCTTATCGTATTCTGGCTCAGTGAGTAAAACAATGGCAAACTACCTCACTCCATATCCCGCCTAGTAAACCTCATTCCTCTCTGCAATTTCTTAGTACGAGTAGCATATGTCAGAGGGGGTGTGGAACCAACCGGTCTTCAGGCTGAATACTTTATAGACGGTATGTAAGGTATTGTTCAGGCACTGCAAAGCAGCACTTCAAGAAAATCTTCGACTGCTAAATTTACAAAGATAGGTGAAACCTAGAACATGAATGTACAATAATTATATTAATAAAGGTACATTGCATAATGAATTACTTCTGCTTTCACTTTGCGGAACCTTCTATTATTATCTGTGATGAATAAATAGCCCGTAGTATTTTTCAATAATAAGTATGTTACGTAATAATATAAATAATGATATAGTTACATAAATGAGGCTCCATCGAGGAATCTATCTATTTAGTTGTCAGGTTTCTGTGCGTAGATGTACTTTATTATCTTGAGGTCTTCTACCTTTCGTTAGTTTCATGCAAAATCAAAAATCCCTATTCAACGCCATCTCCTTCACTTCCTTTGTAGCTTACGCCAACCTTTAAAGCAGCCAAAATCTTCTGTTTTTGATTTCCTCTCTGTTTTTTCACTTGAATTCTACCCTCACCTACAAACTTTAGCATCCCCTCCCCTCTCTATATTTGACCCACCCATTTCCTTTGTAGTACTATCCTGCCGATGCAACTATTATCTTATGATTGTTATTTATTCAGCGACAACACAATAATAGCCGTATAATTTCATACTCTCTCATATACAGGAAAAACATAAACTCCAATGCCCAATACCCCAAAAGTAATTTAATTATCAGCTTTTAATTCTAAATTGGTTTATAGTGTAAAATATTTTGAAATGTATGAGGATCGAAAAAGATATTTATCTAATAATTTTTTAGCTTATAAATACTGTTTTAAATTTTTTAAATTGTGATTTTATAGTTTTGAAATTTTATGTAAGACTGTCTTCGGGAGGTTTTAAGGGGTTTTCCTCTCGAATAGGGTGAATACGTGGCATGGTATTTCATGTTTCCTTTCTCCTACAGGAATGGCTACTACCTAACCTGGTGCCTATTTGTAGTATTTAAGAATAAATGAGGCATAAGGTAAAAACCCGTTAAGACTTAAACCAACGCCTTGATGTTAGAATGCTAGCGCACAAACCATTCCAGCACATAAGTCGCCGGAATGGAGAAAAAAGTTTGAATATCTTCATTTAAATAATCCGATAGCTTAAAAGTAACTGAGATTTGAACGATTCTGAATAATGGCATTAAATTTGGCCACTCCTTATTGAATGTAATAAAATTCATCAGGTCATATCTATTGTGTTCTGCATACGTTTTCCCGGTTTTTGAAAAGCTGTCTTAGAGAGGTAAATACGGGGCTAGCTACCTCACTTTCATAGTAAGCCTCACTTCCCCTTAATAATTCTTGGTCGCTTAAGTTTTAGGGGGAGTGGGGTACCAATCTTAAGGCTGAATGCTTTAGAGACAGTTACTTGTAAAAGGATTCTTAATGCATAGTTCAGCTGATTTTTCAAAAGATTTCATCACTCTTTCAACAAATTGGCAGATTCGTCATCTGAACTGATAAAAATTGTTCGCTGGCAAAGCTTATGATCTTTCAGTTTCCGTCACGCCCAAAGAGTAACACAGATTAAGGGTGTTTTTAAAGATGAAAACATTTCAGAACAAATTTACATACATTTACTCTCTGTGAACATCCTAATGCATACGTAAATTGTTTTTGTTGCATATTCTCCGGAATTAAACACACCCTAACTAATAAAAATTAGCCTTTTTATAGTTGAGTAGGATTCTCTTACTTCTCTTCACTAATTCCTGATTAAAAACAAAGGGAGGGAGACGAATAAATGGCAGAAAAAGCAAATGGAGACCTAATTTAAAATTCGCTTGAAGATGTGTCTCATACATATGTATGTCATCCAAGCATCCTTTGTTTTCGCCGTAGAATATTCTACTGATTCGCTCTTGGCGGCCAAACTGTGTGAAAACTCCCGGCAGAATTATAATATCCGTTGTTAAAGGCAATGATGGTTTCCCCCAAAGAGGATAACTCCCAGACAAATATGGGGATGGTTAATTCTCTGGAAAATGAAGTCAAAATTTTATATGGACTGAAGTTTACAATGCAAACTTCCTGTTAACGAACCTCATGTAAAGTTATATACGATCTCGTACTCGTATCTAAATCAGTAAAGTTCCTAACAGAATATGACCACAGTGAAATAGTATATTGTGAAAATTCCTTTTTTTTTGCATCAACCATTCGATATTATTTCTTTATGTAATTTGAAATCAGATTATATATTATTATATTAAGGAATCCTTGCAGATAGGTTACCAACCTAGTGGCTAGGTAACAAGTGAAATACATATCAATTTGTAAAAATTCTGGCAATGTGAAAGCTCTTAAGTGGAAGAAGAGATAAAGATTCATGCAAAAGTTAACCCATCACATAAATACATCTAATTATTTTAAATATGATGTTTTTCGAATATTATATAACAAAATGTCAAGGGCCCCGATTTTATTTGGGTAAATTTAACAGATTAGCTTACAATTATTTTACGTAGGAAAATTCGCATGGCAAGGAGTTAATGGGGACCGCTTCACATCGACATCGACATTTATTCATCGACGAACGAACTGTTTATTAGTTATACTTTTTCACAGGGTTGTGGAAATATATTTTTTGAAAATTTTACTGATGAATAATTCGTAGATTTAAAAACACTAAATCTACGGAGGGGGTTCCGATGTTTAAAGAACTGCCCTTAATTTGATCTCTCTTCATTGCCATACGAAATGTTATTCATGGGGTCGCTGTTCTGAGGAAAGCAATAGAAAACTGCCTCTTTATCTAGCCTTGTGTTGCTGAGATCTTCTTGAAAGCTTTGGGCTGCTAATGACGGAGAATTTGAGGATCAGTGTTTGTTCTGCTTATAGGATTCGCATGACTCTGCCTCCCTTCATGTTTACACAATGTTTTCCTGAATCAACTCTCAGAATGTCTCTTGCTACAGTCACTTATTTATAGTTCCATTTATTCTTTTGCATATACGTTGTTGGGTATGTAGAAATACGGAATGGAGGTATTTGAGGCAAATGGTTCGTTTTGGAATGATTCATAGTGAGCTAACGAGCTGATTGCGTGCGTCCTGCAAACCAAGGGCATGAGATATAAACATTGCCTTCGAAATATTTCAATGCATTATTTGACTAACCTTTACTCAACCAACTATTATTAAGGTGATCAGAGGAGGTAAAATTGCAAAGGAGTGGTGTAGAGAGAAAAATGTCTTAAAATTTGTGAGCGATTAGACAAAACGCACCTTAGCTTGTGTTTTCCCTGAGCAATGTGGTTAGGCAATGTGGATGGCAGACTTGTCGTTTTAATTTTTAGTTCTTGGTAAGAAATCGAGTGGTGTACGTTGGATGAGCATTTGTGCTGAAGGTAAAACGTTTGACTGATACAGTGTTTAGTATACGGTATATTGATATCGAAAAGGAGGAAGTTTTGGTGTTCATCTCATTAGCAGTTTGACCAAGGACTGATAGGATTGAGGAATATGGCATGGAGAATGAATGAATGTGAAGTGATAACATGACCATTTTACTGTGAAGTAGTCATCTTATAAATTCATATAAGTTGGTGCAACAGGGAGAATTGGCTGGCCATGGAAATGCTTGATTTAGCGTTGGCTGGTAGGTAATCTTAAAATCATTAATATACTTTTCTATGAGGTCGATTCAATACATCTATGATTGGGGCGATGAATTTAGTTTACCTTTGGCTATCCAATGGTAAGAAACTGTAGCGGTCGAATTCGCGATGATTGATATGAATCCCAAGGGAAATGACTTAACTTTATTTTACCGTTTAACCAATAATTTTACCTTTTGTTCTACAATGCTGTGGTGTATTTAGTTTTTAGTTTATGTATAGCTTAGTGGTACTGGAAATGGTGTGAAATTACGGGCAGTCGCATCAGAGTTTAGCAACGCTGCCACAAGTGAAAACGAAAGAGTGAAATCCTAGTAGAATGAGTGTATTAGAGAAACTGTGGACGAAATTACCACGTTTTTAATGTTAACTTAATTTCATCCATCAAGAAACTATATTTGATGGTTGTTGTTCATTCGTAGATTTTTCGTGACATTTTGCATTGATGGAAACCGGCATATTTGTAGTACCTTATTCCCTCATTGTGGTTTCATAAATAATTTATTTTTAAGAGAGTACATTCTTTCACCATCAACTACATTTTTTAAGACTATGAATCAGATAATAAATCCTTAGGAAGAAAGGGAGGTTTGAAGGAGGATTTTCAACAGCAAGTAATGACCAAGGAATCTTCTTTCAAATTTTTCACTCGTTACGTTTTGTCGAGTTCTTTTCTTTCAGAAGGGCATCAGGATGAGACGCTTATCCATAGTCAAAGTTTCTTTATCTATATCATAATCATGAGCACCTATTTTTCTTAAGAAGTTGGAGTCGAGGTCGTGTTTTTTAAAGAATATGGAAGTTTTAATAAAGGAAAAAAAGGAACTTATTGAATTTCAGTTTCGAAATAGCGTAGGTAATTCGCCTTCATTTACATACTATTACGAGTTATTTTCAATATCAATTAAAAATATAAAATAGTGATATGAATTCAACAATTTGGGAAATTGATTTACGCGAAATGTAGTTACTAAGATATACAATTTATTGTATGTGTACATTCACATGTTAATTGAAATTCCAGCAAATATCTTGATAATTCAACATGCCGCTTTGACATCTATAGATGTATCATTTTTTTCATATTCCTTCTTAAGAAATAATAATATACAGTAATAGCCTACATTAAGCCGCCCCTCGTTCTGGGACAGAGGAGAATGGTTGGAAACAACGAAGTTCGGAAACCCACTTGTGCATGAATTGTTTCCAAACTTTGCCTTCCTTTTGAGGCAGATGTTATCTTCCAACTCCGTAATTGTGTTTCCCACATGCAGTTTTAACGGAATCACTCGCTCATGTTTAAAGCGATACCTTTCGACAGCCTAGGAAAAACTGTTGGCCACTGATTTGCTAAGAAAGTGTAACGGCGATGGATTCGGAGAAGGTCAAGATCGGTTTTAATACGATGAAGAAGGCATTCCGAACTTCGAAAGGGTAGAGGCCACGACTCATCGAAGAGTAAGTGACGATTCGTCTACTTTACCCCCTTATTATAACCCAACTTCACATGTCAATTACCATTTCTACTCGGAGAAATTTGCAATTACATTTGTACCCTAGGAGCCATCGCGTGAGTTCAGTATGGGGTTACTTAACTTTGTAATGCATGAATTGTCTCAGTTCAAATATAAAATATACAGACATATTATTTTAAGAGATTAAGTTTCGGAGATAATTATAAGTAAGCAGCGTAGATGTTTCCCATCTTAAGTCAGAAGAGATAAGAGTCTCGAGGAGAAAATTACAGGAGAATATTTGCGGTTTTTAATGTAAATGAAGTTCCCATCAACTATTCCTTAGCGATTGAGTGTGATAATTCCCGATGTTATCGTTGAACCGAGTTTATTTGTACATTTACCTAACTTACTTACGTTTCACAGGAGTTTGTTTGAGTTAGATTGAAGGAAAGGTGAATTAGTTGAGTGGTGAGCTTTTTCGTTATTATCACTCAAATATTATAATTAGCATTCATTTGACCTTATAATTTTTATTTACTTTTCGACACATATTTATCATTCGGATACGATTTAATTTTGTAGATTTTCGAGTAACAACTGCGAACATTATCTTAAACAATTCTAATTGTTTTGTGCATTGTCAGTTTCTTAGCATTGAGAAATTACAAAACAATTTCTTGTAACAAATACACCTTCAATTCCCGCAAAGGAGGAATCCGACGATAGCTCCTTATTGATTCTTTTTAATATGTCTTTAGAGCATATTATAAAAGGTGCGTCTGAATTTGGTATTCATTCGAATAAATCAAACTCGCTTGTTTGACTCGGTGCTTTGTAAGTGATAGCAAAAATAAATTCTGATTTTGTCAGCAATTTCGCCATTATCTGTTAGAATATTTCCACGAGATCCCTGTATCACATCTATTTCGCCTTCTCTTCTCCTTCAACGCTTAACATACTTATAAAAACTGTTGTCACCATTATTGATAATTAAATTTCCTAGAAATTTATTCTCGGCCTCTTTTTCCTTGCTGTTAAACAATTTAATTACCTCCCCGTAATTTATTTTATGCTTTTCGCTGTTTATGTTCAAATCCCTTGATTTCCTTTTCAGCCTCCTAATCTCTGAGATATAGTATTCAGGATCCGCATTTCACTTTGATTTCTTTACTGGTACATAGGTACATAGGTACATAGGTACATTCCCGACTGCAAAATCTTCTTAAAATTTTCCCTCAAAGTTTGACCCTTTACTAGACCACCTTAGGGGACCTCAGGTCCTATTCCCTGGGTATTGTATTCTTTTTCGCCCCACAAATTTTTCGCTTCGCATTTGTTTGCCAGCGTGCGGGAGAATCAGAGCATCAGAATGCGGGCGTTAGCCGCCTAATCTGTGACGGTCGACTGCCTCAGTTAAAAAGGATTCGCCTTCTTGTACGTTGGGATTCTCCTTAATTAACCTCACTCTGGAGGACATGGAGAGATGCACTTTGGAACATCGTTCGCCGTACTTAGCGTGAGATTCACTCCTGTCCTCTCGTATTAACTTGGGGCCTCGATGGCCGAGGGCCTTCTGTTTACTGCAAAAGGGATCTTCCGGGCGGGATTAACTGCGTGAAGGATTGCGTCAGACGATGCAATATCCCCGTTCGAATTTTGTCGAAATTAAAGTTTCGGTGTACACTTCAATGGACTGTTTTGAGAGGGCTTTGCGGCGGTATTAACAGCGATGTGGTCACGTCTTCGTTTAGAGTAATGAATGGCATTTGATAAACAGCGCTGCAATGCGAGGAAGAGAGGAGATATTAGCGATGGGGAGGACGGGATGTTGCGGAGGAATGCGGGATCATGGGTTTAATTTTTCGGCGTCCGCATCTTCTCTGAAATAACGAACATCTGGGGAAAAAATGAAGAAATATCTCTAAAGTATTTGCACATGATGGGAGTGGCTTTGGAACCAACAAAATATAGGGATACTCAAGGGTTATTTATGAATATTTCTAATGTCTCCCTTAACCAAGTTTTTTAGAATAAATTGTCAATTTGTTCCATTACTTTATCATCAGCGGTATACCTTTATTAAGTTTTTTTGGGAAATATCTTTAGAATGCTAAGACAAATATGGGCAATCATTTTAGAAAAATAGTATATTTTTACATCACCTAATTAATTCTTTGCGTGTTAATTAAAAATTAAATTAAATTACACATAGGTTAAAAGAAAGTGATTTTTTACTGTTCTAACCCCCCAATTTTTGTGTAACTGATCGTAGAAACTACGAGAGAGAACAATTCGCTACATCCATTCATTTTTATGAAAAAATGCGTTGTTACTGAAAATATTTGGCCGACGAAATTTCAAAGATTTCAGACTTATGACCGACCTATCAAACGCATAATGAAGAATTGTTTTCATCCAATAGCTACCGTTACCTTAGCGAAGCACGTACTGAAGGTTTCCCGTTTTTCTATCTATCTTTTACGACTCCAGGTTATGATGCTCCTACAAAGTGTTATAAGGCAATGAACAACCTCTATAACGATTGTCCTTTGTCTCACTTCTTAACTTCCCCCGCAGCGACTTTACAGCTTAAACGTAAAGCATTGTGTGGTGAAACTTTATGCACTCACTGTGGGAGGAATTCAAAGACTGTTGAATATTAGCTATTGAAAAGTAGCTTTCAGACTGGAAGCTTCCATTATGCGTTAATCCTGAAGACTGCTTTCATCTACTAGTTATTCATACGAGCATTTACTTAGAATCTGAGTGTTTTTTTCTCTTACTTACCTAGAGATTTACCATCATCGTTTGTATTTGCTTTCTTCCAACATTCATGCGGATCTTAAAGGTTACCGAATCGTGAATTTCGGTGCTTCGATATTTACTTAATTGAACCATCATTTCATTCAATTCTAACCCTTGAGTTATCCCCGCGGAACTTGAAATGTTAAAATTTATTTATTTATTGAAGTCTACGTTGCAAGTTGGCCTTCTTGCCAGGTGGTAACGTTTAAGGGGAACATAAAAATGATTATAAGCCTGGCATTCGCCCGAAGACGGGAAGGAAGCCCCTTTTTATAAGAATATCACATAGAGTAGGATGGTGTTGCAATTTTATAATATTATTTATCATATTTTTTCATTTATAATAAAATAATTTTATGTTGTTATAACTATTATTGTTTAGTGATCATATTGAAAATCCATCAAGTTAAGGCTTCTTCGATTGAATTTATATTATTATTTATTTACAATAATTATATTATTTTATATAAATTTTGCTTTTGTAGTCGTCTCAAATAATAGTTACTAGTTTCTTTAAATGGCTACTTATTTTAAACCTTATATGGGAATGTGAAAATTAATTTCGAGATCGTAGATTAATTTGAAATTCCGTATCTATGAAAAGGTAGTATAATTGTAAGGTGATAAACCGTAAAAGGTTTTTTAAAATAAGTATAAGTTCCCGAAGGAGGAATAACAGGATTGAATGATAGAAAAACTGATGGAAGAAATTATTAACAAAGAATAGCAAATACCACTTCAGAAGCAAAAGAAAAAAAATCTTCATGAAAATCCCGAAATAATGAAATTTTGAGATAATTCTATTAATATCACCTGTTATGTAGTACTACCATTTCGTTTTTCTAGTATTAAATATAGTAGTATATGATTCTGAAAAGTTAGACGAGATTTAATCAGTGCTCCGAGGACTTTCGTGAAGAGTAATCCAGTGGTAAAGTAACAGTGATTGTACACTCCTGGCCAAAATTAACGCAGCACCTCCCTAGCGATCCTTACGGCCGGTGCGGCGTTAATTTTGGCCAGGACTGTACATTGCACTGTTTGGGCCGTAACCTCGTGATAGAACTCCACCAGGGCAAAGAAAAAGTATAACTTATACAAACTATAAGATAAACCTCTTATCCAATGATTGCGCAATTTATGCTAGTATAGCATAGCTTGTTTTTAAGGGTTGGCTGAGAAAAGTTGATGTATTATTCGGGGGACAAGAAATGAGAGGCGAGATCAAACCGCAGGAGATATCACTGAAATAAGTTCGCTTTCTCCATGCCATACAGATATTCTACCACCTCAAGTCTCTTTGAATGAGTTTCCATTAACATATCAGGGGAAACTGGGGTAGCTTACACATCCTTAGCACTAGAAGGTGGGAAGTTACGCTCTACTTATAAGGTCGGAAAGCGATTATTTTGACCACTTCGATTCTCAATACCCATTTTATTGCTTCTTTGCAACTCGGAGGAGTTTAATTGTTTTATTTTAGGGATATCTTTATACTTATAGCAACAATAAACCACTGTTTTTCCATCAATCGATAATATATAAACAAACACCTAGATACAGCGAAGAGTTTATTTTCACTATATAGGGCTTTGAATAATACTCATACTCTTCTAAAGTTCCTTTGAAACATCATTTATATGGTCATTAATGTAATAAATTATTCAAATATAAACATCTGCGTGAAGAGATTAAAATAATCGGAGAGAAATATAAAAATTGTAAAGAAAAAGTCGTCAAATGACCACCAGCCGTCCTTCTAGGAATAAGATGATGTAAAAATTACCATATTAGTGTTAGTGTAAAAAAAATTGAATTCGTTCGTATTATATTCGGAATGGTATCACAAAAAGTGAAGGAGTTTCAAAAATTTGAAAAATATTTAGCTTAAAAAATTTTGAAGTAAAAAGCTGAAAAGAGGTCAAATGCCCCCGTCCTTGTAGTATTAAATATTTGAGAAAGCCGCAAAAAAGACGGTTCGGCCAACGGATTGATCCTCTCAGAATGGCGAGGGGTTGTAGCAACCCCCTTTTGTTTTGACAACTTTGCAATGCCTTGTTTACTCTCGGGGGTTACGAGCCTTAATTAAAGCCCGATGTTTCGCCTCAGCATTTTTATTCTCTCCCAGGTGATAAAACGTGCCTTCCAAAGAAGATGGAACTGTTGCCAGACGAAATACCGGAGGAGTTACTGAGGCGCCGCTGTTTCCTCAAGAGACGAGCGTTCGCTGGAATTTGCTTAACGAGCGACGCCGAATAAGGCTTTAAGAGAACACGAGCTGGATTGCTTGCTGAGAACCCGTAAAAGACATGTTTGCATCTCGAATTGTACTTAAATATGAATTTGAAGCAACGAAAACGATGATATAGGTGCATGAAAGGGTGTTTGAATAGGAGGAGATTCATGCTGTGAGAAATGCGGTGGAAGGCAATCGTTGTCTCAGCCGTTTATCGTAATTATACGCTAGATGCGTTTACTGCCGAAAAGGATAGCGGAAATTCTTATGATGCTGATTCTTACGCGACAGAGAAGAAGGAAAATGCAGTCAATTTTTAGAAGACGCTCTTTTGAGTTAGACTCAATTAAGAGTTATCGTAAAATACAACGCGATTTTTTTATTAATTACCTTTATACTTTCACTCACATAAACAGCGGTGGTCAATCAATACGGGAGCCTATAAAAAAAGATAATACATTCACGCTCATTGTAAGATAGAGAGTTTTCATGGAATTTTTAATCTTTTCAGAAAATCATGTTCATATATTTAATGTTTTGTAATTTTTCGTGCCTATATTAGTGCAATGAAATTCTCAATTTACTCATTCGGTTTAAAGAATGGCAATTGTAAGTTGTAGTGGCAGTAAGTACACCGCGTTGTTTTCTTTTATTATTTCAGTTTCATCCGGGTTCTTACTTCTGATTGCTAACTTTTCCACAATGATTCATTTATATCTATCGGAATGTTACCGTATTAGCGCGAATATAACGCGATATTTTTCGACCGTTTATTTTCCGTTAAAAATCGACTCGCGCTGAATAATAAGTAATAAGCGGGGTTTAAGTAATGGAATGTAATATAAACAAGGACATTTTCTTAGAGAGGTTGAAACGCAACTAAACGTCCGACTGATTTTTTTATATTACTTAATTTTATTGACATGAATGTAACCTGTGTTATTAGCTATAATTACCTAAATAAATGCTTATCTGATTACATTTTACTTTCTTTGAATTTTTTTATGAGTATATTATTTATTTCTAAATATCTTTATGAATCTTTTGAGTCGCGTTAAGTTCAGGGTCGCGTTATATTCGAGCTAATACGTTAAATAGTCTTTTGTTTCATTGCATTAACGAGGTGCTAGGAAAACGTCGAATTAACTTGTAGTTGTTTTTTTATTAACTCACGTTCACGTATGATTATTTTTACTATCTTTAAGATATAGTCGTCTCAAGTAATTTTGCCTAATTATTTCTCAGATAATATGGTCTGCCTTCCTTGAACATGATGTTTTGCAAATTATTTATTAAGGAATACTTTTATATCTTATCTCATACTTGAAATTCAATTTTTATTTCCTTAAATATATATTAATGAGGTTGTACTAAACGAGACATAAGGAAGTAAAAGAGAAAAAGATAAATAAAAGGTATTTTTATGAGTATCAGTTAGTATAATTATGAAACAACTTAATTCATATGAGATGAGGCTGATTTTCTTATAGAATTTAGCTGAATAAATATTTAATATTTATTTAATGCACGAAACGAAGTATTTTCATCAAAATAGAAGTTTCAATTTTAAAATTAATTCTTTTTTTTCAAAGAAAAAATCTCATTGATTTTTAAACCCCTAGAAACCACATTTTCCTGCATTTTTTAATGCAATTATGCTATTCTTTTATAGTAAAATTTTCTGTTGGCATTTCACGAGAAAACTATTTTCATTTCATCTTTATTTACATAGTGAAATTAATTCACTTTTCGTGATGATGTCAGCAGAGATTTCTAAAAGATACCGCCGTGGAGTTGATTATTTTGAGCCTCATTCTATCACAAAGACAACATTTTTCATCCAGCTCAAGATCTCTTCCCTTCTCACCTTCACATTAAAATGTTAGAGAGTAATTTTGTTGGTCTCAGATGATCTCAGCACCAGAAATGGAATGCCATGGTAGGAAGTTGATTCTCAGGAGTAATATCGTAAGAGATTGACAATCGGGAGGTATTTGAAAGCGTCGTCTTATATGAATGGGAGAGATTACTCTTTCATTTTAGATGAAGAAAAGATGCCATAGATAGCAAAGAGTTACGACCCTAGGGTAGTAAAGCTTTTTATAGGGTACACTGTAACTTAAGTACTGAAATTTTACTCCAGTTTTCTTATCTTGCTAAGAGTTTTCACGAATATCCTCATTTATTCATCGAATGTTACAAAAAAGTAGTTCGGTGACAATAAAGTGGATCTTGTAACAATAATATAATCCTTTGATAACAGAAGACTAATTAGAAATCAGCTATGGAGTTAGCAAAATGTAATGAAATGTATGGGAATAGATTACATTTAATGTACGATATTAGGTAGCGAGGAATAGAATAAAAGTTGATGAGCAAAAAAGATTAATTTGATGCTATTTTAGATATTTATTTACTAAACATTCCCACCACTGTAAGATCTTGGTTCAGTTGCAGACGTTGTTTAGCAAAAAATATTTAAAAAAATTCTATGTATATAAATACAAAGCCTTGTTGTACTAACAAAACTTCCAGCCAACTACAGAAAATTGCAAACTATAGTACATTATAACTTAAATAACTACAATTTACGTATTAATCTACTACCAAATATTTATATCTCTTTAATGATATCAGTCTTAGAGAAACTAAAGGGAAAATAAGTATTTATTAAAAAAATACGACAATTGACATCAGCCCTTCGAGTAGGCGGTGTTGAAATTTTATTTATTTTTTATTATTAAAGATTTTGCCGAATGTTTGATTTATAATACACGTTAGTTAAAATTACTTCTTCAACTCATTTGATTGTATAAAATTTAACTAACTTCAAATAAAACTGATCGCGACGACTCTTATCTCCAATTTATGGAAAAATTGGCAGAAGTTTTTTAGGACATGCCGTCCTCGAAATGAATGGAGAACAGTTCTCTCACGCAGTTATATGGACTTCCTCCTAGGAATCAATTCCTTTCGCTTGTACTGCTGGCATTCGCCGAAGTATTTCATTATCGGAGCGTATCTTTGATCCCGTCTGTAAATTCCTCTGGAAACGGGTTTTCACATTGCTTTACTCTGGGTAGAGAATTCTCTTACACTCGCATTTTAACAGATGGTGAATGACCGGGTAAAGGTTAAGGTTCAGGAGCGACCCCGATTTGGAAAGGCGATGTAGAGCAATGCATGATGGTGTAAGAAGTTAGAATACAACGATCAGGGTACAAGATGAGTTTGCACATTATAATAGTACCACGTAGTAAAATCCCTTTTTCGGTACCAGTTGCCGGAGCATCGACGACTTACCCCACCTCCTAAATCAACCTATACCTAAAATCCCTTCCCCCATTCTCATGCAGTGAGTATCTTCAATGCATAGCAGCTTGCTAAATTCTCTCAATACGCATATAATTGATGGTGTACGCATGGCATATTTTGAAGAAAAACATGAAAATGATTAGCGATAGCAGACAATTACGAGGAAGTGAAGGTCGTTTCGCGAAGTACAAGGGGTAAGGAGTTTGCGTGAGTGGGGATACACCCCTCTGAAAATGGGATGCGCAAAAATTTCCGCGCAGGCTCTTTACAACGCGGTACTATAACAAGGCCTGCTCATGGAAAAATTCCCAAGGAAAAAAACGAAGTCTACAGGTCCGCTAATCGAACCCAATTACAGGTTAGATTTTTTGCCGTTGAGATAACCAGCCAGGTTTGCTTCACATGCTGTTTTGGAGACTTTGTAGGCAAGGGCGTGTTTAGATCTTGTTTATTAAAATAGATAATTAATGATTTGATTTCTGTATCATATTCTTTGTCGGTAAAAATCAATTTCGTAAGGGTTCTATTTGAGTGTATTCTTTTCTTTCAGGTATTTTAATATTGTAGTTCTCAATGTCAAGCATATTCTCTCTCAATAATAAAACAGATTCGGGGTTAACCCAAGAGTCTATTATTATTTTAAAAGAATTATATTGTTAAATAAGCTGTTAGTAATCCTATATAGGTTGTTTATTTAAAAAATATTCCGCGATTAACATTAAAGGTTATGAGACAGAAACCTATAGGGCATGGTCATACTAAGGCATACCTTACTCTGTCATACTGAATGGAAATTATATAACAAAAAATCTTCTAAATGATACTGTTATTGAACCAAATGACTAATGATTTATTTGATAAAATTTCTCTTAAATCTATCAAATTTAAAAGGTCGTAAAATAAGAACCATACAAATAAGATCATCAAATCATATTTTATGTTGATCTACATAATTTACGTTCAAACTCATCTTCTCAGCATCCGTTAAGGGTTTTGGTATCTTTTGTCAAGTGTGAATTCTTTTTAACCTATCTAATCTTCTTTAACTACTGCCAATTATTACTTCATTAAAAAATCTTCTTCCTGGTTACTTAGTTTAAATAAATTAATAAAAAAATAATTTAATCGATCAATTCCGGCGATATATGGTGGAACTCATCCATGATTAGAAGAAATAAACACAATCACGGTTTATACAAACTGTGGACACTCAGATTGTGTTTATTTCTACTAATAAAACTTATTTGCTATTTTAATCAAGTTTAGATGTGTACTCTCTTTCCAACTGATATTGTTACTATTTTTACCAAAATTGTATAATAAACATAGAATATAGAGTCGGGTATATCCTTAATTATTATAATTTGCTTTAAAGCTGATTATTTACCGTTAATTCCGAGAATATACTCAGTTCATAAACGAAAATTGCTTGGATGCCAAAAGGCAGTTTTCGATGTTTTCAGTGGAAGCTCATAGAAACTAGGAACAGTATATTTGGTGTCGAACCAACCAAACTAACTTGAGCTGTTTAATAACAGTCTAACTCATTTTTTCCATCCCTCGTGCTTTCTTATATCTTTTCCGTCTTTCCTCTTTTATCTGACCCTTCCCAGTAGTTTCTGCATGTATTCAGGAGTTCAGTGTTGCTCGTTGTAAATCCATCCTCTGCCTCGAGCATCCCTTTCACATGATTGACTCTTTTTAAGCCATAGTTGAAGGGAACCTTTTGTTCCCTTCTCTCTCCATTATTCCATTGCTTTCTCTCAAATGTTCTCTTCCATTCTCAACCCTGTCCTTTCCTTCACACCATTTCCTTTCCTAACTCATCCAGTCTCGTCGTCTTGCAAAATCTTGCTTTCAGCCGATCAGTATTCTTAAATGGCATGTTTCTCTCATGCATGCAACGTAGTAAAAACATTGATTACCCTTTCCTTGTGTGAATAAATCAAATAGTTTGGTAAATCCTCTCATTTTTCTCTAATATTCCCACAATAAAGCTCATTTAGTTGTTTGAAATTCATTATTTTAATAAAATTTTAATTCGTAATATAGTAAGATAGATTTTAAGAGAAGTTAAGGGTAAATTTAGTAGTATCCTTGTTCATTCTGTTGTTCCTGGATTAACAAGCGATTTCTGATGAACACAGTGGTTTACGGTACTATCTCTCGGAGTTAGGTCCAAATTTGGTTATCGGCATCAATACTGAATAAATATAACATTTTAATCTGTTTTCGAGTTTTTCAAGCCAAAAGATCATCTTCTAAATCTTCTCAATATTTTCCAATCAAGACCTCTCATACTTTTTCAGATATTTCCTTGTTATATATAATTAACAGCAAAATTGATTCCCCATTTTTACTCTGTTTTTTCTCTTTCAGGGCTCCCTCAAGAACAACTATCCGATACCTTCTATTTGATTACTCCTTTTCTATAAATACTAAAACGACCACTCTTCTTCCGCATTCCTTTAATATTCTCATCCCTTTCCTCTAATACTCGTTTTGATCCTTTTTTCTTATCCCCGAAATCTATTTAGAATGTGGTTGCGAGAGTTTGACGAGCAAAAATACAATTTTGTATTATGTTCGTTTGTTTATATTTATTTGTCTTTTTATTATTATATGTTTAATTTGTTGATTTTTCACAGTTTTATTGACATTTTTGTTCTTCATTATTATTGTTGATCATCATCAGTAATTGGCATCGTGCTGTATGTTGACGTTTGTTAATAAATAAAGAGCATAAATAAATAAAATAAATACCGAATACCTTAAATGGTTTCAGACGGTTTGAGCAGCTCATACTATTTTATTATACTGCCATTTTAATCCCATTAAGTGAGTAAGAAAACCTTTAAACTATAAATTGTCCGTTTTGCGGTCTGTGTCTGGTTTACGCAGTATTGACCGGAATAATCGACCTGCAGACCTATTAAATCCAATTTCCGTCGCCAGAAAGAAAATCATCACAAAACAGTCTTTCTCTTATATTGCTGAGTCAACATCTTGGTGGTACAAAACGTTTTTCAGTTGAGATGAAATCCAAATTCTTTCTTCTTCTGTAATATGCAGAAGTTTCAAAATTGGATAGGTCAACAATTAATTAATTTCAACTTTAATTTTATATATATCTTTAACGGGTGATGCTCGATCCTCTTCATGGGTGAAAAATCGTTATACTGAAATATTTTTGAGTTCTAAGTCGCTCATGTCACAGTCGACTTTTTTGAATTGACGAAACCATAGTTTATATGTTTTATGGGGTGTCTACATATAATTAGCAAATGATACATCCTGGAAACAATTATTATTAAGCACAGCAATCCTCCCAAAAGAGTTACTTGGCTGGAGTAAATTTTACCATTTTCAACGCGGGAGAAATAACTAATAAACATCTTCAAACTATTAACAATGCCAACTACTGACAAGGGAAGACTCTCACTTTTGTCCGAGGATTTTGATGAAACTTTTTGTGATGATGCTGGAAGTGGAGTAATAAAAAATTATATTGGCGTTCGTCTAAGTGGGCATAGTCTCGTCGCAATAATTAATTAAAAAATGATAATTTTATTTTAGGTAACCCCACATTGTACACCCGCGCTAGCCCAAATATGGGAATAACCCGTTGTTTAGGAGTAATTCTCTAATCTTATTTTCATTTGATTTGTTATATCTTTTCCTTGTTAGTCACTGATAGACTTGAGGGCAATATTTCTATTCTTCCACCCGATATCCAATCGAACAACCTTATTTCAACCAAATGAACTTCGATGACGGAGAGCCTAACTTGAAGTAAGATGGATGATGGTCCGTATCATAGCTTTCTCGAATCATTTGGTATTTGTCGGTACTTATTACATAGTGAGTCTTGAGGCTAACAGAGACATCTTTTAAACGTTTTATCTGTCTGTGTTAACGTGAATAGTTCTACTAAGACTTTATTCCAAGAAAAGGCGAAGAATTAATCAGAAACGCGTTAGATTAAAAAAAATTAAATTATTCGAAATCTTCGGGATAACAATTTTAGCAATTCAACGTAATCGTTTACTTAATCCAATAGCTTCCTCCATTAGCAAATACGTTCATGTACTCTCAAGACTCATTACTAAGGCTCTAACACCATTCCTTCTTTCTTTTTAGTCATTTAACTCAGTAGTTAATTGCTCTTTCCCTTTCCGTCGAAGAAGTGCCATTTCCTTTAGTGGTGCGCGATGCCACTCCCATTAAATCTTCTTCGAAGAAGCGGTAAAAGTAAGAACTAATCCTCTTTTCATAATTCTTTCTGCCATCAGTTGATTGGTCCGCCGTCACCCTTAAAAGAGTTAATCAATTTGAAGTGACCTTATTCCACTGCTCATTCCCCGCCAATTACCATTCTTACGTCGTCGTTAACTTTCTTACGTGCTTCACTTCTAAATTGCATTTAAAAATTACGACGTTAAGGTAAAGGATGAACGTTTTCTTTTTATCCAGATTTACGTCAACATCTCAAGTAGGAAATTAAGATTGTATCTTTATTAGATCGAGATTGCGACCAAAAAGTTTCTTCTAGAATGAAGACGTGTCTTAGAGAAGGATTACCAAACGTCAACGACGAAAAACTCAATTTAAGCGAATGTCTAAACGATATTTAGTTTTGAAGTTATGAATATAAAATATCGTAACTCATAGTTAAAGGCAATCGCAATAGTGTAATCTGAATATTGTAAATTATTTATGATATTATTGGGATCTATCCTAACTTGATCGAACTTCGTAGAAACCATCTTTAAAGGGAAAAAACTTCGTAAATTCCGCAATATATATTTCTGTCGAACGGTTTCGTCAAAGTGTGGGTTATCATCAGATGATGTTAACTGACCCGATGAACGTGAAAAATATAATGATGTCAACTCGTTGACGAAACTATTCGACGGAAATATATACTGTGGATGTTACGAAGTGTTTTTCTTTTATGATGGTTTTCAATTGCATATTTTTAAATCTATTTATAAGTATGAATTAAAGACATTATTTATCTTCAGGTAGAATTTTTATTTAAGAATTTAAGAAATAAACCATCGACAGGTACAACCAGAGTTCTACTGGATCAGTTTTAAAGAACTCCGCGGAACTAAGGGAAAAATACCTATTTAGAAGAGCCCGACTTGTATTTCAGTAGCTAATTAATTATCTTCAATAATTGAAATTTGGAGATTCCCCTACCACCTGCTTAATTAAAGAGCGTTGAAATCTTTATTTATATCACAATAGCTGAAATTTTTCTTTTACGGAATTTATATCTAAAAGAGCAATTTATATCAGCCAGGTTTATAGATAACTTTAAACTTCCTTAGCCCAATGAATATAATTTTCTCCATCGTACATTAGCAAGTTTTATTCCTAAAGCAAATCCTAGGAGAAACTTATCCAAATCAATTTAGGCCTTATTTTCCTCAAGCATATTATTATAAAACAAATCAGAGTTTTAGCGAGAATTGACTCGAAAAACTGTTTGTGATTGTCTCATTCTTTTATTTGAGTATTTTACTTCACCATTTTCTGGTTTTCTCATTCTTCTCATTATTTTTTTATGTTAAAGATCGTAATCGAATCTTCAAAGAGATTGCTCACCAAATAGGAACTTAAAAAGGTTTCTTCTCATTTTTATTTCCTTTCGCTTTGGCATTAAGCCTGACTCCGTAATAAAAAGCGATTTATTCAGGTATAAAAATCGAAGTTTCACAACAAGGAAATGAGTATCCATGAAATTAGACTTTAAAAATTTAAAAAGAATCGTAAAATTACAACCATAATTAATGTCGATTCCTAAAGTTCTATCCAAAGTTTTTCGGTTGCCAATTTTATCTTGAAACTCTGAAATTATAGATCTATAGCCCTTAAACTGCGACACTATTCTGAAAATATGTCTTTCGCTTTTAAAGAAACTATTTTACAGATTATCAGTTTCGTTGCTGAAAATAACTAATTGAAGCGACTTTACTGGTATTCTCATGATTTTATTTGGTATCCTCAAAGGACACTGAAAAAGAAGATGAGAAGATAATCGTTTCTGTAAGGCTGAAGCATTTATTAGTTTCAATTATCTATTATTATACTTCTCCGGATTCATTCATATAGATAGATAGATAGGATACTAATTCACAGGCTAATCCAGAAGCGTCATTGAATTGAAATTTTTACGACATACTGGCCATAAAGAGTAACCGGCAGAAAAATTGCGATTTTGAACCTCAATGTCATGGGTTCGATTCCAGAGGGCCCCAAAGACCCGATTTTTTTGTTTAAATGCATTGTTTTAATTTTCCGGAATTTTTTAAAAATACTTACCGGATAGATAGAGAATCAAAACTCTAGGAGCCTATATATATATATAGTCAGGTACTATTGAAAACATAAATGAAGTTCACGGAAAATATCCTGGGTTCGATGCTAGGACGATGCAAAATTCTGTCATTTAAAATACATTGAGGTAGTTATTCATTATTTATTTTAATGCACTTGTCGAATAGATAGGAAGTTCTTGCTATGCTAGAAGATGTATATTAAAAATTGGTTTTAGGAGAAAATTAAGATAAGACCGTACCTTTCCTGGGTTCTATGCCAGAGTACATTAAAATTTCTCTCATAAGGAATATAAGGGAAAAGTAGGACGTCGTTTGAGGCAATTGCAGCCAATATTTTTGCTTGAGTTTTCACACATAGTTAGAGACTGTGCTCCTCTGTTGTTCTACATAGTAATTATCACCAGAAAGACCTGGGTTCAATGTCGGACGGAGAAATTGCAGCGAATTTTAAGAATATTTTCAATACTTTTTCCACATTTGAGGATCCTCTAGATATGATGTCGACTTGAATTTTGTGTTATCAACATGCTTGCAGAATGCAATATCTTGAACGGGAATATTTCAATCGTTACGCATTATATTATCTCGGTTTTCTATCATATTCTGAGGAATATGATTTTTTTCATTTGTCATTTAGCACAGGATAGAGATAAATGTATCCTTCATTTACTTTTGTCACCGTGCTGATTATGGACGTGGTGATATCTACCGAGGTAATTGAACTTTAGTAGGGGTATGTGTACCCTATTGTAGGTATAAGTGCCATATGCATAGTGGTACTAGTTAAGGTATTTCCTCATGGAACAGTAAAAATAAATTGTTACCCGTAGAGTCATTGTGCTTTACTTAAGTGAGCATGCTCCGCTTATGGCATTCTAGTTCGGTGACAAAAACAAGGGGACACTTCTTCACTTCTCATCTTGCTTAGTAAGCCCCACTAGCTCTTGGTGGCTACTATTAAAAGGTGTGACTTACTAACCAGCCTTCGGGATGGATATTTACAGTCATTATAGATATTCTCTCCAAGTAAGGAAAGAAAAATAGAGACTGCTACTGGAGATTTTTAAACCTCTTATATTCTCTCAAAGCTCCACAGATATTACTTTAAAAATCCAACAGCATTTGAGTTGGAATAGGGCCCTTTTTGAAATTCATCGATGTGTCCATCAAACATTTTTTACTCACCGATACTTTCCACCGATGTAAATCGCTTCCATTATGATTGATACCCGATGATATGCCGATGGTTTTGATGATAGTAGCGAGTCATTCAAATGTTATTTTCCATAATCTCTTAAAAAGCATACAAATGACAACTAAAAATTGTGAATATAACCAATTCATAAACAAAAATTGACGAACACAAACATTTATACACTGTTTATGTTTCTGCAGAGTTTAAAGATTTATGGAGATGAAACGAGTTGTGTATTCAACAGTAGCCATCTTGTCTAACAGCAAACAAACCAACGGGCTGTTTTTATATTCATCAAGAATCGAGAATCCAACGAAGTAATCGGACGAACATCGATGCAATCCATCGCTTATCAGATTGATGAATTTAGAAACGTGACCATTGTGGGATCGTGACCTTCTCTGAATTTTTCCCAGTGGTTTCTCCCCTTTAGAGGTGAAAGCGGTTGATTCCCAAATAAGACGCAAGTCCTTTGTTCGTATGAGTTCCACGTAACCCATCACTCGCACCTTTAAAACACCCTTTCCGTCACTTCCGAGCCATTTCCCTTTGAGGGTTATTACCCCCACTCATAAACCGCACGCCGCAAATATCTCTCGGCGAATTTCCGCGCGCTTTCTTGTCTCTAATGCCTCTTATATTTCTTTCCCACGCCTTTGTTTCCGCCACGAGACCCTTCTGAGCTGTTAATTTATTGGATGATGATTTTTCACTCTACTTTTCTCTTTGTAGTTATCTTTCTGATTCCCACCCTCAAGCTCACCTGTTTCCAATCCAAAGTAGTTTCCGCAGTCAGAGTTGATTTCGCTCTTGCATCTTCTTTAACTTATCTCTAACTAAATATTTCTATGATTGCCGGTTCTTAATTATGTTATGCAAATAAGAAGTTTTCTATTTCACTTTAAGTCAATGTAGATGTAGTAGAGAAACTGCCTTTTGGCTTCAAAAAGCTACCTACTCAGATTCTGCCCTGATTTATCAAATTTTATGAATATGGCGTATCTGAGTATTATCTGAATTCAATGATAAAATATAAAATTTGGCCTTTGTATTTCTTAGTCTCACCCTAAAACCGATTTTAAGGGATTCAAAACATTTTCTGCATACGTATATAGTAAAATATTCATGCCGCTGGAGATTAGTAGTTTTTATGCTACTGGTGGAGAAATATTTACACGGTTACTATTTTTAGGGGACTTAAACTCTCCACTGCACAAAGGGAGGCTTTAAGGTATACATCTATACGATAAAGTCGTTGAGAGTTGAAACTTTAACGCTATATTATACTTTAAGAAGCTCTTTTAAGTCTCTCATTATTCTTTTAAGAGGTGTTCTTCGATGAATTCCTTCTCCCTTTCGGCATTCAAACTTGCGATCCTTTTCTTGTCGCCCCCAATGACCCCAACACGGTCATCGACCCTTTTATCTCTTACCACTTTTCCCTTTCTATAAGTCTTTTGGCATTCACCACACATTTTTCTTCTCTTCATATATTTTATGTTCTTTATTTCATACTATTTGGCGTGCTGTTTGAGATATACTGAAAATGTTGTACTTGGAGAATGCTGAGACTTTTCAAATGTAATTATTCCTTTCTCGTATCAAATATATTCTAAATTTTTGTGTGATTATTTACTATTTGATACATTTTTCTGGGGCGTACGTTTTCAATTGCGCTTAAAATTCAAATAAATATGTCAGCATTTATTAGATCAGTATTTCCTAATCGATTTAGCCTATTCTGAGGTGCATTATATGTGTAATTATTATTGCAAGCTGGTATTGCGAATATCTTAACCTCTAGTGATATGAGACAGTACACAAGTTTTATATGTTTGAAAATTGAGGGACAATCTATAATATAAGTTATATCTACAAAAATATTAAATCAGATCATAAAAAGGTCACAGTTAAATTATTTCTTCCACTTCTGCGCAGGCGTATTAAAAGAAAAGAAGTTTCTGTTGAAGTATGAGTTTATGAAACTTCACTAAATCCTCTTCATATTAAATGTATTCATTTGTGACACGTATCAGAAGATTCCAAATTTACGTATGTCTATTTAATAGTTTCTACTTCTTCTCTAGATTCCATAAAATTAGCCACTTAATATTTTATGATTTGTCCTTCAAACACGAAGAATTAAATGTCCCTAATTAACTGGTACACTATTTCACCGAAATTTGATTGTGTCATCCGAGTTAGGTAATAAATAATTAAACCACCCGAACTCTTTTTATCTCATCCCTGACAATGAGATCACCGGAAATCGATATTCGAATCTCTGATCTTGTTTTAAATGATTTTTTATTGGCGAAAGTCCGGAATTTCACGAATAATTGAAACTGTGAAGCAAACCACTATGAAAATCACCGACGAACCATATGACATACCCGAAAAGACTCAAACAACGACTAGAGGGGCTCTTAAGGAGAAGGCAGAAAGTGAAATTTATAACGAAACATTTCGTAATTTTCACAGCATCTTTTAATCCTGTTTAATTTCCTCTTCACCTTTTCAACTGATGAAGTGATGGAAACATATTATGAAATTAACTTAGTATCAATATTGAAAACCTAATTTTTATAGGAATGAAGTTGGGTTTAATCTCTAATTCTCTAAATTTATATTGTTGTATGCAAGGTAAGTAAGTTTTTGGTTCATTTTTTATTTGGAGTTCGTTGATGACTTGGCGATTCGAAATTAGTCTCTCAAAAAAATTGTTTGTTCAAACAAGACGAAGTTATTTTGATTTTCATTCTTGCATGCTTAGTTGCCTAATTACCTCACTCAATTTTATGGGCACTATTTTAGAAAATCGCAATGTGAGACAACATCCACAAGAAGTATGTTGTTTACATTTACAATGCTCACTGAATGTTGTAAATTTAAGGCTAAAAGATAGCTAAAGGTTCTTTGATGCAAGTATATTTCAGACTTAAATGGAGTCAATCTGAATATTTGAAATATTTTGGCGATAAATATTGGCCTAGGAGATGTTATATTTTCCCTATCAAACGAGGTTACCCTAATAAATCGTCTTAGCTCCTTTTCTTTTGCCTTTACCCTTGCAATTTGTGTATTTTGTTTCCGAGGCAACGGTGCATTCACCTCTTGCGCCTCACGAGCCATTCAGTACGGCTCGGAGGATCTTAAGCGCCCCATTCCGATATTAAAGGCGATACAAATAATGACATCCGAACGCTGAAAACGGTTTTTAGACCCTTTGGAAGTGGAACAATCCTTTGGAATGTGGCTACAGAATTACTCTCTCGGTTAGGAAGGAGATCGAAAATGGATTCTCCGGAAAATTTATTTGCTCGGTATTGTAATTAGGATGGTTCCCGTGCGATTCTCCCCGGAATAGTCTTCTTCGTCCTCTATTGCTTGAAGGAAACATATTGAACACTATAAATGCAAACTTCGCTCATAATTCTGATACCTTCTTAAATAGAAGAGTATTAAGATGGTTCGTATAAATAGCGAGCCGGAGTATGTTCTCGTGATTTACATAAAATCGATTAAATTAAAATTTGAGTTAGGGTCTCTCTTGAATTAAAAAAAAATGTTTCCTTTTCTTGAAACGGTTCGCTTAAAAAAGTAGAAAATATTTTAACTATCCATTTGGGGTTTAATTTACCAGTAACTCAGGAGGAAATTACCCTTAGAAAATATTTCCTCTTCAGGTTCAGTATCAAATTGCGACTGTGTGATCATAGATAGACAAAGTTATGGTCCCCAAATTTATTTTACCTCAGGAGTAAACCATTCTACATCCTTCAATGTTTATGAAATCTGTCAATTGTGAATAACATAACCGAGAAAATACTTTTTCGAGCCTCATATTTCGATCTCAACTTTGTGGTAGATCTGCTTGGTGAGAAATAAACAATTGAACCTTCCACATTTTAGTCAATTGCTTTTTAAAACCATTTAATTTGAAAATATCGAATTTTCAACGGTAATTCAGGTTTCTCTTATAGAGCTGCAACATTTGCGATCTTTCTTTGGCTACAGGCATACGTTTTAGTTGAAATTTTGCGCGGATACGATATCTCGGTGGAATATACAGATTTTTAAAAATGCTAATTATGTTTTCTATTAATAGGCATCTTTAGTTATTGCCTGAATATAAAAGATGTATATTCTGCAGAAATTGCTAGGTGCTTTAAGTCCTAGTCCAAGACACCCTTAGAGTCCCGCAGATGCTGTTGCCGCCCAGGGTGCCTTAGAAAAAGATGTACGTATTTAGGATAAAAAGGAATATCAAGGAAGGGGTCCATCTCTTTTTATGCAACCCTTTCTCCCGCCTTGACCCTGCAACTAAATTGCCATGAAATACATTGCTATGCCGCCATCCGGTTCGTCCCACCGATAAGGCCGCTCCCTAGGGTCCTGAACCCTTGCCCGCAGCAATACCATTCGAGTTTTAGGGCCTCAGCGTATACGAATGGAGAGGGAAATGTCTTAATTTGATTTGAAAGGGAGGCTCAGAAGAATGGAAGTAAGTTTAAGTTAGTCATTTTATATCACGGTCGGAGACTTGGTCACGGAGTGAATCACGCTCGTGCGAAGTTCATGCTTCGGGAAAAAATCATCTTTTTATGTTTCCAAAATATCATTGAATGACATTGGTCTTACACGCTCAAGGTCAGGCTTAGGAGATGGCTCAACAGGCAGTGAAAACGAACTAAGATCTAAATTAAAGATGTTTTCTCCATAAATCCTCGTTTTGCACATTCAAACACTTTGATTAAGATTATATGTATTAGTTATATCTTTGTAAATATGCGAATTATGAAGTAGATGTTCGACCCCTAAAGCCGAAATTTGAAGACATGGCATTTTAGGATAAAAGGAAAGTTTTTCTGGTGAATTTTGAAATATCGGATCGGACTCAACGACGCTTGGGCGCATTTACTAGCTGATGGTGTAATGTGCTTCGTCCCATATCCTATTAGTTGGCCATCACAAAAATATGTGACTGGCACCGATATAACGTAAGACTAACTGAATCTAATCACAAAGGGTATGATTTGAGGACAGTATTGTTTGCAATTAATTCAGAATATGCACATGTCAATGTATCATTAGAACAAGTAAAAGGGAATTCCTGATGATTTGTTTGAAAAGTTTGAAACTCTTTGGCTATTTTTTTGTAGAAATAATATCAATTATATAAGTTACTGCAATTTTAGTACATGTTTAAACATATTATTTTATTAATAATTAATGGAGAAGATATTTCATGGAAGAGATTACTTTATTTTTTCAAAGAATCATTTCTGAGCTATGGTAAATTGAATTAGTTGATTTACATTCGAAAGAGGTCTTAAAAATTCGTTTTGGGTTTTGAGGTCATATTAACCCCATGCGACTAATTTCATAACTCTTTTGACGCGACTAATAAAGGGTTAATTCTTGAGGTCATGGCGGATTCAGCGATTGCAATACGTAACAAAGGGGAGAGTGTTGCTCCTTGACCATTGTGTACCTTGCACCATTGTGAATAACTAGATAGAGCTACTTCACTGCACGGAAAGATCAAACTGCTTCAACCATTACATCATTCTGCTTCCCCATGGTGAGTTTTTAGCAGTGTATGTGGAGTTGTGTGATAGAAGGAATGTTTTTAGGTGCTTTTTGTGCTTGTCTCAATTTTGTATGACCATTCGTTTTAATTGTGCAAAAGAATTGAAACCTGCAGCGGCAAAAATGAACTTTACATTTATTTCATATGAAATAGGATTAACTCGTCTGGGATCGAACCGAGGACGAAATGTAAACATTTTTACAATAGAGACACTAGTATTTGAATGCAACGTTGTATTAAAATTTCACGTAAAACGACCGAGTATTTTTCGAGTTTTTAGGCCACAAACATACGCAGGCTGAATTTTTATCCATAAGATTGATGTATTTTCTTCACAGTATCAAGTAAAGGTTTTCCAATAGCCATGTTAATTTAAAGTTGCTACGTCGTGTACCATGAAGCCACATTGCATCTTCTACCCTGGACCAGTGCTTCAAGATAGAATATGTTGCAATAATTTTGATTTTATTCGTTTTAAGCCTAATACAGCATTCCGCGATGAAAAACGGAAAATAAAACGTGAACCACTGAATTCTTAGGCGTTGAAAAAGGCGATAGAAGACTTAAAATCCTCAGACCCTAATATGAACATCATTTGGGTAGACAGAAAAAATTCTTCAAAGACTACAGCTATATTATCACGTGCTAGTAGTCAAAATTTAAAATAGTAGCAATACTGAGATTAAATAATGTATAAATAACGCCGCAAAGTAGATTTTCAATGAAGCTGTAGGTCCTCTAGCCTAGTTGCAAACATTCAAAACGTAGCTAAAATCCAGAATGGGTTAACGAAAAAGAGAGTTAGGTTCTTCGCCTTTAAATTCGCCGTAGTCGATAAGAAAACCAATTCCCGAAACGTGAGTGGATAAAAAAATTTCAAGGGAAGAATAGAAGAAGGGTTATTCACAAAGACATTCAGATGTAATTTATAAAACACATTATTTGTGTGCTAGAGCTGAAGGGAGTGATTGGAAAACATATATATGTGACTTTTGCATTAGATCTCAAGATGAGTTGCAATCAGGAGGAATTTATTTAACTTAGTACTCAATTTTGTAAAGGTGTCTCAAGGTAGGGGATGATTGTCTCAAGGTACACGAGTCTGATGTAGTACCTAAACCCTCTTTATTTATAGTTTCACTTTTGACTCACTTTATTTATATTAGTTAGTTTATGTATAGTTTCTATAAGAAAAATAATCCATGTTCATGGACAATATATCATGCAAGTAAATTCTTCTGTACTTCATTGAAAAGATAGAGGTATTATTCAATTAATGAATATACGTTTAAAATAACACCCTTATACAGTCCTTAAAATCATCTTCTAAATCATTATCCATTTAGTTCATCAGGTTGTCGATCAAAGATTCCCTTCTCTTAGAGGAAGACCTATTTTCGGTTCAAAGATCACGCGTGAAAAATTCCATTAAAACCATCTTGCGGATACACTTTTCTCTCCCCACCAAAACTAGTCCGTTGATTCAGTTTGGAGAAAGAGTTCCTTTTACCGCGCCATCTTTCGGCAGCGCTAAGAGGCTCCCCCTCTGGATATCTCCCATTTCACCGTCGAAGTCGCTGATCGAATTAAGGAATAAGAAGAGCGTCGCCATCTTGACAGAGGATAGCACTATGCTCGCAGATTTCTCGACGAATAAGCATACCTCGAGATCGTGCGCGAAATTCAGAAGAGAAGAGCGATTTTTTCACAAATCTCTTCTTTCTCGCTTCTTTTCCTCTGATATTTACGCGGCTTACTCGCTGTACAGTCCATCCCCTTGATAATTCACGAGTCTCCCTGCACACGGAGCGATAAGTGGCGTAGAAACCTCGCAGAACTTGGTGGCTCCAAAATTCTCGGTTTCTTTGTAGAGAATTGCATTACGGTTCAGTTGAAGAAAGCTTGATTTTCACAATCAGGTGAAGAGCCAAAATATCTCGTTATGAGGAGCCTTGGAGTGACACTATTACTTTCAAATTGCACAGGACACATAATATAAATAAAAAAATAAATTAGAGATTTTAAACCTCTAATTTATTAACAGCCATGTTCCAATATTTATTTCTTTACAACAAAATACATTGTTTACTTAACTGAACTCTGTGCATAAGTGTGATAATTTTATTTTATTTATTTATACAAGATTTGCATTCATGCATTGTTAGGCTTATTGCTTGTCAGAATGGCATATATAAAACAATTTTTATCAAAGAGAGGGAAAATATCTATTTGATGTTGAGCAGCCTAGACTCAGATGAGCTTACAATTTTTGCTCCACTCTTAGAATCGTATAAAATATTTAGATGCATCATAAATGCACATAATGATTAGAGAAAATTCTTTATTATAAGATATTGGTTTATTTCACTTAATTTATATGAGGAAATTAAAATGTTTTGACACCCGGAAATCTGATTGCATTAGTCTCCACGTGTATCATCATCATGAGGGTTTACCCTTCGATAGGTCCATGAGCATCAAAAATCCCTATTCAAAGCCATCTTTTTTACTTCTTGGTATCATAACCCACCCTTTATGCCATCTAAAGTATTTTGTGTGTTACTTCCCCTCTGTTTATTCCCTTTCATTCTACCTTCCATTACTTTCTTTAACAGTCCTTCCTCTCTCAATATTTGTCCCACTCTTTTCCTTCTACTGAATTATTTCAATTAAAGCCCTCTCGTCCCCAACCATCTCCAGCACCTCTGCATTTGTTTTTCTTATCCATCCAACTCATGTTTTTCATTCTACGCCAAACCCACATATCGAAGGCAACCAAAAGTGTGACTTTCCCTTTCTTACTTCCTGATAATTCCTTATTAGACCAAAAATGTAACTGTAAGTTAATCTAAAGTGACTGCAAATTCCTCCCCCTCAAACTGCGATAATGAAAATAATAAATGTTAGTAAATTTTTTAATTGGAAAGTAGTATTTTTTAATGCATTCCAGAATCACAGTTACAAATTTCATATCATCCAGCGAATTTTAACAAAAAATCGTTTATGACCAATTTTGAAAAAAGGCATTATTGCCCCAGGGGGACTCTCTTCCGTTAAATATTTTGTTTGAACGATTCAATTACTGGTTTTCCCTTTCTATATATTTCGCTATCCTTGCAAATAGAACAGTTTTCGTTAAATACTTCCTTAGAATCAGTTTCAAATATCAAATACGAAAAAGAATAGCATTGGCCCAGAAAGTCTTTATGAAGCGAAGGGAATTGATGACCAAAGGTCTTGATAAAGGAATCTGGAAATGATTGGTGAAATCCCTGGTCTGGAGTGCGTTGCTCAATGTGTGCGAAACGTGGACTTTAAGAAAGGACGAAGTCAAAAGTTTGGAGGCTTTCGAGATGTGGGTATGGCGTAGAATGGATAAAGTTAGTTGGGTTGATAGGAAAAACAAACTCGGAGATGTTAGAGATGGTTGGGGATGAGAGGGCTTTAATTGACGTGATTAAGCATCGTCAGAAGGAATGGGTGGGTCAAATATTGAAGGGAGAGGGATTGGCAAAGGTTTTAGTTGAGGGTAGGAGTAGTAGCAGTATTGTTAAAAGTGCTTCGACAGCTTAGGTCATTTCGCACATTGGCTCCTACCAGGAATCGAACCCGGGACCGCTTTCACCAAAGGCATTGAGGGTAGGATTCAGAGGAAAAAACAGAGGGGGAGACTGAGACAAAAGTTGTTGGATGACATGATGACAAGGGATGGGGTTAACTATAAGGAAATGAAGGAGATGGCGCTTAATAGGGAGTTTTGATTGTATGTGCATGAACTTACCAAAAGGTAAAACACTCATGAACGAAAATCAGTTTCATGTCAAGAGCGATGTAAGAGTGTATACGATATAAGAGTCCCTTCTCACAACTCCTCCAATTTGAAAAACTTCTGCGCATATCGTCAAAGTGACAAAAATAGCGAAACGTTATTTCCATCCCGGAGTTTTCAGAGCCATCTCGCGCCAACGTGTGTGATTCTCGGACGAACAAAATAAAAGGAACGCTAACCGCAGTTTCCCGCCCATCATCCTTCGACCTTCGTCCGTCGGAGGCGCTAGTGTGTTTGTGCCCCAGGAAGTTTGTGTGGTTTGAGGGTGGTGGAGACGGAAGTGGCACTGAAAGCAGCTCCCTCTGCGAATAAAGTGGCGTCCTTGAACTCCACGCCACTTTACAGATATCGTTTTCCTGCGGCCCACCTTCATTCTTTATGCCCCAGTATCTTACGTACGCTCCAGCCACAATTTCCCCACTCCGCCTCCTGCTTTGAACTACAATAAAGAGAGCGCCACATCCGTGAATTCGCCTCATTGCATGCGTTTGCGAAGCTTCATGCGAAGATCGTAAGTGGAGCGGACGATTGGTTTCGATACAGAAAGAAGAAGATAATTTTCTGTATATACTGCGCGATCTGATATAGTGACCTGAATTAGGTTGCACATTAATCACTATCATGTAATAAAAAAGTATCTCAGATACTTGCTGATCCGCCACTAATCATCAATTATCCGGCCATTCCTTGTACAGTGGGGTTCCGGATTAGCGTGAGTGCCGGATTACTGAGAGTGCGTAAAAGACCATAGTGTCATGACCGAGTTATGGAGTATATATATGGTAATGCAGAACTTAATATATAAGAACGTGTGATAATACCATAGATACGAGGTGGCAAGTTAATTGAAGGCTAAGGCATGCAAATGTAGTATGTAAACGGAAGATTAGTTATTACTTTATTTAGAGAAGTCATTCAGGTTTTGATGAATAAATTAATGTTTTCGGTATCACATACAAATGTAGTCAGTCCATACTTGTCTAAAAATAGCCCTTCTCCTCTGCACTTCCAATTCGCTTCCTTACGGAGAGGACGAGTTATTGAGGGCCGGATTAGCGAGAGTTTAGTGTATTTTCAATGACATAGAATCATTCAATTGAACTTAAAAGGAATTTTATGAGAAATCGATGATCATATTTGGCTAAAATTTGATGTTGATGTTTACACCCACTGCCACACGGGCAAAGGCCGGAATGGGACAACTGGCCGACACCCCAGATAGGCGACTTGTAGGGTACTGGTATGTTTTATATTCTTTTCATTTAACTTCGATGGATTTATTTTTAATAAAAAACAGCAATTAGATATTTAATTCAGTGGAGGAATCACTCTCTTTAATTCAGCTGTTTGCACCAATACCAACGATAGAATCAATAAACTTCTAAAATGTAAACAAACAGTATATTGCTAATCAAACTTTTATTCATGAAACATGGATGTTGATGGATCAATGCAAATATTTATATTTACTCATTCAAGGTTCAAATGATATTTCGTGCTAGATTATTTTACTATCTACTATTTTATTCTGTATTTTATTAGCTTTTATATTGATCTGATATATTCATCCCTTTTTTATTTTATTCAAATATATATTAATTCCACATTTGATTTTTTTTAATTACATGCTATACATTTTTATAGTGTATATTTGTTGGTGGGGCAAACTATCAAGTGACTTGTGTGTCAATCATATATACACATTATCTTAAGAACAAAGAAGTCATACCTGATGAAATAGTCTTTGGTTTTCGAGTAGATACAGCCTTTATTCGATAGAGAACGTTACTCCCCTTTGCTGTCAGTCAACTTACTGATTTAGCACCACGATGATGAAAGCCGATGCACAAGAATTACAAAAAAATACACTATATAGTCAATTTACTTCCAATTAATACATTTCTCGAGATGATATTGACGCCTTGCGAGTCGGTGAAAGTGAAAGTAGTTGGCGTTTGACTGGATTAATATTTTTTCTGAATTCTCCACCTCATAATTCCATTGTGGTGAAGGATAATTGAAGAAATGTATACTTTTACTCCTTAATTTTACCATAACTTAATAGTCAAAGATAGCATTAAAGAGTTTTTTCGAAATCAGGCTACCTAGGGAAAAAGATTGCTTGATATTCGTTTGCATAAAACAATAATAACTTATTGGTTAACGCGTCTGGATCGTGATCCATTCAAGTTGGTGAAAATAGCAGAAGAAATCCATACTTTGAATTATAAATTTACATACATACGTATTAATTTCAATCATTATACATTAATATATTTTTTCTGAATTCTATTCAGAATTACATTGTTATTTTCATTTAAAAATGTTTTACTTATCATCAATGTCATGGGTGTCAAAAGAATATTGCTGGGAAAATATAGAGAAGGCAAGGCATTAGAGGGAAGAAAAATCCATATTTCATTTTTAAATGCTGTGGAGAAAGCTATAATTTTCTATTTTTATCTTTTGGAATAAAACAATAATAGGGAAAATTCATATTTAGTTTAGGGCATGTAATTTTTCATGACATTTGCTATACCTACTTAAAACTATTAGAAACTGCAGATACTTACAATCTCGATCTTAAGTAATTTTAGACATCTCTGATAAAGAAGTTCGAGAAATGTGCTCGAGTTTTTTTTAGGATTTGTGTTTTAATGACTTTAAATTCATTTACTTATAATTTTGCTCTAAAACTCTGTCATATTTCTTTTTATCCCTGACGATGTTTTGTTCTACGTTGATTTTAATACATTATTTATTATGAACATACACTGAAACACAACTTTGTGGAGCTACCTTTTTTATTAAATAAATAAATAATTGCATTTATGATATTTTCGTGATTAAAAATTTGACAACAATTAAATTGCACATTTCCATTGTTTTTCGTAAGAGTTCCTTGCGCGTAAATCAAATTATTTCTGAGTTTCACGGAATGAAAATTTCTGAACAATGAGAATTGATTTCAAAGTGATGAAATTTTCTTTTCGCGCATGGTTTTGAAATTGCGGGTCACGGAATATTGGCTCAGGCAACTTGAGTTGTTTCCCCGGAAGTTCACCTGAAAGCAGGTTACGAGCTTTTTGAGCTCTTGGTTTACCTAGGGGATAAACAGTGGTAACCAAACATCGCCGTTGGGGGCCTAATGGACTTAACGTAGGTAAACCACCGAGGTTTGCTACATGGCCTTCTCATCCACTTATTCTCCTTATCAACTCCCAAAGTAGGATTGTGTCAAAGTTCCTCCCTTGGACATCTGTTGCTGAATTTCTGTCAAAACCCCTTGAGCTGTTGCACATTGACTTGACCTTCTTTCAATAAATATAAAAATCATTCTCGCGTATATCACGTGATCATTATTTATACAGGTCAATTGTCTGCTTTTATTGGAAAGCTCTTTTTCATATACCGAAGAAGTATAGAATGTATTAACTTCAGGTAGTTAATGACTTGTTAATAATATCTTAAGAACTTGATAAGATTTTTATTCAGCTTTCTGTTCTTTAAGAATTATTAATGTGAAAACTGGGGTTGGAATAATTTGGTTTAATCAAGGCTTTGAATCAATCGTACGTTGTCGGACTCATTTACACGGATGGACGGATATTTATGAAGAATTAGCAATATGTTTTCTCTCTTGCATAGCTCTATGTACCTTACAATTTAGAAACAACTTCGCAATTTCAGCATGAAGATGCATGCGTACTTCCAGTACCAGTAGCAATTAAAACATCTCAGGAAAATCTTGTCGTTTTTATTTAGTGATGTTGTATCGAGATAAATTTATAATAAAAATGAGAAAAATGCCGCGCGGGGCGTAAAACATTATAAAGATAAAAAATGATAAAAAGGATGTATTCCCTCAAAGTCACGTTTTCGAACATCGATTTTATTAATATATTCTGCTTAATATTTATCTCCTGCTTATAGCAATTCTGATGGCTTTGTTGCTTACTTTAATGTAGCAACCTTTATACTATAGCGGAGACTCTTCGACCCGTTTATTCTATTATTGATGCTATCTGAAAATTATGAAAGCAAGGCCAAACCTCTTCACTCATCATCTTGTCTACGAATCCTCATTCCACATAACTAAGGAACCATGATAGCTAATGTTAGAGGGTTGAGATAGCAATTTGTTTTCGGGCTTACCTTAGAGGCAAATCTGAAAATTTTCTTCCCCTTACTACAGAATATCATTTAGGGTTTATATTTATTCTTCATCAACTTGCACTTCCTCTGTTTGCTTTATGTTTCTCCTTTTTTATTTTCTTATTCCAATATCTAATAATGAAACTCTTTACAGCGTGGATTTGACCGACTAGAATTTATATCACGAAAAAAAGCCAATGGAACTCAGTCTCTCAGAACAGGTTGAGATTTTCGACTCGATTTTATCGTCTCACCGATTCACGCCTGATTGAGGATCGTGTTTAGTACCGGCGTTTCCCACCGTGGCGTGGCGTTTTCCAATTGCCGCAATCCCTTCCCCGAATAAAACCAGAGGCGTGAGTTCATTTATTTTTTACTTCGGACCACGTATCCTCCACTCGAATCCCTTTCCTCGGAAATTTTTTTGGGCCGTTGGTTTCAATCGCCGAAGTGAGGTTTCCTTCTCACTTCTGCATTCTTTTTCCCGCTCGGAAGCTTTGTTCGCCCGATCGGCCATGCACTATCGCGGGTTCTTGCGCGCGAATCTCGTACGAACCCTCGATTCCGCTTTCATTCCTCCAATCCTCTTTACCTTTCCCTAACCTCGATTCGGATACCGTGGGCTCGCGGATTGCTAAAATGGGTGATACGAAAAGCGGCCGAATTCAAAATGGAGGACGGTTCATTGATCTAAAGACACGGTCATTATCACAATGTACAACTTCATTTCTCGATGATTTTTAGTTCAATATCCAATGATTTTCAGCCTTACTCTTTTTTAGTGTTTCTATGGAAATGTTGCCTCCTTGGTACTTTGTCTTCTCACTTCATTTCTGAATTATTATCTCCTTATTTCATATTTATTTATTTGATTGTATATCGCTGCAAAGTGGTAAGAGTAAAAGGCGGCTATGACCGAGGGATGTGGAGTAAGATAACTGTACCATATATCCTGCAATCACCCAAGAACGAGAGGGAAACCCCTCCAAATACACCTGTGAACAGTAATTATCGTGACGATGAATTCAATTATTACAATAAGCTAACGTACATACATATTTACAAACACTTCCACCCAAAACAGACACAGTCGATTGAAATAATTCATTATATTTAACTTAATAAATTGTATTCCTTGGAAAAGATTATTTAAAACTAAGAATCATACATGCAAAACAATTTAAATGGTGAATATTTTAAGTTTATGTTTGAAATTTTAATCATCCGGTATTGGAATGAGAAGTTCTCCTGTTAAAAAGTTTTCCTCCCTGGTATCCCCGGTCTCCCGTGTGATACTGACCACTGTATCAGGGAAGATAATTCGAATATTCGTCAGCATCCCTTGCATTATCTCTTCTATTCTATTATTTATTTCAATAAAAGTTACTTTTTCATCATTCCTTTAATCCACACAATTCTCTAGGACTATACGTAGAAGTGTCTGTAGTGCCATCACAGTTAAGCTATCGAGAGCTTTCGAAATGTCGGATAGCTTGCAGAAAGCTCCGTGTTACGTTGTATTCCTTTTTCTATCCCAAAGATTGAGAAGTGAAGCGGAAAAGCCAATTTGGGCTGGAACCTACACTAATAAGGCTCCAAATTAGGGATGGCCCACTGACCACAAGCTTCTCTGTAACCTATTCTGTGCAGACCAGTGGCAAATTCCCCATTTGCTAACGGTATCGAGCAATTTTCTGCCTTAATGCTAGATTGCCAATGTGGAAAAATAATTATAAACACTATGTGTTATATTCACTCTAAATCTCATTACAATTAACACATTGAAGATACGATTTCAGATATCTAACCATCGATTGGAAGTCAAAAATAAGCACAAACGGACCCCAAAATAATATTTCTCACCAGAAAATAAGAAAAAATTGGTAAAGTAGTTTTATTTACAATATTTAACATCGTCAATGATTTTCTCAAGCAATTCCTTGTCTTTCGAAAGTAGTTCGTGCATCTCACCGGAGATCATGCCAAGATTTATAAAGGAGTTATCCTTCACACTACTTGCAATAAATAGTCACGATTATCCGTCGCGACAATTTTGCTAGTTTAAACTCAAATTCTCGCACATGTACTTCTTATTACATAAAATGTGAATGTGACCATTCGATTATATTCGATCTGGATAAAAGACAGTAAACTCCCGTTTATCCGAAATGTTCTGGACGGCGCGCCGTCACGAAAACGAAAATTTCGGATAAAACGAAGCCCCGCGTGAAACACCCCGAATTGCGTCAATACCGCGAAATATGATCGTAAAACGTGCGTACGTAGATTGCTGTTAATATGGTTGTGAATAAGCCTGCATTTTTTTGACTGAAAAGTTTGTGTTGACGTGTAAAAAAGGCGCCAAAGTATGATTGAAAACTCAAAGTTTTTAAATGCTGAATAGCAAAGCTCGTTTATTATGCGTTCTTACAGAAAGAATCCGCCTCATTTGGCAGCGGAAAAAAACAAGAGTTTTAATTTCATTACCAACTCTAATGGATCGCGATGGTGTTCGATGGGTGGGGGTGGGTGCATTCGGAAAAGTTTGTTCGGATAAAGCGGATTTCGGATAAACGGAAGTTTACTGTAAGACAAAATAAGCATGAGCTATGTAAAATAAGCACATTTCTTAGAAATAATCACACTTTCATTTTCAAAGATTTCCTCCTTTAAAATAAGTACGATTCTTAGAAATAAGCACATTATGGCAACTTTGTATATAACAAACATTTTAAAATACGGTGAAATGCAGGGCGGAGAAAAAGTCTTTCATTGTTTACTTTTCATTCCTGTTCATTAATCAGGCAATTAGGATTCTACTGAGGTTCCATGTATACATAGAACTGGATCATGAAATTGATATAAGAATATTTTATAGTTCACTTTATGTAAAAATTTCTCAATGAAAGATTCTAAGAGGAAAAAAGGAACTCGGCTGTGTTAAAACATTAAGAGTTAAAAGAGCTCCAAATTGCCGTTTTTTGCGAACAATCCGTCGTGCGGAAGTACCCAGACATGGGAGTTAGGGTTCTTCGTGAATGAAATAGTGCAAGCGTATTATGCTCGATATGTATTTCGAAAGCAATGCTTCCATTTTCTTCAATTCTCTTCTTCTCCCAAAGATGGAAGCATAGTCACCGAAATATGTACCGAGGATAAAACTAAGTACAATACCTAAGTCACGGTTAATCCCCACGCTTAGGGTACTTCCGCAGGACGGGTTGTTCGCAAACAACGGCCATTTGTAGCTTTTTTAACTCTAATGTCAATAAAAGCACCTTTGCCCTCTCTGGATGGAAGCAGGGGCAAACTACCTCACTCTTCACGTTGTCAAGTTACCTTATTCCTTCTTGAAAGCTATTGTTGGTGGGTGAGAGGTTACAGCCTTTGGGCTGATGGCTTTACCCTCAGGGTTTCACTTAGAGCAGGGAAACTCAACCTGGTGCCCGAAGCGACCTTGCACAGTGCCCTCCAAGCTCCGGTAAAAGATTATTTATATTTGCTTGAACAGTATTTCTTGGGATGCACTAGCGGGGATTAAGTGGAAGGGGTATGGGTCAGAAACTTGGTTGGTCTGGTCTTGGGTTTCGTAAACATCCAGGGTGATGGCGTGTCTAAACTTTATCTCTCTTATTGCCTGTCCAGATTAACAAGACGCGTATTTATGTCATATTTTGTTCATAATGTGAATGTGAAGATTCAGCGCGAGCTTATCAGGGCATCATATCCCCCGTAATCAGTGAAATTCTGCTCTTCGGAACGCAGTGGTGCACATGCAGCGAAAACTTTCATACCAGATTTATTTCCCGTGATAAAATCTTCTTCGGAGATAAAGACTTTCCCACTTTGAGAGGTTGCAATAAAATTATATACGTTAACATTTCCGTCCAGGTTGATATTCTGGCCATACCTTGGCGATATTATCACTTTACTAGTTAACCGTAGGTCGCTTGAAAAAAAGCTCACCGGTAAATTAGACAGAGAAAATTACATGTGGTGCCCGCTTAGCTCTCGGCTTTTATTTTTAAATCTATCTCAAAAATATTAATGTAAAAGTATTGTCAAGCAATGAAAATGTATCAAATTAGTTCCAATTATTTTTTTCCAATTTATTTTGAGGTTAATTGATTTGATGTGCTCTTTACGGAATCCATCCGGTCCCTTCAAGACGCGTGCTTGTGTGCCATTCAGTTAAATAGGTTGGATGTTAAATATTTGGATTTGTACGTTGAGATATGCTCAAACATATTGTCTTTGCAGGTGATATTTAAATTTTATTTAAATGATCGCCATGCCATAAGTTATATATCATTTGCATTAAATATATACTCTCATTGAGGATTTTCATGCGTACTTCAGGTGGAAAAAGCGACATTTTTGTACTCCAATTCGAGATGTCGCCACTGTCACATTTGTCTTTTTGTGGTTTGGATGAGAAATGGCGGCCACCGACAAAATGTATCCCCGGCTCAACTCTGAGGCTGGGAATCGTCCAACGCAATGTGACGTTCCTGTGCAAGAATTGATTTATCAGTGTCTCATTGCTTTTAGAGCATTCGACTAGAGCACTTTCAATAGTCCAGTTTGTTTCCAAAATTTTGTAGATAAACTTGAATATCAACGTAAAAATTATTGTAAAACTTTAATCCATGTTACTATTAATCTTTTTCCTGTCTATTTAAAAGTTATTCTTCGCCATTAAATTTTAATCACTCACACGTTATTACGTGAACCTTCGTACGATCTGAGAAACGCCTTCCTATAGAGATTCACGCTATTCCTTTTTCTTTTAGTTCGCATCTCTCCTTTGTAACTTCTCCTGCGCAACATCCCCGCGTGCATTCATGGTAAGATTCGGTAAAACTATGAACGTTAACGTAGCAATTCGCCTGAGATTTCCTTTGGAATTGAATACTATAAAAGATGGCCTTGAACTGTTCAAATTGGCAGGGGATCTGTGTCGCATTTCCACCTTATCTTACTTTGCAAACTAATTGGGTAAATGTAAATCTCCTGGTTGATTCTTTGCTTCTATTAAGAAAGACGAATTTCGGACTAGGTTTTCATTTCTCAAGATTGAGAAACGACGCCGGAATGAAAAACCTCCCCTCATCATCTTATATGATGCTCGGTCAAAATAAGAAAGGACACCGCACTTTAATATTAATAAAAAATTTTAATCACTAGGGTCCATATACTTGGACATGTGACAGGTCAATAAATATGAAATTTACATCATACACGGTACGGAATATCATACTTGGTACAATATATCATACTTGATACAAAATAACATACATAGTACAAATAATATACATTATTTACACATTTATTGGAAAGTTTAGGATATTTTATCCAACTAGCAAGGTTGGGCTAGGTATTCAGTTGGAGAATGATATGTTTCTTCTAGTAGGTTGGTTTATAGTTTTGTTTTAAATGAGTGTGCATTTATTATTTGTTTTAGTACTGAGGGAAGTTTATTGTATAACATACACAGGGTATTGCATATGATTTTACTTGATAAGGGTAGGTCATATCTTTTGTTGGGTATATTCTGGCGTGTGATATGTTTATATTTTTGGTTATTAAAAGTGAAAATTTCTGGGTGTGTTTTTACAAAAATGGCTGCTTCATAATAATGCAGATGGTAAGGTTTAATAAATTTATATCTTTTGAAGTACTTTTTAGAGTAGATCAGTCTTGTCACTCATTTAATAACACTCTATGCGCATTTCGAAAGCGTGAGGTACCTTTTCACTCCTGAAGAAGACTGCATTGCTTTGGAAATGCGCATTGATTGTTATTAAATTGCCGTGTCCTTGTTTTCTCCAAACTCCGGTGAATGAGACGAGGAACGCCGACAAAGACGGCTATTGGAGTTTTTCAGCATCCCACTATTTTGACGTGTTCCATTTTCTTCTTTACCACTTAGCTCATTGTTTTCTTGAGCTCTACAAACTCCACCACATCGTTCTGTTTTCTATCCTACGTCAACGCATGGTCATATGCTTCCATTATACATACTGGACTCTCATAGCAAACGCCATTTCCGCTTCGCTTGTCTCTGGAGAACTCTTAAGCTGTTTCTCGTAGATGTAGCCCTCAACTGCGCCTAGTTCCCTCATGAGTACATTTTCCGTTTCTTTCCAGTGCGACAACACTGAGAAATGCTCATACTTACATGTAGCAACTCCGGCTTGCCCCAACAGCTGTTTCCATTACCAGCCAGTCAACAAATATCCCTTTTATTGCCGAGTTAGTTTGCTATCTTGTCCTTCCGAATGTTGAAAACATTATCCCGCTTGAATGTCTGCTAGGACTTCCTATGCTTAAGTAAGTCCGGTATTTATAAACCTATTAAATGACTACGAATAAACTCTTCCGAGGAAGGCGTTTAAATATATAAAATTAATTTAATACTTAGAAATGATATGGAGCATAATGTTTTCCGAGAAAAATCAAATTCACTTACTGGATCGCCACGATGGGGTAACGCTCTCATTTGGCAATTCGTATGTTGCTATTATTATAAAAATGTTGCAAATGGGCTAATCATCCGGTGGCAACACATATTATACATACTGAATAGATTGTATACCTGCATTACATTTATAACCTAAATACAACACATGAAAACAATAGTGCATGAAATTATATAGTCTTCAGTTAAAACTTATAAATTAAATTACACATTTATTTCTTCAAAACAATATCCTAACTGTACATTATTTAAAAAATACAAAAATTTACACATGACTATTCTCTAATTTATCAAATACTTCCCTTCCCTTTTAATACAAGATTTTTCAGGGTTACCAGTAAGCGTTCACGGTTAACTATTGCTAGTGATTTTGCTGATTTAATCCTATGTGATTAACGAGAAATATATTTTTTATGTACACTTTCTTCCGTAGATTTTATTAAATTTACTACAAGAGGCTCAATTAATAATGTAGAAATGCATTTACTTAGTTCTCTTCTTTCTTGCTGTGGTCTTACACAATGTAGCACTCGAACAGATTAATTATATCCGTGTCCTTAATTTAATTGTAGAGGTACTACATTGTGGGACATAATTTAATTCTCTACGTTTTCAATTCAATTTATTACAGCGATAGAGTATAAATAAGACAATCTGTAATCAGATTTTTAAATAGCATCCCCTGGCATTACTATTTTGTTTCTTGGATATTTGAAACAGTAACAGCTAATTCTTATTTACTAAATGAATATAGCTGAAGTGATTTATTTATAATTCAAACATTTTAACCAGAAGTACCAGAATATACTAATGCATAGGGTTGAATTCAAACTACGAAGTATGCACACTGCATATGTACACTATTTTCAATGCAAAATCTTATCAATAAATTGCAAAGGTAGACTTTGAATCATAATTATTTTAATTGTCGATTACTTTTCTTCGTAGTTGCTAAAGAAACTTACGGATATAGGATGAAAAAATCTGATGTGGCCAACGCATGACTTTCTCCATATTTATTGAAAATAGAAACCTATGCCGGTAATACATAAATAACACCAAAACAATGAGTGTTACAGAAAAATGTTTCTAACAAAAGTTGTAGTAAAATACATTATCTAAATCTTTTGTACAAATTGTGTATAAATACATCACATTCTGTCATAGATATTTAAGAAAAACAATTTTTGGATAAAAAGCAACTTACGGTTAGCGAGTATTCACTAATAACTCCTAAACAATCAGTGTTACGAAAAAATGTTTCAAACAAAATTTGTAGTAATGTACATTATCTATAACTTTTGCATGCAATTGTATATACCTACATTGTAATATGACAGAGATATTTAAGAAACAAAATTTTGTTCCGGTTAAGTGATATTCATAAAAAAACTAATCAACTATTGCCATTGTTAGGAAAATACTAAACATGAATTTTGAAAATGATCGGATAATCACTACACAAACCCACAAACTTTTTTTTACCACAGACAGACACACAGACAGACATGTTCGGGAAAATAGCGAAAACGAGCTCTATGGGCCCCAAAACATCTATTTCCGTCGAAATCTGGAAGTCGAATTTTTTTGCCAACATAATACTTTCTCTATACTACGTATAGGGAGAAAATAAAAATCAATAGATTTCAGAAATTTCATAAAAACCTAGAAGGATTTCATCTCTAATTATTTATTTATTGTACAAAACCTTCGCAGTTAGTTAAGTGGATTGGTGGCGACGTTAATAGAAATTAATTAAAAAAAATACTACGTATCAATTAAATAAACCCAACTACATACTATACAAGCATGCATACATAAAACATAATACAAAAATAAATAAATAATATAAACATACGATAAATATATGAATAATAACTTAAGCTTATTAAGTGTGAATTTTAAATAGCCTTGAAACAAATCTTTCATTCTACTGAGAGTGACTTTCCACCGAGTGATGCCAGTTAGCTTTGATTGTATGATGAATAAAACAGTTCTGTTTCTTTCCACTTCCACACTTATATATTGCCCCTGTCTTCCAAAATGTAGTGTTTACGCTACAACGGAAGGCAGCAGACGCTCATGGGGACAACTAGATAACCCAATTTAGCGGATGGCCTAAAACACGACGAAAAACAGAGGACGGATTTTCCGTAATGGATATCGCCATTACGCTTAATTAGAGCGTGAATTACTCGCATCATTTGCCCTCAAGGGAAAATGCGCTTGATCTATGATGCGGTACGTACATTGCAGTTACTCAGAAATGATTGCTTGTTATCCTCGATTGATGACAACGCGATTTTACATGATCTCGTCATTTTCTATCGAGCGGAATGCGTTCATTAAGTGCACAAATCAGGTCGCTTTTCCTTAATGAAAACTCAGCTCCCGTAAAATTAAGCGGTAGAGTACTTAAGACATCAAGTGCTTAGGGGTCGTACACAAATTACGCAACGGAAAATTCTCCACTTTTCAACTCCGCTCAGGGGTCGTACACAAATTACGTACCTAATGGAAAATTCTTCATTTTTCGTAACGTAAAGGACCCTCCTCCCCCAAATTGCGTTACGTAATTTGTGTACGGCCTCTTACTAAGGTGGAGCGTTTTGCCACTTTTTTCTGATCGAAAGGTATTACCCATTAAAGTGGCCCACCCATGACCATTACGGATATACTTTTTTTCTTAATCAAAAAATGTCTTCCGTGAGAATTTTTGCCTCGAAGTTTCGAAGTTTTTACAATAAGATCCAAATTCTCAAAATTTTTTTCGGTTAAGACGACCATGTTTTTGCGTAAAAAGATGACACTTGCAAAGAAAACTGATAATCAGGCCTCAATACGCCATTTATAAGTCTCTGGAGGTAGCTTTGATGCCTCCTATGGGAACAGAAAAGGAGGAAAATTCAGTAAAATTAAGGTTTTCCGTAGCACCATCCCTACCTCGTCAATTCCTTCCGCACGGTGGCTCTTACCGGTAACAAAGCATGGCTCTTATACACCTATTTATTGTATTTAATATCTCATGAACTGTACGGATTTCTTTGCTTCATCACTCTATTTTAACATTATAAGGTCTTGGAGTATAAATCATGTATTACCTCGTAAACACGTACTATCAGCTTATTTTTTAATTACTAATTGCAATATTCGAAATTTGATAAAAAAGTATTTTATGTATACTGGAGAATCCTCGTTTATTTTGGTTTAAATGCTCGGAGATAATCATTATACTTTAACTGAAAAATGCATTCTCAAGCAGGTATCAGTGTTGATGCTTTCATATCCCTGATGAAAATTCATGAAGCGTATCCTGTTTCGATTAGAGTATCAGCACTTAAGCACCAGAGTAAAATTCAAATGAAGTAGACAATTGAAGATCTAGTTAGCGTTTGCAAGGAGTAAGAGGATGGAGGACACTGCTGCAATTACAGCAGTACGCTTTTATACCCTCGGCTAAATGAATTAAATGCGCGCTCTTAAAGGCACGTGTCCCGAGAGTGGGCGGCTTGTAAACAAAGGCACTGTTTAAGTGCCCTTTTAGTAATCTCTACTGCTCTTCAAATCGAGCTAAAAGTTCCACTGTTGGAGTCTTGAACGGAAGAGCATTTACTAGACAAATTGCTCTAATTCTTCAGGGACGAGTAACATTTGCTTTAGAATCGAAAATAAACTACTATTCGTAGATATTATGTTTATAGATGTCTCTTTTTATTTCATTTTAGATTACTTTCATGGTCGAAAACTTTATGGTACGAGAAGAGCAGTTTCGAAAATAATTTATCGTGTAGATAAAGAGTTGATACTAGTAGATAAAGAGAAAATCAAAGTAGTCGTAGTTTTTACTTAGCAAGATTGTTAAAGCGAGTAACAGACTTTCCTAGAATTTGGGTAGTATTTTCGTGGGCTTCTACTGTCTACTGAATGTGGATAGTAAATGCTGTAGGAAAGTGTAATATAAAGTAAGAGCTATTTGGTGATACATTGTTGATTTGGATAGAGTTTTACCTTTAGAACATAATATATTGATTTTATTTATGTACTGTTATTTATGCGTTTCTATGATGTCCTGAACTAAAATGCGTTTATAATCAAATCGATAATCATCTTAAAATTTTGACTTGGCACTATGGACAATTTTTTATTAGCATTATAAGTTACTATTGACGAAACTGGTTGTACTAGTGAATTGTTTAACATCCACTACTATATTTTCATTTTAGTTTTATAACTATTCTTGCTTTCCACTGTGTTTTTCACCGTTGACATTGATTCGCTATGTGAATATGTATCTGTATTGTCTTATCTGCCATTCAGATCTCTCTTAACCTGCTTTTTCATAAGAATTTACTTAACTATCTGTAGGTTTCGTAGGTTTTTTACACCTTCCTTATTTCGGGTGTTTTCCTGCTGCGGTGTATATTTTTCTCCGAAGCTAAAGCTTGTGTTTTTAAACAAAAATGTAGTTTTCTTTTGTGTCCTTTTTTCAAGCAATCTGTTCTTTAAATTTATATGGCGAAGAGTTAGATTTAAGAGGAAACTTAAAAGTTTTATGATTATTATACTATGTGTAAGAAAATGAGCTCTGCGTGTGCGAACGAGGTTTTACTGGAACACAGAAAACTCCTCTATGTGAAAGGAATCCTGGCAGGGAGAAATCATTACGATTATCGTAATTTAAGTGCAGTATAATAACATAGCTTAGCCTGTATTATTATGCAGTAGTTGAAGATGAGAAAATGTGATTGGTTTACTTTGAAAATGGTGCTGAAACAAGGAAATTAAAGCCATGAATTGTTATTTGGCATTGCTGTTTTATTATTCTATTCGTCCCTTGATATGATATCAAAATTATTAAAATTAAAACCTTGCAGATATGATCGTACACGAGAATGTATTTGGTATATCTTATCGTTACCTCAATCGCTGTATTGACCTACTTTTCATCCACATGGGTTGTGGAAATAGTTGCCAATAGTATTTCTGAAGAAAACGTTTTTCTAGAGGCGTCTAGGTCGCCATGTTTGAAAATGTAATAAGCCCTCAATGATAGAGACCGAATTCCAAAATTGGCGCTCCAATTCCAGCGAAATATTCATGAGATGAAGACATTACCCAGAGTTGAAACATGGAGACTTTTACGGCGGATAACACTTCCAGTCTTTCCTTATTGGAAATTGAACTTGTGCGCTGAAGTAAGTAAGTAAGAGAATTTCAAAAGCCATATCCTATATCTGAGCGCAGGCCTCCTTTAATGAAACTCTAACCGTCTCTAACCTGCCTTATATCCGCGTGTTCTTTACTTCACTTAATTAGGATCTGAGAAGAAGATACCGGATGCTCATCTTCTTCTACTCTTTCCTCAAGAAGGTTTTGCTTTTCAGCAAAGAGCGAGTCATGTCATGAGGTTTAAGGTGAATTTTCTGCAAGTAATTTCAGTTTTATGTTCCTTATTTATCTCGCAATCCCTTGTAAAGCAAATATATACTAAATTGTGTAACACAGGGCATTCACAAAGTTAAAACAACTGAGACCAATAAATTATGTGTAATTACCGTAATTTTCCAATTATAATACGCACCCACTATAAGACGCACCCACGTTATTACGAGCGCAATGTGAGAATTTTCTTATTACCATGTATAATACGCATTTGGCTTTTAGAGAATGGAATTATACGCTATTACTCGCGTATGGTCATCTGCCGGACCGTTCAGCACCCGACACATCACCGCGCAAGCATGGAATGCTGCTAATGGATTGCTTTCCCCCTTACGTATCCCTTTGATTTATCAATGTGACGATCTATCAGTAACAGGTTCATCCCCTCTGAATTTTGTTTTAGTTTAATAATTTTATTAATATGCAGCAGTGTTCTTTTCAAAATAAACGTGAAATCAGAATATATATATGTATGTTGAGTTATTTACTTCAAATGTCATCTAGAGCCCGAACAAAAAAGTCGATGTTTGTAACCATGTATAATACGCACCCTACATTTTTGACGTATTTTCGTGGAAAAAAATGCGTACTATGTATGGAAAATTACGGTACTCGTTAATCTAAAAGAGAGGTAAACGGATGGAATATTGTACCTGAAGAGGTCTTCAAGCCCTTACCTAAATCATTTTTTTATTATGTAATTCAGCAGAGGTGTGTTCCATCAGAACAAAGTCTGTCGACTGAACGTCAATAGCACAAAAGAATATCACAGAATATTATAAAATGCAAGAGCACCCGGATAGTCATGTGGACAGCGCGTTTGCCTTTGGTGAAAGCGGTCCCGGGTTCGTTTCCCGATGGGAGCCAATGTGCGAAATGACCTAAGCTGTCGAAGCACTTTTAAATATACTACTACTACTACTATAAAATGCATTTTGAAAACAGCTCGGAGCTCACGGTACAAAAATAAGCAACAAACAAGTAGTGCTGGAGTGACAACAAATACAAAGAATATGGAAAAATAAGAAAATTAACAATGCAATAAGTAAATCTAAACAATTTTTTATATAATCAAAATTAGTCCAGTATATTTTACCTTTGGAAGTGAAAAATACGTAACTTAGAAAAATAAATAAAAAAAACTTCTTTTGAAACAAAATTAGAAATCTTCAAAAATGTCAAAAATGTTTAAAATCTCAATATTTTTGTACATCTATTTGAAAGAAAAGGACTTGATTAGATACATTTCGCCCCGAAATTTAAATTTATTTCCTCATACAAATTTGATAATTATTTGTTCATATTAGAAGATACATAGGTGTAACTGTTCATTCATCAACATACAAAAATTCATACAAACGTATAAAAACAAATGCCAAAGCCTTAAAACAACATCGTTACAATCAAAAGCAGTAATAAAACATAGAAAAAAATACAGTAAGACTCAGTTTATAAATAATCCCCGTGGTATCCACTCCAACACATTTATACCATGTAAGTAAATCTCACCTCCACACCACGCAGTTTACATTTCTAGTTTGGAATTGTCATTTACACGAAATAGTGATCATTTTTAGTTAAAGTTGTGTTTGCAGTTTAGTGTGTTTGAATTTTCAGTAATTGTAAAGCCATGAGGGATAAAGTTATATGTGGTTTAGTAAAAGTTTATCCCTCGCGGATTCCATGAGAGCATATTACTTTGATAAATATGCGTGTTAACAGCAGTCGTTACGCAAGCTTGTTGGGCCCCGCTCCGTCTTCTGCTTCATCTCCCATCCCTGATCCTAATCAATGACTCAGAGGATCATCCTCAGACAGGAGTAACTTCCTCGAGAGGATGGCCGAGCGAGAGCTTCCGGTACTCGACTCGAGTTTCCAAAACGCGAATCGGACTTTGGAAGTCCCTCATTAATTAATTTAAGAATGAAGGCGCGATAGGAGGCCATCGACGATCGGCTGATACGGATTCTGGGAAATGGAGCGTCGCTTTCACGAATCCCTTCGTTAATCTTCATTACGTTCAGTGGGAGCTACGCCCAGAACGGGGGGATTAAGTCATTACGGGGCTCTTCAGCATCGAGAGCTGCATCATCTCACGATTAATAAGTTTGGATTACGGGAGTTGCATTCTGTGAGGGCGTTATTGAAATCCGAAGCAGATTTAAGTAGATGACGAAAATACTTATTCATCCTTCGGAGTTCTCTTGTAAAGTATTCAGCTCGAAGGCCGGTTCTAGCACTGGCTGAAACAAGGAAAATGGCAAAGCCTATTTTGCACTAGATGGCATATAACCAGGAAAAATCCCAAGGAAGAATAAACTTGAAAAAAGTCCCACGCGATCGGGAATCGAACCTGGGTATCCTGATTACCAGTCAGGTGCTCTGTCCGTTGTTGACGGGTTACTAAGCTTAACCAACAGAGCACCTGTCTCGCAAACAGGAACCCGGGATCGATTCCGGGTCCGTTGGACTTTTTTCAAGTCTATACTTCGTTGGGATCTACCATTAGCTTTGTGGAGGTAGTAGGGGGAATGAGGCTTACTTGGCAAGGTGAGGAGTTTGGTAGTCTTCCGCTGTTTTGCCCCTCCACATGCTACTTTACTACATTTATTTCCCCTTTCGGTCAAACATAACCAATTATGTACTATAATATATTTACATATATCTGATTCCAGTAAATTTCAACATTATCTCCAATGTCTAACAACATTATCGAGGACAAGATTGATAAAATTATGAAGCTTTCTATAATCATTCATAATCTATACTTTATCTACAATTGAAATCATGATGATTTCGATATTATGATTAAATCTGTCTAAAAAGTATTCAGCCAGAAGGCCAGTTGGTACCTCACCCCCACTAGCATTAGAAACCAAGAGATACTAAGGGAAATAATGCATACAAGGTGAATTAGGAGTGAGGTAATTTGTTCTTGCTTTCTTCACTAAGCCACGATACTATAAGCGGAACATATCCACATAAGTGAAGCTCGATGACCCCACGAGTAGCACTTACCGTAGAATCACTTTGGGAAAGACCTCAATTAGTGATATTAATAATTATAATATAATATTAAACGGCTTTATGGAACAAGAGATTGAGACTTGTCTAATCTTACATTTAACCTTATTCAGTTAATTATTAAAATGAAGAGATTTTATGGATCGGCTAAAAGAAAAAGTATAAAATGGGAAATAAGTTTTGGGTTTACAAATAAATCTAAGGTACCGCGAGCCTCCGCAAGGAAGTAAAAAAGACCTGTAAAAAAGACCTTCCAAAACCTGCTGATCGTTGCAACTAATATTTAAAAAGGATAAAGAAAGGGGAAAGTAAAGAAATTATTATTTTTGAAGCGAACTTGAAATAAAAGATTAAACATGCATACATTCAATTGTCAAAGATAAATTGTGGAATAAAACAAAAAAATCAGGAAAAAACTATTACTCACTGAGCAATTAGTGTCTTACTTTATGTTTTTAATCGGGACAGCTCCTGATCAACCTATATTGGCTGAGGGGGACCGAAAGGATGATTACAGACATAATGCATGTAATATTGTACAATATTATATTATCTTATATAATAAACACCGTCTTGTATATGTTTATTTATCTTCCCTACGTGATTAAGGCAAAAATTTTCGGGACTCGTTAAAAGTCCAATAGAGTATTACCATTATGGTATTACTTACTGATATTTGTTCATCCAAAGTATCCTTGGTTCGACTCTGGACGACTTGAATCGTCTCTCACAAGAGATGCAAGTTAAGTTCATTTTGATCCATTGCAGCCTTTTTTGCAGAATCAAATGAGAAATAATGGTTCTATGAAATCGAAATAGATACCAAAAGAAGGGATATTAAATGAAGAATCTTATTTTGGTCGTAGAATATCGAATTAGAGTCAAAATTGGGAGAATTCAGGGAAAAATAACGAATATTGGGTAAATTTGCGTGCATAAACAATTCCCTGGCGACAAAGTTGATTGTTGAACCTAACTCTCCTACGAATATATGGAAAAGATAGGTTCATAAGATATCGTATCGGGATTATTAATATTTTTGGTAACTAAATTTAATTTCCCGTATTTTTGACGGGGAAGTCACTAGATTTATATTAAATATATTGTATACTTCGTATACATGTCAGTAGTCTAAGGATTTGTATATATAGTTTGACGAATCCATACAATATTTACTTTGCTAATGGAATATAAAACATCCTTAACACCAAGGGCATGTTACTCAAACAAAAACTATTGTAAAATAAGAAAATATAGAATCAATATTCATCGTGCACTTACTTCTATCATTTCATCACATCCATGATCAAGAAATTAAAAAAATAAATGAAACACACATTCTTATCTGTCATTCGCCAAATAACAAATAAAAAAAATTTCATTCAACAGAATATGGCAGCAGTAACGCTTAAGCGGATATCACCCTAACAATAAGTATTCACCCCAAGCATCGTAGCATCTTTAAAAGAAGATTGCATGCTTCACGCGACGTCACGTGAATTTCATGAAGAGGAATAAATTCTTGATCCAAAATGTGCTAAAATCTCGTTGGTCGTTAAATCTGCTTTGAATAATATGTCAGAAGTTTAGCTGAAATCACAACCGCTGTCACCTACTGCTGCAGAATTCATTTTCCGTGGAATACATGTTAATGTGACGTGCACACATTGTTCTTTCCACGCTCTCTTCCATAAAGACACCTCTTTGGCTTAGCAATGAATGTTAAAAATTCCTCACGTTTTCGACTCTTTGAGAGAGCAGTGATGGCAATACCATTAAAACATGGAAAGCAGAAATTCTTCAATTGTTTATTCTGTTAATATGTTTGAAACGAAAGAAGCATGGTTCGTGAGCAGATACAACGAGAAAAATCCTTCACATTTCGTTTTCTCTAGGAGTGAAAAAGTTAGGTAGCTCATGTATCCATGTTTACAAATTCATTATTTACCACATCAATGAACCAAATACTTAAATTCTTCTCATATGGAAAACAAGCTGATGATAAAAATTCATGCTGACTTTTATTATTGGTTTAAATTACGTAGATCTTCTATATAACGCTGACCATTATGCTATTTCTCAAACATCTTTACTTTAATTGTGATTTAATTTAAACAATAAAAGAACACATAACGGAATTAACATGAGTGGGATTCATCAAGTATCGTTGGTAAGCTTGGAATTTATGGTTATTTTAGTTCAGTTTCTGAATATTAATATGTGATATATTCATAATATCAATAATAATAATAATAATCTCTTTAGGCTCCCGGATAGTCATGTGGACAGCGCGTTTGCCTTTGGTGAAAGCGGTCCCGGGTTCAATTCCCGGTGGGAGCCAATCTGCGAAATGACCTAAGCTGTCGAAGCACTTTTAACAATACTACTACTACTTTATTAGTAGAACTCTTTATTCTGGCGAGATTGAGAGTAAGAGTCTCCTCTTCCATCCAACCCATCCTTGTACAATATATAAATAATCAATTCAAAGAGATGGTATGAGAAAATATGAAAAGAATTGCGGATGTATAAAAAAGCAAAGATTTTCTTAGGTTCTTGAAATTCTTTTTCATTGCAGGAAAACACCCACTAAGAAGGGGGGTGTGAAAACCCAGCGCAAACCTACCGATAGTAATAACTAAAAGACAGTAAGGTGAATGAATAAATTTTATAAAACACTATCAATAGGTACATACAATTATATATAAGTATATTGTATATGAGATACGTCATAAGTCTAGCTTTATTCTTACTTGTTTTTTTTTATCGATTACTAAATGCATCTGTAGGACTCTATTGGTACCGTAAATATCTAGAAAACCGCGTCGTATACTTCGGTAGGGTAGGTAAGCTTTTAGAATTCGTGTGTATGCTAAACCATCTTCGTACCTTCATTTTCCGATAGAGGGTGCTCTTTCCTAAAATTCGACTCTACCCAAAATAGAGAGGATGTCATCGGTCGCCCACTATCTCCAGAAACAGTTCCAAAGACCCCACAACCGTTTCCTTATGGTGGCCATCCACATATCTCACGTCCCGACCGGAAATTAGGGTTAAGATGGGCCGCATTAGACAGCTCCGGGGCATAGTCAAATGGGACTTTGAAGAGTAGGTGGCAGGACGTCCGTGTGGCGTCGCTGCGGCGCCGAGATCGAAGTTCCGCGCGAGACACGCACGTCTGTGCACAAAATGTTTACGAGTCACGCGAATGGGTGGCGTCTCTCTTGCATAACTGAGTGCTTACGTCAAAGGTCTTTTCAAGAAAAGACGCCCTCGAATATATGAGGCTGGCGAAAACATGTTGCAACTTCCGGAAGGAGCACAATGGAGGCGAATAACCGAATCATCAGTCTTCGATCCTACTGACAGAAAGTGCTTTGGTTCGAATCCCGCTGCGGTCTAGGTTGTTCAGACATGAAGCGCTATATGTGATATAAAATAAAATCATGAATAGGTGGTAAGTTATTGAATAAACATAATTAAAAAACAACAAGCAATGTTTAAATTTTTGTTCACAGAAACGAAGAAGATCCAGGTAACAGCATAATAGTGACAAGGTCAAAAGTACTTTTAAACTGTTTAGAAGGGGGATTCATGATTCATAGCTGTTTTTAACTTTCTTATCAACGAGTTACTTCCGTTAATCTTCAACTATGCAGTTCGGTTCAGCCACCATGGAAAGTTTAAAAATGAGAAATCTGTGAAATAATATCGAACTGCAAATTTGCATCATATCCAAGGCTATTTAAATTTTTTGGTAGAATTTGTTTGTGAGTGAATGATATCATCTTTTGGAGCACGTTTGAAGCAGATTTACTACAGCACAGTACAATAATACCCAAGTCACGAAGGGTTTCATAATATTGCTATGTATTCGAGGGCCCAAAATCTGTTCACGAATTCGGCCGTGAAACTGACATTATTAAGATCACTAAAATATATTTTTCTGACCCTTGTTTATCACTAATTAAGATGTTTTAGGATTCATATTGATACCTGTCTATGTGATCTAAATTTCGGAATCAGTCAATGAGACCTTTATAAAAGAAAGTAGAGTGAAAACTCTCAATTTTCTTTTCATCTTAATTGTACCCACTTCGACACATATAAGGGTAATTACTCATGAGGCACACAGAAACCTACTTTACTCAACCCATCCCGTTACATTTCCCCATATACCTCCTCAATGAGTTAAATAATTCTAATTATTATTCCACAAATATCTTTTATTATATTTATGCTGTCTCAAGCTTGTAGTTTGCTCGTGATAACTATTTAAAGTCATGTTATCTCATTGACTGATTTAAAATGTCCACTTTATACTGTTGTGACGGTCGTTATATAATTATTTAGAATTTCATAGTGGAAGGAATCGTGAAATATTAATCTAATTGAATATTTTTACATTTAACTCTCTCACATAGCATGTTACAATATAATTCAGGACTATTAAAAAATGCATCTACACTAATGTGCTTACCGTTGATCGGAAAAAATGACATAATTCATAATATTTAAACAGTTCATCAATTTACAGAACTCATTGAGTTCAGGTTTAATCGTTTGGATTATTGTTCAATCATTAATGGTATTAAATATGATTTAATATCCAAGTAAAAATTATCTGGAGTTTTGAAGGAATTATATGAAGAGAGGTCAAGCTTCAACTAGAATAAAAGAATTTCGAATAAAAATTTTATCCTCTAAACAAATTTTAATATTTCGTCTCTCTTTTCTAGAACTCCCTATAGAAGAAAATAAATTTAAACCTATAGCTCTTCAATATTCCATTACAGGGCATAGCTCAGGTGGATTTAAAAAGGGTATATTTACAGTAATTTTAGCGCATCATTTGTAAAATATGTTTTATCATCATCCCCGTGGGCTTCATCACTCTTTGAGCACACTTAGAACAAAGACGAGCTTTACGCAGGTAATTGAATGACCACCAGTCCAAGGTCCACACCATAACGAGATCAATCACGCGTCCTCCATGGACGTCACCGCCGACCCAACAATGGCCAAAGGCAGGAAAAATGTCAGCCACAACTTTTACCCAATCAAATCAAATGAAAAATGCATCTTCAGAGCCCGTTGAGTACACGCGCTATTTCGGTGGGAAAAATAATTCATCTCAGCGAGTTCATCGACATCGAGTATTTTAAAATGGGTGCTCGTGTGAAATTCGCGGGCGGCCAAAAATCTGGTACGTGGTCTTTGGAAATTTGTTTTCTCTTCTACTGCACATAGTAATCCCGCTGTTGATAACAATATACAATTCCGTTGTTACGTTACTTAAACGTATATGTTTCTGGGTTGCTGCATTATTGATGGAATGAAGTATTAATTGATCCTTATCATGTATCCTGTTTATTGATATTATCAAAAGATTTTGGTCAGTTCCTAAAACACACGGAAGCATTGATGACTTTCTCATATTTGACATAGTAATTTGTTGGTTAGAAAGACAAATATATGTTTGCAAAGCTATTCTGCGGGAGTTTTCAACAGTTTATAGCATGTTATTGTTATTCAGTGGAAGCATAGTTCATAGCAGTAATTATTATAATATAATAAAAAATGTTAAAAGTTATTTATTTAAAAAACACTAATAGTTATTTATTCATTCGAAATATCATATATTTTTAAATTATTCTGCAATGTTGTGAATCGCAAGCAACTTTCTGACCTTGTACGAAACGAATATTTAAGAAAGTGTTGGAATACGAAAATTTAAACGTTTCGGGGTTTGACCGTCGGTATTTGTGATGACCGGAATCTGCTTTAACCATTTCATGAGCTTAAAGAGAGATATATCGTAATCGCTGAGTATTTTTCTTTTCATTGAGTCTAGCTTAAGTTTCCAGATGAATGTTTCTATTGTATGAATGCGTCTATTAACCCGTACAGGAGTAGCGATTGTGACAATGGTAATCAACTCACGATGACGGCATATAAACGAACAGTTGGTATGATATATTCACTAATCATAGACACTAGACATTCCCTAAATATCATGTCTTCTTTAATTTTTGGATTTGGTGCTAAGATAATTAATTCATTGCAGTTAACTTTGAATTTAATTTAATAGCTCATATGAATGCGTATTCACTTCTGGTTTCATTTCATTGGATATTTGATAAGGCAAATGAAGTTTTAAAATAAAGCGAAAAGTCCTTCGTATCTTCATGAACCGCTGGATTTTTACCAGAGAACGCTCATCCGCAGATTAACTCTGTTCGAAGTCCGTTGCTCATTACGACACCTGGCTGATGATACGAAGGACTTTTGATTGTATTTTAAATACAATACATTTTTTTCGTCATGCATTTTCTCGATATCTGGCCAAAGCATATTGACTTTTATTAGTATTATAAAAAATCCTTGCAAATAGGCCAAATGCCTGGTGGCAAGGTAATAATAATAATAAATCGTCTTTATTTGGGTGGGATTGAGACTTAAAAGTCTCTTCTTCCATCCAACCCATCGTCATTAACTTTAAAATAAGAAGTAGAAATAATTAGAAGAATTGTGGGTGTAAAAAACCTAAGAAATTCTTAGGAGAAAAAATCCACAAGGAAGGGGGGTGTGAAAAACCTGCGCAAACCTACCGATAATAATAGCTAAAAGATAAGAAAAGAGATAAGCATTCAAAAATAAATAAATAAGTAGCAATAAGTACTTTCATGCGATACATAAATAAGAATCAATTCACAATTAAAAAAAAGAGATCCAAAGGGTAATCCAGAGGCAAAAGATTAGTCAGCTGAAACACTATTGTTATTTACATTTACAAAGTCAAAATTGCATTAGAAACTCGTCAGTTAAAAACAGTTTTAATTTAAAACTGGATTAATTAATATAGATGATATTGATATTTATGATGATGTAAATGGTGATTAAAATATTTTGTCAAATAATCACGATGATTAAAACATAACTCGTCTTCACAGGAGAAGTTTCCATACATAGAATGAAATATTACCTCCATTAACTTGAAGGAACTACTTCTTAGCGAAACAATTCGAACACACTTTGCTGGAGAAAACATTAATTTACTTTAAGTTTCTGTACGGAGTACCTTAATTAAGGTGGTGGCATCAAATTTTATTCTTCACAAATTCATTTCATTCATGTAAAACGAAATTTGTAATCGCCGGAGAAAGACTTTTGAAATCAGACCAGATCATGACTTGCGGAATCGCAGTTTCTACTCGAAAGTCAAACGAAATGGCAATCCGTCTTTTACGCGATAAGCATAATTAATTGCAAACTTATTATAACCAGATGAGGCGATAGAATGCAAAGTAGAAATTACGAGGGTCGAGGGGTTCGTGTCAGAATGGGGGATCGGAGAATCAACAGAAGGGGATATTTTTTCATATGTTGGAACTCTAAGGCTTCCATCGTACTGGAGTTGATAAGGAGAGTGATAAAACGGCTTGGCTGACGTCTAGATGGGGAGAAAAGTGTTTTAAAGCACATGAGAGGTAACTACCAAGACGTGTAGTACTGGTAATTTCCAGATGTCAAATGTTTTCCTTTTAACTGTAGGATTCTCTTGAAACATTTTTTTCAAGTCCGTTTTTCCTTGGAATTTTTCCCGGCTACGCTCCTTTATGTGGGCCCGTTAACCCTTTCTTTCTCTTGAAATAATGCTCAATAATATAATTTGCATTTAGTTTAAACTTTTTTTTATAACTTTTCTAGTTTACAGAAATTTTAACGATATAAATTAATTTATTTCCTGATTATATAAATACATAATTTTATCCAGATAATTTCATTAGGTAATGGACTGATCAGCATTCATTTCATGGAACCGTCTAATATTATTATTCTTGGTGAACACAATTGAACGAAATATTCAGATTTCCTCAAAATGTTTTATTTCAATTGACGACTAGTTTCAACACAAAAGTGTCATTCTCAAGTCACAAAAGTTAACATAAGTCACAGCTTTTGAAGCTACGACTCTTGTCTTGATCATATATTCATCATACTCAACCAGTTTTTGTTGGTTTTTCTCTTTCTTACACTCTCATTTACCTGCAAACCTCCGAAGTTGTTGGTACGCTGGTAATGATAGACTCATTTTTTATGAAATGCTGATGGGAACCGGAGGATTTAAGACAATTGATTCGTTGCAGATTTATTTTTGTTACAGTTTATGATACTCTTTCTATACTTAAAGGTAAACATGACACTATAATGTTGTTGTGCCTCTTGCAATAATCCATTTTTTTAAATGTCCGTCTTTACTGTTTGCTCTCCAAGTTACCTCTTGTTTTACTTTGTATTGCTCTATCTTGTATAAACAGCAATTAAATTGTGATTGTGAATGTGTAAAAAAAAAAGTTTTGTTTGCCAAAATACCAGTGGACCTGATTTTGATATTTTTTGTAGCCTCAGCAGCAGTTTATTTACCTTATTGTATTCCTTCCGCTGAAATTAAGAAATAAAGTCCGCAATAAAAAATAATCGGATTCCTCATTTCCCTTCCGCGAGCCTCTTAAAGTTGGCAGCCCAACCCATTCGCCGATAAATCCAGCAGTTCCCAACCGGTGGACCCTTCCGGTCATATGTTCGGCTGATGAACGTGGGACAAGGGAGCGAGATGTCGGTAGGAAAAAGGGACTGCCTCCCCATCCCATCCTCCGCTCCATACCTTTGCATCTCCCCACCCCATCGCCAACAGCCAATCAAATCCGCCGAGAGGCAGGGCGGATGTCGGCCGTGTTTTGTGATGATGACAAACCGCTCGTCTGCTAAAGGACTGACTTGATTGTTGACACCGTTGGCCCAATTGGGGCTGTGGAAGGAAGGCTTTGGAGGCACTCTCTCCAGAGGCCCCTCGGTTCGTCGGATACCGCGAGGAACACTATTTAAAGCGATCGTTTCAATTCGTTCCCAATCGCGTCGCCACTGGGTTATTTTCCCGCGCGCGGGAATTAAGGTTCGGGTGCCGCTTATTGGTCGATTCTCGTTTGTTTGCCTGCAAGCTGAAGCGTAATGCAAACCGATCCTTTTCCCATTTGGGAAAAAGGGCATCTTTCCGTTCGTTAAGTCATTAGAGTATCTTTTCTGGTCTCCAACTCCTTCCTTATCCGAGGCTCCGGAAACTTATGTTCTTTTTTTCTGGAATTTTACTCTCGTCTTCATGGATTCATCTCAAGTCAGAGCGATTCTATGAATATAATGATGCTACAGTGCTAGCCAGTCTGTTAAGTCATTAGTCTGATGACTTGTTAGATCCTCATCCCATCAGCTTTTTCCTACTAAGAATCAATTGAATAAGACCTACTATGGTCTATTGATGTTATCTTCACTGCTGAGGAAGAAAAATGAATAGGTCAGGAAGGTTTTGGAACCCTTGATTGAATATTGTTTAATAAGGATGAAGAAAATGTGAGAAAGGCTATATTTAAAATTGGCAAACAGAATTAGTAGAGACTGTGGAACGTCTTGTTGAACTGTCTCGTGGAGCGTTAGGGAGATAATGAGAGTCTCCGAGTTTATAGATAAACCGTTTCAATCCACTCACCTCTGATTAGTCTCGCTCAATGTGACCCGAGAGACCTAATTTATCTTGCTTCACCTCCTCAGCAGTGATAGACTTAGACGAGTTTAGGGTGAGGTATATTGCTACAGGTATACTCACTGAACCAGAACGTTATATGCAGAAATAGTACAACACAATGACACGATGCTTAACAATTTTTCGTAGGATTCAATTAGAAATGACCAAGAGAACATTACAATGGCAATATTCTTCATCACTGACACATCTGTAGTTTCATATAATCGGATTCATGAGAAATTTGGGAAGATAAATGGAAAGTTCACTCTTCTCGCACCAATAAAAAATACCAGTTTGACTCGTATGGCAATCGAACTTGAGGTTTGTTGCGGTGATGTGTATGTATTACTTGTTTCAGCTTTATCCAATATCAATTGCTGCGATCGAAATAAGAATTTTAGTTCAAACATGGTTCAAGATCTCACCTTGAGGTAGGATGCTATGGGAGGAAAATAAGTTAGGAGTAAGGAAGTTCTTTAAGCAGTTTTTAAAATCCTCACTTTCTTAAGGTACCTCTACAAGAAAACCATTTTTTTATCTTTAAATTGCAGTTGATTTATAATTTGTTTATTGCACTTCGTTATTGATCCTTAAACGTTAACTATCTTTTGTTTTTAATCCAGTCTTAATGAGTTGAACGACCATGAATGTAAAAACATACATTGGTATATCGATTTAAATTAGTATATAATCAAAAAATACTATTTGCTAATGTTATATGGACGTGAATAATAATAAAAAAATCCTCCTCCACTATTAGCCTCAAGTAGTATTTTTCCTCACTATATACGAGAAACACGGTATTCGATAACAATTAACTAATTTTCAAAATATACTTATCGATAAGGAAAGGACATCTCCAGAGATTAGCTCCTAAATATTCCCGTATTTCATAAAAAAATTCTATATGAGCAACAACATACGAGCCTATGTAGACTGATTTGGAAAAATAAAAATTATAGAGCACGATCTTCATTAAGAGCCTCCATTGGATGAGACCAGTATTAGGAGGATACCATCAACTAGTGCTTAATTATAAGCATACCACTAAATTTATTAAAATTAGCTATAAATAATAGCGTGCTCGCACGTTATCGCTCCAACCCCACGGACCCGGGTTCGAATCCCGGCTAGTCGGATTTTTCCGATTATCGAAAGGTCTTGTATGATTGTTGGTGTTAATACATACCACTGTAAAAGTCTAGAAATAGGATATTTGTCGGGTATATGAAATAAATAAAAAATAGTTCTACACGAGCAACGCTTCTGTAACAGCTTACGTATACATTAATAACTCCAATTGCTGCGTTTTAGAGCTGTATAGTGAATACGAAGGGATGCGCACAATATTCGTGCTATTTGTACTTTCTGAAGCATTTCTTTCTATCCACTTTGCTTATCGCAGCTCTTTATTTCCTGCTTTATTTTCGACGGCAATTATTTACGGCTTATCCAAATCTATCGAGGACGCCCACGCAACCTCCCGCTTTCAATGCCATTCTTACGTTTCCCCTCGCGATAAGCTTTCGCCTAATTAGCCGATCTTATGAAAGGAGATAGAGTGACGAGGAAATCTGCTTTTGTGCACTCAGATGTGGGTTGATATTTCTGATTCCATGCGGCGCGTGCAACGTTTCAATTTATCGCTCGATTTATACTCTGGGGTGTGTCTCTGAAAATTTCCTCCTGAAAATTGTTCGTTACCTTCGCTAGCCTCATGAATGAATATGTCATATCTTTATTATTTTATATGAAAGTCTCTCTGAAAGTAGCTCAAGAGGCTGTTTCCAGCTTAGTTTAGCAATTGAATGAAATGGAATTTTATTAACGTGCCAAGCGATTAAATTGAGGGTTGTATATTACTTCACATATATTTTATTTCAGTTCCTTGCAATGAAAACGGCGTTAAGTTCTAAATTCTCTGATTACTTATGTTGCGGTTTTATTTATTTGTATTTTGTATATCTTTTCATTTTATTTTTTTTTGTATTTCCAAATATTTTTGTATTTCTCCGAGCATTCTTTTCAATTCCCATAAATTTATATATTTCTTCCATGTCCATAAATACATGTATTCTTTGACTGATGCATTTTTTGTATTGTGTGTTTCTCTATGGGAATTAACCCACAGCATATTAAATTATATATAATTATTATCTCAATACTATCGCCATGCATAACAAACACTTAGCAACCACATCAACATAAACAATGACAATCAACGAGATAACTTCTGTACACAAATAAGTTACGAGTATTAAAACAATACATTATAAGATTACCATAACAATATTACGTCAATTTGGTTACGGTATTTACTGTGATATATAAGGTAAAAAGCTCCATAAAACTACAAATTATTCCTTAAATCTGATTACATCGGAAATTATCTGAAAAATCCTTACGAAATAACTGAAAGCTTATATACGCACATTACCTAATGTTAGAGATATCTAGTGTTATAACAGAGATGACTAGGATGAGCAATTGTGTATACTTAACTCTACAAATTCATTAAAGCGTTACTTATATTTAAATACATTTTCCATTGTTAGAGAGAAAACATTCTTCTGATAAAATATTCACTCCATCTTATGGATATACGCAAGTAAATTTAAAATTAACCATTTTTGTGATTCTTCATTACGGTTATCTTTGTGAAATAAAAATGGCGATACAGTTGTCATGCATAGCGTCTAAAAATTCGTATAAGATTATTTTATAAACTTCTATTATTTAATAAACAAGATTATTTAATAATTTCTGTTACCAAATTCACTATCTTTGATTTATTTATTATCATCGATAATTTAGAATTTATTTATTTGACATCGTGTCGCTGATGCTTTTGGGATATTACCTAACAAATAATAATCCAGCTTAAGTAGAATATAGTCTTGAATTAAAGAAAATATATATATTACTGTGAATTTTAATGCTACATAAATTGATGGCTAAAGCAAATTTTTCAATGTATGTCATTTCAATTCTAAAGAAAGACGACTTAATTAATTTACGCTTTCAGGGAATCACATTTTTGCTCTGGAAGTAGAATTTCTTTATTTGAGCAAGATTTTGCTTCATTGGACTAAAATATGCTGCATCCGTTGACTCCTGGAGAACAAAATGTTGAATTGACACACGATTCAAAGTTTCATTCGAATATTTATGGTTCGTTTAAAATGTAGACACAACTCGTAGTTGGGATTTATTTTAAATTCAGAATTTATTCAGCCTTCCTAGTAAGCCGGCAACTCTTAACCAATTATCAGTCGCGTGGGGTCAATATGACACGATGTTGTATTTTCCTCGATAAAACAGAATACTATTAAGGATATTTCAACCAAATTTTTATTTTGCAAAGCTTTTTGCTTTTTAATAATAATCTGAGAATTTCGTTAATTTTAATTTATATAAAGTATGCAATTTTTTAGGTGTTATCAAATTTAAATAATTATCTAATAAAAATTTTGATTATTTTTGAGCGCCTTTGTATAAATAAATTCATTATTAAGCACCTGATGAGGAATATAAACCATATTATGCATTTCAACTGAAAAAAATAATTTCTGTAACATAAGTTTTGGTGTATATTTTTAAGATTTCGCCGAATATTTTGAAAATAACTGTTATTCATAATTATGCAGGAACAAAATCCTGGCAAAGTTCATTGCATTATCATATTCAGGATTTAATTATGTTCCGTGAAACGGAACAGAGATATTCCTCACTAGGAATTATAGTTTGAATAATTCAGAAACAATAATCCAGTGCACGACTCAGAGCGGAAGTTGAAGATCTCTCGCAATTGAACGGAATCCAGGTCGACAAATTTGAACCGATATTGCGAAGGTAAGGACTTTGGGTAATGACGATCCCTTTGCAATGAATCCGCCGTCTCCACGATTTCAACCCTAGTAACGCAATTTCTATGTACCGATGGAATGGAAATCAGCAGAGTGAGGGCGCACTATTCATGGTGTAGACGATCATGATTCAATGTTCTCGTTAAAGTTTCATAGCTACGCTTCTCTAGTTAACATATAAGGTCTCTATTACTAAAATATTACTCTTTGAACAGAATTGCACCACCACACCCTTTAATTTGCAGTTGTATTTGCTCTTTTTCTTTTATATGTTTATGTTTGTATTTCAACACTTGTATGTGATAGTATTTCAATTTTGTAAAAGTCTGTTTTATATAAGTATTAATTTTTAATGTTTTTGGTTTCATATTTAATAGATTTGTACTTTGTATAAGGATGTATTATATTAGTATTCTTTATCATTTTTTATATAGATTTATATAGTTGTATTTTTTAAATATTTTTATAAACTTGTATTTTATTTTGTTATATGATTTCAATTTTTTTATACTATGTCATTTGTATAGTAAATACCATCGTCATATTAATTATATGTATAGTAAATATTTTTGGTTAAATGGAAGATGGGACTTAAAGGTCCCAATTTCGCCAAATTCAGTCCTTTGTATGAATGTATGTATGTTTATTAGGGTGAGATTGCGACCTAAAAGTCTATTCTTCCATCTAACCTTTTATCATTGGTTATATAAACATAAGTAATGTGTAGGTGAGTAAAGATAAAGAGGAAAACGTCAGAAGGAGTTGATGTAAAATAACTTTAGGCATTATCTTAGTAAGAAAGATCCATTGCAGGGAAATACAAAGAAGAGGCGATGAAGAGCCTGTGCAAACCTACTGATAGTACATGTTAAATTATGTAATGGAAGGCTGTGTACTTATAAACATTTCCATCGTTGGATTCATGTTCGTGAGGAAAATTAATTTTTCGGCCTATTTGCACATGGATAGTACAGCTTAATATTTCAACAATCGACTTAGAAATATTTTAAATCTATCCGTCAGGAGTAGCGTATATATTTTCGTTAAACCAAAGAATAATTAAAATAATTCAGTCATGTTGAATGTTATAAAAATAATATAATTTTATTCCTTCAAACCATCTTTAAGCGGAAAATTTACTCCTGTCAATTCTTTTTTGTCGTATACATTACTTTGATTTGCTTTGATATGTTGCTTCATTAAACCTTGCCCCTGCTTGCGATCCAGTCAGCATTTTTAATACTGAGCCGAGTGGTCTTGATACCAGTCCTTCCTTTAACTAAGCATTTTTAAAACATATATTCACGGGCCATTTTGGTTTTGGATGCAAAGCGGCGTCATGAAGTCTACTTCTCCATTCACGTGCGTGCTCGTAATTGCTAATTGCGCTACTGTGTTCGAAAACGGATCCATTTCGAAGATAGGACGTTATAATACTCGGAGCCCCATTTTAAGTGCGTTATCGTGGTATTTGCTCCATGAAATGGCATTCTTTCACAACGCTTTCTTCCGTAAATACATTTGAAAGAATATCCCAATACCTTACAGTAATATTTGTAATTTAACTTGCATTAAGCGACCCAAGAGGTCCTCTTTTCTATCGTACTTCGAGTTTGATTATAATATTATGCATTAATATGTTTAATAAAAAAGCAACAAAAAGGGAGAATTAAAGGAACGCTTTAGTTTATAGTTAACAATCTTCCCAAGGTTGTTAGAAAAAAAATCACTTGTGGGAAATCACCCTCAAACAAATGGTGGTGACATCTAAAGATAGAAAATGCAATCATAAAGAATATGAATAATAATAGTAATACGAAATAAAACAGTAGACATTGGGTTATGTACGAATGGCCTAAATATCCCAAATATTTTTTTTAAGATGACGAAGAATCGTTGAAAGTTTTATTTTTATCGAAAATATCTCTAGAAATTAAAATTCTCTGGTTTTAATTACCTAAGAAATAAATGAATGACTCTCATAAATAGGGAAAGAAATCGGATACGTTACTGAAATACTCTTTTAGAAAAGAAAATTTTTATTTCAGTCTTTGTAGTGTCACAAGTTTTAAGTTTATCCTTCAAACTTTTTTTTAAACACTTTGTTAAGAGATGGTGAGGTATTTAATTTTTCAAAAAAGGTTTCCAATTTTTTTAGACCTATTTCAAACCAAATTTTATATAAGTCGATAGTCGTTTATCTGTGGAGCTATTATTTCTTATACAAAAACATTGGGTCGGGAAACAAGCTTTAGAAAAATCTTCCGCTACATAAGCAATACATTTTCGTTTAAGGTTTGGCTTGCTTTATTATTATAAACGACATTTCGTTTCTGGGACATATTTTAGAGAGGAAACCTCGGAACTCAGTTATTACGACAGTATACTTTCATTTTGGCTTTTGTTGGATGTGGAATACATCCCAGATTTTCTCTGCAACTGCGGTATATTGCGTTTGCTTTATTCACTCTCCATTATTCAGGGTCAGAACGCGATGAAAGTGAATCAATCGCTGGAACGTTTATTCTCCATCACCCTTCAATAACTTCCAACGCAATCTTCCTCGGAGATGTAAAGAAGTCCAACTCACACACTGCATAAATCAACTCAGGATGCACCAAAGAAGCGTTCCGATTCGACGCAATCTCTAGGCACTGAAATCTCTTTTCCTAGTGAATGATTTCGTTACGGTGGGGAAAGGAGGTTTACTTCACGATATGCATTTATTCAGTATTAATATCATCTGGTGCTAATTTTCGTAGCCATACATGCAACAGAAAGAAAAATGTCACTTTTCAATGTATTTTAATGACAACAAAATTTGCGGCGGTGGAAGGTCCCTTATTTCCTATCGTTCATTTATTATTTCATTTTTAGAACGTATGATAAGTGTATGCATCTCTTCTCGCACACCTAAGTACAGATTTGTTTGTTGTAATAAGTAATTTATAATTTATGAGCAACTTTAAAGGACTTATTATAAAGAGGTTGATGCTAGGTCAAGTTATAAATCGTGCGTTTTCCAGGTTTGAATTCAGAGTAGAATTACTAAGAAAATTAATAATCCGAAACAGCTGTTTCCTATTTTTGCTTCTTTTGTATTTTTATGCACCAATCAGCTGGCAAAAGTATCATCAAGTAATTGTACATGATGTCAAATTTTTCATTCATCGATCGAGTGCACGGATTTCAAATATTGTATATTTAGCAAGATATTAAGCGATGGTTTTTCCCCGCCATTACTCAAGAAAACGAAAAAAATTACACCCAAAAAAATGAAACATTTTTAGGTACGTTAATTCTTCAGAACATTTCCGGGGAAGAAAAATGGTTCTTTGCCGAAGAAAAAGAGCGAGCTATTATGAACTCGTATCATAAATTCATTTACAGCTCACATTTCTGTGCCATGATGAAATTATTATAATATGAATAAATTAGAAGGCCCCCAGGCAGAAGTAATCCATTTTGAATTGAATGTAAAACAACTAAGAATAGCTTCGGAATCAGTTTTTTTTGTGGATTTAGCCGTTTTTTAAAATTTCTAACTAATTATAGTGAAGTTTCTCCAGACATAAATCGGTCTCTTTCTTAAATTAAATTAACATTTAAATATTCACGTGTGGCCAATTTGACTCTAATAGAAGCATTTTAAAAAGAAATTTCTGTACTTGGTAATGCACTCATTACTTTAAGCTGCGTGGTGATGATTTTATGATCAGTAATCATCGTTTTGGAACATAAATCGACAGAAGTATATCGCTTTCAATTACAGAAAAACAGTTCTTTATATGATATTAAAATTCTATGGACTATCTGTGAAATTGCCCGCTTTTTGGTTATAGCTATCTAGGGTGATAATTAAATTCACAAAGAATACTGTACTGTAAGAATACTGTGTTGGCTGAAATTACTTACTCTTCAAATGTCTCAAACATCGTTGAGAGTAAATATTCTTATGCAAATTCTTGTCAATGTAGTACATTTACATTTAAAGCCTTGAATCCACTGGTGGTGCGTGGCAGGATGTGTAAAAAATATCGACATTCCTGTCTAACCTGGACAGCTATTAGCTTTTCTAATATTCGCAGGAAAACGACCAAAGGTAAGTATCTGTCCTGGCAACTTCTTCCCCGTATCGCTTTTTTGTTTTATCTCAAAGATCGCGAAAGTTTATAACTGGGATAACAATATCGGCTATCTCATCCCCGAATTCGGCAGTGATAAATTTATTAAAAAGCTTCCGTCGATATTCAAGTCACTAAGATAATTCCATCCAAGGGGTTCTATCACAGTAAATGCTTGAAATCCTGCAAACCATCCCTACTAATGCAGAATTTCAACGCGAATAACCAAGCTCTCATTGCTTCGACACAATATCGTTAAGGATTTTTGATTAGAACCTTTCCTAAACCAATGAAATGCAAAGCACCTCGGGCGAAAACACTTAAACGGGAAGACGACAATCCTCCTGGAACCGAGCATAAAAATCTCCTAGATAAAAACTTCCCGGATAACACTTTTATTTTTTACGACCCTCTTTGACGTAGAGAAAGTCGCTCGAGTGGTTGACGCAAGGGAAATTGGGTTTCCCCTCGGCGGTTATGCCTCCTTCGTTGGAGAACCCTCCCAGTGCATCCCCCCTATTCCTCCATCGTTGGAGGTCGTCTCCGGAGGTCACTCGGAGAAAGGGTTCGAGGGAAAGGGGTGCTCCGGTAGAGGACGCCGGCGTCGTCGCCTAGTTCGAGGGACGCCCGCAGACGTCGGGGAGGCAGCACCGTCGCTGCCACTCTCATGCCCGGGTTTCTCCGTCCTATTGATTGGGGAATGGAGGTGTGGGTGGGGATGCCGATGGGACGGGGGAGGCAGATTTGGAGAGGGGGCGGGGACCGTTCCTTAGTTACCAACCTTCCCTCAACGACCCTCTCCTGCCTTCTTTTTAGGGTCACCTTCGTATCCCGTGCCATTGAAGGTTATCCGCCGACACAAACTCAGCTGAATGCGAAGTCCCCATCCTGATCCATATCCTTTTATTCTGACGTCTTCCATGCCCCGCGATTTCTCCTGTTCCGCAAATAATCAGCGATATCGCGTGGGAGAAGATAAAGAAGGGAGTGTATGAAGAAGTCCTCGTTTGAGGAAGGCCCTCCGTTATGAGGATGAGGCGAATGAGACGTATGAGGGATAGAATGGAGCCTGTCGATACATCTGAAGGAAGGGTACCAATAAGCGGAAAGGAGCAATATCTGTAGATGGAAGAATACTCACGACAGTGGTGGAAGCATTCTTTGAGCACCATCATCTGATGGTGCTCAGAGGGATACCGAATTATGAAGAGAATAATACCTAGAATATACTAATCTGGCCTCGACTTTGCGGTAGTCCCCCATTATAAGAATAAAGCACTCATACCTTTACCACACTGTAATTTATTCCACGACCATGGTTTCGACCCTTAGGTTGACCTAAAGGGTGGAAACCATAATCGTGGAATAAATTACTATCTGTTAAAGGTATGAGTGCTTTTTCAATTTATTCTTTAGAATAAAACCTGGTATAAAATAGTCACCATTTCCATTCAAATTTGTATCTCATGATCTGCAAGTGGTGTAAGAAATAAGAATCTGCATCAGTACACGACACCAGACTTCTGAGTTTATTTCTCTCGCATCGTTATCAGTTGTCACTTTTTATTAACTCTATAACGAAAGTTAAATATATTTTCCATTCTACATAATTGACTTTCAAAATACAGAGGAGAGTACCTCGCCATCATTCCAGGCCCTTTCCACCCTTCTTTAAGTTTAATCAAAGAGCTAAAAAGGAAGTTTTTTTAATATTTCCTTTGGTGTCAAATAAATACATTTGCGGGCTATAGGAATTCTCGCCCTTTTATTCCTATTTTGCCTCTCTAATTATTTTCCTCCGAAGTAAGATTTAGTAATTATTACGAGTGATGAAAATGAGATTGTCTTGACAAGAACTGGCAAAGATTTAGATATTCGATAATTCACTGCGTGAAATGCACTTTTCTTTATTTTTACTAAGTAATCAATGATATCAAACAGTAATCGTTTCATTATTAGAAAAGCGATTATTATGTATTACTCAATAAAATAGATAAAGCAGTCAACGGATTACAGAAAATCTTTTTATAAATTTTACGTGCTTTTTATAGTAATTGATAGTTATTTCTCAGTACTTTCCCAAGTAGAATTATGCTACCAAGCCCTAAATACGTCTTTAAAGCCGTTTCCCTGGGTTAAAATTTTCTTGGAAGGAAAGAAAATATCTCTAAAGAATATTATTTTTTATCGAATTTATATGTATCACGATACCGTCACAGCATAAACATATTACGAATATATAAAGGATATGACAGGTAGAAATGAGCAAACAAAGAATATCAGACCCCAATAGAAAACTAAACCTTTTAGCCTGGAGTTATCCGAACACTTTAACCAAGATAGTTTGGAATGTGTAGCTTGAGTTTTGGATTATTAGAGTAATGAAAATTTCGATCTTTCTAATCGTCTAATTGTATTTCAGTGCGATACATTCTCACGTTTTCTCGGAGAACTTTGAGATGGATATTAGAAAAGCATTAGATACTATGGGCATGAATTAAAACAATTGAATAGATAAATATATAGATACCAAGAGGTTTAAATTGATCCTAGTAAATACTGCAGCGTAAAGAAATAGAACTTTCATTTATTTTTGACTGTCGAAACGTGATTCATTTATATTCTTCTCCAACGTAGGAACTGAGAGGAAGACGTAAAGCAGACTAAAATTCCGCTAGATAATCAGTTTTGAGAAAAATATAAAGATGATTTACTACTGAGAAAAAATTTAATACTAAATATATTTCATTATTTGCAGAATTGCAAGAAGTAAAGAAAATTTTAAATATTTTTTTATATCGGATTTTAATTTATAGGATTCTGTCATCAGGTTCTCATCAAACCTATACAGGTATGGCTGTGTATACGGAATTTATTCAGTAGTAAATGTGCGAAGTGTCAAAGTTCGCCCAAAACAAAACAGCAGTTGTATTTTAAACCTGCTCTTTTCGATTCTAGCCCACTGTATATGTTTATTAGAAGCAATGCTAACTAAAATTAAAGAATGCTTGAAAGGTAACAAGATGAATTTTTATCGCAAAAATATAAGTTATCACTAAAATAAATGGAAGAAAACAATTTCCTATTACCTCGAGATCTATGTAGTAATGCACTTGTATGGTGTGGTTGCCTACCTCCGATATTCAGTTGCTATATTTATTTATACAAAAGCCCATTGAGTTAAACAGTCGAACATGTGTCCACTATTCTTAAGCAAAGAACGTGCCCTGAAGGATTCGTGCGAATCCGTTAGTTAGTTTCCCACTAACTTGGTGTTCCCCTTGTCGGTACAAATTTTCATTTCTCGAAATTGTTTGGCATCGAGTCAAGTACAATAATCCAATCGCAATAATATTTATTAGGTTAGATAATAAGGCAGAATAGAAAAAAGAGGGTATGCATTCGAAAAATACTGATTTTTTCGGAACATCCTACTTTGTATATGGTATGGCCAAATCGAGCTTCCATTTCATTCTGCTATCCCACATCATTCACCACGGCCGTATGTTAACGGGAGAAGCGAAAATGACGAAAAAGGGACTGATGAACATAGGCGCACATCAAAGGCTACGTTACAGGATGCAAACCCATTCCATAAAGGTTAACCACTCTCTTCATTTGACTTCCAAGAGCAGCCAATCACAATCACTGCGTGACTTCCGTGTTTTCCTCTGCTGTCATTCCAACCTTCAGCCTCATCGTCAATCTCGCATAAAGTTACTGATCATCTCCGTTTTTAATTTTAATGCTGATGGGATATATGGAGAGGGAACTCTCATCATCTGATAGCTCCGTGGATACGTGTTTTTTCATTAAAATATTGTCTGCTCAAGCTTCGAAGGTGTTGTAAACAGCTCTGTGACTGGTAGGCGATACGTATCATAAAGATATGACTACCATCTAAGAGGTGAGATGGAACAAAAGGTTTCAATGGTCTACCTTAATAAATCATATCATCATCAGAAAGATGAATCATAAAGATGTTTTTTTATGAATTGACATAATATTTGTAAATTTTTGACGATATATATGCCTTGCCTTATGTCAGAGGGAGGTATTCCGAAAGGTTCCCTTCCCTTCTTGGGCAAATGGATGACAGATATAGTATTTACCACTCAATTTACTCGGTGTAATTAGAATAGGACTATCTAAATCTTAATTTGACCATATACTTTTGTATATATATATATATATATATATATATATATATATATATATATATATATATATATTTCGTATAGTATGTAATATGTATTTCACTGTCACATATCTGTAATCTAATTGTAGTGTTCGTGCAATAATGATAATAATAACAGTGATAGAGAAATAATCACAAGAGATGTCATTACATTACTTGCATTGCCATGAATAGTGCTAGGAATATGAAAGAAGCAACCAACCAATCACTACTAGCTATGACAATAATTTCTCAGTTGTTACGCCATTGCCTTACCGATAAAAATGCTGCCTACCTTGATTCGACTTCCATCTCCAACGATCAAAATTTTATAAATGTCACCTCAAAGCATTATTTTTCGCTACCTCTGGTATTAGGTTGTTTCGTAAAGGAATTATTAGTGAACTAGGTTGTGGTACAAGGTTATTTTTAGAATTTATAGAAATAAACGTTAATCGTTAATTGGTATAATATTTCTTTCGCATATTGCAAAGAACGAGGTTTATACATATTAAAGTATTAAATATTTGAATTTAAATCTTGCTTTGGATGAAACGTTGCATCGTGAATAGTTCAGATTGAATGCACAACTCCTTATAAATTTATTTGTGTTATTCATATCGTATGTTTTCAAAATGGAGACCCAAAAGTGGAGCTACCAAGTAGCTCAACCTCCGCTATCATGTATAAATATCTCCCCTTTCATAGGTGAAGTGCATTTTTCGAGTTCCCTGGATTATTTACTTCTGATCTCTCACGATCAACACTAATTTTCATTTGCTTTCTTCGCAATCATTCTCTCCTACCTTTCTAGCAATTCCACCATCCCTCTTCAGTCCTTCCGATTAACGTAACTCCACTGGGCCGTACTAATGATCTTCTGGAGCTCATTTTAAACTTTGCCACTTATAGACGCTCTCAGTTTACATCAATTCTATCAGCTTACTCTCAAAGAATCTCTTTCATTTTGGTAAGTTTCCATTCGGACCAAGATATAATCAGTCACCAAACTAAATAGCTAAGTTCATTCCTGAGTTATAAATTTCTCCTGTAGACATGTATTCTATTTCGTATTTGCTTCCTCAGGGAACTTAATGCTTGCCATCTTTTCGTTGTAAGGTCCACAAGGTCTTTATTAAGGCGAGATTGAGACTAAATAGTCTCTTCTTCTATCAAACCTTTCGTAAATGTTATTATTAACATAAAAAGTTTTCTGTAGATGGATAGAAATAGATAGAAAATCTTTAGATGAAGTTATCTGGATACTTACACGAAATTGCTGACGATTCTGCTCGTACATTTAGATTAGTTTAGTTCAATCCTTTATTGGCGAGGATAGGCCCAGGTGGGCCTCAATTTTACCTAACCTCGTATGTCGTTAGAATGTGTACAAGTATAAATTAAAAGAAAAGACAGAGTAGAGTGTGGGGAAAAATATTTGCAAGTGATGGCTGACAAAGAAAAAAAACCTTATAGCGGGAAAACGCCCACAGAGAAGGGAAGTGAAAAGAAAACCGGCGAAAACACAATAAAAAATTACAAAGCATTGAAAATTATAAAATTTTAAAAATTTCATATACCTAAATGAATAAATTTGCAGAAGCATAAAAATATTATTAATTAAAAGAGAAAAATAACTTTTACTAAACCTAGGTGGTAAAGAAAATTGAAAAAAATCATAGAAATAATGACAGTGACAAAGGTCTACACCCAACCAACCGGAATTACTGTAAAATTTAGTCTAAAGCAATTTATTCTTTAGTTCCGCGAACAGTAAGAGTGATGATGAGTTCCATTCGATTGAATTGGTGAAATGTTTTAATATTGAAATTGATATCATGAACGCCTTACAATATGCATTCATGGACATTCCCATTATGTTTCTCATTACCCTTTAAATCCCAAGAAAAATTATTGAGAAATGCGCTCATAATTCCCCTTACTTCGAAGTTTCTTTGTAATTTTATTAAATTCGCTCCTTATCCAGAAAAAAAAGTCTTCACTTTTTTCTGGATAAGGAATGGGAGCATTATAGGAATCTATGTCATTATTTACGAAACTAATGTTTTATAATTACATTGACAAGTAACTTATTCGTTCATTTTCCTTGTGAAAGCATGTTATTTGTTTGAACTTCGCATACAACAGCAAAAACTGCGTGTTCATGTTGCCTTCGGTCTCCAGACATTTATTTTTCCTATTTAAGAGCGTATTGTACATTTACTATTCTTATGAAGAATGTTCAATTGTATTGTTGAGCTGTTTAGGAAGTATATGTTTTCTGCCTGCTACAGATTGATGTGGTTGCTAAAAGGAACTCTGCAAAGTCAATCGAGCTGAACTTTTGTTAAATTGCAGGCGATATATTTTGCGGGGAAAGGTAATATATGATCAGTTTTTTAATAATTACATTTTTTAATCAGTTTGCGATATATGTAGAAATATTTATGAAATTTATTGTTAATTTGATAGGGGTTCTCTTATAATTTCAATATTTTAGTGACTTTTTAATCGATTAAAACGTATCACTAAATATCTCGTAAAAGAATTTTTTACTTGCACTAAATCAAATTCTTTCATCAAATTATTTTGCACTATATTAGATCATACATTCATTTTGTCTATATAATAAGTTTATAAATATATTTATTATTGTTTATTATTCACATATATTACACATATTCTTAAAATATCTGAGGGTACATGCATAGCAATTATGACATGTATTATATGTATATGCAGATGTAAATGAGTAGATTTACTAGATATATTTCCATAAGAATTACATAAATATGTTATTTTACGTTAATTAATTATATTATTATTATAAATACTCTTACTATAAATACTAAAAATGTGCAATATTTGTAATTGGCATCTGCTCGTAACGAATTAATAAATGAATAGATATCCTTAAAACCGTTTAGGGTAAGAATACCTGGCAATGAATAGTTCTGAAGGATTCAATTACACAAAAGCTACCTTCTCTTACTTCTAATGTATTTAACCCGTTGGTAAATGTGATTGAAAGTCGTACGCAATGGCGCCCAATTTGTGAGCCCACTCGAGTGATGGGGAAATGTATAAATTACTGCAATCATTCCCTAATCTAGGATTCCGCATTTTGATCCTCTCGGTTAAATAAATGAGTCTCTCGCTATCGACTCCGAAGAGCACGCATCGTCGGCCATCTCCAATCAGAAAGCATTCGGAAATTAATTGTGCCGGATTAAAGAATCTGCCGGATTAATGGAATTCCTGATACAATGACTCCCTCCACCGCATTGTGTACACCGAAACAAAAAGCTAACGATCGATGGAATTCGTTAATTAATCAATTATGAAAGCGGGGCATTATAGTACGTCTTTAATATTTCCTTTGCTCGTCCGTTTTTAATTAAAAAGTGATAATCGCCTGAGCGACACGCACGACCTCATTTTTGACGTTCGAAGTAGTAATTTGATGCAGTTCACAGCATGTTCGAGGTAATTGAGGAGACAATTGAAATTCTTTACAAATAATAATCACGGGCGTGCAACCAGGTGTCTTAGGAAATGAGATCATTGAATATTACTTCAAGCAGTGTGAATTATTAATTCCAAGTAGATCCCTGCATTTTTCAATTATTTCCATCAAGGGACGACTTTGATTTGTGTTAAGGAATGGGCGTATTACAGGTAATAATGTAATTATCTACTCAAACAAAGGTTTTATTGTTACGTTAACGAGTAACTTATTCGTTTACTGTCCATACGAAACCATATTTATTGTTTTAATTTTGTCTGCATGTATACTGTACTGTACAAAACTGTTCAATTCATGCCCATCTTTTTGCCATGAATAGCCTCATCGAATTCTTTCCGCTTGCCTTGAAAGGTATTGCTTTCGTACATCCTAAGTGAACATTGAGTAAATATGCATATGCTTAATTCGGCTAGTACTAATCATGAATGACTTTTGGTCGCTTTTCCCACAAAGTATTACAGAAGCTTATAGCTCTCCAGGTTAGATAGGGATGTCGGTGTTTTACACCCCCTGACCCGCGCCCTTGGCAGATTGCAGGGTTTAAATGTAAATATAAATTTATTACAATTCTTGATGTTCTATTCTAGACAGGAGTGTAATTCATCGGTTATGCGTAATGATTTATTCCCCGAGAATAAAACAGTGGCTACCCTTTATGATGTCAGAATGTTCGGACATTTAGTTATGGGAGACTTATTCGTCAATATAGCTCGATTATTTGCAGTAGCCACCCGAAAGTGGAAGAGTTGTTTCGAGTCAAGGCTCTGCCAAACTTTTGTCATGCTTGTTTTTCCTAGAGAATTTTCTAGGCATAAACCTTAAAATACAAATTTATCTATTTCCATTATTTTTCGCACTTTCGGAGAGTAGTATTTGAATATTGTAGTATGTGCATGTACAGTGAATGTTATTAGGACGTACGTTTGCAAATATTCTACCATGCAAAAATCCAAGAATATGTGCCATAGCAGATGCCCGTCGACTATAATGAGTTGAGATACCATTGCTTGGAATTATGTTTCCTGATCTTTTGGCGGCAAATTAGGTTTCATCCGTTGTCTCATACATATTTCTGTTTGTCTCTAGGCACTCCTCACTTAGCCAGAGCGCTATAGGCGGTGCAACCGTTTTTTTCGGACCAATAAATAATCCCAGAGGAAGTTTTTTTACTGCTAAGTGAACCTTAAACGAATCTCTTTCAGCATCATTTAACATCGGATGTATGTACACTCCTGGCCAAAATTAACGCACCACCGGTCGTTAGGATCTCAAGGGAGGTGGTGCGTTAATTTTGGCCAGGACTGTACATTAAAGAAATAATGAAAGAAAATGTTAGGTATCTAAAATTTTTATGTTAACTTAGGTTATAATAGTCACCGTGGCGTGTGTGTATTTATTATGCCGGCTGCTGCAATTGAAGAGAATGCCAAACGAATATTGGAAAGGGTAAGGAAACAACTTAAAACAAAACTTAGTATTTTCCAAAAATTTTTATGCGATGACCGGTTTATATAATTACGACCATCATCATCGAAACCAGCCATTGAATAAAAAACTGCGGAAAATACTAAGTTTTATTTTCAGATATTTTAAATTGAGTTCCACGAAGTTAGGCTAGAACATTTGGAGGAGGTAATAAGGTTTTTTGTTTAGGCTCTGGTGCGAGGACTTTGTTTTTTTTAATTCGGTTTAAATTCGGGTCGTTTTCGATCCAACATAATTCGGTTCGACTCCAGTCCGATAACTCTCTAGAAATCCCTATCTGTATATTGGTAGTTGAGGTACGATCATCAGAGTCGCGCTATTGATAGTGTAGACCGGGGCTTTGAGGCTTTCCCATACGATGATCTGTGGTTATAATTCAACATGTTATACATGGTTTCGAAGAGTTATTCTTTTTCTTTAAAATCACGTGAAATATAGTTCTTTTACTTAATCCGAGTCGATGTGAAGCCAATTAAAACTCGGTGAATTTGGGGAAATTCTTGACTCGCTCATAATTGTGGAACAACTTCCATGCATCACAGAAAAACCGGAATTTTAGCAAAAGTGTAATTCATAGTCTTGAAACTTGCTTTATGGTTTCGAGATCCCATACTGATTGATTTAAATTTATTTATATATTTAATTATTTATTTAAACACTGCAAGTTGGTGTTAATACCAGGTGGCAACGGTAATTTGATAAGCATCTGAATTAAAAATCGCTCTCCTTTTAACAAATTTTATTCTATGCAGTTGGAATTTTTACTATACGCTCTTAAATAAACTTAGAAAGAATGCTTATTAAATAAAATCTCCGGAAAGAATTTTTCAATTTTGTCGTTATCTGTAAAATATGCAGACCAAAGGCCGGTTGGTGGCTCACCCCCTCCGGCAAGAGCTTGCAGAGAGGAATGAGGTTCACTACACAGAATGAGGAGTGAGGTAGTTTGCCCTTGCTTTCCTCACTGAGTCAGAATGCCATAAGCGGAACATGTCCACACAAGAGAAGCACAATGACTCTATGAGTAACACTTTTCTTGTCAGTCCATAAAGAGAGATCTTGATCAGTTTATTTATTCATTCATACCTCAGTAGCTTATATTTAATCACAGACACGATTAAGACTGTTCTAATAGTAAATGAAAGATTAGTAGATAGAAAGAAAGACGTTTTTCTGTATCCTGTACTAAATTACAAATGAATGTATTCCATTCATCCGAATATGGTTGCACAGACGACTTTGTTTTCCCTTCAGCAATTGCAATGTTCACTCCATTGAGACTACAACGAGGAGATGCTTGCTTCAGTTAGTTCTCTTAACCGGAATTACTCCAATGAGACCGAAATCGTTTCGATTTCCTCGCAAAAGATAAAATAATCGGCAGGAACATCGGTCAAATTTTTTACCTCCGTCCAATTGCGCGAAAGAAGACTTTAAGCCATAACCTTGCTCAAACAAAGGCAGTAATCAATCAGTCCTCCTCCACTTCCTCTCTTCTTCTTTAACGCATTATTCCCCTCCAATCGCCTCCTCCTTTCTCCCCTGCTTTCACTCCCATTTTTTATTCCTTGCCCTCCGTACGGTGGCGCCGCGGCGGCGAGGCCGGGAACCAGTCGCCTACGTCATCAAGCACTGTACCAACCCAACGGATTCGAAACGAGGTCGTTTGAGGAAACTTGGGCGATGAGGTTGAAACTGGGTTTAACGTATCGCACGGACGTGCCGTAATGGATTTTATATCGTTAGCGTACGGTTTTTGTTTTCTTTTACACAAATTGGAGAGTTTTGAGGAAAGATCCCATCTTTTACTGATTTCAAAAGAGGATTTTATTCTTCCCATGTTTTACTTACTCACATGTAAATGTATTACTATTTGTCCTTTTTTGTTTTTGCATGATATTATTGATTTGCATTCTTGTCTTTTACATCTCATTTCATCTGATTTCATGACGAAATTTAGTTTTCTATCTGTAGGTTTAGCAGAGTTTTCATACCGCCCTTTTTCAGGGTGTTTTCCTGCAGTGGAAATGTTTTCTGAAGCTTTTAGAATAGATATCTTAAATCCACAAAGTAGTATTCTTCTGTATACCTTTTTCAAGCCATCTTTTTCCTTAAAATTTATATGACGAATTGTTATATGTAAGAACAGAATTCATAGTCTCAATCTCACCCAGAACAAAGTCCTTTATTATGGTCATTATTTTCAATAAAAAATTCGTCAATAACGAAATTGACTGTAGTTTATAATGTCCCGGTGAAATTTTAATTGAAATGAGTGCTTAATGGCTTTAATCCTCTGTCAATGCTTTTACACGAGTTTTAACCTAAAGAAGATGATCGTAAGGATTTAGGGTAACTATCACAGAAAGGGGAGCAACCAGGTAAAAACCTAAGGGTAAACGGTCTGAAGAGACCAGGACTCGAAGCTGGATCTTTTACTTGCAGAGTGGACTTATGTGGACCTTTACGTTTGCTGAATTTGTAACTAAATGACTTATTTTGTGCGTTTGGAAAATATCGTTTAATTCTTGTAACATTTCGTTAAGATAAGTCCATTCGTTGCAGTTCTATATGTTGGATGTTAACTCGGTGTTGAAAGAATTCGTTTTGAGTTGTTCTATGACAGGTGAAAATAAATTTACGTAAAAAATTAAGGGTTTGATTTTTTTCAGCCTTGAGGTAAGCACAAAATAGTGATAAATTGATTAAATGCATATTAAAGATATCCAGGCACCCCGGCTTACGATCCTCCTCGCAATGTTATAATTCCAAATCTTAAAATCGCCTTTTGAAAGAGATTAAGCATGAAATTGTAAGACTCATCTGGAACAGGATGGAGTTTTTATATTACTCTGATTTAAATTACTTTTCTTCCGAAATCAAATCACGAAGAATTAATGTTATTCGAGAGTACACATTTTCTGTTAGTCGATCATTTAGTTGGTATAGAATGGTGAAATAAATTTCTGGATCGTTATTGAACTTATCAAAAACCTTTAGAAGAAGCATTCAATGAAGTTATTGCATCAAGTTCCAAACTAAACAAAAAAATAAGAATAAATGACAAAAAACGAAAAAATGGTAAGGTATTGTTAGATCCAAATGGAAAGAGTAAAGTTATTTATTTTCCGTCATCTGTACTTATTTGTGAATGATTTTTAATCCAAGAGGAATTTTGTTAGAGTTAAAATGCTCAGAAAATCATTGTTTGATATCAAACATCATCATCACAACATAATAAAAAAAAAATTTTTGAGCTTTTTAAGTTTAATGTAATACCGCAGCTTTCCTTTTTAGATAAGGAATTATAACTGAAAACTCCAAAGGATATTCCTCATATTATTAATTTAAGATGTACCTAAATTATCAATGTTCGCAGCAACAAGATGAACGTTTTCTTAGTGGTGAAGACAATAAATGACAAAATGTCTATTATTAGGGCGAGATTGAGACAATTTTAAGTCTCTTTTTATTTATAATCCTTCGAAAAATAAATTTTAAAGAATAGATTGCTTGAATAAAAGTACACAGAAAGAAAACTGCATTGCGGGTTTAAAAACCTAAGGTTTAGCAGATACATATTCACATAAATATATTAATATAAACGGTGAAGAACATAGTGGAAAGCAAGTAATAAAGTTACAAGAAAAATAGCTACAGAACTAAAATGACTATAGAATAGAGGATAATAAAGATTTCACCAGTGTAACCAGTTTCGTCAATACTAACTTATAAGATTAATAAAAATTTGTCCATAAAACCAAGTCAAAGTTTTGAAGAAGATATGTGATTTGACTATAAATACATTTTAGTACAGGATATAAACATAGAACCGCATACATAACAGTACATAGATAAAATCATAGAAATACATGAATAACGATAGAAATTATATAATAGTAGGTCATAAACGGATGGCGGGCGAAAACTAAAGAGTACTAGCGCTATAGATGGAGTAAACTCACGGAAGACGGTGTACGGAGTTAAAGAGGGACTCGGTGGGGCATTAACATTTTACGATTATGCGCCCTTTTCGCTCTTCAGATGTTCAATCGATGGCGGATGGAAATCTTTCCTATCATCACTTTCATATTTCACCCTCCCCCACCACCGCTAACCTCGTCAAAGAGCAAACGTCCTTCCCCGTCCATCTCTCTCTCTTTAAACACGCAAATGTTATCGTTTGAAGTTATAAAGGTAGATGGACCTTTAAAAGACCCCAAGAGGCGTCGGGGAAAAGGATGAAGGGCTAAATAAAGTTGTTGGGAAGGTAACTTCATTATTAATGTCTCCATGAATTCATCGCGAGTAATTTTCGTGCGAAATATTCTGAACATATTTGTATTTTTCCTCTAGGATATACGGTATTATATGGGTGCCCATACATATCAGTCTAATATATAAATTTGTAGAGGAACCTTTCAACTCTTAGTTGCTCATCTAAAGAGAAAGGATGGCCACAATGTGTTTACCATTGCTACGTGTAGACTACCAGTTTTTCTCATAGTATACTATTGCAATTTTTCCTTTTTTATACTACTATCATTTCGTTATAGTACTGCTTTTGTAATTTACATGTTATACACAGCTTTCTTTTATATATTTTAGTTTGTACTATCAGTAGGTTTGCGCTGGTTTTTCACACCCCCCTTCTCTGTGGATGTTTTCCTGCAGTAGATCTTTTTTCCTAAGACATCACCTTAAGTTTATTCAACATCCACTTCTTCTAAAGGTTTCCTCTCTATTTCTATTCACCTACACAAGACTTTTTATGTATATAATATCATTGATGGAAGATTAGATGGAAGATGAGACTATTCAGGCTCAATCTTGCCTTAATAAATTCATTATAAAACCTTATTTTTAACATTCTCTCTTTCTAGGTACACTAAGTTATATCTTTATTTTCCAAGTATAATGCGATAGAAGATCCTTCGGTAATGTGATATATCGTCTGCATGCAAAACTAAGAGGCTCACTATTCAAACGGAGTCTGCTATATCAGAAGGAATGCTTTTATTTGGTTGCCTTATAAACTAGCTGAAGTATTTGCATTGTTGGATTGTCTTAAAAAGATTTAGAACCATGGATACTAAAATATGGATTTTTCTCCAATTAAAACTAAAAACCTTAATATGTGACTTGTCCCAACACCAAATTTTCTGATTTTTTTCGCAGTATTTGATGGTCCTATGGAAGAAAAAGTGCGTATTATATAAATACTGCAACTTTAAAAAAATCTAATTAATTGTTCTTAAAATCAAGATTTATCCATATTTTATTTTTAATTTTTGTAGCATACGTCCATAATATTAATTTTAATTTACGTGATTAAAAATTATTCTTCATGTCACCAAGTATTAACTCATGGAACATTTTCAATTTTTCTATTCAATATCATCTTTTCTTTTTTCAAAGGATAAAGGATAATATACATTTGCTTTATTTTTATCACAGTTTTATTTATGGCTTTGATGATCTGAAAAGTGCTGCGGTATGAGTAATGTTGAATAACGGTATTTATTTCGCTAACTTCATTTTGAAGGATATTAATACATTTTTGATAGGGTTATTCTGCTGAAACTACCTAAAATTATTCCAACCATAGGACTATGTCAAAGAGTGAAAGAAAAATACTCAGTACCTCACTTTTCTTTTTGACCCAGAAGCTTCATCGTTTTTGATGAGCTTTTGGTAGCTAATCGGGTATTAGGATTCAGCCAGTTGATGAATTTATTGATCGAAAACGCTTTATTGAATCTGACTTCATATAATTTGGCATAGCACATTCCAAACAGGAGTGAACGATTCGTTCATTTCAAAAATTCAGTTCAAATATTTCAAAGTAGATCGTTGAAACCAAGAATCAAGAGTATATGTCAGTTTCGTAACATTATACTGTACAATAAAAATGTTTTTTAGGCAAAATTAGGAGTTGGAAGTCCTATTTTGAATTTATCCTTTGTATTATACTTATAAAGCGCAAATACAAATAAAGTGTAAACACACAAAAAAAAAACAAAATACGAGTATAACTGTAATAGGGGAAGGCAGGACACAACGGGATATCGGGGCTGAATGAAGTTCGTCCTTTATAGGTGCCAAAGAAATGTTGCTTATGAGCGACAATAAGCATAACTAGACCAACATGTTTCAATGCAGCTATGGAGTACAATAGTGTGTGGTTAGTTAGTGGAATGTGGAATGTTACTGTGGTTTTCTTGAGCGTTGGTGTATGAGGTTTCCTATGCGTGATTTTTTGCTTCCGTATTGCAACTGAGGTTTTTGTATCCAAGGAAAGGTATACATACTTGTTTTCGTTACAACTATAGTTAGTAGATACTTTAAGTACGTTTAATTGTATTAAATCTCGTGTAGCTAATCGTTTGTATACGTATCTTTCTCGAGGGACCTCCCTAACCTGAATCGGGTCCGTGGGGCAGAACGGGTGGGGCAGAATGGGGTTGTACCCCGCTATGTTGTTAACTATTATCGATTTCAGATATATTTCTTAAGAGACATCCTACTGTATCTCTTCGCAAAATAGAGGTAACATCTGGTGTAAGAGCCATGAAATTTAAAAAAGTAGTGGATGAGGCTATCCTAGAGAGTGAATTTTGTGAATAGGCTTAAGAAAAGGACACATTCCATGATATGTGTAGTTCAATCTTAATATTAATTAACAACTAGATACATATAGGGTAAACTTATTTTACTGCAATTCCACTAGTTTTAATCATTTTAATACTCACTTATCTTTCCCTCTTCATTCTGCCCCGTGTCCAGGGTAGAACGGGCGTAACGACATAATCTTTTGTTTTTGAAAATAAAAATGACGGTCCTTTGTTTTATTACAATATAATTGTGTTTTAATTATTAAACTATAATGTGTTCATAGAAAAATTGGTAGCTTTCTTATTGATCCTTTTGTACTTCTAAAACGTATTTTCAACCCTGTTTTGCCCCGGGTTCCCCTATAAACAGATTTTTAATAAGTAGTGTAATATAATACTTTGTTAATTTAATCTCAGAAAAAATCCATTGCAGGAAAACACTCATACAGAGAAGGGAAAGACCTGCGAAATGTGAAAGAAAGAGAGAGGTATATCACGAAATGAAAGAAAATTACTTTTTCCAAAGGCATTTACAGATAAAGTAAACAGCAGAGATGAAGTGTTCTTTGCCATAGCATAAATTCATTTAATCAGTAATGGTATGAACATTAGATTCACAGTCAGCTATATTTTACATTAAGGTAACAAAAATAATCAGATCCTAAAATTAAAATTAGATTGCCATTAATTTGATAGCAAAGATAGAGTTATTATCAGGTGTTCTTCACTTCTGAGCATGGGGCTTCGGTTATAATCGGAATCCCCCCCGTCGAGAGAACTTCTTTAACCCTCCGAACGAAGCTTTGTTTGGTTTTCGTTTTCATGTTCCCATTGACTGAAGGCATCAATCGCGTGGTTAGGCAAACAGTGCGGTCGAAAGGTACTCCGAATGCGAATCGAGTAAGGCGATCTTAGAATCCTTTTGTGCGTGGAATGCAATCAAGCTCAATTATGTATCTAATGTAATCATCAAAAAGGTGAATAATTCTAATGCTATTAGTACTTACAATCTCTTACCTAACTACCTCTTCTTTATTTACCCCCGTCGAGTAATTACTAGTACATAAATTACTTGTTAAATTTACTAGTAAAATAATTTTCTACTTCCTTTCCTCCAACACTCATTTTGATCCTAATTTCTTATCTCCGAAATCTATCCAGAATATGGTTGCGAGAGTTTGATGTGGAAAAATACAATTTTGTACGATTTTTTGTTTCTTTATTTTAATCAATTATTTATCATCATGTGTTTAATTTGTTGATTTTTCCCAATTTTATCGATACTTTTCTTCTTTTTTATTATTGTTGATCGTCTGCAGTAATTGGCCTGGTGCTGCATATTGATATTTGTTGATAAATAAATAAATAGTAATCATTTTATCTTAAAATTAACCGTGCTACAGAATATCTTGCTGTATCTCTCACTGTTAATGTCCTGGAATTTCGATAATGTTCAACCTTAAATATTCATTTTTTAATAACAGTGTTTCCATTTTGCAAGCCCCTTCCTTTCTTTCTGATAACTTATATCCGCCTCCAAGTTAGTTATGAATGTTTTAATTATCTTTATTATGCTACCAAAATTTTATTATAGCCATGGAGAATGAATTCTCGTTATAACTATATCCTTGATGTTCAATGAATTTTAGTGAAATTTGGATGACTTGGCTAGTAGGAAATATGATCTATGAATAAAAAAAATTAGAAGTAACTACTAACTGGTGAAATGTTGTCAAATTTGTTTGAAGAATTCTTCTAGGTATACTTTATGGCTCTAGATAACTCTTATATAACTTATGAGGACCAACATGAGCATAATTTTAGGGAGATTTTCTATAATTCTGTCATAAAATCTATTTATCTAGGAAAATGATTCAAAATAGTGGTGAAACGTTAGGTTGATTTCCTTTCGACTTGAGGTTGATGTTTATGATTTTTGTAATACTAAATATTTCATTGGTTATTATGTTTTGTACTCTTTTGTGATGTTTAATGGAAAAACTCGTAGTTTCATTGTCCATATACGAAAGAGATCAGCTCCTATGGTTGGCCATTCCTTTCTCCTTTCTGTCTTTTTTATCCAGTAACTTTTTTTAATTTTCCTAAGTTTTCTAATGATTCTATTCTATCCTTTCTGCCATTCCTCCTCTTCCCTTGCTCTCCGTACGACCGCCTAAGAGGTATTGTAACCGTTATCATACTAGGTGTCTTTTCTCAATATTATAATTCCTTAGGTACATAATAATCCGGTGCATTTTAAATATTATGGTTGAAATCCTCAACCACATTGTGCGTTCTATAAATTAACCATCATTTATCTCGAAAGCGCGTAATTAAGTTGTTGAAAGAGGACCCGAGTAATTTTCTGTGTCGCGGATATTATTTCAAAGAGGTTTTCTGCTCCTTTGAAGATAAATTTTACGCCTATCAGCACCGGATTGGAATTAATTAACCTATGCAAAGGTGGAAAAGGCGTTTGAAGAAGTTGATTAAGTTGTGAAAGATTAGAAAAGATGCTAAGGTCAATCGGAATTGCTAATCTCAATTCCTCTCAAACGGTTTTGAGAAGAATCTAAAGATGCTGGTTTGATTTAACGAAGTAAAGGAATAGCTGGATGCTTAATTACGAGCATTAAGAAAACATCAGCTTGCAAATTTTATCGAAGGGTAAAACTTATGTAATAATTCCAGAGAAAGTTAATAACTTGCGGGAATTCATGAATTTAGTTATCAATGATAGCCAAACTTATCTCATCACTGAGGGCAGAGATCTCAAACTTATATCTACCTGAGTGTCATTCACTTTCACCTCGCGGGGCTCACTTCATGTAGTTGTTACTGGTAGCATTCGATGTTAATACTTTTGATTCTCAATTTTTGCAATTTATTTGCATAATTATTTAGAGAAATATCGAGTTTACAGCTTAAGTTTAAATCAGTTCGTTTCGTTCTGTCATCAAGGCTCTATAATTAAAATATAGTTTAATTATAACGATTAAATTATCCTATCTTATATATACGTGTAAAAGTTGCTTGCATTTTGCAAGTATATGTTTAAAGTACTGTAGCAAAGTTCTATTTAGTTTGAAAATTTAGGGTGTAGGAGCCCAAATTTCTTCATGTAAAAATCGATTCTGTATCCACGTGGCCTGGTGTCGAACTCAGGATCTTTTCGTAAGGAATGATTGCATATAATTATTTGGAAACTTACCGTTTCTAAAATGTCTATCGGGAAGGTCCTCAAACTAAATTCCGTATTCCTCTTTACATATAATCCTTGATATTATACGATAATGAATAAACAAAAATTATTCTGAGTTAGAGTTATATATTATTATTATTCTTATTGTTATTATTATTAATATATCTTGTACTTCATTTACCGGAAACTTAATATACGTTAATACGTTACAAGAATTGCATGAGTATTTGAAGTAGCGTAGGCGTTGTTTGGCAAACATTTCATCTCGGAATATTTAACTCCGAAGCATGAATTAATGGACAGAGAGGCTTCAAGCTGAGAACATGATTATGTGTTATATTATAGAAACAATAATCGTCTTGACATTGTGATCCCCAAGATGAGAATTGGAGTGGCGCCAGTCAGACACCGCTGGAGTAAGCGATGAATTAGATTTTTGTGGATCTAAAGCTCAAATATTTCAAATTTTTCCAACAAATATTACTTTTAAGAATATTTCCCGAATAGCAGTGGCATTTGCAGAACATCGAAATTAAAGTTTGAAAGATCTCTTCGGAGCACTCGGGAGATCCTATCTAATTGAGATAAATATTTGAAATTCAGCTATGAGCTTTCTCTTGAATTTTACATTTCTCTATGGAACAGCGTTTGATTGCTCTTTTGAAATTCACTCTCTCAACGGACTCGGAGCCTCGGGGAATTGCCTCCGTAGCATTGGAATGCAGCAGGAAAAACTGAGCTGGAATTATTTAGAACAGCCATTAGCTCTACTTCCGATTATACATAGATAGAAACATATACGGAGAGAGATTGTTCCCATTATACCGAAATCAAGAGAATGTATCAATGCATTTACCACAGATATTATTTACAGAAATAGGATATTATAATTTTTACATCAAAAACCCCATTTTAAAAATACCGTTTGAAATCGGAATAAGAAGTTATTATAGTTCTCAGTCAGAACCTCAGTTTTTATCTAAAAATTTCAATTCCAATTATATTGTATACTTTTTGTGCGTATACCAGTATTTCTTATCCATTCATATAACATGCTGATTAATTATTTTCATTTATGTGTCATATAAACGATAGCGTAAATCAAGAACGGAACTAAGTTCGGTTGAATAAAATACAATACCGTAATATCATCTTATTTTTAAAATTGAGTTTTCATGCACGTGTAGAAAATTGGGAGAATATCACGAGAAACTTTTCCATCTATATATATCTACAATGTTTTGCTTTCAAATATAGAATTTTATTTAGTTAATATAAATTTTTATCGTACACACACGCTGGATCAAGCGATGACAATAGCTCGCTTAACATTTAACTAATGTCTTAAAGAATATTACAAATATTTTAGTATAAATACAAATATAAGTACAAATGAAACACTTTTTCTGCACAAACAACCACGCAACAACTTCAATAATTTAGAAACTACTAAAATTTACAATTTAAACATCAAAAATACACGTATTTATCTTCAAGTATTACATTTTTATAACTAATTCAAACGATTATACAAAATCCATACATATTTATGAAAATAGAATATCAGTACTTTCAAAAGGCTCTGTTAAATAGTTGTCATTCAATTATGAATTTACAACTAACTAAATTAGTAAGTACATAATCTTTATATGTGAAAAATAAAAGTATTAACTCAATAATACAAAATTTTCCGCAAATGTGAAAATAAATAATGATTTTTAACTGTAGCAATTGATTGTCATAGGGAATATAATATTCGATAATTATAAATTTCATTTGGGGATTTAAAGTTTAATTGTAATGTATAAATGTACTATTGTTAACCTAGAAACATTTTAGTGCATACATCAAGGCAGGAATTTTTCCACAGAGATTTTCAGTGAGATTTCTTTTTAAACACCTGGTGATAAAATCACTCTTCTTAACTATCGTCATCGCAATTACTTTATAAAGCTCGCACAACTGCGAAGTATAATAAAGGTCTAGGAATAGATATCCAGAAAATTAGAAGGGGCGTAACATTGGAAAAGTTCAGCACTGTTTAAAAGATAAGGAACGTTATCCCGAAGGTGCCATAAGGGATACATTTCTGACAGCCTGTTACGGATCTGAGGGTTGACTGAATTTTATGTGCCCGAGGTGTCGTAAAAATGGTCGTCGACTCTCTTGTTTCCTCGTGACGGGATTGGAAGCTTCAAATCAAGAGATTGGATTTGCCCGCAAACGTATTGTTCTATGGAATTTCGGATATTGGGGAGGAAAATTACAGACTTTATTCCCTACGTAATGAAGGAAGTGTTGGGTCATCGTAAAAATCTCGGGCTTAGGATGTACTGGGAGAGAATACGGAATCTCCGGATCGCTTCATTTCATTCTTTCGAATTCGTTACGTAGTGAGCTGAAGTGTGTCGTCTTCTAAGTACAGGGTAGTTATGTCTATGATGCCTTTTGGTATCCCACACCTTCTAACACTAGCTACCATGTGATAGTTGGGGGGAATGAAGCTTATTAAGCAGGATGAGGAGTGAGGTATTTTTTCATTCTTTTCCTCACCAATCTAAAACACTATGAAAAGAAAAAAATCTACGAACAATAAAGAACATTGCCTCTACAAGTAACTCTTTTCTTGACATTTAATAAAGGAGAGATAATTTAATTAGTGCCTCTATTCAGTATACTCATACTTCTGTAACATTTGTGTCGTCACAAAACTTTGAAAAATGTATATAAAGGATGCCATTTTCTCTATATCCTTTAGTAAAGGAAAAATAAAACATTTTCAATTCATCAGGATATTGTAGCTGTACCTAGATTGGGTATAAGTAATGATGATTCCGAGGTCCTAATTGCAGATGGCGATTGCGTAACTTTCTCCGCAGGCAGATGAATATGAAAAAAAGCCATTGTTCTAAGAAAATACTAAATACAGATGTTACCAAAAATAAGATAGGTATTTAAACAATTTTATTGAAGGACAATTAATATTGTACGTTCCTGCAGCATGTCTATTGTATGCCTGATTTGTTGATGTAAAATCAGTCTGTAAAACGGAAAATAAGCTTGAATCGATGTCTTTCAGTGTTTTGCACTGTCTGGAAGTTATTATCATTAACAACCGCTGCATAAAGCGTTTCTAGGGTTTTGATTACATCTCTCGATACAGGCATTGCTTTAGATTGGCTCATATACAGTCGCTCCGTCGGTAGACCCTGTCAAGATGGCCTTTAAACAAGCAGGTATTGTCACCCATGATTTATAGATTCCTCATACCGCGATTGCTACACGTACGCTGAAAATTGTATCTGTTATGAGCTGGTAAAGTAGAAAATAGCACAATTAAAACCTTCTTGCTCTTGGTAGTTTTTTGAACCTTCGATAACCTACGTGCTCATTCAATATATGAACATTATTTTGGTCACTATATTGCTTCGAGTTACGAATCCTGACCTTAGGATACCAAATTTGTAAATTAAAAATTATAACTTTTTTATTGAAAAATTTAGTATCATCATAGTTTTTGATTTTTTGCATAAATTTATACACCTTGCTAAATAAATTCATCTGCGCAAAAGAGGGCGTGAACTAGACGAGGTCGTCATGGAGAGGGAATCTTCATAATACTGAACTTTTGACTTATATTGCAACTGAAGTTAAATCTTTCTTTCAAAAAACCTAATGCAAAAAAAGAGCGAGTAGAAATAAGGGAGAATGCCAAAGAAATAGAGGAGTTGGAATAATGATATGTAAGCCTACATACTTGTACGTCCTCTAACATATTTCTAATCTCACATTGTAGTTAGAAGTTCACTCTCTCAATTCTGCACAAAGAGACGAAGTATGATCATGTGTACATGTATGTACACATGATCATGATGTACATCCTCATGAAAGATTTAGAAAACTTGCTAATTGGAATAATCCTCTCTTTTGTACATGCATACGAAAAGGGTATCTTCATCCCGTGAGTCTTACGATATGAAATAGGTAAGTGAAAGGAGGAAAATAGGAATGTTAATAGAGGAATAAGGGAATGAAATATGTTACCTGAAGAAGCCTTCAAGCCTTTACTTAAATCAGCTAAAGATTTAAAACTTAGATGCTTCAAGATATTATAAAATGTACGAAAGGGGGTTTTGGAAGTGTCGTTTTAGATATTATTAAATCTATAATATGTAAGTTATATGAGTAAAATTATGAAGTGATTTATGAACTATCAAAGTAGCAGTGTAAAATGTAATTGTATAGGAACAGTAATTATAGAATATATCTGATTTAAATGTATTATGTGGAGCAATAGGGGGATTTTTGAAAAAAATAGTATTGTCTTTTTAAAAGCTCGACTTAATCTTGTTTGTTAATAAAGTGATTTTATTTAGGAATGTTAAACGTAAAAATTTAAGCATGAAAGGGTAAATTAACAGTTTTTGGGGCTATCACCTGACTTCCGTCTGACTAGCAAATAATAGTGATAACAAATAAAAGTTTATTTTTTTAAATTTCTGGTTTCTGGCTGGAATTAGTTCATTGCGACCATCGACATGATTCAACGTATTTCTTGTTTACAACGTTAAATTGAATAGTAAGAAATATAGGAAATAACAGAGAGAGACATGATATAGCATATGATATAACATGATATAACATATGATGCATTTCTTGCTTTACGCACTGGTGCACAATGCCTGTTTTATCCACAAAAAATGCAGAAATGTAAAAGGTCGATGCGAATTTAAAATCGGATGTGGAATGAGCAATGTAAATACTAATGGAATCTATTTGAAGTCGCTAAAATTAGGTTAATTTCATCATTCATATGCCCACGTTTTTATATTCATGGGGAATTTTGCGGCATAATTTACAAAATTGCCGACGAACTTTTAATGGAACAATATTATGCTGTTGCCGTAATATGAAGAGATTTTTAGCTATTGATCATTATTACGTACGCTTTATGGTACTATAACTCTAAAAAGGTTATTTAAAACTCAGTTTTATGGCACATAATTTACCAAAGTGCAATTATCTTTGTTCAATACACGAACCACTTTCAGAAGAAAATTAAATTCCTCGATAAATATCGGTACCCAAAAATGTATAGGATCTTGGAAAGGTGTTTCAATAATCAATGGCTCAATCAAACTTGTGGAATTGGTATAATATTAAATATACGGTCTTAGTTATCGTTTCCTAAGTTAGGATGATGACATATCTGTCTCAAATTCTTTCTTCTCTGACCACACATTTGTCTAACAGTATAATTAAATGTAAGCTACAATGGTTCAAAATCTGAGATAAATAATAGAATGTAAAAAAAATTGGTTGATATGAATATTGGATATATATGCAGTAAAAAGATGCAATGATAGATCCAATTACTCAACGATTTGTAGTTAATACTAAAATGAGCGACCTGAGAAACATGAGGAGTGCATGCAGTAATTCCGTGGATAAATTATCAAAGAAGAGATTCTACAGATTCAACATAAAAAGTAAAGGGCGATTATGTATGAATTTTCTTTTAATATTTTAACGAGATATGATTGACAAAGTCATTATTATTTAAATATTAAAATGCCACTTTACTCCTGCTTAAATCAAATTTAAAAAAAATACAGGCGATTCAATTGATTTTCGGAGAATTTGCTTGTGACACGGAAGGTTTTCTTTATTTAAATGTTATATTTATAGCGAATGCGATTGTGAATCTCAGTCCGACAAGAAGTATGGGTAAGGATTGTACGCAGTGTTTGAAAGGCGCCCTTCGGTCGGCATGAAAGTGACTGCAATGATCCACTGAAGACGCGTAAAATTCCGGAAAGAGCCGAATTAGACGGCTGACCCGATTCCTCTCCAGACGATAGTTCTGGAATCTGCGGAGGCGTCGAAGAAGAAATCGGTAAATGAGATCTCGTCTGGAACACGAATTGGGGACGAGTGAAAAATGTCGGAGATAAAAAAAGGTTTTCCCAATTATCCTCGAACTCCATCACAATTTGAAATCGATAAGGGTAAGATATGGCAGTGTAAATTCAGTACAATATCACTTTCTTCTTATTTGGATTTCCTATGACGAGAGAAAGTCAAAGGTCATTCGAAAAGCAACGGGAATCAATGGTAATAGGCATTTTATATAGCTGAGGGCTTCTTACGCAAGTTTTAAATGTAATGTGTTGTGGAATTTTATTCAGATATTATGTAAGTCAGACATTAGTGTATGATGTATGATTAATCCATTATTGATTTCATAGTGATTTTATAGAAATGTCACTAATCGTTAAAGAGATTCTTCTTTTTGCATAGTGTCGGTTTTGAAACTTCTATGCCAAGTATCCCATTCTCAGCGTGGTAAACGGAAATTTTATCTTTTACAGTCATAGCATTTAATAGAAGCATTAATTTATTCTTCGTATCAAAGGCCCTTAAAAAGCATGCCTGAGCCACAACTTTAAATATTACTCTAAAAGTTTCCGGAAAAAGGACTTCCTGTCCGTTTTCAGTTTGGTAGATCATTACAAGTAACTTTCGCTGTTATTAGATTTCTTCCTTCAATTTTATATATCCTCTTCACTGATGAGTGGTTCCTCCTTAATTCACGCCCATATATTCATTGCTTAAGTTTGCTGATCCTTTATTTGCATCGCCGATTAATTTTACTAAGCCTCCGTTTGTTATTTTATATTAATTAATAGAATAATAGGAAATAATTTATTAATTTAATTTCGTAGTTAATGTTCATGGTCATACATTTCTTCAATTTGCTACTTATTCTTAGTCAGAATTAATTTTTTACTGCAATTTAAATATAGTTGAGAATAATATACAATAACAATGACGCCTGTAGCGTTGGCAAAACGCAATACAAGACTGTGCTGCTAGCTGCAGCACCAGTGCCTGACCACGCAGTGCCGGTTGCTTCTACACAGGGGGATCGCATAAATAAGCATGTAATCCATCACATATAAAAATATCATACATCGTGTGAATTAAAATTTATATATTAATTGTTCGATGCTCCTCTTTCTCCCTTGTAGCTGCATAAGGTACAGGTATTTTCCTTACTTTTCTTGCTTGTGAAGAAAGAGTCATTAGTGCTGGTCTCGTCAGGTAATTAAAATGCATACATTTGTTCACTAATAGAGCTCATAAGTTAAACTAATTAAATAATTTCTATTTTTCTGTAACTTATTCATGAAACATCATGACGAAACGAAAATATTGGCCATGAGCTTAGTGAGTTAGATACATTTTTTAAATAAGAAGTTAATTTTTACTTATTTTAATTTGACGCACTTCTTAAAATGATAAATTCAATTTCTCTATTTTAGCTTGCTTAATTGTATGCCCCAAGATATTGTTTTAAAATGACAAAAATAAAATATACATTTTTAATAAAAAAATAATATTTGTATCTAATTTGAACCATAATAGAGTTTTATTGTAAGTGCAGAATATGTATCCCGTGATATTTCTCTTTCTTTAAGTTTTGAGTTTTAATATTTTATTTTATTTCAAGGTTCAAAAACAAATAAATGTGTATATATGATGACAATTTCAAAGAAGTTACATTGAATTCATTTAAAAATCTGATTATTTTTTATTGAATTATTTTTTTACGTCACTTATTATGCATGTGACTACATGGTTATCTTTTGCTACGAAATTTGAAAATTTCATAATATCTATCATTGCATACCTTTTTATAGTCTTTTAGTTTATTGCTTTTTAAAGGGAGGTTTTATTGCTTTTCGTGAAGTGTATGCTTTTATAAATGTTATACAAGTTTATAATGTACTGCCTCTCGTCTTTAGGTGACATAAAACATATTAAATAGGTAATCAATTAGATTCTTTCTGGGTGTTTTTTTGACCAATTGACCGAAATGCAACATTAATTATACATTAAATTAAAAACTAGGATTCTATAACACCACACAAATAAAAGCCTAAATTATTCTTTCGTCTTCTTTGAACTTAGAAAGGTAGGCAGCGATGGTTATCTTGTACGGAGGAAGCTACTATATGAAGTTTATTGTCTGCGGGTTTGTGGAGTGTTTCCCATTTAAAAGATCCCCCTAATTCTTACTTTACAGCCCAGAAGGAGCATAAAATTCGGCCCCAGTAAAGTCCATCGGAGAAGAGCAAGAAAAGTCCCCAAGTTAAGGGCAACACATCACGATTGACATTCACGGTGCTCTTCGTATTTTTCCGCTCCCAGGGCGTCGTTGCGGCGACGCCGGGCGACGTCGCAGCCCAATTAGCGAGCGACTTCGACGCTAATCGGAAAGACGTATATAAGAGTACCCGCGAAACACGAATCGCATATAAAAATGCCCATAAAACACCGGTTCATATTGTTTCTTCCTCCGGGGCGATCGTATCAAATTTCCCCGCTCTTAATTATGCACTAGAGTTCATTATCGCACCCACCGCAATTTTTATCCCGCGCGAGATCCAGCCGGAAGACCTAATTACCAAAGTGGCCCCGCGCGGAGGCGTAGGCGAGAAAAACTAATTAAAATTTGGGCGTAATGAGGAATTTATTGCCTCCGAGGTCGCGAAAGGCAATTACGGCGCGGATTACAATTCATTTGCGACGTCTACTGCGATGTTATTGCAATAATCCGGAGAGGTGACGTGATTTAATGAAAGCGGAGGTAGAACTCTCTCTCGGTGGCAACTTGATTTTGCGAACTGGGTCAAGCCCCCCCACTAAACGCCGGGGACGGATCGTAAAATAAAATGTTTGTTCGTCGGATGGAGACGCGGGTCTGTTTTTTTGAAATCTAGTTACGGAGTGATACTAAATTAATCGAGACGAGGGATCCGCTCCTTTGGCATTCTGGGTAATCGAAAAGTTGACGGCGACGGGGTTCGAGTTATGAAATTTCCGCTCGGATGACGACTGGAGTTTGTAAAGTACGTGCTTTGCACAGAGCTCGGGAGCTTTAAAGTTCCGATCGCTGAATGTTCTTGCTTATAAGGCGGGGTTTGAAATGAAAAATTGTGTACTGTTTGATGATAAGTTTCAGAGTTGAATAGAGATGGATCAGAATTGCACAACTTGCAGATAGGGAGTATGTGCGTATAAAAATTATTGCGGCCCACATGAAAGGAATTTGTGGTAGTGGCAATTTTATATTTAGGAATAACAAGGATACAATAGTATGTTAGAAGTTTTATCTGATGCCATAAGGAAATGAAAATTAAATATAAACATCACAAAAACTAAGTGATGGTTGAAGACAAAAATAGGGAAAATATAAAAACAAACGTAAAGATAAAAGAACACGAAATTAAATAGATGAAATAATTTTCCTGTCTATGCTGTGTGCTAACAACAAAAGATACTTACCTTAGGTAAGAAGAAGAAATGCCCTTACAAAACAAGTTTTTCAAAGAAAAAGAAATCTTTTAACATGCAAAGATACAGATTTAGAGATAAGAAATAGATTTGCAAAAGCCTTGCTTTGGGGCACTTTGCACATTGGAAGCGAATGTTGGACTTAAGGGATGATGGAGAGAGCCCGCTTGGAAGCTGCAGAAATGTGGATATGGAAAAGAATGTTAAAAATCAGCTGGGTGGAAATTAAAATGATTGTTAAAGTTTTAAAAGAAGTGAATGGAAAGAGGGAATCGATAAATGTAATGGAAAAAAGGAAAGTAAAATTCTTATGTCATCTACTGAGACATAACATAGGGATAATGTTCGAAGGAAAAGTGTTGTGAAAGAAAGGAAGGGGAAGAACTAAGAAGAAATATATCGAAGATATACGGACAAGAATGGCAATGGATGAGTACTGACAACTCTAGAGAATGGCAGAATACAGGAGCTCTTGGATGCCGAGACAAGGCATAGCCTTTTGACAATGATGATGAACATGGATATGAATTTAATCCCATGTATTAGAATTTTAACATGTTATAAGATTAATTATTATTGTGGCTCACGAAATCTTTTACTTTACGAGATATTGGCCATTTGAAATTCAATGAAAGATCGTTTTTCTTAATGTTTATATTCCAGGTTCTATTTCCGAATACCTAATATGAATCTGAATTGATGATTAATGAAAACTTTGGAATTCGTGTTAATCAATGCAAACTGCACCAGAAAACAATACACATACAATAAACAATTGGCCCAGTAGAGCCTATTTGTTGTGCCTAGTGCAGATGAAACTTCGACAAAGTGACGAGTGCATTAGTTAATTAGTATTAGTATTAATTGTTAGTATTCGTAACAGGATTGGCAGTCATATTTACACTAAATAGTATTTTACGAATTATATTATTTCATAATATTACTAATTTATTAGTTCATTAAGATTGTTAGAGCCAAAACATAAATGTTTAGACATGAAGAGGACTAAGTAGTAAAAAAACTGCATATTAACGGATGGAAAGGCAAAAATTATTTTTTTTATATTCGTGAGTTTGTTTGTCTTGGTCGATGTCCAACTTTCGCTTCAACAAAGTACGGCAAATAAAGCTATCATAAAAGATGAGTGACTTTATTTGTCCAAGATCTTTTATTTTTCAAATTTTCTTTACGATTTTTTCATGCCAAGAAGCGTACCAAAGATAGAAATACGTACGAATACCGGCAGAAAATTGTTGGGTAGAATGTTTTCAGTTAGTTAACTTGAGAATATTTCATTGGATGGAAAAATCACCTGTAGATAATAAGTTGAAGTCATAGTATCACGAATTTTTCCTTTCGTAGACATGAGCTATCATCCTTTATATACATACATACATATACATTCATTCATACATATATCTATAAATGAAAAATATTTCTGGCTTCAATAAGTTTTCTTTTGCCATCCTAATGTTTGTTCTTATTATGGGAATTTCTATAATTTTATAGCCTAGTCAAATATTTACCTAATTTAAAATTAAATTGAAATCACAAACCAAATTTTGAAATACTACAAATAAAACTATTCGCATTCATAGTATACGTAGTTTAAACATACTATTAGCCGTTGATGCACTTTAAATATACTACTTCTTATTCATAATATTTTACTATTAAGATATAATTTATTTCTAGGTATATTTAGCTACATGGAAGAGACTGATATATCTCAACCTCCGTTTTAAGTTATGTTACAACGAAAAAAATTCGATGTACAAATTAATAATGTAAAGCAGTTGGTTAAATATCGTAAACATCTAGCATAAGTAAATACATAGTATTGCTATAGAATACCTAGTATTGCTATAGAATCTAAATTTCACCAGACAGTGGTGACAGACTAGCTTAATTTGGATTTCTAGTTTGAAAGATCTGAAATATAAAAATCAATGAAAAAAATCAGTAAATAGTCAACAAAACGCGATAAAGAATTAAATTAAAGCAGTAAAGGCAAAAAAATGATCTTGTTTGGTTGCGGGCCCTTTAAGATTTTATCCAAGTGATTCGGGAACTCCGGCAACAACAAATGTAGCAACCCCGAAGATGGTGTACCCGGGCCACCTCTTCTCCGCTCCTTCCAGCACCTGTTTCTTTTTCATCGCGGTGTGAGGTAATGTTGTAAATAAGAATGCGAAGATTCAAGATGGAGACACTCTTTACGAAGAGATTCCATTTGGCTAGCATGGGTTAGCGGGTTCTGCAGTTACTATTCCTCATTTTTGGAAACGTCTCATATTCTGGGTGCGATATGCGAATACGAATTTAGAAAAATAGACTTCCTTTTTAAGTGACTTGGAGACGCTAAATTTCTGCACGTATTGCAAGTTAGGATTAACCATACTAACCATAGGAACGCACAGAGCATTTTATTTGCGGAATACGACAATTTAACTAAAACAGGTCGATTTTATTTTTTAAATTAAGTCGTGTGGAAGTTACAAAAGATTTTTCTTCACCTTCACCAGCAATGAGGAACTTATAAACTAAAATGAATAAGATAAGCTTAGTTATGCAAGGATTTATTTATTTTTAGCATAAATTAAATCATCTAGGCGATTTCATCTTTAGTGTTATGTTTGGTTCAAATGCAAAATTGTTCACATATTGCAAGCTCAGAATTAACTATAGAGAGAAGGAGAAAAAGCTGCACATACTGTGTCAAAATAAAAGGAAAAAATAGATTGTGTAAAAAAACCTATTGACACGATAAATGTATGTAGATTATGTATAAGAGGCAACTTCTCTCTTAGCATTGGTAGTCATTATAGAGTCTAAGAGCGGATATTTGTAAGTCATTATATCTTGACGGAAATCCGTATAATAGGAAACAAGGAGGAATTTCGATGGGAAGATGCGCGACGTATTTTAATTAAAAGAACTTCCGGTGAAAAGCGGAACTAACGTAATCTCCTCAGGCGAAGGCAAACTTATTATCTCCGAGAGGTGATACTTTTAATTACCCGTTAAGGTGTTTACCAATATCCAAAATTAAACGAAAAGCATGGCTTAATCCCCGGTCCTCATGAGCGCCGTGATTGAACTAAGGCTTTTCTATTTTAAAGTTAAACTAAAGCGTAATTCCTGAGCTTTAGGCACAAATGTTTCTTTGATTTAAATTTATCTTTCTGACCTATTTTAGCTTTAAAAATATTTGGGGAAATTAAAAAAAAACAAGCTTCTTCCATGATGAGTAATTTTTAAATGATTAATTGTAGGTTAAATACCAAGGATACTTTTATAATACTCCTGAAACTTAAGAAATCGATTCAAATTTAAGTGTGGTATTACAAGCGCATATTTGCAAAAATGATATCTGTTGGTCTTCACTAATTTACGTTGGATCAATAAATCAATTTATTTTATACAATACCAGAAACAACTTCGAAATTCTAATCTTAGTAGAAGATAACTTTAGAGCTGACAAGAGCGTAATTGTGGTTGTAAATATTCGATACAAGTGCCTTTTTCCGAAAAATAACCGGTGGAAAATGTTTTCATTCTCTTTTTTCACTTAAAGAAACATTAATGCTTTAAACATATTTATATCTTAAAATACTTAAGAAAATCATATAAACGTTATATAATTAATATGTTCAATCCTCACTTGGTGGAACTCAGTATAAACCATCGTAAAGAAACACTTAGTAACTTCCACAATTTTATTTGAAACGACCGGTTTCGTCAACGAGTTGACATCATCAGGTACATGTATAGAAATTTACGGACATATATATGAGAGAGGAAAGGGGGGGTTAGGAGGATAGAGAAGAGGGGGAGTTAGAGGGAAACAAAGTAGCAGGTACGGAAAGGAGTGGGGAGGGTTTAGGAAACAAATAAAAAAGTACCTGCTACTTTGTTTCCCTCTAACTCCCCCTCTTCTCTATCCTCCTAACCCCCCCCTTTCCTCTCTCATATATATGTCCGTAAATTTCTATACATGTACCTGATGATGTCAACTCGTTGACGAAACCGGTCGTTTCAAATAAAATTGTGGAAGTTACTAAGTGTTTCTTTACGATGGTTCATATAAACGTTTCTCATTAATTGGCATCTCAAAATTTTTCCATTCTAAATTTTTATAATTTAACCTATATTTAACAATTTTGGTATTTCATATTTTTTCTCCAATACGTTATTATTATTACCATAATATATAAAGTAACAATTAGGTAACAGCCAGGTGGTAATTAGTCATATCACTTCCAACACAATATATACATTTCTACACTAAATGTTTATCCTATACAATAACAACAACCTCGCGGGTAAAGAACATCTCAATACAAATATACCGTACCATTATATCACTTTCGTAACGACTCAACTTAAAACCTGCTCCATTTACATATTTCAAAAGTATTATTTAAGGGAACCTTTTTCAAAAAATAGATTTGAATTGCGGGAAGGGGCTGACAATTTTATCAAGTAACAATTCCCCCTGTATTACAAATTATATTTACCGCTCTGATTCTTTTCAGTGTACTAATGTTTATCTGATCGTATTATTTTTCTCTCTATATTAATTTTTTCCACTCACATATATACATTTACTATCCACTTTTCCCTTTTTCACCCTGATTTCACAAAAAAGTATCCGCCTTGAACTCTTGCACAGTCACGCCTGTAAATGAAAAAGAAACTGCTCTCAGTGAACTTGGAGCTCTTCTCCACACGAGCAACACGTTTGCGAAAATCCCTTCTCCCGACGATAAGTCGCAAACAATCGTAAATTTGCAATAAAAGTTTTGCGGTGGGAACATCGAATTCGCAAAGTAGCGAGCGGGAGCCGCTTGTAGAAACCGCAGTCATTTCGCAGAGGCGTGGGCGGAATCATTAGCTTTGTGTGCCTTTTAAAGGAGTGCCCGTGTTAAGCGGCACCTTAAGCTGCTCGTCACTGCAGCGAGCCCATGAAACACTTTGGGTGCGAACGAATTCGTAATCCCACGCCAAATGAAAATGCTAATATTAAAGGAGACGGGAGGGTTTGCATCGAGTTCTTTTCTGAAAGCTGTATCTATTAACACTAGTAGGGCGGTTATAGTTATTGGACCGCTTTTTAGCGTTTTATTTCAATTTTTTTAAAGTAATATATATATTTCAATTTTTTAAATTCTTTGACTGCGTGTGATACCATGCAGAATTTAAAGTGAACGAACTTAAATTTTGCAAACACTTGTGTAGTATTTTTTTACATCATATTGTAATTAGGAGGATGGCCGGAGGTCATTAGACCACTTTCTCATTTGAAGACAAATAAATATTTACATTTTCTCAGATTTTTTAATAATTTTCCCGCAGATATTTATATGCGAATAATTTATTACATTTTCAACCATATAAATGATGTTACAAAGTAGCTTGAGTAAAATATGATTATAATCTCGCTCTGCTCAAGTCCTTTTGTAATAATATATTATATTATGATTTCAGAGTTTTATTTATCATTACCCATTATTTTAGCGTATAGTGTTCCATTCTACTATTCCTCTATTAAAAAATGAATAATCACAAACATCTGTTCTCTGTTTAAGGATAGCGACTCATTATTGTGGTCGTTTCTCCCGAGGTGATCCGGTTTCCTGAGTGTACTGTTTAATTCTTTCAACGAAGGCTTACCAGTTATTGTTTTGTATACGTTCACTAACCTTTCTACTTAACGTCTATATTCTAATTTTTCTCAATCAAGTCGTTCAACCATTGCAGTGACGCTATCCGTCTTCCGAAATCTACCCACCACGAATCTTACCGATCTGCTATGCATGTTTTATAATTTGTCATGTTTTGTATACTTCTACGATCATTCCTCATTAGTACTGTAAACCTTTATATGATGTTGAAACGGTAAGCGTTGCTTTATGGAGGCAACCAGCACTGAAGGGATTTTATCCTCGTTTATGACACCGCTATCTTTCAAATTGTATTTGACATATTATCGAACCTTATACGTTGAAAAATTCAGACTATAGTACAGAATTTAAATTTCAAGACGAATTAAAAACGTACGATGCTCCGTCTATAAAAGAGCTGGCAAAAAACTATCAGAAGGTGGATATTTCCGTGCTTGTTCATAAGGAGGAGCCAAAAATCCGTTTTGTTGGATGACGAAACTCAACAAAATTAGCAATGCAGGTGTGATACTTATCCCTTCAAGTATATAAATCAGCTTGTATTAGATTCGAATTTATGGTTTATAACTCTTATGGTATTTAATAACTCTCTTTGAAGAGTCTTTGTTTACTTTTTTTACAAAATTTCCCACATTTTCCCACATATCGATTAAAGATTATTTAAAATTTAGGTGTTAGAAAAGATAAATTACTTTCTCAATCGCAACGTCTTGGCTTCAAAAGTTTATTGATCAGAAATTACAAAAAAACGCAAAATTCAACCAAAGAATTTCGAGAAATATAACGAAAAGTGGAAATAAATTAAATAATTGTTCTCAAGTCATCGCAATTTAAATTGGACGAGGAATGGCTGCTATCTGTGGGATCAGAAGAAGGATAATAGCATTAATTCTGATATTCGAAATCAAGATGTTTGTTAGATAGTTTAATAGCCAATCCAACTCACACAAAGTGTTTTCTCGCATATTGAGGTAGCCTCTGCTGGAGGAAACGGAGAGAATAACCTGGTTACTCATACGGTTGAGTTTGGATGGAGCCTTAGAAAAACGGGTTTTTATAATTAAATCTTCTTTTGTGAATAGCAAGTAGGAATACAATTCACCTGAATAAATTATTTTTTTATAAGTTATTCTCTAATAATAGTTTAAGTGATATACTTAAATTTGGGAGACGGCTGTTAACGACTATACTGCTGACAGTACTATTACAGGTGAAATATATTGATGATTGATTTTATCTTTAATAACTCATGATTTTTGAAAACTGTACAGAGGAGAGGATTTTTGAGAAGAGGATCACGGCCGATGTCTTAAAATGCCACGGCAAACTCTAATGATACCTTCGTGGTATCTTAAATCAGCCTTTGCTATATTAATTCAAACGCCAAGTACTCACTTCATACTTTCCGTATGTTTTACCACTTCTAGTTCTCCGGTATATCACCGTTGTTGCTTTGGATGCATCTTTTTCAAAACTAAATCACCATCAACGAAAGCATTATATTAAGAACTAGAAAATAAAATTAACTAAAGCCTTAAGATTTTATTTATAAACAGTGTTCAATATCGATATGGTAAACTTCAGGGATATTGTTTAGATATCCGATATTACATATTTTATTTTAGATATTATATGAAAACAAGTATTACCTTCCGTTATACGGATCACATCTTATCAAAAATATGACGAATGCGGCTATTTGTACCAATATGTACACTGGATAGGCGATTATAAGAAAGAACAACATCTTTCTGATGGCTTTTTTCAACACGAAATGGTTGTTAGGGTTAGAGAATCGGTGGTTACTAAGGCCGAGAGTTGTTGTTAAGGATTTGTTTATTTTCTTTCCGGTAGCGTAATGGTTATTGACCTTAATAATTAGATTATAACATATCTATTTGTGGTCGCCTATATGTATATATTTATTAATTATTTATTTGATTAATAAACCGTTTTCGTTATTATTTTATGAATCCTCATCCGTGTATTCCTTTGGGATAATTGTTGTCAGGTCTAGCATCGAACTTAGATCTATTACTTGATATACTATTGTTTATCACGATACCGATTCACTGCTTTAATTAAATCTAGAGTTTCAAGTGGATATTAGTCATTGATATAAGTGTTTGTTTCTCGCAATATGCGATAAAACCTATAAATAACGCGAATTTTGATCGATTTAGCAAAATAACGCTAATTTCGGCAGTTTTTATAAGAAGCACGGATTTTGGTGATTTTCGCTTCATTTATCGTTTTTCAGAGAGGGAAATATAATTTTGGTATGATTTAATTAATGTACTATATATAATGGTATTATTTACACATTTATTGCCACATTTTTAATCACTCGTGACATCTTTTCTTACGCGAATTCAGCTTGATTCTTTTGCAATAAATTCACAAAACTTAAAATCTGTCTCGAATACATGTTCAGCAAGGTGCTGGCTATCGGCAGTTTTTCAACGATTACTCTCACGTTTACAACAATGTATGTATGTACGAGCGATACATTGCAGATAGACGCGCTATCAGCTTATCAGAAAATGGACTGATAATTTAGGAAACATAATAAAAACACAAAACACAACAATTTGGTTTTCAAATCAACAAATTTCAGAAAAAAAAATAAAAACATTTTCAAACACCTCAGCTAATGACTTATCTCCTTAATGCAACTAGAACACTTTCGTCCTAATTTATTACCCGCAGAGGGAATGCCCAACTCACCGCTGAAGTGTTGGCAGTCTTGTGCAAGCAAACGAAACTCGGTAATTTTTATACGAGGGAAAAAATTCTCGGCGAAATTGTGATTCGTACATTCTTCCGTTTGGAGCGCTCAAAGAAGATTATTTTTTCTCTTGTGATTCCCGCGCCCAAGGGTGTGCTATTCTTCCACCGCCTGCCGCTTCGATAGGCGGGCCGAGGATAATAAGGCGGAGTGACCTTTGAACTTTAGTTCTGCGGTCGCTCCTATACCTTTCGCTCGCCCTATCGGTTTAACGAGAAATCGGTCTGGTTCAACCTCTGCTTCCCTGAATAGCACGTGGCCACATACGCTTCCGAGTGTTTTTCATGTGCAAAGCCGTCTCTTGGCGATCAAAGATGAAGGCACGCTTAAAAGTGAAATTGGTAGTAGCATAATTAATGCAAACGATATTAAAACATGAATTGTTTCACCACTGAATGGTGATTTACTCTTTCGTATATGCAATTCCTTCCATCGAATCACTAAAATCATTTTTCAGAGTATGTCTATGTAAGAATCCTGCTAGTTTCCTTTCAGTGGTTGGCAGGGCGTGCAAGCACATTGAATCTTTTTTCCCTATCGATTGCTTTCACGTGTCTTTCTCGAAAAAAATGAAATCATGAATCGATTTGTTCTAGTATCTATTTCCCTAATATTCCTCGCAGGCTTTCATAACAGGGAGGTCGCATTATATCGGTTACATCCTCTGAGAACGTACTTCTATGAACTTATTTAGTAAATTTATACTTTGAATTAGTCTTCTATCTTCTAATGATTCCAATCCCGCGTCCTGTAACATCTGAGTTACACTCGCTCTTTTATCGTAGCAATTATTTACAAATCGTATCGCCTTTCGTTGTATACTTTTTCTAAATCCCGAATGTGACTTTTGTCGGCAGGGTCCCATACACTACACTCAATAAGAGGCCTAACTAACGCTAAGTAACATCGCTCACTCACTTTTCCTTCGCTCCTATCGATTCTTCTATTAACAATGCCGAGTTTTTTAAGCACTTTTTCACATATATTACGGATGTGGGTACTTCATGATAAATTATTCGTGAAAATTACTTCAAGATGTTTCACCGATTCTACTGTAATTAAGTTTATCCCACGGAGGATGTCCGAATAATCATTTACTATAGATTTTCTTTCAAGGAAGTTAGGTAACTACTATTAACACTTCTCTAAATTTTTCTCTAATTGCCAATCATCTCACCATCTCATAATTCTATCTATGTCGCTCGAAATCGTTAATATCAAAAATAAGAGTATATACATGAACGCTTATTGGAAAAATATGCTCTCTAAATCTTCGCGATCGATTCTTAAATCGATTCCGCTACGTTAAGGAGGGTTCGCAGATTCACATCCAGGCTAACAAATTAGCAATCTGTTGAATTAAAAGTTATTTCAGACGTTTGATACAGAAGTATAGGTCACTAGGACGCTCGTCCTGCATTCACATTTGAGGCATTACATGCATATGGTATATTTCTGAAATTAGTGTAAAAAAGATGCTTCGTAAAATTTTGCAGTATTTCCTTGAAATAAATCACAACAGAATATGGAAACTAATACAAAGAATGTGACTTGACGCTTTCCCGGTGAGTAGTCTGTGGAAGAAAGCCTTCACATGCTGCTAACCGGAATTCTTGGTGGAATATCGACGTTTCGGCTGCTGTCACTGAAGCCATGCTCAAGGTTGGGAGACGAAGGAAGATTTTGGTTCGGTTTATAAATACATACATGAAAAATAAAACTGCTTATTTTTTATCTCCTTTAAATTGTCCCATAAAATGTATGGATTTAGGTGCGTTATAAGTGTAATACGTGTCTTTTCCCTAGACGTTGAACCGTTAAGGTTTCGCCGTTTATTATATTCTCAGTAATGCCTCTCTACGGAATCTTTCCCAAATCTTTCTGCAGCCGTGGACTTCCCTCGGTAAGAGGGCCGAGCGACTGCTTATAGAAGGTCACCTTAAGGTTGGAGAGCGCCGAAATTTAGTGGGCCAAGGGGGTGAGAGAGGGCGCATTTAAAGGGTTTGAAGGGGCAAAGGGCTGAAATGGGTTTTTCTACATCACTCATCACGCAAAGGTCAACTGGTGAAGGAATTAATGAAGGAGTGGGCAAAGGGAAGGGAGGCAGAGGAAAGTGGTTGTAAAGACGGAAAGCATAAACGGAGAGGTTAAAAGGAATGGGAGAGGGAAAGTGGAGGAAGAGTTTGTATAGAAGAGTATAGGGAGTATGGAGGTGAAAGCTTTGCTCAGCCAGGGTATTGGCTCAGAGGAGGGCTGTCAAACATATCACTGCTGTGGGCCATTTAGTACCAAATTAAATTTACGCCGGACTCTATATGAAGTTATGATTAAATTATACAGAATCAGGCGTAACTTTGTGGTAATTATTAACATACAAGAACTCCATAGGAAAGGGTTTACTAAACCACACATTATTATGAATAAATATAATACTATTCTTGTATAGTAATCACCGATGTGTATATACTTATAAATTTATATATTTATATATCCGATGTCAGTTACTCTCGTAGGAAATGCAAGGGTAAAATTAAAAATTTCGAAACCGCAGAGTATTATAAAGATTGACCATGCTTGGGTGACCATCAGGTGACACCTCAAGGAAGTACAGCCAAATTTGTTTGTATTAATATATATTTATTAATAATACTATGTGGTTTAGAAACATTTTCCTATGAAGTTCTTGAAGTTATGATGTCTCTTATGCTGCTTCTCACTACGTGATGCACAAAATTATATTATTTCAGACGCAAAGAAGAACACATCGTGAAGGAACTGAAAAATTACAGTCATTTTCATTCAACGTAAAATTCGTATTAGTGACCTGAAGAGAACTTAACAGGAAAACAAGAAAAAATCGATCAATATTTAAATTAGTTGTGATAGTTTAAACATTGGTGGCGTACATAGTAACAAGGTGGAGAAATAAAAATAATGAATACCAAGCATTGGGAGAGGGAATTAAAAGCATTCTAATCAAGGTTTAAAGGGTTAAGGGTTATTAAAAAAGTCAACCATAATGATAATACCATCAAATTGATTTACTACCGATCGCTCTCAACCACATTCTGTAATCAATCGAGTACCCATAACCAATAGAGGAGATTTATAGTCAATTAATGTTTCCATTTGAATGAAAATAGGAAATTGCCATTATTAATTATAAAGAAATTTCCGAAAAGTTATAGCTATAACCCAAACTGAACACAGCACTTATGATTGCATTTTATGAACACATTCTACATAATAAAGAGATTTTTGGGCTCAACACAATGGTGGCTCAAATATTCTACAATACGGAACATGTATCGGCGAATACAAAATTCAATAGTGGCATTTCAATGACTAATATCCACTTGAAACACAAGATTCAATTAAGGTGGTGCCTCGGTATCGATATAAACAATTGTATCTCAAGTAATAGATCTAAGTTCGATGTTAGACCGGTCTACAATTATCCCACAAGGATTACACGGATGAGGAATCATAAAGTAATAACGAAAACCATTTATTAAATAAATAATTAATAAATATATACACATATATGCGACCACAAAAAGATATGTTAAAATCTGATCATTGACATCAATGACCAATAGGCTACCGGAAAGAAAATAAACAGATCCCTAGCAACAACTCTCGGCCTTAGTAACCACCGATTCTCTAACCCTAACAACCATTTCGTGTTGAAAAAAGCCATCAGAAAGATGTTGTTCCTTCTTATAATCGCCTATCCAGTGTACATATTGGTACAAATAGCCGCATTCGTCATATTTTTAATGAGATGTGATCCGGATAACGGAAGGTAATACATGTTTCCATATAATATCTAAAATAAAATATGTAATATCGGATATCTAAACTAGATCCCTGAGGTTTATCATATCGATATTGATCACTGTTTATAAATAACAACTTAAGGCTTTAGTTAATTTTATTTTCTTGTTCCAAATATAATGCTTTCGTTGATGGTGATTTAGTTTTGAAAAAGATGCATCCAAAGCAACGACGGTGATATACCGGAAAACTAGAAGTGGTAAACCATACGGAAAGTATGAAGTGAGTACTTGGCGTTTGAATTAATACAGCAAAGGCTTATTTAAGATACCACTAAGGTATCAGTAGAGTTTGACGTGGCATTTTAAGACATCGGCCGTGATCCTCTTCTCAAAATAAGATTTCCTCTGTACAGTTTTCAAAAAAAATGAATCATGAGTTATCAAATATCAGAGCCAGATTAAATCAATCGTCAATATATTTCACCTGCAATAGCACTTGCAGCAGTATGTTCATTAACAGCCGTGCTCCGAATTTTCTTTTCTTACTAAAACTATAATGATTATGGTGACTTACACTACTGAGTACAAATATTAACCATCTCATCTGATTTGAATTAATTTTATCAAATAATGTTTTCCAGGTGAGCTTTATTCCTACTTGCTAATCACAAAAGAAGAATGCATTATAAAAACCTGTTTTTGTAAGGCTCCATCCGAACTCAACCATATGAGTAACCAGGATATTCTCTCCGTTTCCTCCAGCAGAGGCTACCTCAATATGCGAGGAAACACTTAGTGTCAGTTGGATTGGCTATTAAACCATCTAACAAATATCTTGATTTCGAAAATCTGAATTAATGCTATTATCCTTCTTCTGATCCCACAGATAGCAGCAATTCCTCGTCTAATTTAAATTAAGATTACTTGAGTATAATTAATTAATTTATTTCCACTTTTTGTTGTATTTCTCAAAATTCTTTCGCTGCATTTTGCGTTTTCTTTTTAATTTCTGTTCAATAAACTTTTGAAACCAATACGTTGCAATTGAGAAAGTAATTTATCTTTTCTAACACCTAAATTTTAAATAAGCTTTAATCGATATAACCTCAATGTGGGAAATTTTGTTAAAAAAGTAAGCAAAGACCCTTGAAAGAGAGTTATTAAATACCATAAGGGTTATCAACCTTAAGTTCGAATCCAATACAAGCTGATTTATTTATTTGAAGGGATAAGTATCATACTTCCATTGCCAATTTTTTTGAGTTTCGTCATCCAACAAATCTAATTTTTGGCTCCTGCTTATAAACAAGCACGGAAATATCCACCTTCGGATGGTATTTTTTGCCAAATTTTTTTAAAAGGGAGCAGCATATCTTTTTAGTTCGTTTGGAAATTTTAAATCTATACTATAGTCTATATTTTTCAACTTATAAGGTTCGATAATATGTCAAATACAATTTGAAAAGATAGCGGTGTCATAAACGAGGCTAAAATTCCTTCAGTGCTGGTTGCCTCCATAAAGCAACGCTTACCTTTTTATCATCATAGTAGGGTTTATAGGATTAATGAGGAAAGATCGTACAAGTATACAAAAGATGCCAAATTAGTTAAAACATGCAGAGGAGAGCGGCAAGATTCGTGTTGAGTGGATATGGGAGGACGGATAGCGTCACTGCAATGGTTGAACAACTTGGTTGGGAAAAATTAGAATTCAGACAAATAAAAAGATTTGGGAATATATAGAAAACTATTACTGGACTTTGTTGAAATAATTAAGCAATAGACTCAAGGAACCGGATTACCTTGGGAGAATTGACCACAATCATAAAGCCGCTACTCTTGAACAGAGACCAGATGTTTTTAAGCATTCATTTTTTAATTGGGGAATTAGAGAATGGAACATTTTACCTGGAGAAGTTTAGAACCCTTTTCCCTTCTTACAATGTATTCGCCAATAAAACTAATAGGGTCTAGTGATTTTTTAGTTAGATTGTTGATATTTTTTAAATAATATTGTATTTTATTAAATGCTGTAATTTTGAAATATTGTATGAATTTAGTAAATTTAGAAATATTTCTGTAATTTGGTAATAGAATGTAAGACCTTCGGGAGAATTTGGGGGGTTTTCCTCTCGACTAGGGTTAATACAGGAGGATTATCTTTCCCTCCCCACACACAAATGACTATCACCTGGCCTGGTGCCTCAATGTGGTACTCACGAATAAATAAACCAAGCATAGTTACGCGAATTTAAGCAAGGATTGTCATCCAGAAAATCGGGCGGCTTCGCTCCAAAGGATGCCTTATAGGTTGGTCTTTGCTCCACTGTATCAAAATAGGTCGCATGGTCCTTTAATTTCCATTAATTAGCGCGTCTATTCGCCTCGTGAGGTAACTAATAATTACACTGCTAATCATTCTCGTCCAGCCTTCAAAATTAAGAGAAGCGGCTAAGGACATAAACTTGTTCTTACTTCCCTGTCTCCCATTCCTCTGAACATAACTCTAAAGGCGATAAGAATCTTCATTTATCGATAATACGGCCCACGTTTATCGTATCATAATCTTATAGATTGATAAGTAGCAAATTTTATAAAGCAGGTGCATCTGATACGCTGGAAATCAAGCATTGAAATCTGCTACCGAAGTATTTTATCAAGAATTTATTACTTTCGTTACAAGTTTATGCGTGTTGAATGAGTATAGTTGGAATGATAGAAGGTAACTTAAACTCAGCACATGAAAGTTTGCAGCGTAACCCAAGTTGTATGAGAAGTGAAGAATTGTGACTTAGTTGGGATTCGAATCTAGGTCTCCTACTTTCCGGACAAGCATTCTAAAAGAATACTTAATATTAATTTATTACTTAATATTAAAAAAATAAATCAATATTAATATATTTATCTTGATATTTAGAATGCCTACCCGGAAAGTGGGAGACCTGGGTTCGAGTCCCAGCCAGGTCACTATGTTTCACTTCTCGTAAACTTGGAGTATTTTTTCTTTTTGTTTGTTAGTAAGTAAGTTTGGTTGTACTTTGTGGAACTCTCTCATAGAATCAGTAAAACCAAACTTTGTTTATACTGTATTAGTGAGCTGTTGATTGCCGAAACCGGTTTATTATGAATCAAATTGTTGTAAATATGTTACTTTACACTTTAAGTTTACACGTGTATCTATGTACATAGTTTAAGTGATACATCAAAACTTTTATTTCAAACTATGCTTATTCAGTAATAACGATTTCCTAACTGGATAACTCCTCAGGTTGTATAAATCAAATTCACGCATTCACTCTGCTTTTGCGATAATTTATTCAACCATAAATATCCATAAGACTATGTGAACTCCGAATGTTATAGAATCAATATTAGAGATGCGAAGTAAACTTTATCTCTGCGAGGATGCTGTTAGTGAGAATCCAAAATTCGTCCAATTTAGAGCTTTCAAAAAGAATTGGAAGACCTTTTCACAGGGTTGTGACCGCTGCACGGTATTTTTTGTAAATAAAACGGGCCTAAAAAGTGCCATATTGCACCTGAAAATGATGGTTGTAGAGCTAACTCGTGGCAGAGAAGGAAAAGAAAAAAGAAGAGAGATGGAAAAGGAATATGGCTTGAGGACGAATGGGAAGGGCTCGTGGAAATGGAGGAGTGAGTTAAAAGAAGAGGGAAAAGAAATAAGGACGAAAGGAGTTAATTGATGCGTAAGGTGAATAAGAATTGAAAACATTAAGGCTCAAAAAACATAAAGTTTTTGTTTCCGGGATAGGAATTGTATGGTTTAGCATTCAAATTTTCTCCCATACTTACTTCAATTAGCATTAGGTGGACATTTTTTCGATTGCCACATAGGTGGTCCACCGCGAAGCAATCCCTAGAAAAGTACTCGCTTATTGATATCTAATCTTGTAAAATAGTTTGAGTAATGTTCTAGTGTGATTTTCTGATGTTATCAATAAGAGTTTACGTAAACGTTTTCCCATGTAAAAACTTAAACCGACCTACTTACACTCAAACGTAATTCTCTTTGGGATAAGCATGTTATTTACGCAGTTTATCTTTTGCATGTTATCTCATACTCTCCTATACTTGCACGCTGTTTCTCTCGCATAATTTAACCCCATGAAGATATATTGCACCGTAAAAGATTGTTTTCTATAGGTTTCTATTTTGATGAACGCTTTACGTCTTTTGTTGTTGGCAAAAATAGGTGATCGTGAGATTATGGGGACAAAAGAGGAGAAAGGTGAAGGTCATGATTCCTAATTTTAGCTCTCTTGAGTAAAAATCGATCGAGTATTCTTTCTTTTATCGCTCTTACAGTGAGAATATTTACTCGGTGGTAAACAAGCAAGTTTTTCCTTTTATTTGGTGCTCCCGGTTCATGATCAAGAATAGGCAGTACACACTTTTTATATTAAAGAATTTATGTTTGAGTACTCGGAAACATGAGAAGTATTTCGTTGCATATTTGGTTGCTCATAACTAATTGGGATGGAAGCAATTATTATTTCGATGCATTGAGTTTGAATTTGAATTAATTTAACATTTCAATGAATTTAGTTTAGTATACGATGGAATTCTATTCAGTTACACATTTTTTAATATTATATAAATTCAGAGGTTATGTTGAAACCCAAAAGTGGGTAACTTGAGTTCTGTTGCATATATACTATTTCAAGAAAATATATTTTTATCAGAGAAAGTTGATGAAACGAAATATAAATAATGAAAACTCAGATTTCCATTATGTTTAAAAATAGAATGTTTCTCGTTCAGCCGTTCGATACCAATTCATTTCCCTGAATGTTATCCTATATGTTTGATATGAGTTCATTTTTTGGCGTTGAGTTTCCTTCCTTCTTGATTACAGCGACCTACTTTCCATGATTAATTCACTAAGGAAATATGAATTTCCGTGAGATTCACGCTGCGCGAAAATTGATGCGCGAAAATTTGAAAATTTCATCTGCTTCCTTCAATTTTTCATGCATGAGGAAATCTTTACTGTATCGGCCTTCACATTGGATAGGATGGATTGCCTATCAACCTACGACAGCTATCTATTACCTCCACCCTGTTTATAGATTCTCGCCTTTTAGATCGTGGATAACAAGGGCGGCAAGGCCTTGCAGTTCGTTGACTTTGAGACGTTATTCAACTTTAATCATCTCGTGATGAGCTCGTTGTCGATCGAATCTCTTCTAATTTTCAGTTAGCAAATTAGCAGCTTTGTAGGCGCAAGGTGATTTAACATTTCAATTTGCAGCTCCACCAAAATTATGAGTCGAAAATAGGTCGGCTGTAAATAGCAGAATTTCGTGGAAAGGTTTTATGAAACATTTTCCTGCGTTTAGCATCATCCTCCTCTTAGTCTCGTTTATTCAAATTATACCTCTAATTTTGAATGCAGGTGAACATTTTATGTTACATGATTTGGAATCGTTCATTATTTTCTCGATAGTCTGTTAGTCACGCTAAGTACAAATTTACACCAGAAATTATTATTTTCCCAAGATTTGAATGTATTTTTTTCATTCAAAAAGTTGTATTCATTTAATCGTCAGTATTAGCTCTCTCATAATATCGTTTCATTATCTCCATCTACGTATCAATTACTCAAATTTTCATTCACTTTATAACAGAATTTTATTACATTGCTTACTGTTAAATACAGTGGATTCTTGACTCTCCAGCCTAACTTGACGGTCGGATGGGCTGTATAGGTCTGAGTTATATAAATTTACTTCTTGATCCATCCATACCATTAAAAATACTCTTTTTCATACGTAAAACCGATCTCATTAAGATTTTCTTACAAATTAGTACTGGACAGTACTCTGTAATTGTTTATATTCTGTACTGTAAGTTTAAATATAAATTTGAAAAAATCAAAGTATTGTAACATTTTAAGATAAATTCTAACTCAGTTTTTATACATAACTTAATTGCTGGGATCATAAAATAATATAAACAGTACGGTATGAATTCACATACGTTTGAAATGAATAAAGTATCAACGTAAGAGGTGAACTTATTGTTAATGGTTTCAAAACTTATATAAATTTTGAAATAAGTCCATGGTACATTGGAGCATTGTATTATAAATGAGAAAAGGAATATTTAATATAAGAAAACGTAAAACTTTAATCAAGTATTACTTATATTGATAAACTCTCTTTCGAGAGCCTATAATTATACTTTTTAGACTTTTAGTGGTAGGTGATAATTTTTCTGCAATTTAGAGGCAAACAATTGTTTTGTTGTCTTCTCGCCTTTATAGGATGTATCTCAATTTGTTTTTACATGCATCTACTTATGATAGTTATTTCTTGTCTATTTCAGATGATATCTTTCTCTTCCTTGAACGATGTCACGGCATTTTTGGGGTAAATGACCCTCCCTTCTCCTGTCTCAAAGTGTTGCATATCCCCTCCGTTACGTCACAAATATCTCACTTGGCCCCTCAAGGCTTTAATTTTGTGTGCATTAATTTACAGCTATCAACACAATTACCACTTTGATTTCCACAGCTTTTCCTTCGTCCATGAATTTACTGGAGGCTTCCAGTTAAACGTATTGTTACTGACTTTACAACAATTTTAATATAATTTAATGGTTCTCTCAAAGGAAGTTTTTCCTCTTGTAAGGATTGGCATATTTATATACTGTGAAGTAATATTTAAATCAAGTTATCCCAAAACCGGTACTTTTCCAAAAAAAAGAGGGCTGTTTCGCTGTTTTTAAGTTAATAGCAATGAAAAACACCAACATACATCTATGCAATTTCATCCAGAGTTGAATGTTTTTTGCTCCAGCGAAATGAAAGTTTAAAATTTTCTGAACATTCATTAAATTGTAGTTAATTGGCGTAAATATTTATATAAAACTTAAGAAATGACTCCTAGCCGTAAGTATTTTGCAACCTAATGGGAAGAAGGGTTAAAGGACAGTTTGCCTCAAAAATTCGAATTGTCAAACTAATATGACCAAGTCAAATTGAGTAAAATTCCCCGTGCCCCAACGAACTTAACGTAAGTCCGCAGGCAAAGTGTAAATCCCGAAATAAAACCAATCACACCCATTAAGAAGAATACATAGAAGGGTTAAAGGACAGACAAACAGTCCTTTAACCCTTCTTCCCATTAGGTTGCAAAATACTTACGGCTAGGAGTCATTTCTTAAGTTTTCTATTTAGAAACAGCCGTGTTCCCCTCCACTATCTTTAGTAAATATTTATGTTGATGAGTCCTAGAATTTTTGTTCTATAAAGTAATTGATTCTACCATTGTATTTGGAATTTTATTTAAAAAAAGTCGATGATCCGAAAATATTTGAGTGGTAGGTGAGGCGTACTGCGAGGAAATTGAGATTTCATAACCATCCAGGTATCCATTTCATCGAATTCGAGATATGTTTGCTAGAATAATACCATATGAGTTCTTCAGATCCTATTTCCTGATATACTGAGCGGAAGCATGTTAGTTGCGAGTAAGAGGAGTGCATTCGTACTGAGATTAATTACCAGAGAAGGCCACGGAGTGAGTGTGAATTCCGTGCAGTGATAAGTATTCATCTGTATTTCACCGTAACGTTGCGCATGTTCCTAATGAAAGGCGCGTTTTCGTGGACGGTGAATTATTCTCGAATTTAATCAGCGATTATCAAGTGCTTCCTTGAAAACGGAACACTTTGAAGGCGGCGGATTCTTAAAAAGTTTTATTTTTGAGGATTCTCTTTTACAACCTTCAAATTTGTTTATTGCGTTTTCAAAGATCGACAACTTAATAGAGTTAAGAGAATGGTATAGTATTACAAACTTAACAATGTGAAACTCACGTAATCACTCAACCCAGTGATTCCAATCAGTTTTCCTGATTGTTAGTAATTTTTTGGTCACGTGGTTATTGATTCTCGTAGATGGTGGTCGAGGAACGGCAATGTGGAATCCAAAGGGTAATAATAATGTAGATATGCTGGTAACACATTTCTGTACGTAAATTAAAACTTTTTCGCTTTCTCTAATAAGCGATGCTTGCAATGTCATGACGTGTTCGCTGTTGTAAGACCTATAGTTAATTGGGAAGAATATCTCTAAATAAATGAGTATAGGAATTATGGAAATGTCAATTTTATTATCGATTATGTTATAAATATTTGTGTGCTCCTATCGAGATTCTTCCTTTGCTGAATTTTCTTAATGATTATTGTCCGAAACGATGACGTTGTTATGTATTTTTGCATTAAATTGAAATTAATTTAAGTTAAGGCGAAATTTTTTGACCTTTCCCAGTGGGCTGCTTTCTTTTCTCGATAAAATTTTATTCTTATTGACATTATTGTATAGGACGTACTTCTTCGTAACTTTTGAAGGAAATATAAATTCAATTCAAAATAATATCACCAGATGAACAAATATGAAAAATATTATAGATTCTTATAAATCAATTATTAGCTGATTTTATATAAAATGCGCAATTTTTGGCTTTTTTTTACAAAAAAATTACCGAGATCTAATTACCGACGGAAGCTTTTCGTACAATTTAGAGTTTTTACAAGAAGTAAATGGAATTTTAGTTTCAATAAATAACGAACGCGATCTCCGAGAATTATCGACAAAACGTTTCAAGGAAGAGATCGCAAATACAGACGGTTATATGTGGTAATTCCTTCTGCAGTCTATTAAATAAGCCAATAGAGTAGCATATAGGCTAAGCCAGTTTATTTAGAAACCAATTTTTTTGGTCCATTTTTGGGAATGGTGCGATTTTTTTCATTACCTTTTAGGCAGCTTCTCAAGGATTTTTGGTGTTACAGGGTCCAAATCTGATTCGGGGGTATCTGATTCAGACCCCCCCGGATTTTTGAACTAAAAACGCAGCATAGGGCCCAAAAATGCACCAAAATATTTTGGGTTGTAACGAATTTGGATGTAAAATTTCCCGCTAAATCTGAATCTGCAATAAAAATATAGGTTAGAATTTGAAATTTCAAAGTTGGGGCTCATATAAGGCCCCATCGGGCCCGAAATTTGATGAGCCCATTCGATACCCCGGGCAAAATTACTAAAGACTCCAGTATCAGAATTCCGATTTTCTACCCGTGCGCGAAATAAATTCGCCGTTTCCAGACTTTTGAACCACCCTGTATATACTGTCGTTATTTTTACGTTTTCTCATTATTAAATAGTATTCTCAGAAACATACCTTCGCATCGCGAATTCCCTTTGTTTTCCAACGCTCGCTCTATGCTTTATCCAACTCCGCAAATTCTAGTCCGGAATACCTGTTTGCCCATATTTGCTCCGAGGATCGATGCTCGCTAATCTCATTCGTCCCTCACGACCTTGTATTCCGCCTCTTATCATAAGAGCCGAGTGCGCGCGAGAGTAATAAAATTTTCCCGAAAATTCGATCAATTCCGATACTTCGGAAGCGAAAACCGAATCTCGCGAGCGATTTGATTTGTACATTTCTTTCGGGATGTATTTTTTACTGCCTCGGGAAGCTGCAAATGCGGAGGCATATTGGGAGTTATGCAGATGCGTGGATTGAAAGGAAAGTTGGACACGTGTGAGTAACGGCGCCTTACTTTCCTCGACTCCCATCTCTGCTTTTTGGAAACAATAAGTGAAAAAGAAGTTTTCCATACGTCCTCTTTGATATTATTCGAAATGAATCCTCTACGGCGTTATTTGGAGTTTGTCTGCTATTGCAGAAATTATCCATGACTTCTTTAAATTTAAGATTTGATATTTTTCTCAAAATTGATTGATTAACCTCTTAGCTCCTTCAGACGTAATATTACGTCTGTCGTCATTAATCATCTTAGAGGAGCTTTATTTTCGTTTAATATTATAAAATAGACATATATTATCATTAAAGAGGAATTTATTTTTTGTATATATTTGTGTTTTGTATTTTTGGTTAAGTATATTACATCAACTTCTAGGCATTTACCCCAATTTTTTCACCCGTCGTCATTTTTAAAACAGCTAATACTCTCTACCGATCTGACATTATATTTTATTTTTTCCCTCAGTTACTCGTTGTATCATTGGCACATCATAAAAAGTACATGCTTTTTGGTTTAGAGAAATCAAAACTTAGCAAAAAATGTAGCAAGTGGAGCGTAGACTATGAAAAATTCGTACTACATTTCATTTTGCAGGTTACAAAATATATGTCAAAAGTAATATTGAGAACGATAATGAAATTTGGGTCAATATCTTCAACGGAACTTTGGTCATTGTTTTTTATTTCTTAGAGCAGAAATCCGAGGTGACGAAGCAGTGGTCGCGAATAAACCTTAGCGGAGTTTGAGAGGTTATTTTATTTATTTTTATATATTTTTTATTAAAAAATCTCCCACATACAGCGAAACGAAACTTTACAGTAGGATAACAACAGTTAACATAGACGAACACATATGACCATTCCCTAACCAGAAAAAGCTGAAGAGCAGGGAAACGAACCCGGGACCATGGCGTTGGAGCATTATCATGTAGGTATGCCAAAAACTCAACCACCGCGGCCGGTTAGCATTATTTAAAGGATGGGTGCTTTTGAAATGAACATATACCGAACAATTAGTCACTTTATTCTCGTCTCAGTGATGGAAATCTTTGTGGATATCCGCAAATATTCGTATATTGTATCCGAAGGACTCAGACAGCAATTAGACATGATTTAGATTTATTAAATGTATTATAAAAACGTTGAAACAGAGCTGTAGCTATTTCATTTATGAAAAGAAAGAGCCATATCCTCCTAATTTTAGCAGAACTACAGTTAAAGCTATACGGTGTTATAATAATTTTGAATATGCATATTCAATGGGAGAACGGGAATAAAAAAACTGTAATTGGACTCAGACTTAAACTTGAATCACTCAATTACATCTGCATGTACAGCTGTGGTAAAGAGTACTTGTAATTTTATTCTTATCATCTTTTTGGAATTCCCTTTACACGCGAGTTTCTCTCTATAGTAATACAAAACAGAAATAATTGTCAAAAGGTAGCCTTTGCTAAAAATTTAAATTCAATAAAAATAATAACATATAAATAAACTGTTTAGCAATTATTTAAATTAATTTCTCCTGAATTTTCAATTTTCTGCAAGAAATGCCTTTCCTTCCATCAAAAATTATTAAATTCCGTTTGTTAAAATACGGTAATATTCTAGCAGTTTTGGGCGGCGAAATGATCGAATTTTATTCTTCGCATTTCTGTGCAGCTTTAGATGAAACCCGCAACCGATCTCAATTTAGATCGTCAAATAAAATAATGTCGCATTTCAATGAGTTTTCAACTGAGTAGATCCTTATTTGCGCGGTATGCTGAATTCGAGTTCGCTACCTAAATTAACGCCACGAGCGTGGGCTTGTGAAAACGTTTTCAAAAGCGTACGAGGTTTTGGTTATGTGATGAATTGCGCCCGTAACCCTCACCGTGACAGAAAGTTAAGGCAAATTAACGATTACAATATAATCGCCCCTTTTCAAAAACAACTAAGGTTTATACCTTCAAATTAGGTGTCAGTCTCCGCGTCCGTATCGTGTCTTCGCTCGATCATTAATCATCCGATGTTGCCATCGATGTCGAAGCGCCGGAGGTTTTTTACCACGCCCACACGCACCCCGTCAAGCACACACGCACGCGATGGCACGTCTTCTCCTCCGATTTCAACGTCAACGCGAACCTGTAACACGACGTTGACTGCAGTGGTGTAAATATGAATCCATCGCTACAAAGGCCACGAATTTAGCAAAGATGATGGAAAATGAGGTTTAATAGCCCAGCGCTATTTCACCGCGTAAAGTACCTGCGTCGTGTTTCATATCCCGTGGAAAAGATACTCGTACAAAAGTACCAATTATTTGCTGTATTTTGGACCATGCAAAACTGTTCATCGCCTCTTCACCAAACAAAAAAAATCAAAATTCATCATCAAAAATTTCGTGAAGTTATCAAATTTTTAATGTCGATTTTATTCAACTTTTGGGTATGTGCGTTCTAATTGCATATTTTTATATTCATAAGACTTCTCATATTCTATCTTATGGCTTGATTATTGGCTTGTATCTTGATTGTAGTGTTTAGTAATGTTAAACTTTGTTTTGCAAGTCATTTAGGTATTGATTTGCTATTTACTACTCGACCACTAGTACATTCCAATGCCTGTAGATATCGAAATGAAACATAGACATGTAATAAGTGATAAATAATATCTTAAAACAATATAATTATGAGTAATAAAAATATCCTGATATAACGAAACGAAATTTTGCCCATTTATATACATTATAGGTTCCACTGAGTGTCAGGCTACTTATATATTGTAGGATTGAAATACGAAAGTAGAAAATAAAGAATTACGCTAATAATATAATAAGGAGAAATCATTAGAGATCAAATTAGAAAGATTTCATTTATTATATTGTATATTCACGCACACAATCAAAACTAAACCAATATAGAAATTATAGGGAAATCAAGAAGTTAGTAAACTCATAAAATTCATCCTCTTCTCCTGATGAAGACAAAGAAAACTTACGTATTGGTTATCATATCTCACATTATGAATTCATTTTGTTTTGTATATATATTATATATTTTTCATCTCATCTTATTAAGAAAGGAGCTTTTATAATGGAAATATTAACCGTTGTTCCGGATGCCTATCGATTTGTTTTCTTGGAATTTCCCAATATTAACTCAAACGTATTTCATCGGATTTTCGGGAAGGAATCAAAACTCAGACCAAAATATAATCAAGATTTTTGTTGCATATCCTCTCAAAGAAAGAGGCGGATTATAGAAACTGTCCAAAATTTCATTTTCCGGAATGTGGTAGAAAGCCTTTTTTTATCTACCGCCCACTTTTGTACAATATAATTTCCCACTTCCCGCTAACGCCCCAATAATTCCAATGCTTATGGAAGTAGTCACACACAATGTATTTGAAAGAATTTTAATGTTAATTGATGCAATAATTTTAGATGAAATTGAGTCGTGGCGGAATTTGTTTGAATGAATGAGTTAGCTTTGAGGATTTTAACTAGATGTCTCTGCTGTATGCTATTTTAACAGTTATATACTGTATGCATTATATCGATAATGTTTTTCATAATAAGTAATTTATTTGTCTCTTATTATACCTAATGAATGCAATTCCATGTATTTCTCCCTTTTTAATTTTGTTTGTTTGATGTTGCTATGTATATTGTTATAATTTGTTTTCACATCAAGTGATCTTATTTATGTACTGGTTTTTCTCTGTTTTTTATTAATTTATTTTTTCTCATCTTTGAGTTATTAGGTAGGTTTGCGTATATTTGCACACCCCAATTCTTTGCAGGTGTTTTCCTGCGATGGATATTTATTCCTAAGAATCTCTTCGGCTTTTTACATCCACAATTTCTCATGATATTCTCTTTAATTTAATTTAATTTTGGTTCTATAATTAACTACAATGAGTTAGATAAATTAAGAGGCTTTTAGTCTCAATCTCGCACAAAGAAATACGATTTTTTATTATTATTATAATTTTACTATACCTGAAGATTGAATAAATGATTAAATTGAAAATATTAACGAAGTAATGTTCGGAGTCGATTCAGAATATATTAAGTTTATGTAAGCGTTCGAATGTAATTTCTAAATATAATAATTCATTCGTAAATAACTTTGTTCGTACCTCATTTAGAATTTTGATAAGTGCTATTCATAACATCATTGTGCTGCAATTAATTGAAAGTACTCCGTTATAACGCAGTTGGAAAGCAGAGGAAAAATAATTCAATCCTCATTTAGTCTGGTAAGCCTCATCCCTCTCCAGACTTTCAGTATTTAGTAGTGGAGAGATCATTGGCTGAAAACATTATTTACAAATTATTAACATAAATATACCAACTTAATGGATTAAATGTAGTATAATGTTCAGATAGCTAATATATCAAAATAAAATCCCATAGTTATTTTTGTATAGTGATAATAATGCGTGTTTTATTCGGGCAAGATTGAGACTAAAATTCTCCTCTTCCACCTAACCCATCGCCATGCAATATAGAAAAAATCAATTCAAAGACATGGTATGAGAAAATATGAGAAGAATTTTGGATGTAAAAAACCTAAGAAATACTTCAGAAAATCATTATCAACAGCAGAAAAAAACAGTAAGAAGGAGATGTAAAAATACCTGGGCAATCCTACCGATAGTAATGAATTTTTTTTCACTATGTAAAAATTAAAATTAATTTTATCATGGAAACAAACTTCCACACAGTCTTGTCTGAAATTGTATTCAGTTTATACCAATAGTAATAACTAAAAGATGGCAAGAAACATGATTAAAATACACAATTTTTTCTAAATACACTATCAATAGGTACTTATATGGGTATTACGTTATTATGTATAAGAAATAATCTTAATACATGATTTTCAGTGAGGAAATTTAGCACATAGGTGAACCAGATAACAAAAATGTTTTATTTTAAACAGAGTTCGATGAAATCAAATCGAACTTCTGATTTAGTGCATTTTGTTGGCAAGAAAAATATTTATTTCCACTTATCACCACTGCAGAAAAATATAAAAAAAACTGTTCCCTTCATTGTGGGTTACCACCAAGTTAAGGCTTTCTCCATTCAAGTTAAATATGATAACTCTCTCTCATCCTCAACAAAACTAAATTTCTTTTCCTCTTTCCGCAGTGGGCGAAATAGTCCGACGATTATCTTAGCGTGCTCGCATAAAATAATTTCCATGTATTTTTCTTAGGCTAGCCGCTAATTCAAACTCGGGAAGCCCTTTCCAGAGAACGCCTCATATTCGAGAGCCCTTTTCCTTCCTATCTTTTGCTAGTTTCTGCAGCGCTGATTTGACTGCGGTGTTCTTTTTTAAGGTTTCGCCATGGGAAATACCCACCGTAAAAACTATCAGCTCCCTCACATTCAAAAGAAATTTTAGGGAAATTGTTGCCTCTGAATTTTCCCTGCAAACACGCTGTTGGAATAGGAGGATTTTAATCTGCCCGACGTCGAGGGCTTATCCAACGAGAAGTTTTGAATCGTATATTTTTTTCTTAATCTTTCGTCGTCTGGGACTTTTCCTCATTGCTTTTCTTCATTCTCATGCTTAAAAAATATGTATCGATGAAATGAGCTGTGTTGCTCGTAAATCTCAACCATTCTTTCGTCATTATAGTCATGAATTTAAAATGAATCCTCGACGGAAAAGAACGGACGTAGCTAAGTATTCTTTTCTCAATAGAGGTAATTCTGAGTGAAATAAACAATTACCTGTATCACTCTTAAGGCCGTTGCCTGAAAATAAAAATTCTTCCCAAAAGAGGTTTTAATGTGTTATGTTAATGTTTTTAAGGCTGTTTGATATGTAGTAGTAATTTAGGGACCCTTAGAATAGTTAGGGATTGCTTGACAGGGTGATGTACGGTGGGGTTCTACCCCTTGATAGCTACGGTAGCCGAGAAGGCCTGTCATGAACCCCGAAAAATCCAGTAAAAAATCTACAAATAATATTATGAATTAGTTACTCAGTTGTAATGCAAAAATTATATATATATATATATATATATATCATCATCATCATCATCATCATCAGCCATTTTCAATCCGACGTCGGATGTAGGCCTCCCCAAGTACTTTCCAATTTTCTCTGTCCTGAGCTTCTCGTTGCCACGTTACACCTAAGTACTTGATGATGTCTCTGTTCCACCTGTCCATAGGTCGTCTTCTTGGTCTCTTCACATCTCTTGGTATCCAGTTGAGAACTGCAGATGTCCAACGGTTGTCGTTTCTTCTTGCAATATGGCCGGCCCACCTCCATTTCAGTGATCTTACCTTATCTATTATGTCTGTAACTCCAGTCATCATTCTCACCCAAGTGTTTCGTTTCCTGTCTCTTCTTGTGATTCCCAGCATGCAGCGCTCCATGCTCCTTTGTGTTGTCTGAAGTCTCTGGGTTGTTGCAGCATTTAACACCCAAGTTTCACTTCCATAGGTCAAGACAGGTAAAATGCATTGGTTGAAGACCTTCCTCTTCAAAACCATTGGCATTCCTGACTTCAGAATGTGTGAGTTCCTTCCAAATGCGCTCCAGCCAAGTTTCATTCTTCTGTTTACTTCATTAATCCTGTTTTTCTCTCCTGTTGTTACAAGATGTCCCAGGTATGTGTATTCCAAGCAAACATCCAGAGGTTTTCCTTGAAGTTTGACTGGCTCTTGCACTGTAAAAGAATTATACATAACCTTTGTTTTTGTTAGGTTTATCCTGAGTCCTATCTTCTGTCCTGCTGTGTTTAGCTCTTCAAGTCTTGAAGTTAGATCTTCTGCGTTAGCTGCAAAGAGAACTATATCATCTGCAAAACGGAGGTGACTGATGTACTCCCCATTTACTCTTAACCCCTTCTCTCCCCAATCAAGGGTTTTAAAAACTTCTTCTAAAATGGCTGTGAACAAGATGGGAGATAGACCGTCACCTTGTCGAACTCCCTTCTCAATCTTGAATTCATCGGTCTCTTCATGAAGCATTACAGAAGCTGTGGCATTCTCGTAGACACTGCGCAAGAGGCGGATGTACTCAGAATCTATCCCTTGATTCTTCAGAGCTTTCAGAGTGGAGGAGGTACTTACCGAGTCGAAGGCCTGTTCATAATCTACAAAGCAAAGGACGAGTGGCATCTCGTATTCATTCGTTCTGTTTATAATTTCCTGTAATGTGTGGATGTGGTCCATAGTGCTGAAGCCTTTCCGGAATCCCGCTTGTTCTCGAGGCTGGGCTGAAGACAGGGTCATCTTAAGACGTTCCGCTATTATCCTCATGAATGTTTTGTAGACAACTGGAAGGAGGCTAATGGGGCGATAGTTCTTCAAATCTTCTTTGCTTCCTTTCTTGTGCAGAAGGGCAATCCTTGCGTGGTTCCATTCCTTGGGAATCATTCCTTGTTTTAGACAATTACTGAATAATTGTGCTAAAACATTAGCAATCTCTGTTCCACCAGCTTTCAGATATTCCGCCAGCACCCCATCTGCTCCTCCTGCTTTCCCATTCTTCATCTGCTTAATCGCCGCCATTACTTCTTCTGGGAGGATTGAGAGGAGATTTTGTGAGCTTTGGCTTTCATCTTGGTTCTCCTCTTCGGCGTTTCCTACCTTCTTGTATAGGTTGCCAAAGTATTCTGCTACAATCCTTAATATTGCTGGTCTGTTATATGTTGTGGTGCCATCTCCTTTCTGTAAGGCTAAAATCTGTTTCCTACCAATTGCTAGGCGTCTTCTAGCCCTCTTTATGCTTTTGTTATTTTCTATGGCCTCTTGCACAATCTTTTCATTGAAATTCCTCACGTCTTCCTTGATTGCTACTCTGATGGCTTTGCAAAGCTCGGCATATTCGATATTATCTCTTGGAGTGTTTAAATTCTTCATTTCCTTCCGTCGTTTCATCATTTTCCGGGTTCTATCACTAAATTTCTTATCCTTAGGTTTTCTTGGCATGCTTGCTACTTCCTCTGCCGCTTTCTTTACAATTTCCATAACTTTGGTTTCGAGTTCTCCCTCCTGAAGTGCTGAGAATCTATTTCTAAGTTCCAGCTGAAACTTTTTCTCGTTATCTGATAGTTTATCAATATTTATCTCCTCCTTCTTGCAAGAAACCAACTTCTTTCGTTCCATTCGGGGGTTAATATTGATTCTGCATCTAACAATTCTGTGGTCACTTCCAGTGTTGAAATTATTCAAAACTTCACAGTTAGTTACAGTGTAGAGTCTGTTTACCAATATGTAGTCTATTTCATTTTTTGTTCCATTGGGACCTCTCCACGTCCATTTCCTTGTAGGATTTTTCTTAAAGTATGTATTTGTTATATACATATTGGTGCATTCTGCAAACTCTACTAAGCGGTGACCTCGCTCATTTCTCTGGCCCAGTCCATATTGTCCTGCGACAGTGTCATCAGTTTCCCGCTGCCCTACACGAGCATTAAAATCTCCCATAATGACTTTATAGTAGTGGGCCTCCTTGTCATGTTCAGTGCCGAGAGTTTGGTAGAAGTTTTCAATTTCCTCTTCGCTGCTTGCCGCTGTTGGTGCGTAGACTTGGATGACCTGTACTGAGTAACGCTCATTGATCTTCAGTATGAGTTTACAAATTCTATCTGATACACCTTCGATTTTCACCACATTATCCTTCCATCTCTTGTTGATCAAAAATCCAACGCCTCCATTTCTTCCATCCTTGGTACCCCTGTAAAAGAATAAGTGTCCTTCCTTCAGTGTAAGTAGCTCCTCTGATTTTCTTCTGACTTCGCTGAGACCGATGATATCCCATTTTATCTTCTCTGCTTCATTGAGTAGTTCCAGCAGTCGTTCTTCACTCTTCAAGCTGCGGCAGTTGTAGGTTGTGAATTGCAGGGTAGTAATTCTTTTCTTCATGATGGACCTCTTCAATGCCACCACCTCCCGGACATCCGAATGGGTGGTGCTTTTACGTCCGGATAAATTTCCATTAAAGAAGCTCATCATGAAAATTGTACTTATATTTGGGGGGGTTAGGACAATAATTCACCAGACTGTCCTACTGCCGGTTGGTGAATGCCACTTTCATTATTTGGCCGGAGATATTGTTGAAGCCTTCTTAGCATGGTTGAACCTGGGCTATGCATCGCCTCCAACCTCCGTTAACACCCCTCCGCCCCGATGAGGCAATGAACTGTGGCGGTGATGAGGAGGGGATATATATATATATATATATATATATATATATATATATATATATATATACGAGTGCAATGTAGCTTGCATACTGCAAGCAGATCGGCAATATTATTTTGTTTCGGCATCATATCGGGACGGTCCTTAAAAGAAAAAAAAAAGGATTGAAAATATTCTTAAAATTCGCTTCAATTTTACCGCCTTGCATCGAACCCGGGTCTTCCTGTTGAACTTACTAAGCGGCACAATAGAAGATCACCATCTCTAACTATGTGCGAAAATTCAAGCAGAAATATTGGCTACAACTGCCTCAAAAGACGCTCTAATGTTCACGAATGTAAATGGCTCTCTGGACTCGAACCAAGGACGATCTAGGAAATCTAAAACATGTTTTTCAAATGTATTTATGTTCTCTATCTATATGTCTAATTTCATGTTTTAATATTACTGGGAAGAGGTTTAAATTCATTCTTAAAAATCGGTTAATTTACTGATTGCAGAGACACCTGGTGTCGAACCCAGGAAATATTGGTAGCTGTGAATAGACTTATTAGGACTTCATCTTATTCCATACAAAGTTTGAAGTCGATATCATACCCGGAAGCACCTAAAACGTTTTTCGTTTATCTCCATCAGAAATGCATGGAGGAATGTAAATGGCTTTCTGGGATCGAACCAAGGACCATCAGCGAATGTAAAAAATTTGATTATTAAATATATATATGATATCTAAACCCATGCCGAATTTCAAGTTTCCATGCCATCGGGAAGGGGTCCAAAAAAAATCTTAAAAATCGCCACAATGCATTTTAAACGGCCGATTTTTGCACTGACCTAGCATCGAACCCAGGTTATTTTTCATAAAACTAATTTATGTTTTGGATAGATCATGACCATGTATAAAGGCTCCTAGAGTTTCGATTCTCTACCTATCCGGGAAGTATTTTTTAAAAATTCCCGAAAATCAAAGCAATGCATTTAAACGGGAAAAATCGGGAATTTGGAGCCCCCTGGAATCGAACCCATGACACTGAGGATCAAAATCGCAATTTTTCTGGTGGTTTCACGTTATGGCCAATACGCCGTAAAAATTTCAGCTCAATCACTCTTGTGGTTTAGGCTGTTAGTTTGTATCCTCTCTATATCTATTATATATAGATGCTTCTCCGGATTCATTCATGATACGAGTAAAATGTTGCTTGCATACTGCAAGCAGATCAACAACACTATTTTCAGGTCGGCATCATATCGGGACGGCCATCAAAAGAAAAAAATGGATTGAAATATTTCTTAAAATTCGCTGAAATTCCATCGTCTGGCATCGAACCCGGGTCTTCCTGGTGAATTTACTATGCAGCAAAACCGATGATCCTCATCTCTAACTATGTTTGGAAATTCAAGCAGAAATATGGGCTACAACTGCCTCAAAAGACGTTCTAATTTTCACGAATTGAAATGTCTCTCTGGATTCGAACCAAGGATGATCTTGGAAATCTAAAACATGTTTTTCAAATTAATCAATCTTTTCTTTCTATATGCCTACTTTCATGTTTTAACATTATTGGGAAGGGGTTTAAATTAATTTTTAAAAATCGGATAATTTACTTATTGTAGAGACGCGGTGTCGAACCCAGGAAATATTGGTAGCTGTGAATGCACAGTATGTCTTATTAGAACTTCATCTTGTTTCATAAAAAGTTTGAAGTCGATATCATGCCGGGAAGTGCCTAAAACCTTTTTCTGTTATCTCCATAAGAAATGCTTTGAGGAATGTAAATTGCTCTCTGGGATTGAACCAAGAACCATCAGCGAATATGTAAAATTTGATTATGAAATATATTTATGATCTCCAACTCCATGCCGAATTTCAAGTTTCCATGCCATCGGGAAAGGGTCCAAAAAAAATCTTAAAAATCGCCACAATGCATTTTAAACGGCCGATTTTTGCCTTGACCTAGCATCGAACCCAGGATATTTTTTGAAAAACTCATTTCTGTTTTCGATAGATCATGTCCATATATATAGGCTCCTAGAGTTTCGATTCTCCGGAATCCAGAGAATTGAAATGAATCCGGAGAAGCATCTATATATTCATGATATACCCAGATACCCAGATACCCAGATAGGATACTAATTCACAGGCTAAACTACTAGCGTCATTGACTCGAAATTTTTACCACGTATTGGCCATAACGTGAAACCCCCAGGAAAAAAGCGACTTTGATCCTCAGTGTCATAGGTTCGATTCCAGAGGGCCCCAAAGTCCCGATTTTTCCCGTTTAAATGCATTGCCGTGATTTTCGGGAATTAAAAAAAAAACTTTCCGGATAGGTAGAGAAATAAAACTCAAGGAGCCTATATATATGGTAATGATCTATCGAAATCATAAATGAGTTTTACGGAAAATATCCTGGGTTCGATGCTAGGTCGCGGCAAAAATCGGCCGTTTAAAATGCATTGTGGCGATTTTTATGATTTTTTTGGACCCTTTCCCGATGGCATGGAAACTTGAAATTCGGTATGAGGTTGGAGATCATAAATTTATTTCATAATCAAATTTTTTGTATTCGCTGATGGTCCTTGGTTCGATCCCAGAGGGCCATTTACATTCCTCAATGCATTTCTTATGGAGATAACGGAGACAAATTTTAGGTACTTCCCGGCATGATATCGATTTCAAACTTTGCACAAAATAAGATCAAGTCCTTTAAAATCATACTGTGCATTCACAGCGTAAATATATTTCCTGGGTTCGACACCAGGCGTCTCTTACATCAGTAGTTGATCCGATTTTAAAATAATTATTTTGAGCCCTATCCCAATAACATAGAAACTTGAAATTCGGCAAATAGATAGAGATCATAAATAACTTTCATGAACATGTTTTAGATTTCCAAGATCGTCCTTGGTTCGAATCCAGAGAGCCATTTACATTCCCGAAAAGTAGAACGTCGTTTGAGGCAGTTGTAGCCAATATTTTTGCTTGAATTTTCACACATAGTAAGAGATGGTGATTTTCTGTTGTGCTACATAGTTAGCTCACCAGGAAGACCCGGGTTCGATGCCAGACGCTTAAATTGCAGCGAATTTTAAGAATATTTTCAATACCTTTTTTTTTCTTTTGAGGGCCGTCCCGATATGATGCCGACATGAAATTATTGTTGTCGATCTGCTTGCAGTATGCAAGCTACATTTTACTCGTATATATATATATCTATTATATATAGATGCTTCTCCGGATTCATTCATATATATAGCTATATAGGTATATAGATAGGATACAAACTCACAGGCTAAACCACGAGCGTCATTGACTTGAAATTTTTATGATATATTGGCCATAACGTGAAACCCCCAGGAAAAAAGCGACTTTGATCCTCAGTGTCATAGGTTCGATTCCAGAGGGCCCCAAAGTCCCGATTTTTCCCGTTTAAATGCATTGCTTTGATTTTCGGGAATTTTTAAGAAATACTTGCTGGATAGGTAGGGACGTAAAACTCAAGGAGCCGATATATATGGTCATGATCTATCGAAAACATAAATGAGTTTTACTAAAAATATTCTGGGTTCGATGCTAGGTCGAGGCAAAAATCGGCCGTTTAAAATGCATTGTGGCGATTTTTAAGATTTTTTTTGGACCACTTCCCGATGGTATGGAAACTTGAAATTCGGCATGGAGTTGGAGATCACAATAATATTTCATAATCAAATTTTACATATTCGTCCCGATATAATGCCGATATGAAAATAGTGTTGTCGATCTGCTTGCAGTATGCAAGCAACATTTTACTCGTCTATTATATATAGATGCTTCTCCGGATTCATTCATATAGATAGATAGATAGATAGATAGATAGATAGATAGATAGATAGGATACTAATTCACAGCCTAAACCACAAGCGTCATTGATTTGAAATTTTTACGACATATTGACCCTAACGTGAAACCTCCAGAAAAAATGCGATTTTGAACCTCAGTGTCGTGGGTTCGATTCCAGAGGGCCCCAAAGTCCCGATTTTTTCCATTTAAATGCATTGCTTAGATTTTCCGGAATTTAAAAAAAATACTTCCCCGATAGGTAGAAAATCGAAACTCTAGGAGCCTTTATATATGGTCATGATCTAATTGAAACAGTAATGACTTACACGAAAAAAAAGCTGGGTTCGATGCTAGGACGATGCAAAAATCCGCCGTTTAAAATACATTGAGGTAGTTTTTCATTATTTTTTTTCATACACTTATCGGAATATTAAGAAGTTCGTGATGGTCAAGATGATGTACGGTAAGAATCGTTTTTAGAAAAAAATTTAGTTGAGACCGTACTACTCCTGGGTTCGATGACATAGCACATTAACATTTCTCTCATAAGGAATATAAGGGAAAAGTAGGACGTCGATTGAGGCAGTTGCAGCAAATATTTCTGCTTGATTTTTCATACATAAATAAAGATGGTGATCTTCTTTTATGTTGCATAGGAAGTATTACTAGAAAGACCCATGTTCGATGCCGGGTGGTAAATATGTCTCCCGTTTAAAATACATTGGGTTAATATTTCATTATTTTTTTGATGCACTTATCGAAATGTACCGAAGTTCGTAATAGGATAGAAGATGTATGGTGAGAATTGCTTTAAGAAAAAAAATTTCATAAGACCGTACTATTCCTGGGTTCGATGCCAGAGCACATTAACATTTCTCTCGTAAGGAATATAAGGGAAAAGTAAGACTTCGATTGAGGCAGTTGCAGCCAATATTTCTGTTTGAATTTTCGCACATAGTTAAAGATTAATGTCTTCTATTATGTCGGATAGGAAGTTTTACCAGAAAGACCCGGGTTCGATGCCGGGCGCTAAATATGTCTCCCATTTAAAATGCATTGGGTTAGTATTTCATTATTTTTTGATGCACTTATCGAAATGATAGGAAGTTCGTACTTGGCTGGAAGATGTATGAAAAGAATTGGTTTTAGAAAAAAAATTCATAAGCCCGTACAATTCCTGGGTTCGATGCCAGAGCACGTTAACATTTCTCTCATAAGGAATATAAGGGAAAAGTAGGACGTCGTTTGAGGCAGTTGAAGTTAATATTTCTGCTTGAATTTTTACACATAGTTAGATATGGTGATCTTCTATGGTACTGCATAGTGAGTATCACCGGAAAGACCCAGGTTCGATGCCAGACGAATAAATTGCAGCAGAAATTAAGAATATATTCCATCCAATTTTTTTTCTTTTGAGGACTCACTCTATGTGATGCCGAATAAAAAATTTTGATATCGATGTGCTTGCAGTATGCAAGCAACATTTTACTCGTATATATATATGGATACATGAATGAATCCGGAGAATCATCTATATATAATAGATAGATAGATAGATAGGATACTAATTCACAGCCTAAACCACAAGCGTCATTGACTTGAAATTTTTACGACGTATTGGCCATAACGTGTAACCGCCAGAAAAATTGCGATTTTGATCCTCAGGGTCATGGGTTCGATTCCAGAGGCAAAGTGGATAGGGATTAAGAATATATTTTATAATCAAATTTTACATGTTCGCTGATGGTCCTTTGTTCGATCCCATTGGGCCATTTGCACTTCTCAATGCATTTCTTACGGAGATAACAGAAACAAAATTTAGGTACTTTCCGGCATGCTATCGACTTCAAACTTTTCATGATACAAGAGCAACTCTTTACAAATCAAACTGTGCATTCACAGCTTGCAATACGTCCTAAGTTCGACACCAGATGTCTCTGAAATCAGAAATTGATCCGATTTTTAGGAATTATTTTGAAACCTTATCCAATAAAATAGAAACTTGAAATTCGGCATATAGATAGAGATCATAAATAACTTTCAGAAACAACTTTTAGATTTCCACGATCGTCCTTGGTTCGAGTCCCGAGAGGCATTAACATTCATGAAAATTAGAACGTTTTTTGAGGCAGTTGTAGCCAATATTTCTGCTTGAATTTTCACACATAGTTAGAGATGGTGATCTTCTGTTGTGTTTATAGTAGGTTTACCAGTAAGACCCGGGTTCGATGCCAGTCGATGAAATTTCAGCGAATTTTAAGAAAAAATTAATCCTATTTTTTTTTCTTTTGAGGACCGTCCCGATATGATGCCGATATGAAATTAGTATTGCCGATCTGCTTGCAGTATGCAAGCTACATTTTACTCGTATATATCTATTATATATAGACGTTTCTCCGGATATACCTATCTATTATATATAGACGTTTCTCCGGATATACCTATATATATATTCATATATATACACATTCATAGGGGATCAAAATTCTAGCCATGTTCCAGAAGTGCCACCGACTTGAAATTTTTACGACATATTGGCCATAACGTGTTACCTCCAGGAAAAAGCCGAGATTGAACCTCGGTGATATGGGTTCGATTCCAGAAGGCCCCAAAGTCCTGATTTTCTCCATAAGGATACATGGTGGCGATTTTCAAAATTTTTTAAATAATACTTCCCGAACAGGTAGAGAATCGAAATTCAAGGAGCTTACAGATATGGTCAAGAACTATTAAAAACATTAATGACTACTAATGAGAACCTCCTGGGTTCGATGCTAGGACGAAGCAAAAATCCCGCATTTAAAATGCATGGGGATAGTTTTTCATTCATTTTTTTGATGCACTTACCGGAATGTAAGGAACTTTTCGCTCAGCTATAAGATATATATTACGAATTGGTTTAAGAAAAAAAATTTCTTAAGCCCGTACTATTCCTGGGTTCGATGCCAGAGCACATTAACATTTCTCTCATAAGGAATATAAGGTAAAAGTAAGTCGTCGTTTGAGGCAGTTGCAGCCAGTATTTCGGCTCGAATTTTCACACATAGTTAGAGATAGTGATCTTCTATTATGTTGCATAGGAAGTATTACCAGAAAGATCGGGGTTCGATGCCGGGCGGCAAATATGTCTCCCGTTTAAAATACATTGGTTTAGTATTTCATTATTTTTTGATGCACTTATCGAAATGATAGGAAGTTCGTACTCGGCTGGAAGATGTATGAAAAGAATTGGTTTTAGAAAAAAATTTAGATAACACCGTACTATTCCTGGGTTCGATGCCAGAGCACATTAGCATTTCTCTCATAAGGAATATAAGGGAAACGTAGGACGTCGTTTGAGGCAGTTGCAGTTAATATTTCTACTTGAATTTTCACACATAGTTACAGATGGTGATCTTCTATGGTGCTGCATAGTAAGTATGACCGGGAAGATCTAGGTTTGATGCCAGATGAATAAATTGCAGCGGAAATTAAGAATATTTTCCATCCATTTTTTTTTCTTTTGAGGACTCACTCTATGTGATGCCGACAAAAAACTTTTGTTATCGATGTGCTTGCAGTATGCAAGCAACATTTTACTCGTATATATATATATATATATATATATATATATATATATATATATATATATATATATATATATAGGGAATCAAAATTCTAACCATGTTCCACAAGTGCCAACGACTTGAAATTTATACGACGTTATGGCCATGACGTGTAACCTCCAGGAAAAAGCCGACATTGAACCTCAGTGTCATGGGTTCGATTCCAGAAGGCCCCAAAGTCCCGATTTTCTCCATAAGGATACATGGCGGGGATTTTCGAAAATTTTTTTGAGGCACTTCACGGAAAAGGAGAGATTTGAAATTCAAGGGACCGCTAGATGCCGTGCATATCTAAAGGAAACCATAAAGACATCTACGAATATTATCCTTGGTTCGATGCTAGGTCGGGGCAAAAATCGGCCGTTTAAAATGCATTGTGGCGATTTTTAAGATTTTTTTTGGACCCTTTTCCGATGGCATAGAAACTTGAAATTCGGTATGAGGTTGGATACTATAAAAATATATCATAATCGAATTTTACATATCCGATGATGGTCCTTGGTTCGATCCCAGAGGGACATTTAAATTCCTCAATGCATTTCTTACGGAGATAACGGAAACAAATTTTAGGTACTTCCCGGCAAGATAACGACTTCAAACATTGCATAGAGAAAGATCAAGTCCAAACAAATCAAACAGTGCATTCACGGCTATCAATGTGTCCTGGGTTCGACACCAGGTGTCTCTGCAATCAGAAGTTGATCCGATTTTTAGGAATTATTTAAAAACCTTTGCCAAAAATATAGAAACTTCGAATTCGGCATATAGATAGAGATCATAAATAACTTTCAGAAACATATTTTAGATTTCCGAGATCGTCCTTGATTCGAATCCAGAGAGCCATTTAAATTCGTGGAAATTAAAACGTCTTTTGAGGCAGTTGTAGCCCATATTTCTGCTTGAATTTTCACACATAGATAGAGATGGTGATGTTCTATTGTGCTGCATAGTAAGTTCACAGTAAAGACCCGGGTTCGATGCCAGACGATGGAATTTCAGCGAATTTTAAGAAAAATTTCATTCCAATTTTTTCTTTTGATGGCCGTCCCGGTATGATGCCGACATAAAAATAGTGTTGCCGATCTGCTTGCAGTATGCAAGCAACATTTACTCGTATATATATATATAGGTACATCCGGAGAAGCGTCTATATATAATAGATATATACATACATACAAGTTATAAAAAATAATTAATATAAAATATTTGCATAATAATTATATCATTCACATAAATATACATATGCAATCATTCTATGGAAATGGTATAATTATCATGTATATATTTTATATTAATTATGTTTATAACTTCTATGTATGTATATTGGTAGAAAAAACTGACACCAGGCTTGCGGACTTCCTGCAGTTTATGCTTTAATAATTATAATAATTCTACTCTCTGTATCTTATTACATAAACACAGCTCGTAAGAAAATAGGAGACTAATTGTCACGATTTTAGGAATTCGGAGGAAGGAATTCTGTTGCTTTCAACTATAGCAAAAATTTTGACAAATTAAGTTAGCTTCCAATATTACCATAGGAGTCAACTCCCGCTTTATCAATATCTTTGTATTATACGGAGTATCTTTGAGCCATTTAAAAATAAATGTATGAAAACAAAGGTATTTTAGCTAATTTCTTAGTTTTAGCGTCGTTTTGTTTTTCTGTCATGTATTTTGTCATCTTACTTCGGGATACTTATTGAGGTGTGAGGTCTGTTTTTATGAAATTGATGTGCTGAAGCGTGACTTCGTGGAATGGAATAGACATTTCAAAAAATGAAAAAACTTGGTATCTTCCACTCTGGAAGATACCAAGAATCTCTGTGGAAGATACCTAGTTTTTCATTTTTTGAAATGTCTGTTTTTATGTATAAAATTATTTCGTAGTTATGTATTTTTTCTTGTATTTCCTTTTATTGTTTTTTACAGTTACTTTCTACTTGCATTCCGTTGCGGTATTGTATATCTATTGTGTTACTGTAGCCCAACTCTATTACCTATTTGTATAACTTGTTTGTAATGGTAACAATGTAGTTAAATCAGCTTGGAGCTATATTTCCCCTGTAAAATCAAAATATGCGTTTTCTATAATTCAAATATGCACAATAGAAATTTATTCCAAGTTCTAGCGGACGTTCTTGGGAAGAAAAAATGCTAGCGTATATTGTAATTCAAAAGAATTGGGAAGCTCAATATTTCGAAAAAACAAGCGTAGATATTTTACAAAAGTTTCCAATATTCCTGCAAACTTCTTCGACTACACTTCCATTAGCAGTTATTATACGATTACGTTTGTCAGTTATTACTAAATGCATGGGTTCCATATGAGGGTAAGGTACTTTCCACCATGATATATGCCTTTCAAATTTTTAAGACAGGCATTAATAGTGGGAAAAAATCTAGTCATATTTGATAATATTTCTCAGATATGATACCTATGATGAAATTTTTAAATATCTTTCGAGAAAAAGGAATACCTCATTATTTTTGTTCCACGTTGAGACACCAAAACTGGTTCTTACAAAATAAAAGTAAATCAAAAACGATTTACCCGAATTCTATCAGACAGTACTTATCAACATTATGTTTTTTCTGCCATGTTTGTTTCTGCTATCCACTCGTATCATTTGTTTAAAGTTAAAAGTTTTGTTGTCGTAGATGACGTCTCCATATGATTTCATTATTACCTATGAAAGCTCGCTAATGAGGGAGCTGGTTTTAGCACCTGTATGAAGATCAAACCTGTCAATTTTCAGCTTACGCTCACAAACTATAAAGAGGATGGCTTTATAATAGTATTAGTATAGTAGTATAATAGTATAATATAATAGTATAATATAATAGTATAATAGTAATAGTATTTTATTGACATAAAACGTTCACAATTACATTCAGACAAAAACCCTGAAAATGAACAAATGTCTCGTCATAGGAATTACCTAATGAAAGATAAAACAATTATACATTAATTTTGTCTATTAACTTACTCCAAAATCACATTATTTCAACTATACATTAAATATTACAACATTACTACAAATGTGCTCATATTTTGATTGATACATACACCTTGTTCATGCCAAAACTTGCAGAATTTATATTTATTTGTATAAGACAAGGTGTAATCACTATGTTACGAAAAAATTAAATTGTAGTACATAAACTATACAATAACATCAATTTAATTTAAAAATTCATTAACTGAATAATAGCATTTATTTATCAACATGTTTTCTTTATAAACCAAAAAACCTAAACCCTACTTGCTCTGGCGTTCGCTTGGTGGGAAAATTTCATGCTTACTCAGCGAAATGCTGAGCTAAATTATCAGCGCTTATCCAAATTTCGCTAGTGGAAAACTTATGCCGCTCTTTTCAAGAGTTAGAAACATGCTTTTTCTATAATTCTTCTAAGTTACTCATAATTCTAACCCATTTACAAGGAAAGGGTTACAGTTTCTTTTCACATAAGGGCGTGCAGCCAGGAAAATTCAAAGGAAAAACGGTATTGAAAAAAGTCTGACAGGGCTCGGAATCATACCCTGGATCTCACTCTATCCGGGAGGCTGACTAAACCTTTGTATTGCCGGTACCTCGATGAGGTCGTGGCCGGGGTCAATGCCCGCATTGTCGGACGTACGAATGAATTTTGCAATTAAATCCGTTACTTAGAGCGAAATGTTCATGGGCACATCTGTAAGGAATCTGTTTTTACTCGTCTCTCATATCATCGATTTGATTAAGTAATCAAAGAAAGATAAATACTCAAAACATTTCCAATCAATATGTTTTTAAAACCTGAAAACAAGAATCAGTACAACAAATAACAATTCAATAATTAATTTAACCTTTAAATACGAGAGATATTATATTCCACCTTGTTGCAGTGCTGTTTTACGGGTTGGGCCATCCACCGGTTTCTTTTTAGATTAGGTCGTTAAAGAAAATCATTAAATTATTATTAAATATAATATTGTTAACAATTTATTCGCAACATTTATATTTATTAATATATCATTATTCAATATAATAAATATTAAAAATTAACTTTTAAATGGCACACTCTTCATTAAATTCAGTCACTTATTAATTTATATACCAGAATTCGACGAGAGGTTGATTTGGGACAGAAACAGGATATTAACCTGAAAATTTCCATAAAATTCAGCTCCACCATATTTCGAAGCTCTTGTTCCTTTTCCCAACTCCAAGGATATGAATCTCGCCGTCCTAATCTCTTTTAATTCTACGGAGGAACACACGGGGTTTTTTAATCTTCTGGGACGGTTATAAGCGCGAGAAAGGGACGGAGTATTTCATCTGCGGGATCGTCCATTTTTCCACACCGTTCCCACATGCAAATTTAACCGACGTACATTACAAGGGAAGACTGCCTCTCGTTTCTCACCTCGTATCTTCGGCCAACTTTAATTACGCGCCTCTGCTAATTGATCCGAAGTCACACTCGCATGTATATTCCCTCGGCTGACCTATTTCCGAATATAACGATCCCATCTGTTCATACGGAACGGCTTTCTTCGTACTTTCAATTTGATCAGCGACTCTCGACCTCGGAAACGAGGGAATTCGGATCGCAGTAAATGCGAAAGGATCGGGCGTATCTTTTTGCTGCCTTCGGTGTACAATCTCTGACAGTCCCAATTAGCTTCCGAGGTGTTTTCTGTGATCTATATTGAAATAGCAACGATGAAGAAGTTTTGTGGAAGTGGCGAAGATGCTTTTATATCTGGAATTTCTTTTACGTTTATATCTTTTGTAATGGATTGGATGTATTTTGTTAAGCGGAGTACAGGATTAAAATTAAAATCGCTTAGTGATGTCTGCATACATTCATCCGTGTAGTAAATTAGCTTTAACGTTGTAAATGTGTATCTCATGGAGGTAATCTAGTTCGACATTTCTATCCGTGAGGAATTGCGGATAGAGATTTTTTTTACAATTTTCTATTTATTTTAGTTAAATACATTTCCATTAAGCAACAAAATGTTTGTTTATTTTTAATTCCATATCTAGGTGTTTCATCTCAAAATGCTTTACCGCACCCTTTGAGTAAAACTTTACTTAACATTAAATGACGAGTGACCAAATGAATGTCATTGGTAAGATTCGGACGTACTTCAGGTTTCGTGTCATCCTTAAGACTGATACTAAAGTAAATCTTACATTTATCTACGATTTATGAAAAATAAAATGGAAGATATTCATCCATTTCGATACAGTAACAGGAGCACGCAAAACATTTACATAGCAAATCTAATGTTAGGCCTGAATGCTCCGTAGGTCTCTACCATGCGGTACTATTATAGGTTAAATTAAGATGAGACAGTGACTATTGTTATGGTTAGGATTAGCGAGAATGAGGGATTGATCGAATACATTGGTTGAATTGTCACAGCTCTGAGCCTAACCAAACTTTGGATATAGAACCCATGATGACATTAGTTTTAAACATTCCTTAGAGCCGAAAATACGTGACCGAACAGGAACATGCGACCCGCGAGTTTTTGCAGCCTCGCCCTAGAAAAATCACATTCTTTGAGAAGTATTTAAGTAAATCTGAGAGCGTTAACTCGCAGCTATTCACCCGCCACTCATTAAGTTTGAGAAGCATTCTTCCCTTCTTAACCTGAATGGGAGAGAAAGAGACAAGAAAATCCGCGTCACAATGTGATGCTTTTACATCCGGTCCCCAATCGCCAATTTCCCCGCAGCCGCTTATTCGCCTCCGGCGGCGGAATTTAACAACGTGTGGTGGTATTAAGGGAGATGCCGAGATTTCCCTATTCCCTCGGGAATAAAAGATATCTCTGGAATCGGAGAGGAGTTTCCCCGAAATGGTTACTCCCCCGCCCGCTTCCCTCTCCTTTGCTTTCCAACAAACTCTTTTTCCCCATTCTTCTCCTTCGCAATTCGTCCGGATTTATAAAACTCTCCGTTTTCTCCAAATTCCATTAGTTTCGCGATTTAGATTCGTTTCCGGCGTAATAAGGTATCTTTTTGCGGATCCGTGAGTGTTTTTTCAGTTTTCTCTGTTTCCGTTGTTTGCATGGACCTAAAGTATGTTTTGGTCCACCTGAAATGAAAGAAGTTCGACATCGAGATGGTCGTATTATCTGGCGCTAGATTCGATTTGGTTGTTCTAAGAATTGTTAAATAAAAAAGGTTTTGACAAAACAACACAGTAACTTTAACTTTCCACGTATAGGGCATCAGCGGCGACTAGTTTTGGCTAGTGACAGCCATCTTCAAGCCTATTTTTATAATGAAGCGTACGTAGCGTAGCGTAAAAGCGTATTCAGGCTATTACACAAAATTTCGGCCGCCTGCGTGAATTCATTTTTGGTTGAATTTTTCTTCATTCATTCATGAGTATTTGAGTACCTTTCGGTAGGTTCATGTATAATCAAAAATCCCAATTAATCGCCATCTCCTTCATATCCTTATAGTTAACCCCACCCCTTATGTCATCCAACAACTTTTGTCTGTCTTCCCCTCTGTTATTTCCCCTGCATCCTACGAATTTTTCTTATATTCTCTAATAAGTTATGATTGTTAATGAAATCATTCCTGTCTTCCCAAGGAAGAATGGTCTTGAAAAAAGTCCGCCATGACCGGAAACCCTGTCTGGTCGGACTATTTTCAAGCCTATTCTTCCTTACCTCTGGATGCAACCCATCTTCCGCAAAATCAACGTACCCATTTCCCCCATTCCTTTCTTCGTTTCCATCATGTGTCAGTTCAGGAATTCATTTCAGTCATGCATAAATTCCCTATCATCTATTGAAATCAATGAAATAAGAGAAAGAAACCTTAGTTAGTAATTTCCACAAGATGTAATTTAGACCACCGGCCATTGCACTGAGCTATCATATGGTCGTCTGAATTATATCTTGTGGAAATAAAAAAATATATGTTCCTATTATTTTATTATGAATTTTACAGAAATGATCGATTATGCTGAAATCAACATACATATTTAGGGTATTTTTTATAGTAGTCCTGTTTCTACTACCATATCTTGGTGAATGGAATATTTTTACTTACTATTTTAGCACACGATAAAGAGAAGTGTATATTTAATTTGCTTTTGTGACATTATTGTTCGTGCTACGTTGCCATGAAAGCTACTTAGGTAGAGGAGAAGCTGAATAGTGGCGCTAATTAAGGTCTTGTCTTATGGAATGCTATGAAAAGTGTTATTCATACAGAGTCATTGTGATTAACTTACATGGACATATTCCGCTGATAGAATTCTGGTTCTGTGAGGAAAGCAAGGGCAAACTACCTCTCTCATCATCCTACCTAGTGTGCTCTTAAAAGTTAATGTTTGATGGGGTGATGTACTTGCCGTAATTAAGGCTGAATAATTTAAACTATAGAAGTAGTAGAAGTACTGAATACTTTATACAGTAACAGTCTTAATATTACCACTTTTGAAGGACACGTTAAATAATAAAGTCAGTCAGAGATGATAAACTTTGACCTAAACGTTCTCACTATACTTATTTTTAAAAGGCATATTATTATTAGTATATATTAAAGAAAATGACCAATTATCCGAAATACGTTATCTATAAAGTAATTGAAAACACTTTTCTAAGTGAAAATCTATTTGAAAAGCTTTAATTCAACACGGAGTTGGGATGCTCTTTCATAATTCGCGTTACTTCTGATATATAATACAACATTTTGAAGAAGAAATTATGGAAAGTAACTCTCAATTTTGCATATGAAAGTGTGCCTTTGAACCCTAAGTTGCACAGAAGTGAAAAATAGTGACTTGACTGGGACTCGAACCAAGTTCTCCCAATTTCAGGCAGGTATCCCACCTTGAAATTATATTTACTATGTTATTCTATTCTATTTAATACTCTATTCTATAGTAACTGCCCGGAAAGTGGGATACCTGGGTTCGAGTCCAAGCAAAGTCACTATTTTTCAGCTCTGTTAAGATTCCGAAGAACCATTAACAGACTTAACAGGGTATAACAATAAATAAACATCTCATTCACTCTTTCCAATGATCTGAAATATTTTATGGCCAAAAATGTTATTGAAAAAGGCACTATTACTCTTTGGTGCCGACAGAGAGGATATATGGACAATTGTGTATAATCGACCGGGGATTTCAATGAGTGATTTTTACTTGTCTAGTGAATATTAAAGTCAAAATCTTTCTTCTCTCAGCGATAATTCACTACTTGTATTTTTTAGCAGTTTATTCTTAAAAAGTATTTTCTATAATATAATGATAATGGTTAATATAAATATAATGAAATAGTTGTCTTCTACTACTACCAAATAGCATAGGCCGAACCAGAAAAGATACTAAAAACTTGAAATGTATTGAACATAACAGGAGTTATATTACACTTAAATATTATCAACATTCCGTAGAGCGAGTTTACATATTCCTTGCTAACATTATGCTCGTTGGTATTTTTTATCAGAAAAGATTGATACATAGAAAAATAAATCAGTCAAATTTGCCATTTAGATCTTTTATGCATGGCATTCCTTAAGAAAATCCTATAGTTGGCGTTTTTTTATGGCCCGCATTATAGAAAAAAGAGCATCCTATTAAATATCTCTATGATTTTTAACCGTTTCTTTATAAAATAATATGTGACAGCTTAAATATTATTGCATACATTATATACTACCCCAAATAGCACAACCGTATCAGAAAATATCACTTAAAACATTTAAGGCGTAACAGAAGTTAGGATACGATTTAATTATATCTAGAGTTCGTGAAAATATTCAGTATAAAGGTTTACCTAAATGTGCTCATTTTAGCAGAAATTGTTGATTTATACAAAGAAGAATCTAAAAATAGTGCTATTTAGTGTTTTTTATGCTCGGCAAACCATAAAGAAATCCTAAATTTGTTTTTGTGTTTTCAAATCCAATATTATAGTAAACGAACATTTTATTTTTGCTAAATGCCATCTGCTACCTTTCACCTTTTTTCTGCAAATCGCCCAGCTATAGCCGCTTTTTCTTCGCTCATAAATTTCCTTATTATTTCCCCTTTCCTTTCATCCTAAACTTTTCATCTTTCCTTTCATAACAACTCTCTCTTTTTCTCTCCATCGTCTTATTCTCACTTCCTTACCTTTCCTTTTTCCTTTCACCTTCTCCCTTTTCTTTCTCCCTTTTATATTCTCTTCTTTCTGTTTTTGTTATGCCTCTCATTGTCCCCTCTGAGTCCTTTTTCGCATTTCTCACTATATCCGCAGAAATATTTCCCTTTCACTCAAATTCCCTTTTCCTATACAGCCCCTTGAGGATTTCCCCGAATCATTTTTTTTCACAACGCTAGGTTTTTAAGCCTTTAGTCCTCTCTTTGGAAGAAATGGCTTTGTTTCGCTGCGCATGAAAAAGTTGAAATAAGCAGAAATTCGACCGCTTTATGCAACCATTTGCGAAAGAATGCTCATAGATTCGTTTCTTTGAAATGAGACGTGTTTGATATCCTTCGCCAGCCAAGCATTTGTAAAATTTTCTCGTTGCACCGATTTCATACACCTTCGCATCACGTTTATGGTAAACATTAAGCTTGCGACGTTAATTGCATTCAATAAAATGTAAGTTATCATGGAAGTGCTTACTATTAAAAGAAAAACTACTTCATTTACAAAGCCATAAAGTCTTCGGACTGTGACGTTGCATTTTTACATTTAATTAATTTTTTTAATAGGTTTGATAATTTTTAAATAATAAATAATTTACCAACATCAATCCTAATACTATCTATTATATATAGATGCTTCTCCGGATTCATTCATGTATCCATATATATATATATATAGAGAGGATACAAACTCACAGCCTAAACCACAAGAGTGATTGAGCTGAAATTTTTACGACATATTGGCCATAACGTATAACCTCCAGAAAAATTGCGATTTTGATCCTCAGTGTCATGGGTTCGATTCCAGGGGGCTCCAAAGTCCCGATTTTTCCCGTTTAAATGCATTGCTTTGATTTTCGGGAATTAAAAAAAAATACTTCCCGGATAGGTAGAGAATCAAAACTCAGGGAGCCTTTATATATGGTCATGATCTATCGAAAACATAAATGAGTTTTACGGAAAATAACCTGGGTTCGATGCTAGGTCGATGCAAAAATCTGCCGTTTAAAATGTATTGTGGCGATTTTTAAGATTTTTTTTGGACCCTTTCCCGATGGCATGGAAACTTGAAATTTGGTATGGGGTTAGATATCATAAATATATTTCATAATCGATTTTTATGTTTCCCCTGATGTTCCTTGGTTCGATCCCAGAGGGCCATTTACATTCCTCTATGCATTTCTTATGGAGATAACGGAAACAAGTCTTAGGTACTTCCCTGCATGCTATCGACTTAAAACTTAGCATGATGGAAGAACCAGTCTAAACAAATCAAACTATGCATTCATAGCTATCAATGTGTCCTGGGTTCGACACCAGGTGTCTCTGCAATCAGAAGTTGATCCGAATTTTAGGAATTATTTTGAAACCTTTCCCAATAATATAGAAACTTGAAATTTGGCATATAGATTGAGATCAATAATAACTTTCAGAAACATTTTTTAAATTTCCAAGATCGTCCTTGGTTCGAGTCCCGAGAGCCATTTACATACGTGAACATTTGAGCGTCTTTTGAGGCAGTTGTAGCCAATATTTCTGCTTGAATTTTCACACATAGTTAGAGATGGTGATCTTCTATTGTTTTTCATAGTAGGTTTTCAGTAAGACCCGGGTTCGATGCCAGACGATGACATTTCAGCGAATTTTAAGAAAAAATTATATCCTTTTTTTTTTCTTTTGAGGACCGTCCCGATATAACGCCGATATGAAATTAGTGTTGTCGATCTGCTTGCAGTATGCAAGCTACATTTTACTCGTCTATTATATATAGATGCTTCTCCGGATTCATTCATATATATACCCAGATAGGATACAAATTCACAGGCTAAACCAAAAGCGTCATTGACTCGAAATTTTTACGACGTATTGGCCATAACGTACAACCGCCAGAAAAATTGCGATTTTGAACCTCAGTGTCATGGGTTCGATTCCAGAGGGCCCCAAAGTCCCGATTTTTCCCGTTTAAATGCATTGCTTTGATTTTCGAGAATTTTAAAAAAATACTTGCCGGATAGGTATGGACTTAAAACTCAAGAAGCCGATATATATGGTCATGATCTATCAAAAACATAAATTAGTTTTACTGAATATATCCCGGGTTCGATGCTAGGTCGAGACAAAAATCGGCCGTTTAAAATGCATTGTGGCGATTTTTAATATTTTTTTGGACCCTTTCTCGATGGCATGGAAACTTGAAATTCGGCATTGGTTTAGATATCATAAATATATTTAATAATCAAATTTTACATATTCGCTGATGGTACTTGCTTCGATCCCAGAGAGCCATTTACATTCCTCAATGCATTTCTTATGGAGATAAAAGATAAAAGTTTTAGGTACTTCCCGGCATGATATTGACTTCAAACTTTTTATGAAATAAGATGAAGTCCTAATAAATTATACTGCTCATTCACAGCTACCAATATGTCCTGGGTTCGACACCAGGCGTCTCTACAATCAGTAAAATATCCGATATTTAAGAATTAATTTAAACCCCTTCCCAATGATATTAAAACATGTAATTAGGCATATAGATAGAAAACATAGAAAAATTTTAAAAACATGTTTTAGATTTCCTAGATCGTCCTTGGTTCGAATCCAGAGAGCCATTTACATTAACGAAAAGAAGGACGTCGTTTGAGGCAGCTGGAGCCAATATTTCTGCTTGAATTTTCACACATAGTAATAGATGGTGATTTTCTATTGTGCTGCATAGTAGGTTCACCAGGAGGGCCTTGGTTCGATGCCAGACGATTAATTTGCAGCGAATTTAAGAATATTTTTAATCCCTTTTTTTTTCTTTGAGGGCCGTCCCGATATGATGCGGACATGAAATTAGTGTTTTCGATCTGCTTGCAGTATGCAAGCTACATTTTACTCGTATAATATATAATTACAGTTACTTAGATAAGTAATAGGCGATTAAACTGTACTCATAAGCCACCTTGATATACTAAATAATTTTTGAATCGTAATAAACCATCAGATACATATTTATTCGTCAAAATTAACTATAATGTCAAAATTATTAATGTTATAGGTTTTTGCTCTGATTACTTTACGCAAAACGATCATTAAAGCATTTCTGAAAGATTAAAATAAAAAAATAGAAAAATAATGACAATTACGTCTTTTAAAAGGCAAAATGTACTGTGATGTCCCATTATTGTTCACTTTGCGGGTTACCTATACTCAAAATTTGTTGATCATTCCCTGACGTCGTAAAACCATAGATGGCGTTAAATAAATTTAAATTTCAGAAACGTAATACAGAGGTATGAGTTAGCCGTCGATACTTACTAAAATGTGAATATTTACGATACCTCAGTCTCCATAGGCGTTAGTTCCTCATTTGCGCCTGTATTTTTGAAATGTTTTTTAACTTTAGGGCTCGGGAGGCAATGGTTAATATTATCCGATTTTGGAAAAATTTTGCATGCAAGATCCTCATATCAGTACACAACTTTCTCACACAGGGCAAATTTGATCTTGAAAAGAGCCTTTTTTTTGGCCCACCCTACTGTTCAGCTTTTGCCACTTTCAGCATCAAAATTACCATGATCTTCTTATGGTGAATGGCTACTGAACTCAAGCAAGCTTAAGACACTTTGTTTCTGTATTATGATGCAAATTTTCCTTAGAATTAGGGCTTTTGCATATACATCGAGGCATAACTCATCTTTCATACATTCGTACACTCACTCAACACTTGGGTAGGGTAGTCATACAGTAAGTGGAAGGTCAGGGTTCAAGCGTTTTTTCACCTACTCTTTTTGGCACTTATTAATCTATTACCCAATCGAAACTTCTTTATTTATCAATGTTTGTAGCACTGCATTTTGAAAACCTCGATTGTCATGCTTCCCATGAATCCTTCGATCCATACTTTACACCCGTAAAGTGAAGTGTTCCAGATCCATGATTTTAGCCCTTTATTCTTCAACTCCAAATTCATGTTCTCTTTGATACGGTCCTTTGTAAAAATAATGCCTTTCTTCTTTGTGCAACTCTACAGTAAGCAGTACTTAAGGGTGAACTAGTTCCCCTGGTATTACTTAATAAATGGCTTCGCGTAATTTGGGTCGTATTAAAAAAAGATCATGGCTTGACCTACGCAAGGTGCACCTGTAAGATTAATCCTTGCTATATTTCCACACATTTTATGTTGACATCGATTTATCTCGGTAATAAAGAAAATAAAAACCAATTAATGGCAATTTCAGTACTCGTCCCGTGTTTCCACGTCATGGAAATTTCGCTTCGAGACGAGTACATCAAATATGAAAACTTTTTCACAACATGAAGCACAGTTTAGCGCATGAAATGTGTCAACCACTTCCATTTTGAGCAGATGCGTGGCCTCAAAGCATTCATTTTGGTCCGGTAAAACCTCTGCAGACTTAATTATAGGCGTGATTGACACCTTAAGATTCAAGGACAGATCTCATTATGCGCCAACTCCAACTTCTCCCATTCAGTAACGATTTGAACGCACAAAAATAGGAGAAACACGTGTCTCGCCAACAAAATTGCCATAATATCTTTCGACTCTCGCAAATTGATTTCTTTTTTAGACTCAATGGCTGAATGAGTCTCATTTATTTGACACTAATGGAATCTAGCTTGATGTACAGAGTAAATGTCAGTTCCTGGAAAGTTGGCGGATGCTAAAGAATTCATGTTCTGCCAAAGGGGAAAGAAGATTTATTGTATGGTTTTCCTCAGATGGAATGAGGTAACTGATCGAGGGGTCTAGGACATTTCGGTGCGGCCACTTCGGCGCGGGCCTTTCTCGGCGCAGGCCCATTTCAGCGCGGGACACTTCGGCGCGAGCCATGGTTATGGCCAGTAACAAATTTGTTGCTCGTTAAATTATTAGTGAATAATATATAACTTGTGCTTAGCGTAGGCTATATAATTCGTCCATAGAGTGGAAATTAGAGGTAATTGTTTAATGTTTAAGATGTTGTAAAATTATGTAAATATTGTACAACCCAACCCAACCCAGCCCAACCCAACCCTACGAGAATTCTATATCTTACGCTAATCACAAGTTACATATTATTCACTAATAATTTAACGAACAACGCATTTGATTTTGGTCATAACCGTGGCTGGCGCCGAAGTTGCCCGCGCCGAAATAAGCCTGCGCCAAAATTGCTCGCGCCAAAATGGGCCTGCGCCAAAATTGCCCGCGCCGAAGAGTCCCATTCCCATGCAAGAAGAACTAAATGGAAAAGCGTGTACGTATAAGTATGTATCCTAAAATTAAAATCAATTAACAGGCGAGTAACTTTGTGGTATTCAATGAAGAATGAAGATACAGCAAAAACTTTTCAAACGAATCGATACCCTATTTTATTCAAAACTTTGCAAAATATCACTCACATTGTTTTGTTTGCATGTTGCAACAGTTTAATCATATTTATAATATAGTTATTCCTTTTATTTTTGCCATTAATAGAATTATCACCATAATTTTATTATTTTGATTAAAATAAGAAAGGAAACTAAATTTGGAAGCAATGGCAGTTTCTACTGTCTAGTATGGCTCAGAATGTTGGGGAAAAAAACTAAAAGAAATACGGTAGAATCAACTGCAACAGAATTTCCTCGTGTCGTCAAAGGGCTAAGATAGACAATGAGCTAAGCTAGACAATGAATACATTTATTTAAAAAATCTGTCAAATAAATTTGTAAACTACAAAAGTAGGTATAAGCTCGAACTGTAAGAATGTTTAAGGAAAGATTTCCAATGCAGACTTAGGAGCATGAGCCATTGGGGAAAATAAATGTTTGAATCCCAGGAATGAGATGGTAAGATGATGCCGGAACAGAGTAATAGTATAAACCTGGAAAAAATATTTATAGGATTATCTTCTTCGTTGAGGTTTACTAAAATATTATATATTTAGACTCTAGCAAATGCTATATTATTATTATTATTATTATTATTATTATTATTATTATTAAGGTCTTTATTAAAGGCGAGATTCAGACTGAAAAGTCTCTTCTTCCATCTAACCTTTCGTCAATGGTATTATATAAATAAAAATTTGTGTGTAGGTGGATAGAAATAGAGAGGAAAACTTTAGAAGGAGTGAAAGTAAAAAAATCTAAGGTGATATCTTAGGAAAAAATATCCACAGTAGGATAACACCCACAGAGAAGGGGGGTGTGAAAAACTTGCGCAAACCTACTGATAGTACAAGCTAAAAGATGTTAAAGAAAGCTGTGTATAACATGGAAATAACAACAGCAATAGTACTATAACTAAAGTACAAATTAATAATAAAATAAAATCAGGACGCTCCCGGATAGTCATGTGGACAGCGCGTTTGCCTTTGGTGAAAGCGGTCCCGGGTTCGAATCCCGGTGGGAGCCAATGTGCGAAATGACCTAAGCTGTCGAAGCACTTTTAACCATTCTACTACTACTAATAAAATCAGAAACAGGAAAAACTGTAATAGTACACCATGAGGGAACAATTAATAGGCCAAAATACAAAAAAATAATAATAAAATCAAAAACGAGGTAACTGCAGGAACACCCGATGGGAAAATAGTAAATATCAAAACATAATTAAAAAATTAAACAAAATTAAACAAAATTGTTTTCTTTACGAAGTAGCAAATTAAATTGAACCAAATTAATCTTTTAAGTCGATGATTTAAAATATTTGCAATTAAGTAATATTCGTGACTGATTACTCATTGCTTGTTTAATTATTACCTGCATAATTCATCCATTGATCACCATGACGTGGATGACTATACCAAAACCCCTTCCTATTAGAACCTCCATGGTTTCACTTTACCATCTTCAAGTTGATTCAAACTAACGAGTCAGGATTTTTTTTAGTTTTATTGTGTATTTTTCACCTTTCTATCCTAGTCGTGACTTAAGCAGCTATCAAAAATCGAAGAATAACCTTCGCTGAATCCTTTAGCCTCGTGTTCGTTTTTTAAAGAGGTTGAGTTTTTCGTGGGAAATTTCCTTTGTCTTGACGTCAAAGACAGCTTGACTTTTTTCTGATATCCATAGACATAGTCGATCAACTTCTTTCCTTTTCCATTTCAACATCTCAAATTTATTTTGCTTGTGTGAGACATGGTTTCGATTTGTATATGCCTCAGGTGGAGGTTGCTTTCCGAGAATTCCCTTTTAGACGAGTTAAATGAGAATATTTATAGAAAGAGTAAAGATTTGTCCTAATTTTTGCTCTCTGTCACTTACTATTTTAACTGTTTGTCCACTTTTTAATAAATATTCGATTTTTGAATGATTATGAATATTAATAGAATATAATTGAGAAGTTATAATAACACCCATGACTTCATAGGAACACTGAATGTCGACTGCATCGCTAAGTTAAAAGAAGTTAGGTGAAATTCCAAGGAAAAATGGACTTGAAGAAAGTCCGTTTTTCGGTATTATCTTGGCCTTTTTCCTGGGTACACGCCCTTATGTGCAATTTACACTTTACCCTTTCCGAAGTAAGATGAAACAGAACTTAAAAGTTACCAGCATCACTAAATACTCTAATTCTTTTTTTCACTTAGTACTTACATAAATATTATATTGGAAGGATGCCCTTGGCTTGGATTATTATATCATGGAGACGATTTCATTTAAAATAATTGAACATCACCAAGCTGATTTAATGCAATACAAATATTTTTTTTTCAGGTAAGCTGATTTAGAACAAAACGCAGTATAATATCCCAAGGAAAAACGGACTTGAAAATAGTAAGACGGGGCCGGGAATATCCGTGAGGCTGACTTAACCAACTGGGCTGCAAACAAAGTTCACAGAACGGCTTGTTAAGTTCTGGATTGTTAGCTTAGTTAGTTAAGGCAGCCTCTCGGATAGAGGAAGATCCCAGTTTCGATTCCCGGCCCCGTCAGACTTGTTTCAAGTCCGTTTTTCCTTGGGATTTTTCCTGGGTGCAAATAAACTTTAACCCATTCCCAACAGTATAATATTTTAACGGAATCATAGCGTAAGCGTACCGTTCTAAGCCATGCTTTTACATTTTCCTTAATAGTTGGTACCGTTTACATCATGGGGTGACTAAATTACGAAACTTTGTCGTCTTTGGTTAGTTTTTGTTACAAATCTAACAATAGTGGACAATAAATAACTATAATTAGAGATTCCTTCGATTTTTCACATGTTTGGTGAATAAGATATGGGAATAAGGTATAATTTTTTTATTTGAATCTTGATGATGGGTTTACCAATTTTCACCCATTTTGGACATTAAACTTTGAAAAATGAGAATATACATCGATTATTATATTTTATTTATTACATGTTGCTGTTTATGAATGCCTTTAGTTTGAATTCCGGAATTTGAGAAGGCTTCTTAAATACGCTCAAACTAAACCTTTATTGCTTGATGAGTATAGTCCTTTTGCAAAAATACATATAAAGAATAATCATCATACAAATCTGGGATTAAGAGCATTGGAAATAAATTCTTACAAGTTCTTACTTTAACGCTTGTTTCTCTCTCGCTGTTGTGAATTACGGCGTAATTATTACAGGAGAAAAATTTTATTTATTTAATCGTGAGTGGCACCAGGCCAGGCAGTAGTCATTCATGTGCGGAGAGGGAAAAATAAACTAATCTGCATGTTATTCACCCTTGTCGGGAATAAAACACCCAAAAACCTTCCGAAGGCGGTTTGTCTTACATATTATTACGAAAATATTTCAAAATTTAATACAATATTTCAAAATAACAATGTTTAAAAAAATACCACGATATTTACAAAATTCCAACAATATTTAAAAAATTCCGAAACCCTTTCAGTTTTATCGACGAATACATTGTAAGAAAGATAAAGAGGTTCGAAAAATCCAGGTAAATAGTTCAATTCTACGATTCCCCGATTTAAAAATGAATATTTAAAAACATCTGTTCTCTATTTAAGAGTTGCGACTTTATGGTTGTGGTATTTCTTCCGAGGTAATCTGGTCCCTGAGTCTATTATTAGTTATTTCAACGAAGGCTTTCCAGTTCTTTTCCATAGATTTTTATATATTCCCCAACCTTTTTATTTGACGTCTATATTCTAATTTTCCCCAACCAAGTTGTTCAACCATTGCAGTGACGCTATCCGTCTTCCCATATCCACTCAACACGAATCTTACCGCTCTCCTCTGCACGTTTTCTAATTTGGCATCTTTTGTGTACTTGTACGATCTTTCCTCATTAGTGTTGTAAACCTTAATATGATATTGAAATGGTAAGCGTTGCTTTATGGAGGCATCCAGCGCTGAAGGGATTTTAGCCTCGTTTAGCACTCCTATCTTTTGAAATTGTATTTGTCATATTATCGAACCTTATACGTTGAAAAATCCAGACTATAGTACAGAATTAAAATTTCAAAACGAAGTAAAAAATTATGCTGCTCCCTTGAAAAAACCTTAAAAGCTGGCAAAAATACTATCAGAAGGCGAATATTTTCGTGCTTGTTTATAAGGAGGGGCCAAAAATTAGTTTTGTTTGATAAAAAAACTCAAAAATATTGAAAAGGAGGTGTGATACTTATCTATTCAAATATATAAATCAGCTTGTATTTGATTCGAAATTAAGGTTTATGACTCTTATGGAATTTTATAACTCACTCTGAAAGGTCTTTACTTACTTTTTACCAAAATTTCGCACATTGAGGTAATATCGATTAACGGTTATTTAAAATTTAGGTGTTTGGAAAGGTAAATCACTTGCTCAATCGCAACGTATTGGCTTAAAATGTTTATTGATCTGAAATTACAAAAAAACGAAGAATGTAACCATAGAATTTTGAGAAATATAACGTCAGTCGAAGAGAAATTAGTTGACTATACTGTTGTCATCTGAATTCAACGTGGACATGGAATGGCTGCTATCTGTGGGATCAGAAGAAGTATAACAGCATTAATTCTGATATTCGAAATCAAGATAGTTTAATATCTTGAGAATTCCGCTGATGGATATAAAAGAGGAAAGAGTCACAGAATACTTTGACGGTGATTGGAGCACACTGTGACTCTCTCCTCAGATAGTTTACTAGCAAATCCAACTTACACAGTCTTTCCTCGCATATTGAGGTAGCCTCTGCTGGAGGAAACGGAGAGAAGAACCTGTCTACTCATATGGTTGAATTCTGATGGAGAATTAGAAAAAACGGGTTTTTATAATGCAATCTTCGTTTGTGAATAGCAAGTAGGAATAAAATTCACCTGAATAAATTAATTTGATAAAAGTAATTAAAATCAGACGAGATAGTTAATTTATGTACTCGGTAGTAAAAGTTTCTTTTCAACTTGTGTCAAAATATTCAACGTAGGACAATGTTAACCATGAATATCATTATAGTTTTAGTAAGAAAAGAAAATTCGGAACACGGCTGTTAATGACCATACTGCTGTATGCCATTGCAGGTGAAATATATTAACGATTGATTTTATCTGGCTCGAATATTTGATAACTCATGATTCAGTATTTTTGAAAACTGTACAGAGGAAATCTTATTTTGAGAAGTGGACCACGGCCGATGCCAAGTCTTTAAATGCCACGCCAAACTCTACGGATACCTTCGTGGTATCTCAAATAAGCTTTTGCTACATTATTTCAAACGTGAAGTACTTACTTCATACTTTCCGTATGTTTTACCACTTCTAGTTCTCCGGTATATCACCGTTGTTGCTTTGGATGCATCTTTTTCAAAACTAAATCACCATCAACGAGAGCATTATATTAAGAACAAGGAAATAAAATTAACTAAAGCCTTAAGTTGTTATTTATAAACACTGATCGATATCGATATGGTAAACCTCAGGAATCTAGTTTAGATATCCGATATTATATATTTTATTTTAGATATTATATGAAAACATGTATTACCTTCCGTTATCCGGATCACATCTTATCAAAAATATGACGAATGCGGCTATTTGTACCAATATGTACACTGGATAGGCGATTACTAGAAAGAACAACATCTTTCTGATGGCTTTTTTCAACATGAAATGGTTGTTAGGGCTAGAGAATCGGTGGTTACTAAGGCCGAGAGTTGTTGTTAGGGATTTGTTTATTTTCTTTCCGGTAGCCTATTGGCCATTGAAGTCAATAATCAGATCATAACATATCTATTCGTGGGAGCATATATTTATTAATTATTTATTTTATTAATAAACCGTTTTCGTTATTATTTTATGAGTCCTCATCCGTGTATTCCTTGTGGGATAATTGTTGACCAGTCTAGCATCGAACTAAAACTTTTCCAGCTTAATTTTTATTGAAAGAGGTAAAATACTCTTCTTCACCCATCCTATTAAGGTGCTAGATATTTCTTCTAGTATCACACAATAATACCTGAAAGAGTTAAATGCCATGATTTGGAAGAATGTGTAGCTTTCAGCATATACGTATGAGGGCATAATTAGCGAAATGGGGAAAATCGAGTTTTAAATTCTCCTTTCAAGCTGATCGAACTTCAGCCCGTGAACGCATTGAGCAATAGTCGTCTTTCGGTGGCACCTTTCGATACAGGAAATTATTCTCTTACTTGTGATCATACTTTTCATGATGTATGCATTATTTCTGGGTGCGTGGAGATCTCTGGAAGCACTCATGCGTCACGAGAGCAACAGGTCCTCTCAGAAGGACATGTGTTTCGCGCTGTTCATATTGCACTCCCTCGAGTCGAGGGCAAAGCCAGTTGTGTCCTCTTTGTGTAATAAGCTGGAGAAGTTAGAAGCGAAAAAGAGACTAAATTTTAAACAACCGAAAGCGAAGTTAAACTTTCCCCCATAAATGAGTCAATTGAACTCTTCAAACAATGATATCAGATGCAATATATACATCTACATCTACATCTACATTAATACCCTACAAGCCGCCTTTCGGCGTGTGGCAGGGGGTGTAAACACCAGTTGAATCTAAATTACTTCCTTATTCGATTGTTGTCACGTATTGTTCGCGGAAAGAATGAATCTCTAAAGCGATTCGTCCTAGCATCTATTTCTCTTAACTTACGGTCATTATCGGATCGACCGACGTAGCAGGGGGGTTGCATGATACCGATTGTATCTTTGGAAAATGTAGTTTCCCTGAATTTATTAAGCAATCGCAGCCTAGCTTCCAATCTCCTTTCTTTCAAGGATTCCCAACCTACGTCTGAGAGCATTTTTGTAACGCTTGCTTTTTTATCGTAGCATTTCTTAACAAAACGAACCGCTTTACGCTGCACTTTCTCGAGTTCGCGAGTACACGTTTCATCCGCCGGATCCCATATACTTGCCGCATATTCCAGAAGGGGTCTGACCAAGGTAAAATAACATCGCTCTCTCACCTTTTCGTCGCATTTACCGACAATACGCTTTACAAAGCCAAGCCTTTTACTTGCTTTGCCGCAGATTTTTCGAATATGCGTGCTCCAATTTAAGTTATTAGTAATGTTGATCCCGAGATATTTAACTGAATCTACTACTTTGATACTAATTCCATTAATTTTGTATGGGTGATTTGGACGCATTTTTTTCTTTTCGAAGAAATTAACTACGGAGCATTTACTTACGTTAATATCTAATTCCCATTTTTCGCACCACCTTTGGATGAGGACTAAATCGTTTGAGAGAGATGTCCGGTCTTCCTCGTTTGTTATTTCCCTATATATAACCGAGTCATCCGCAAATATCCTCACATTACTAACTATCTCGTCACTCAAGTCATTGATATAAATAAGGAAAAGAAGAGGTCCAATTACACTGCCTTGAGGTACGCCAGAGGTAACTTTGACTCTATTTGAGCTAACGCCATCCAGTACAACTTGTTGTTCCCTCTCGTAGAGAAAATCCTTAACCCAGTCGACTACTTCCTTGTTAATGCCCGCTAGTTTTAGTTTGTAAATTAGTTTGTAGTGGGGGACTCTATTGAATGCTTTTTTGAAATCTAGGAAAATAGCGTCCACTTGCTTTTTACTTTCGGCGGACTTTAAGATATCGTGTACAAATAGAGCAAGTTGGGTTTCACATGATCGGGACTTACGAAAACCATGCTGGTTTGCGTCGAGGAATTCATTTCTATCTAAAAATCCCATGAGTGAGCTTACGACGATATGTTCCATTACCTTTCCGGACAGCGAAGTTAATGATATAGGTCTATAATTTCCTGGGTCCTCCTTTAATCCGCTTTTGTAAACAGGAGTAATATTAGCTAATTTCCAATCGGATGGGACCCTACCTTCATTTATCGATTTACAAAATATAATTTTGAGATAAGGGGCGACGCTTTCTGCCAGTTCTTTAAGCACTCTTGCTGGGATGCCTTCTGGCCCTGGCGACTTATTTGGCTTAATTTTGCGTAATATTTTAACTATACCGTCTGTCGTAAAAGTTATATTTGGCATGGAATCCAGTATATTAACCTTAGGGAGGATCTCTATGTTACAATCTGATGTGAATACGCTTTGGTAAAATTCGTTTAGAATATTCGCTTTCCTCTTCGAATCGCAAGTAATGTTACCTTCGATATCCCTTATCGAGCTCACTGTTTGTATCTTTCCCTGTACCTCTCTAACGTAGGACCAGAAAGCTTTAGGGTCTTCCTCTAAACATTCCCCAAGTATTTTCTTTTTAAAGTTGCTGTGGGCGTTACGCATAGCTCGCTTGGTGTCGCATTTTGCTTTCTTGTGCTTTTCTAGTAATAGTGATCGTGGTGGATTTGGAACAAGCTGATCTATTCCCTTAAAAGCCTTTACTTTTCCGTGCAAATCTCTTTGTTTGCGGAGAGCCCTTCTAACCTCTTTATCGTACCATCTGGGCTCGCAATCATTTTTAGAGTATTTCGAAGGTATATACAAATCTATATATTTATGCATTATCTCCACGAATGATTTCCATGTATCCTCAGTGTTGTTGTTGCTTACGCGCGACTTAAATGAATTAAAATCGGTAGTTAGTTTTACGTTAAATTCCTCGAATTTGGCTTTGGAATAGAGATAAATTTTGCGTTTGGGTTTCTTATACTTGCTAAGGTTTATCTCGATATCTGCAAAAACGCCTTTGTGGTCTCCAAGACCTTCGTCAATCGAAATGTTCTCTATGCGCTCAGGAAAGTTAATTAAAAGGAGATCGAGTATATTGTCACCCCTGGTTGGCGATTTTACTGCTTGACTTAGTGAGTTTTTCTGAAGTAAATTTAATAACTTTTTACATGAGTCGACATCCCGGGCCCTTTTCTTTATGCTATGATTATTCCAGTCGATGTCTGGAAGATTAAAATCCCCCCCGATTATAGTTATACTCTGGTTGTTCTTACTCGTGTAGAAATTTATTTCGTCGTTAAGATGTCGCAAAACCTGTCGAGAAGAGTTCGGTGGTCGGTAAAACGCACATACATTTATGTTCGGCTTGTTCTGTTGGCTTATTGTGCACCAGACGCTTTCTATATCGCTATCACTCAAAGTCCTCGGCTTGCTCTGGAGAGATGATTTAACCGCAATAAAAACACCGCCACCTGTCTTTTCCCTACGATCCCGGCGATATAATGGTAATATTTCCATAAAATGGTAGATATCTTTGCCATTTTTATTATTAAAACACCGTAATTGACTACAAGAGCTGATGCAACTGGGTATAGGAGTATATAGATATGTTATAGCATAATGGGATGCAATAAAAAGGTACATTAAGAAACCATAAAAAACATTTTATGTCAACGGTGTAGTTATAAAGTTTCAACCGCTTGTATTATGATTTTGTTCATTTAAGCATAGAGATCATTGGATAAATGTAATCTTAAATGTAATATTTGATAGTGTTCACTATTGAATTATTCAGAAGGAGGCAGTATCCAGCTGTGTGTACTTCGTGTGCCTTGTAGGAAAATATTAATAGGTTTCCTATAGTCGTTTTTCATCGCCTCCCCTTTCCAGTAGTAAATACTTCATTTTAACAGACAGTACACGAATCTGCTATCCTTCATACGCTAGAGCTAGATTTTCGATAAACATATTTGTAGATGACATTAGTATTTTCACAATTCTCCAACGTGAGTTATAAATAATTACTTGTCCCCGGAAATCGAGTTTTAGAAATCGTACTACTGATGACTACTAAACACTGTATTTAAGCTTGCACGTATACATCTTTTAATACCTAAATAAAATTATGTTTTAAATGTAAGGACAGATAAAAATTCCAAATTATTTCTCTATTAGATCCTATTACTTGATATTGTGCATGCAGAAAAATTTCACGAATTATAATTATACATTTTAATTCGCTGTAATCAATTTTATTTATTGGTTACGGAAAATACCTGGGATTGACATATGCACAGCATGCGTAAAAAATAAATTTTGAGATAAGCATCGGAAAGCCAAAGTATAAATTAGTATCTACACAGTCTACATATATGGGATCGCTGACTATGAGAATTTGACAGGATGTACACCAAAGTAATAAAATATGAAGGAGATTAAAGAAAGACAACAAGGTCTCCTCGAATTAAAGACGAAAGACGTGAAAAAACATTCATTTTTACCAAGAATGGAAGAGACTGGAACAATCATTCAATTTCTAAATATTTAACTTATGCATAATTATTTAAAAGTGAAAACGACGGAGGAGTACACCAGTTACATATATTTCTTGTATTATAGTGCCAAATGCCATCAGATCTTGCACCTATATGAAAGTTTTTCATTAATTAAAAAGTTATGAAAGTGGGAGATGAAGTGATGGATGTGTTTCTAAAAGATGTGAGATAAGAACAAGTAGAAAAATAAACATACCTAGGAGTGGATTTGACGAAGGATTGTAGAAGTGAGGAAGAACTCAGGTTAAAAAAAAAGAATCGCAAAAGAAGTATTCAGAATATAGAGAAACGTTTAAGTAGTTACATCAATGTCGAACTGAAGAAAAGGATGATTAAATGCTTTGTTTGGAGTGTGTTCCTATATGAGACGTATGAACCCTAAGAAAGAAACGGAGAAATAGAAAGAGGCAATCGAAATGTGGGTTTGGAGAAAAACGTTAAACTTCAAGTGGATAGACACATTTAGGAATAGAGAGGTACTGAGGAGGGTAAATGAAAAAAAAATTATCAATTTCATAATCCAAAGGAAGAATAATTGGATAGGACATGCAATTAGAAGGAACTGCTCACTTAAGGGTTTCCTGGAAGAAAAAGTGGAAGAATAAGCGAAGAGAGAAAGGAGAAGAGTGAAATTCACAAAAGAATGAAGAGAAGAGCGGAGGATAGGGAAAATTGGAGAAACAACACCTAGGACCTGCTTGAGCAGACTACCCATGAGGATGGCTCACAAATTCTAAAGAAGCAGAAAAATACGTCGATTATGACCCACCTATTTAATTCTGTTTAATGTCGGAAGTGTAACGTAAACAAGGGAGAACGCCTACTAACCAGACTTGTGACGTATTGTCTTCATGCCATTCTCCCGCACGTGTTGGAAAAGGTCACCGCACTCCGAGGCCCTTTTGTTTCTCCTCCGCGTCAAAACACAAGCACGAGCGATTTAACTAATACTTTACGTCCATTTCGCAGTCGAAAGACCCTCGTTCGCCGTCAAATGGGGCTCCCGGAAAAGCATCGCTCCACCGAAGCGGGCTCACCCAGCGATCGGAAAATGCTCCGAGTCACTCGGCATAAGCCCTCGGATGTGATCGAATCTTGATGGACGGACCTCCTGATTTATTCCCCGCGTGAATAGACGCTAAATCAACTCCGGAACGTGCCCGGGAACGCGATCGCTCGCGCCTCCGGTAATTCCGGTCATGGAGACGTTAGGAGTCGCTCCGGGAGTCGGTCCAATGGATCAAACGGCAAATTTGCATTCGCCGATGACGAATTCATTGCATCCGTGACATTTGACGTCTAATCAAGTGGCGCGGTTCGTTTTACCTCGGGGAAATTTCGGAGATGCGATGCGATTCGAATGCATGTGTAAAGTGAGGGAACGCTGTTTATTGAGTCCAAGTTCACAGCATCAATTGCTACATTTCCATTTGAAATGGGATTCCGAAGTTGATGCTATGAAAAAATTCAATGAGTTTAGATGGAACAATTTATCTCAAGGAGTTGAGTTTTCGGATGTAGTGATAGAAAACAAATATTAAGGATTCAATTAGCATACTAATTCATCTTAAATAAAGAAAAAATTGTAATAATTGATTTATAACCCCAATGTTAAATTTTAATAACAATGCTCAAATTTTCAATTATAATTACAAACTCTTTACGCTAATTAATTACGCTACTGATGTCGTAATTCTGTGAGGGCCCACGTTATTTTTAACTGTTCATAAAAATATTTTGAATTCATAATTAGTAATCTATTCTTCATTCATGGATTTTTCAGTCTTGGAGTCAGTGAAGTTCTGTAGATGAAAAATATCAATATATCGACTTCCTCAATGCTATTAAAAGCTTGTCTCACTACAAATGCAATTATATTAATTAAGGTAAAATTCTACCCAACAAGTTGAACGTATACTTTATATTTAATTTCAAATATTTATATTAACCTTTTTTGACCTAAACAAACCAAATAATTTTTATTTTTAATGATGAAAAAGTTGTTAAGCAAATCTCAAGTGTTCAGATAGGAACTTTATAAACTCAGAAAAAAAAACAATTTAAATGATCAGGAAAACGTTGTAGGAATAACCCATCTCTAATCCTGGAATTCACACCGGGAGTAAAGCAGTTAGTTCAGTGTGTCAGAATCAGAACAGTATTTGTAAATGTTTAGACGATCGAAATTGGCCGCAGATGAACGTGAGTTATTTTCACGTGTTTAATAGCATGTTCATTTCGTTTGACCTTATAATTTGCAATTTAAAGTGTATAATATTTAATCTATATTTTTCTTATTAATTCGTATTGCATTTACCATTATTTAGTGTGTCCGTATTCTTTCTCTGTTTTTTCCTCGATGTTTTTCATCTCCTTTTGGTGTAGATGTTTTCTCATAAAGGAGGTCTTTCTCTGTCATCCTTCAGCTGCAGGGGTTCTTCCTCACGAACCAAATCCTTGGACATATTTGTAGAGCATGCAATTAAAATATGAGGATAGGTAGATGAAATGCTCTCTTGGCATAACTTCACCAATTCAAGGTCGAATAAAAATAATAAAGCAACATACGTATGTTGAAGTATGTTCTTTCAGTAGTACCTAAATTAGTTATAATTTATTGTTGTTAGTTTCTCTGGTCACTTCCGATTTTTGTTATAATAATAATAATAATAAAACGGATTTATTCGGGCGAGATTGAGACTAAAAGTGTCCTCTTCCATCTAACCCATCGTCATACAATACATAAATAATTAATTTAAAGAGATAGTATTAAGAAAAAAATGTATCCATTGCAGGAAAACACCCACTAAGAAGGGGGGGGGGTGAATAACCCGCACAAACCTACCGATAGTCATAACTAAAAAGATGGTAAGAAACATGATTACATTTTATAAATACACTATCAATAGGTACATATGGGATACATCAATAAACATAGTCATGTTGACATTTAAATAAATGCCAACCATTTACATAAGAACATAAAATAATAAGGGAATACATATTTTAAAGCATAAATACCATTAATCCAGTACATAGTCAATATTACATGAAGCGTAGATATTACCACAAAATAGGGATAGGAAACCGGTGAGAAAAGATTTTTTTTATTACTAGAATAAAGAGGAGAGAATTTTATTTACAACAGCAATAAGTATATGAAGATTGAAGAAAAAATATCACAATTCAATGGTACACAATTTTTAAATATAATATTAACATGTTCAATGCATACATATTATTCTCTCTCGTAATATATTTGGACTTAGTTGTTTTCAAGCTGATACCATTTTAAGTTTACACTGTGTACCATACCACTTTTGACACAGGAGTGTATTCTTATTTTTAGTTTTATATAACTCAGCTTTATTTGTCGGCAAAAACGTCGTTAATGTATGAATGGAACCAGAATGAACGAATCAATCCGATGAAATATAAAATAAACAAATGTACCACTAAGATATTTTACCAGGAAATAAACCTCTAGGATAGTGAGAAAATGAAAGAATGAATTATTAATGAAGAAAGCAGCTTGCCAGCAAAAACACGAAAGCTGTCCTTAGTTTGTTTCCAACACGTAGTAGCAAGCAATTTAATGCAAAATTAATGGTCACTTCGCCGAACATTCCACAATTGTAAGAATCACATTCAGCCTTTAAATTTTCGCGAGACTGTTTAAAAAATTTGCGGTCCGTAAATTCCTTTGTGACTCGGTTGACCAACTGAAAAGGACGGCTCAAGGCTTGATTTTAGGTCTCGAAGGCGCTTAAATCATCTCGAATGAACCAGACAATCTTCATTAGGCAGATTTATTCCCTCTCGATGTTGGGGGCACTGAGCCGAAAGATCAATACGGGGAATTACCAATGCTCCGTACAAAAGTGGCAGTGGTGGCCATCGGAGGGTTCTCACGCTCCAAATCCGCACTGCGGCTGAGAGGATACATTATAGAATAGTGGTCGGCACTGGAGGATTGTTTCTTGTACGCGGTCAATAGGGAATCAATAAAAATCCATGTACCTATGCCATCCTATGCCTTGAAAAACAGACCTATTTTCTCATTGAGCTGGTTGTTGAAATACTAAGGCGTAGGATTTCTATAGCCCTTCTATAGCCCAGATTCAGGTTTAAAAAAAACTATCCCCTAATAAAATTGATCGTAAAGGTAGATTGTTGTTGTGAACTCGATTCCTATGCATTTTTTGTACAAAAGTATTTACAGCATCCTAGAATCGAACCCATAGTTATTCTGGAAAAATCTAAGGTGCATTTGCGAATGAGCATAACCTACAATCTTAATACCAAACGATAATCATTTTTCCCATCGTAAACTGCCTTTAATTATTTCTGTAAATTTTCGAAATGCATTAAGAGAATCGACTAACTCAAGACCATATTCGAAGAATTCTTCCTCGTTTACGTTACAAAAGTACATCTACTAATAATGCACAGAGGCTCTATTCTCCAGAATTAATTCTATTATCAAGAAAAGTGCTCCAAAAAATTTCCGAAAATCCGCGCAATGCATTTTATGGAAAATATCGGGAGTTTCTGACCTTATAAGAACAAATATTTGATAAATAAGATAAGAAGATAAATAAGAGGCTCACTTTTGCTACATGTTTCCTGATGGGGCTATATGACATGAAAAGGCTGAATCAATGAAGCTCGTAGATTAAGCTGAGAAGTTGTTACAATCTACTGATGTGAAAAAATGTGTACTGCGAGGTTTCCTAACTCAAATGTTTTTTTATAAATTTTGCATATTCAATGGTGGAATGGCTCCAAGTTTAAGGTTCTAATCTGTTATTTTTTTAGCATACCCTGAACGTATGAAGCTAATTCGTGTTACGCACACCTGGTGTTCCTCTTATCAGTGTTACTCATTTCCTTGTTTCCCATAAAAATTAAATCTCTTCATCTGTTTTTCGTCATTTTTTTCTTATATATGATTCCTATTCTCTTAGTCTTATTGTTTATTCTCAAGATTACATAATCAGGGCTCTGAAAATTCTCGCATTTTATAAATTCCTCCTTAATCACAGCTTCATCACGCATCCGATATTCTTTTACTCGAGAGGGGATGGTTTCAAAAATGTATCTAGAAATATTCTGACCTCCGTTACATCGGTGTCGACGGATTCCTTCTTCCCTCTCACTTTAAAATTGACGTCACGGCGTGGACCATTGTCGCCGGGTGCTCATCCTTTGTTCCAAGGGATATTCATTCTTGCCGTGCAGGAAATGCACCCCCTCTCTGGCACGCATTTTAACGAGTCCTAACGAGCCAAAGGAAAACACGGCTTGCGCAGCCCACCATTCTTTTGTTTACTCTCCCGAATACATTTTTCCTTTCCTCCGCAACCTGCGTCACCATGAAAACTCTGGGAATAAATATTTTCCTCTCTCTCGGGACGATTCCCGCTAAAGCTTTATAAAGGAAGAAAAAGCATTGGCTTTTTAATATTCCGCTCTCCGCGGATAATGCCGGGCACCGAAATGCATTGTCATCCTATTTTTAAAGGAATGGAATACGGAATTTGGGGGAGTAATTATGGATGGGAGCTGAATTATTTTCATTGATTCTTCGTTGCTCTAAGACGACTGTACACTAGAATTTCTCTAATCCTGCCGTTCCTTGCGCAGAGGGGTGCCGGATTAGCGTCAGTGCCGGATTACTGAGAGTGTGTAAAAGACCATAGTGTCGTGAGCGTGTTTTCGGTGCGCAGCTATAAAGAGAAATACATAGGTACTTTTAATATATTACCTGGGATATATATGGTGATGTAGAACTTATTATATAAGAACGTGTGATAATTCACGGATACGACATGGAAAGTAAATTCAAGGTTGCAGCTTGGATCTATATTGTAGGATGTAAACGGAAGATTAGTTATTACTTTATTTAGAGAAGTCATTCAGGTTTTGATGAATTAATGTATATTTTGGTATTATCTATGAATATAGTTAGAGCCTTGTGATCTTAAAATAACCCTTCTCCTTTGCACTCCTAATTTTTCTTCCATGCTTGCACTCGCTACGCTACTGTGAGTACGTGAGTACTAGGTGAGTCTAGTGTAACTACAATGGCTTTTCGTCAATTGTACCTGAAATTCCATTGAGGTACGTACATCATCTTAAACTAGAAGTTGTTTTTTCTTCAAAATTTTACAGGAACATATAATACGACGTATACAATTGATAACATAATCATTTAATCCCCTAAATTCATTAATATGATTATGAAGTACGGATTGTTTCTGGATTTTTAGGCCTTTACTGCTACCGCGGCTTTAGTAATAATGGGATAGCACGCATTTTGTCTCTTTATCACGTTTACTTTAAATTGCGTGTATCTTTGTGTAGAATAAAACTTCAATTAGTAAAAAGTGTATGAGAAATTGAATCTGAATATTGTATTTGGTGGATCTTTAATTCACTGGAGCTCTTATAGCCTAGACTGTTTGGATTGGTCGCTTGAAAATTACAGTAGAAGTACTGAAAATAACAAGGCTTTTTCATTTAAAATAAAAAAACTTACTTTTGGGCTTTTCAGAGTAATAAAAATTGACGAATGAAACATTTTCGACATTCATATGAATATTAAATTAATGGTTAATATTCTTATATGAAAAGCGTATCCGTACTGTCAAGACACGAGCACTGATTTAATGCTTTACTTTATTTCTTTAACCAATTCCTAAAGAAATTATATAAATTACGAATTTATATTGGTTAATACTTTTTTAGGGATAAATTATAATGTAAACAAGAATAGTTTGAGATATTAATGATAATAAACATATTTAGACCTATAAATATATTTTCCATTGCAATAAGTTCGGACGCTATTTATTTTCCCTCATTGTTTATCCCATTCTATAAGTTGATATCTTTTGAAACGCACTTACTAAATTAAGCTTTACATATTTATTATTCAACATTGACCTATACTCCGAAAAAATATGTATAGCGCTCTAAACCCTTATTCTAGAAACATAGAATGCCAACGGTGGAATTTCTCTGAATGAAGATTAGCGAATATATCCGAATCTAGGACGATAGCGCTGAGGAATTTCGATTCCTCCAGCAGTTAATAACTTCCGTGGTTGAGAATACGCAAGAACACCTGCGAAATAAGAGGACACTCGTTCGAATATTAATATCGAGGGACAAGGAGGTGGGATATCGTGTTCGGAAAAAGTAATATCGTATTTTGGTCCATTTTTCTTTCGTCCGCGCGGAGAACTCGCTATCAGACGGACTTTGAAGATTAGGAAAGCTTTCAAGGATTGGAGTGTTCCTCCGTTGTGATTCCTAGTATAAGCGAAGATGTGATACACACAGACGCGCCTGAAGAGAAAGAAGCTGAGTCCATTCAGGGTGCTGAAGAAACTGGTTCAAATTGTGTATTACTTGAATGATGTGCCTTCAACAGTACGCGAATTACTATCCTCCATAATACTGATGTTGTCAATCCGGATTTGAAAGATATGGCTGAGGAGGATGATGTTATTGGCTGTGCCTGAATGCAGCTTAGCAAGGGTAGGAAGAAATGTGCGAAAATCCTTGAAGATGTCCCTGAAGTAAAACAAATGTATGTCTAAGGTATATATTAGAATATAGTAAAAATATTTTGTTTTTGTTTAACAAAAAAAGGTTATGGCGACCGGGTTTCAACTAATCATAGCCATCATCAGACAATGAATTACGAATAAAATATTTTTGTGTATATGTAAAATCCCTGCAAGCCGCCTTTCGGAGTGTGGCAGGGGGTGCAGGCACCTTGGCTCTATTTTCCTATTCGAATGCTTTCGCGTATTGTTCGCGGCAAAAATGAATTCTTTAAACGAATCGTTCTAGCATCTATTTCCCTAATCTTATTTGCAGAATCAGAACGGCCTATATAACATGGAAGTCGTATTATATCGGTTACATCTTCTGAGAACGTATTTTCTCTGAACTTATTGAGGAAGTTTATCCTTTGAATTAGTCTTCTGTCTTCTAATGATTCCTATCCCGATTCCTATATAATCTGATAATCTGAGTGACACTCGCTGTTTTATCGTAGCAATTCTTCACAAATCGTATCGCCTTTCGTTGTACTTTTTCTAAATCCCGAATATGGTATTTGTCGGTGGGATACCATGCATACTCAATGTGAGGCCTGACTAACGCTGAATAACATCGCTCCTGAACTTTTTCTTCGCTCCTTTGCTTATTAATTTTTTTATCTACCTGATTGTAACGGAGTTCTACTCAGTGTTAGATAATTCCATCAATACGAATTAGCAAGGGTTACGGTAGAGGTGGAACTGAATGCAAGTGGTTAGAAATTCTGTCGAGGAAGTGAGACCTCTGGGTTCGAATCCCGAAAGCATTGATATTTTTCACTTCAGTTTTTGATTGCAAAAAAATCAGTGTTTATGATTGCTTCGACATGGCTAGTCTTGAACTGGGATGCTTGGGATGTAGGTGGGGTTACTAGATTCCACTCCAATTCAATGTTAATTCAGTGGCATTTTAATATATAATACAGGGACAATTCTCTATTTGCCAATGATAGGAAAATTCTAACAATTTTTCAAATAATACGTGATGATACTAATTTACAATCCTTAAATTTTGTTTGCAAAAAAAGGGTTTTCGCTTCAGGCTAAAAATTAATTTAAGGAAAAAGGTACAATATAATTTCTCTCTCTATAACACAACTCTCACTTAGCTAATGTTATCCGAAATTTGTTGTGCGATATCCCAAAATAGAACGTTATATTTCAGATTTGTATCCCTTGAATTTTACCCCTAAATAAGGGTTGTCGCTCCTACGTGAAAATTAAACATCTATAATTTATCGAGTTCTACAAGTTCGCACAATTTGGATGCGCGAATAAAATCGCTACTTCTAAATTTCGAGTATTTTGCTATCTACATTAAATTATCATTTGTTCTAAGTTGGAGGCTTTTATTGAGGTTGCTTACCAGTTAACGTACACGTTCGAGAAAGTTAATTTCAGTTAATTATTTAACAAAGAGGAAATTAAAAACCACTGGAAATAGTCGTGTAGTAAGCTTTATGTCGCGTAAGACTGATTATCTGACGAGATATTTCCTACCACGCGCCACTTTTCACGACTTGGTAATAATAAGAGCTGATATCGCTAAAATGCGCAAATGATCTTATTTACTCGGCTATGAGAGTTCAATGGTCTTAAGGAGAGACCTAATAGAAACGGACCGAGGGAATCAAGCAAAATTGGTAAATGGCCTCGAAGTGCAGGATTCAGACTGATGATGAAACAGGAGCTAAGAGGAAATAAATGTCTGCAAGAGGCCAGCGAGCCACTTTGTATGCGTTAATCAGATTAAGAAGATGGGGTCCAGGAGGGTACTGTGAGGCACTGCGCATATGAGACGTCATTAGCGAATATTAGGGTCGTAATGCAAGGTAATAATGATGACCATTCATGCAGTTCTATCCCACTCTGTCGTCACTTGTCCTTTCTCCGCATTTCATGTTTATTTCGTGTTAACAACTACCTGTTAATTGGGACTAATCAAATTAGCACAGTCCAGGATCGGATTTTCAGGACGACCTACCTTACGATGCGTTTTACTTCGGGGGACAAGTCCTCTTTCAGAAGTGAAGGAAATTGAACCGAGCGCTGTGTGCTTCTTATTTGAGTGCGTGCAAGCCCTTAGTGTGAACCCTAAAGTTTTGTGGAATTTAGCGATGAAGAAGGGTTTTGACAAAATATAAAATTCATTTTGACGTACCTTCAGACAGAGCTGATTCTACAGAGAGGTTTATAAATGTTAATAAAATCGGTATTTTCAGCTATTCAATTGTGAAAAACTGAAATTGAGAAACCAAATGAAATCTGTGGATAAAATTGTTAAATTGTTAAAAAAGCATGCCGTGGTAATGTTGGATGAAATAAGTAAATGTTTCATTTAAGACGCTAAAATAATTTACAACAGAGTATTGCCATGACTCTGTCGTCGTTTACGCTTTCTGGAATAAAAAACTTGCCCAGATTACAAACTTTTAAAATGTCTTCAACTATCTCGATTTCAAATTATTTACCATTAATCAGTATTTATTTTATTCATTTGCAAGGACCCCTCTTAGTCTTAATGTGAAATTGGCGCCAAATTAATAAAATGAATCATAAATGTTTTAAATGAAGATAGAAAATCCGGAATGTTACATGAGGCAGAATGGGATATCTTTTTTATCTTAATTTTTAATCACCAGTAGGTCATACACATGAAGATATAAAATTAAGTATTATTAAGTACTTATTTGCCTAAAATTTAGGATTTTAATTTCTAAATTTATTTGCCTTAAATGCCTTTTAATTTTTGTAATTATCTTGGGATAAGTTGAAAACAAAATGAAAAAAGTAAAGCTGGAATAGGGAATTATTCGGGCACTATTTCAACTTATATTTAAGGAAATATATATAATGCTGAATTCGGAGAATAAGAATAAGAAGAAAACAACTATAAATTTTTAAATGCTATTCATTGTTTAACATTAATGCTTCACATCCAACAGGTCATGTAATATATTTATCGATGTAAATGGCAAATTGTTTTGCTAATCTCAAAAAGCATCCAATATAAGCACACCTACTTAAAATTTTTTAATCGACTACTTGTAATATTTATAAAAATTATGCATACAAATACCACAGAATATATAAATTTTTTACTTTGATTGCCTCATTTAATTACCAATTTTCTGGAATGAGTATCTTTATTTTAGTTGGATATGATATTGAGTTTGCTCCATTAAATTACTTCCGAAGAATATATTTTAGTAATCAGTAATTTTAAGACATGCAAAGTGGAAGAAAAAATTAAAGATACCAACACTTTCACGAGAGTAGATTTAAGTATCTTCGATGTATTCAAACAATATTTAGAACATTACTTTTTTGTACTGCTTGAATATACCTGCAATAATATATACAGCCATGAATTTGAAATTCGTGTACACAAAACTTCAGTTTAAGTTTTTAAGGATTTTTAAAGCCTAACACACTCCCTTTGCGAGAGACTTGGATCCCTCAAGTTCTTTCACAAAGTCTGGAGAGAACAGAGGGGTCTTTTCTAAAGATTGATCTGGGTCAGAGATCGATTTTGCGATGGGAAAATGTGCAGATGTCGGGCTGAAAGAGCGGGGAAATCGGAAATTTGCGTGAACTTTCCTGTACGGATGGGACGCATATTACCTATGGCCATTATTCAGTCGGCATTCACTTCTCCACTTTGCATGTTAATGAAGGTTCTTAGACGGACTTCATAGCGAAACCATGTTTTTTTTTACTATGAATTGGCGCGAGATGCAATCCTATTCGTGAATTATATCGCAGTTTCCATCTATAATTTATAACAAGAAAGAGATAACTTTAAATAGCCTTGAAACTACGGTTCTGGGATGGATTGCTGCTGGAAAACTCTCTGTGACGTAAGCATTGGAAATAACGTAGTAAATGACGTCAGAAAAACATGCTGAGGCGGTAGGCGGGCGGAAAACTATAGTGGAAATCCTAACTATTTCAACTTCAAGCTATAAATACTTACTGTTGCTGACTTGGATAAATGCTTGTGGCATCTTGGTAATAAAACTACTACGATAGAAACATAACAGTAATTTATTATACTTTCTGAAATATTTTTATCTAACGCAGTAAAATCGAATAAAACTGCATTGTCAATTCCTCGTTATTACTTCGATGATACAATTACACCATTAGGAATAATAAATGGATGTTAAAATTACGTTAAAAAGGCATTTTAACATTTAGAAGAGTTAATTACCGATAAATTCTCAATGATAGATGGGCTTTGAAAAATGCATGAAACGGTAACATTTTTTATAAAATATTATTTTATTCGAGCGTTTAAAGATACGGAGTTACGGAAGAATTGATTTTTTGTGTTGACGAAGGCTTAAAAAAATTAATGAATTTCTGACCATAACGAACAATTTGGCGGAAACGTTTTTGATATCGAATCCGATGGAGTGAACCAAACTCAGCGCTTCATCGGCTCCAATCTGTAATTAACTCGTTTATGACGTCAACAATGAAGTACCAATATTTCTAGGCGAAGTTTGGCGGTTTTGTATGATGTAAGAGTAATAAAAGTAGCTCTAATAGTTTTGCAAAATTTGACAGCGTTGATGTATCGATCAATCTGAAATTTGCGGTACAGAGTCTATATTATACTATACAATAGTCTACACAGTGAATAAATTTGCTATAGCTGGATTAATTTTATACCTCTTATTACCTAAACGTAGTTTGTCGATGATAATTTTAATTATTTTCTTTATTAGTTTTCTCCTAACCATAGTTTGTCGTTATTTCTCTTTTTGCATTTTGTTTATATCAATCACCCATTGATTTTTTTCCCTGGCCTTGCTGAGACGCTTTAGCAATATAATGTCGGAGTTCCTCTGATTCAGTTACAATATTCTCTCTAGCGAATTACTGCGATCCTGTAAATTTCATGATCTTGCAATGTGAAGTTTACCATGTGCGTATTATACCACTTTTCACTCAGCAGTATAGTATTATCTATAATATCATTTGACTTGGAATGATTTTTTTGACACAACATTCCTTCTGACATGAATGGAACCGTGAAGTCAGAGTCAATCCTATGCAATGTAATCAAATGTACTACTCAGCCATTTTTCAATTTCCAAGAGCCGTCTTTTTCGGCGTTCCTCGTCTTATTCCCTGGTATTGGTAGAAAACAAAAAAGGAGTGATTTTAACGGACAACGGGGAATAAGAGGTGGAATGCCGACAAAGACGGCTTTTGGAGATTTTAAAATTCTAATTCATTAACAGCCGTTTTAAATTTTACCTCTTTACAATGAAGAATGTGGAAAACGAATTATGTATTAGTGAAGAGAACAGTATGTCAGCAAAATCCTGAAAGTTGTTTTTAACTTATTTGCAACACACAGAAGCATCCGTTAATTTAAATGAAAAAATTAAGGCAAAAAATCAGGGCATATATTGTTTGATGTGCCACACACATAAGACAAATATGAACGGACGGCAGTTCTTTCGTAATTGACGAACACTTTTCCGACGTCATCTTGAAGCCGTCCTCTGTAGAGATCTCCAATCAACCTGTCGCAGGGTTAGTGAATCGCTTCCATTAGCCGCAAACGCCGTCAGCAGAATCCTAACCCACTCAAAAGCTTTATCTTCCCTTTATAAATCGCTGTGAGGGATTTTCGGAGAAAAGGTAGCATTTTCTTTCCTCGGAGTGTACTTCCTCGCCAATCTCTGTGTTTGCGTTTCCGCTCGGATGAGCGATACTCTCGAAGAAGCTCCTTCTGACACCATCAAAGGCGGCGATTTATAAGATATCCACTTTGAGAGATTTGGTGTCGCGGTGCATTTCTTTTCACCTCCTCCATTTTTTCTGTTTTGAAATCTTCGGTACATTTGTCAAAATATTATGACCTTGAAAAGCTGCTTTGTTTCCACTTTAAAGGATCTTAATTCTTATATTTATATATCTCTTTTATTTATAACTATGTACGTTTTATAACATTTTTCAGAAGGGGCGTACTATTTTTAAGCCTTACTGCATTGAGATCTTTAAATCCACTTATATGTATTGTCGGCCTTCGTTCATCATGGTATATCAGTTACAGGCTCTGCCGCGATAGGTGAAGTTATGGAAAGGGGATTTCCTCATTTATAGATCGAATATTTTCGTTTTTAGAGCACATATAACCTGTTTCAGGCCTAAATATGTTTATTAATTTATTACAGCAATTATTAAGACATAAAATAAAAACCTTTAATATTAGTAAAACAGGGATGGTTAATTGACTAGTACAGAGAGCGCGATGTTTAATTTTTACAGTATCAACTTTTTTGAATATATTTAAAAAAACGGGATAGACAGCAGCTGAAAAGTTCGGGGCGCAAAGTCGCGAGGTACGACTGTACGTAAAAAAATACCGCTGGTTAAATAGAAAGAAGGCTGAATATTTGTTTTCATAGCACACTTAAAATTTTCGTTCACTTTTCTCGAAGGGCAATTAATGGTAATCGAAAATATATTTAAGAATATATGATGTACCAGTTCAACTATATATTATTTTATCATCTGTGTTGATGTTAAGTTCACTACTGAATCTTTATCTCGTAGACCGTAACTTGTTAATTTGCTAGGAATTGTAGTGCTTGTTATTGTACCACCAAAAACATTGACCTATACCATCCTATACCATGATACTGAGGTGTAATTTTTGTATGAATCTCTGATGGTGCTACGTACTATAATTTCCAGGTACTTTTATCGCTAACTATAAGAAAACGTTTGGAAAATATTATCTTATCCCGCATTTTCTTTTACCATTAAATCCATCCCTCCATATCCATTAAATACCGCCCTCGTAATAAGCTGCTTAAGTCTCTTTGTAAACGAAATATTTATAATTATGACGTGAAAATGAATCTTGATAGAACTTTGTGTAGGAAGTAGGAAATAAATATTCATTTTAACTACTAGAACGAATCCTGTCCACCGAAGATACATTTATGATAGAAATGTATAGTTCTCTTCTCATGTGATTTATTCATAAAGCTGGTGAAGAAATAAAATGAATGAGCATGCTTGAATTAGAAAACGTTGTTCGGTTGCAGCTTTCCTCTTTGGTCTGCTTAAATAATACATAAAGCGGATAGTCGAGAGTTGACATTGGCATCCTTCCAAAAGACTATCTTCTGTTTGCTTCCCTTGTTCCACTCTTGCATCCCTATAATTCCTCGTCGCTATCCGTTTTTCTTTCTAATTCTCAATATAATGTTCCTTTATTATAAACTCCCAACATCGTTTCTCGGTTTCCGTCTGCGGGGGATAGAAGTCTGGTATTCTGACTTCACCCGTTCTCTTTATCAGTTGAGAAGTGTCTTCTCCTGCGCTCCAATTATTCTCGTACCCGAGGCCAATTCCCATTACCGCGAGCAGACGATGGCTGATAGTGTCGCCAAACACGATCTCAAAACTATTTTCCCTCGAATTCGCCACTTTCGAACGTGTTTCGCGGGGAATTCGGGTCAGTTGGGAAAGGCGCCGGGTCGACAGCCTCTGGTCAATGCTTAGGCGCCGCTGCAAAAATGTGGGGAAAGAGAGAAGGTCGGGGGCTATGGAAGGGGTAGAACGTAAATCGTGAGGGCAATTACTAAAAATGAAATGAAGGATTTAATCCAGTGATTCCCTAAACGGGCAATGTTATGATTTAGTGGCCTTTGCCATTGCTAAAGGTAGCGGTAGCATGCGAATTCTTCGAAAACGAACTCTTCGAAAGATCACTTCTTCGAGGGATAAATTTTACGAAAACAGACCGCTGTAATGAACTTGAGGTAATCTTACATTTATATTAAAGGAATTGATTCGGAGTTTAAATCTATTCAGTTAAACTACGAACCTCGGTGAAGGCTGGGTTGTGTGTAGGCAACGCATGTGACATTTTTACCGTGAGATTATTACCCGGAAAGAAAATTGACAACCTTCCAAATTTGTGCAGTATTAAGAGTCGACACATCTCAAATAATGACTTCTTTACTAGGGTATAATTGTCTCCGGTTCAATTCCACAAGCTTGACCATAAAGTTATTCGTGTACAAGTTTTATTTCTATAGAAAAATTAAATCAAGAAGAATCGTGTACGACATTAAGACAACTTTCATAAGAAAAAACTCTATGAAGAGTCATTTCTACATTATAGGTTATATATTTGGGCAATAAGTTATGAGAGATAAGATGTTTTTTTTTGAAAATTTTGGTTTTCAATGACCGATCCCAAGGAACTAAGCAAAGATGAGAAATGCTAGATTGTATTCGGTACAACGACATTTCAGCTAGAAGTATAGTGAATAACGATTTCGCTTGCTCTGATGCATTTTATGGATAAATAAGTCTTATAACAAATCAAACTTAAGAAAATAAGAAAACTTATACCTTTACCACAGTATATTTATTAACTTACGACCATGGTTTCGATCTATAAGATCATCTTCAGGTTGTTAATAAATATACTGTGGTAAAGGTATAAGTTTTCTTATTTTCTTAAGTTTGATTATGGAGAACTACCACAAAGTCAAGGCCGAAGTAGTAGATTTTATTATTCTTATAACAAAATGAAGAATACCAGGTGTAAGAGTATGGAACCGGAATTTCCCTATAGATGGTGCTCGCTATCAGTTTAAAGACCGCTTCTGCAGCGCCATCTTCTCCCTCTAACAGCTGACAAAGTTTGGCGACACGCAATAACCTAAGTTTCATACGCCGGTATATCTTTCTATAACATTACGAGTTGTGTGCGTACGAACTATGCTTTGCGGACAGCATCGGTTTTCTGCTATCATTTGAAGAAAACTGCTGCAGAATCGCATAGAATGCTTGTCGAAGCACACGGCTCTTGGCAAAACTCAGTGCTTTGAATGGTTTAAAAAATTAAAAGTGGTGATTTTGGCGTGAGAAACGAGGACCGTGGGAAACCACCGAAAAAGTTTGAAGACAAGGACATGAAAGCCTTATTGGATGAAGACGATACTTTACGATTATTTACGATAATTTTCAAATAAATAACAGAAGTGTAATTAAAAAAATCGGTTTCATACTTCAACACCTGGTAAATACAGCTGGAAGCTATGACAACAGTAATTCTGGAGCAAATTACTCATCAATATTTTTAACGATATGTAGCCTTTATTCTCGATTCGGTTTGAAATTTCTGTCAAGTACTGATTGGTCTATGAACAATGGACTCAACTACCAAGTCCCTATAATTCACATTCTTCAATGCATACCAAATTCATGAATGATACTGAAGATCATTAATGATGTTCAATTCATTTCATGGGATACTATGGTTAAATTTGCTATATTTCGCTATTAAATTAAATCTTCAAGTTTATTCAAGCTTTAACTTCTTCTACCATTGATAAATATTTAGTTCTCTCGTGGAATACAAGTACATAAGTTCCCCATGAAATTATTATTTATCTTACAGAGGTATTAGTAGCAACTCCATCATCGATATTTCTACGCCTTACATCTAATTTGATAAATATCTAAGTCGTACGAAAAACTCAATATTTATTGTAAGATGCCTCCATGGTATACAAGGTGCAGTTCAGTAATTTAAATCCTTTGAAAATAAATGTCCATAATTATTTAAGTGGTACAACTTGCACATGCCATACAATTATGATTTACGGCATCATTCTCTTGAGGTGGACGTTGGTGTTTGAATATGCGAAGACTTGTAAGGAACCCAAAATAGCAGGAAAGATTATTATTCATTATAGAGATTAATATTTTAATTTGAAGGAATCGCATCGTAATAACTTGTGTAGAAGCGTTTAGGATAATTAGATTTGAAGCGTAAAAATGAGTTCAAGAAAGAGAGAATCTATATACTACGCTTGATAACCCTGTTGAAAATTTTCCTTGGTTTCCTAGGTTTATAGGTATTCCTATTAGTTTATGTTGGGTTTCATTTGCTTATATTGGTTTCAATCAATTCCTATTGATTTCCTATTGGTTTCTTTGGTGTAAGAATGCTCGGTATTTCCTGTTCGGATATTTTACAGGATTTAATTGCTGCCTATTGGTTTCCTATTGTCTTTATTGGTGTGTATTAGTATTAGAAAGCTCGCTTTCCTTATTGGATTCCGGCATATTTTAGAATATTCCTGAGAAATACCAGAGAAAATTAGAAGGATATATGGAATTTGAATGCCATGGACTTGCAATAAACGTAAAAGTTAACATTTGCGTGACGTATTACAGAAAATTGACAAACTTTTCTAAACTGTATTCGTGAAATTCGAGATCTGTTTCAATCAAGATTAGATACTTCACCGGCAACAATGAAATATGTGCAAATAAGTAAACAACGCCAGCGTTACTCTCTGTAGGAAAAATTTTATTGAAAACCAATAAGGATTCCTAGGATAGGATACTAGGGAAAATTAACATTCGAAAACGGATTAGTTCCTGCAAAACTTTTCTTATGTCAGACTCTAGCAAAAGTATTTTAAAATTTATGTAAACCACCTAGGTCTCCACTGCGTAGTATAGGAAGAGCTTCAAGATGAAATTTAACAATGAAATTCTCGAGTCCCAGTCATGTCACATTTTTTCACTCCTTGTTCAACTTTGGGTTTAAAGCACATGCCTCTTCGTGCTAAGTTAAATTTCATCTTGAAGTTCTTTCTTGATTCCTTTGAGGGGATTCCTCTAAATATCGCTCTGTGGGTCGGTTGCCTCAGTGAGGACCCCTGGTGGTGGTCGGTGCCACTATGTGGAGCGCTACAATCTGCTCACAAAGGATCCTTTTAACAGGAGTGGAATTGGGGTGGCATGGTAGTTTAGTGGTTAGAACAACTGCCCGGAAAGTGGGGGACCTGGGTTCGAGTCCCAGTCATGTCACAAATTTTCACTTTACTTAGTATTTATTTAATATTTATGTAAACCACCTAGTTCTCCACTGCGTAGTACCTTGTAAAGTCCTTGTTCAACTTTGCGTAGTATAGAATCATTTTATTTAGTATTATTCTGAAGCGTGATGAGAAATTTCCACTCTCGAAGGGGGGAATGAACTTACGGAGGAACTGTGATCATAGATGACATGGTGGAATTAGGAAAACAAAGGCGTTCCAAACCATGATGTTGGCATCGAATTTAGCAACGCCCAGAGCGTTCGAGGAAAACCGTGTGTTTACAAACCAAAAGCTCTGTGATGGAGGTCACATTCCTTCCTCATAATTTTCTCTCGCTACTGCTGTCTGAGCCTATCCCTTCCTGGAAGCGAGGAGGAAATGCTCCAGCTTATCTTTAGCTACCTCATCGCTTTGAACGGTAATAGCAAACTCCTAGCTATTATAATAGTAGTTATTAAACAATTGCTCTTTTCACTTTAAATAATACTAATGCATGCATGCAATAATGCATCATTATATAACATATGTGATGTTTGTAGTATCCGTGAAATTTAAATTGTTCATAAGATTGAGTGTTACCTGAAGAACCCATTCAAATTATCTTGATATCCATACATGGTGTTTCATGAAAAATTAAATGTTTTAAGTACATATGAGTATTAATTTTATGTAAGATTTGTTGTACCCAAAAAAATTAAGTGATACTAACACGAGTCTAGTGACAGATGGTGCGTAAACATAACCATTCTTTTCTTCTTTACATTTACGTTTTCATGCACAGTGATTTTAATGATATTTTCAGCGAAAGTGTAAATTTACAACTAATGTTTCTAGAATTGATTACAAAAATGGAAGATAGCTGCATAAAATGTGTCGTAAAAGACATGAGAAAATTAAAATTAGTATTTAGATAGATAACCGATAATTTTACGGCTTTGAAGCATCACATGGTTGATGAACGACTCTTTGATGAACCAAAAGGAAACGAATTAATGATATATGATATATTATTATTATTTATGTATTATTATTCCTGCAAACTATCTAAATACCTTTCATATTTACAATACATATGGGAAAATAAGGCAACAGCCTCCATGTCGACTATTACTGGCCTCTGGAGAAAGCCGATGAAGTTTTCCATTTATAGCTCTATAATTATATCCCTTTCGTCGGACTGTGTTTGAGGAAGGCTCGCGAGAATGGGATTCGCGGAAAAAATTTCTCCCATCGAAACGGCAGTTGATCGGTAGCCGGCATCCACGCTCCGCACACGTGATCCTCCTGAAACGTGCGTCGGGTTAACGTTCCTGGAACGAGTCAAGGAAAACCCGGAGCGAGTCTGCTTCTAGACTCGCTTATCCGGCGAAGGGCACGCGCACCGAAGCGACTTTCTTTTCCGACGCTTCCTCATTCTCGTCTGAGAGGGGATTTTTGCGAAGTGATACGGGGAAAATTAGCGTTTCTTCGGAACAGAGATCGCTTCCGTCTCCCTTAGAGATTTAACTGGGCGAAGGACCACTTCTTGGAAGTGTGAACTCGTTTCTAAGAGGTGGCTTCAAATCAGACGGAACGAAAAAAGTCGAGACGGTTTTTTGAGAAAATAACCTTTTGAAATGAAGGAAATATGCAATGCTTTCATTGCAAGAAGAGGAGTTTAATTACAACATTACTTATTTGAAATACAGTTACGAAATTAATTTCTAGAGTAAAAGAAAAAACGGTTGCGGAACTTTATGTCATAATGCTACGGCACACCAGCTGTTTCTACGGATTTGTGATTTTGTTTAATTTTGACATATTTTTTGATAGTTACGTTTCCAATGCGACATTGCCAAGGTAAATCGGGGAATTGCCTGATTTTGAGACAGTATGTAGCAAACATTAAGGGGATCTTGCTATTTACTTCAAGTAATTACGTTTTCACAAATGGAAACGTTGTTGATAAGGCAAAAAGGACAGACCAAATAAAAGTTTTTATCCAACGTTTTATTTAGTATAAAACACGAGTTAGACCCTTATTTATCCTACCACCTTATATCGTAAACGCAGGATTAGAATGAAATGATGTTAAGTATTGAGACTACTGTACCCCTACTGAAAGATCAAGAGATAAATCTTATGACTCTATAAAACTTATACTTTATGTATAGTTAACTTACTTAGCTAATATAAAGCCTTTAGTTATTTCCGACTAGCTTCCAATTAAATACTGAAACGTTGAAGAAAAAAATACGAATACAATTTTTTCTTACCCCAATCTATCTCAGAAACGTCGTAAGTTTATTAACTAGGTAAGGTGATTATTATCAGCATCAAACGTACAATATAAGTTCTCATTAGCTGACGAAAAATATTGCCCTTTTTGCTCGAACATTCCTAATTTAAATTAACTTAATGGGACTGGAATTACATGCGTATATTACGAGAGGAAGTAGTTTTCGGCGCCATGGTGACAAGCTGTAAATATCTAGCAGGAAAATGCAGAAGCGAAGATGCATAGTGTATAAAAAAAGAAGTGTTCTCTAAAACGAATAAGATAAATCACTCAGAGAGAAGGAAAGACGCGGTTTTTCGCCAACGGTTGCGTAACATGTTCCCATTTTTGCTTGGCAACGATTTTTAAGCGGCCCGAGTTCAACGCTCGTGCCATTATTTCTGCCACGAAGGTCGCCCGGTTTTCTTCTTACACGCTGAGGTCAAGGAGGAAAAATAAATACTTATACGACGGAGGGTTCGCGGGAAACTGGGGAGGAGAACTTCCCCGAAACAATGACGAGAATTAAGATGCGAAAGTTTGAGTGTGAAAAGTTAAAGAGAAGGAATAGAGGAGTAATAATAATAAAACGTCTTTTATTAGTGCGAGATTGAGACTTTTAAGTTTCTTCTAACAGCTAACTCCTCGCCTTATAAATTTTAAAGCACAGATTGCTTGAAAAAAGTACACAGAAGAAAACTTCATTGCGGGATTGAAAACCTAAAGTTTAGCTTAGGAAAATATATACACCGCAACAGGAAAACACCCTCAAAAAGGGGAAACACCTGCGAACCCTACTGATAGTTGAGTAGATTCTTATGGAAAAGCAGGTTAAGAGAGATCTGAATGGTAAACAAGATAATACAATTACATATCCATATAAATAAACTATCTTGCATGATAAGTACAAGGCGAGAAATGTTTATGCTATTTCAAGGTTATTTAAAATCCGTACAAAACTTATAGTTAATTTACAACGTTGTTTTTATAATTAATACATATATGTATTTTATATTTTTTATTTTTTATTACCTTTTATCCATGTTTATATTGTAAGTAGTTGGATTTTTATATTGATGCATATATATAGTTTTTATTAATTGTTATATAAATTTATATAACCTCCCGACATACTGCAGTGGTTTTGTGTAGTGAAATAAATAAATTACCCCGACGATAATAAGCGTAAATAACCGGAGATCGTGAATATAAACGGGGGAAAACATAGGTGAAAGCAAGTAAAAAAATACACATACAAATAAAAATACTTAACCTGAGGTATGGGGGAGAAATAAGGGGAAGGGAAAGTTGTAATAGAGGAGAGAAATTTGAGGGCGCTCTTAAAAATCTACGTAAAGACTTGTTATTGTTTATTTTGTGGATCGAATGGTGTTAATAGAGAAGAAGTTTGAGGATGTTTTCACGGTGGGAAAATTGGGAAAGAAAACGGTCTGAGGAGAGTCGTACGATTGAAGAACGACTTAATTATAATTTAGGAAGTTAGAAGGGCAGATTCACGCTTCAAAGCTCTCTTTCCTAATGGAGTTAATGAAAGAAGGGAGGCTTTCAAATAGGATCGCCAAGGCGTAAGAGATCGCGTAATAAGATGGAGGAAATGGAAGAAGTGAGGGAAGATTAAGTTGGATTGAACTGGATGCGGCTGCTTATTCTTTATTGAACTGGATTGGTTTCTGCGGGTCGAAGAAGTTTGGACCGGACCGATGATCAGAATATGCCGTATTTGGCAGTGTGCAGTTAGGTCAGTTCTCTGTTGAGAAATTAACTGTTGCTAAATGAAAATGAGCGGGAAAATTGCCACCAAAGGACGAATGAACGTATGCATATAATTATTTTGCAGTACTCGAAGTCGTAGATGTATAAAATAGAGATGTAAAGTATTCATATAAGTATTTATAAAGATGTATTGCATTTTTATCATTGTATTACGTTTTGTATATGTATTATTTAATGCGTTTTTAAACATTATGTATTTTGTATGTTTTATATTTAATGTAATTTATTTTTGCTGTACTATCGTTATATTTTTCATGTATGATCTTGTATAAGGTTGCCACCAAGGACGTGGTTACAAATTGATGCAATTTTAATAAAAATAATAATAAATTAAAAAGAGGAAAAATTATTTCAAGGTAAAGTTGTGATAGAGAGTATCACATATGATTGATTTAGTACTAAATCATAGCAAAAAGAACGGAGCTTAATTTGTCAGTAGAATCCAAAAGAGGAATTGATGTGTGATGGGAGTCCATTTGTTATTTTAGGTCATGTTTATTTAGATTTGGATATCTACACCGCGAACCGTCAGCTGTGTACGGCAGGGAGTGTAATAGCACCATCATCATTACGTAATCTACCTTAATGGCATCTCTAATAGCCTAAGGAAAGAACGACCAAATGAATTAATCTGTTTTCGCGATTACTTCCTTGTGACGTATTTGTCCATGCTTCTTGAAAATTGCGTTCGTTCTTTACTGTAACTAAAATTTCATTTTCTTTCTTTAAAAGTTCTGAACTGATGAATTTTTTTAAAGCGCCCGTCGGTAATCAGGTCTTCTCACGAATTCCAGCCGAGGGACCCTATCATAGCCGTAGCGCTGCTATCAAACTTGAAATCCCCTCCACAGTAACGAACTACTATAAGTTGGACCATCTCTAAATCTACTTCATGTGAATCTCAAACCGCGCAGCAGTTTTCTATACTAGATCGAATGAGAGTTTGATAAGTTATTTCTTTGACTCTCTACGAGCATATCCTCAGCTTTCGACCAGTTAATATTTCTATTCTATTTGTTATTCCTATCGCAGCTCGAATATGTCCTTTAAAAGATATACTACTGCTAAACGTGACTCCTAGACATTTGTTGTCACGCTCTTGAGCTCGAAGGGATGTCCCGATATCAGGTACCTATTTCGTACGAACTTACGTAATAGAATTTCCGGTTAAAGAAATATTTCTGAGCATACGAGGGTGGTCTGAAAAGTTTCCGACCTAACAAAGATACAAGACATTTTTTCTGATTTTTTTAATTTTTCAACATACTTTTCCTTGTAACTCTACACACTTCTCCCAGCGATGCTCCCACCTCTGTAAACCTTCCAAATAGTACTCGGCGTTTTTCTCTGCAAAATAATTGTTCGTATAATAGTGTATCCAAGTTTCATCTACAGTAATTAATCGGCGCCAAAACTGGGATTTATTGCGCCTAAACTGCGCCAACAGAGCGTTGGAAATGTTCATTCGAACACGTTTTTGGTCTAACGTGAGCAAACGCAGCACCCAACGCGCGGACAGCTTTCTCATGCCTAAATGTTGATTTAATATGTGACACACACGTTCTTTTGACATGTTCATAATCTCTGATATCTTTCTCACTTTAATTTGGCGGTCGTCTACGAGCACCATTTGGTGAACTTTGGCGATGTTTTCGTCGGTAGTTGCAGTTTTTGGACGCCCCGAACGTTCATCGTCTCCCAAGCTCTTACGGCCACGTTTAAATTCAGCTGCCCAAAATTTCACTGTGGTAAATGATGGTGCAGTCCCCATACACAGAATCCAACTCATTTTAGATTTTTGTAGGCGTATCGCCTTTCAAAAACAATTATTTAATGACAGCTCGATACTCGATTTTGCCCATTTTCACAAAAACACTCACATCAACTCACTCAAACGACTGTTACATAACAACTGCACGTCCAAAATTGTTGAAACTTTGGTGAGTAGCAGTCAATAGATGAATAACGAAATTCAGTAGCTTTTATTTGCGAGTGATGCCATCTTCACGTTGAGGTCGGAAACTTTTCAGACCACCCTCGTATATGATTGAGTAAAAAGAAAATATTCTGTTTTCGTTACAATATTGGCCTGGACTTCAAGACCAATGATCGAGTTTATCTCCGAATATAATTCTTTATGATACGGAAACCTTGGCTTCTACCTTTAAAGTCCCGGAGGGTCTAGGTCTAGGGCCCCGAGTTCGATTTTGCGAGGTAGCCTTCAATGTGGTGATTAACCTCAGCAGTTGCAGCTGTTTTTAAAGATACCACCAGTACGATAAGTGAAACCCTTTTAAGATGCTTTTAAAGGGATACAATGCAAAACCGAATTATAGCCGGTAAATTATTAAATATCTTGCACGTTGGAGAACACAAGGGAATGGTTTTTGGTTTTTTAAATTCTTATTCGTTCTTAACGTATGTAATCGGAAAGGAGTTCTCATTTTTTCCGTATGCTTAAGAATTATTCTCGTTTATGTATAGATATTGCAAACTTGATTCCATATTTTTAATGAGCGATAGTAATCTTCTCAAATATACGAACGAGACAGTACAGATATTGATGACAAGTTTTGGTGCATCGGTTAAGGCAGACGATCTGCTAAAACGAGTTGCATTTTGGATGAAAAAATCCTTCATCAATCATGTGCTTCGCGTTACAGGGATGATCGAAAGAAAAGTGAGTTTGATAGACAATTCCTCTTTTAAATGTATCGGCGAATATTTTAATGAATTCGTGGAGGAGTAGGGGTTTCGTTGACGACTTTTAATGATGCAGCGACACCTACTGCATGGTATGAAGAGATCAATTGATATTACTACAGATTTCTCGATTAATTTTCTATTTGCTTCTACTGTAAATCTAAATATGCCCTTCTGGACGCCTACCGATCTGATATCTTCTGTTATTCTTCCGTCAGGCTATAAATCCATCCATTCTTAAATGTATGTTTTAATTTGCTGTAACTAATGGTAATTAAATGGGTATAAGTACTTGTAACTCATTATTCCAGTGATGGATTTAGACTTACGATGAATTATTTGATAAAGCTGAAATCATCTGAAAAGCAGCTGCTCATTTAGGTTTTATCTCGCTCAATGAAAATCATTTCTTTAGTGCGATATTCTGAGGAAAAAATAAACTATTTGGTAGCATTATATCAACTACAAACGCTCCTGTACTTATTAACTGATGAAGTACTGTTTCTAGAAATTTCTACTGCCTATGCATATAGAAAATGCTCGCAGGCAAAAAATACTTGCTGCGTTTGAAGAGTGTTTCTATTGTCAAATTAGAGAAACGCGTTTTTAAAACCCATTTAAAACCTACCATTTTACCAAACAAAAGCTTAACAGGTTTGAAATAATTCAACCAAATAAAAGAACCAATGCTGTTTTACATGAAGATTCGCATGGAGGAAAACTGACATTTACTCTCATAAACAAGGTAGCAAAATGTCTTCGAAGACTGATTAATCACTTTTGTATAGGTCACCGAATGCTGGAAACTTGCCACTGACTGTGGATGAACCACCGTTTTTATTCATTCTTTTTGGAAATGCATCGTTCGGAGATTCGGTATCTTTTATTGGTTGAGGGATGAGAACTCGGCGTGTTTAACGATTCCCTTTTCTAATTTTATTCGTCACCCGAATGGTTTTTGTTACTCCGTCCGATGCTATGTCATCGGAGTAGGGAGATCGGGAAAAAATTTGCTTATTGACTTTTTAACGTGGGCTCATCTGATGTGTAGAGGTTGTTATACGCGATCAATTCATCGTTAATTTCACCCCTGGGTGATTTTTGGAGCGCACGACAATAAATAGTCTCTCTGGGCTCGGATTGAATCGTGCTGCAGAAGGGACAGCTCATATTCAGATGAGTGTTTTCATCCTAAGGGTATCCTTTTCCCCTTGAGTCAATTGCTTTTGCAGAATTATTAGCGTAATGGGACCTCTTTGGTGGGGAATATTCCTGCAATAAGCAGCAACAGAGGGTGCGCGGTTTCGTCAGTAGATAGACATGTAATTAAATTCGTATCAGAAGAGATTACATAGATGGTTATTTGGTTTCATCGTAGAGCACGATTTTTCTGTCTTTCAATGAATATTTGCCTTGAATTTTTCTCTTGCAAAACAAAGACATTCTCCGTTAAATAATTTTTCTTTGAGAGACAATTTTTTAATGCCTTGGTATTTAAAACTCGCGGTTAAATTGCACTATATGTCTGCTGCAAATAACCCAGTCACACCTGTGCATTTGGTAATCGTTCAGGTTAATTGTGAACTGAAAATACTGGTTTGTTTATTACGGACTACTATTTCTATTAACTATTATTTTAAAGTTTACGGCTAAAATAACTTGATGTCCGTGGGCATATTTCACCGTTGTTCTAGTGGGCAAAAATTGCATTTAAAATTTCTGTTGGCACAAGTAGGAAGAAAAACATTGGTGGAGGTGTATGGTTTTGAACTTGAGGCGAATGAGGGGAAATAAGAAGTTGCTGTAAAATTTCTGGGATTCGAATAGAGACAGCGTTTTGCGCCACTCGGTTTGAAGCTCACTCTGGTCTGCGACTAAGACAATTCGCCAAAAGGAAAGGTTTTTCTGTTTCAAATAGACGGTAAACATGACAAAATTGAGCCAATTGCAGGGAACGTCAATCATTCATTACGTTAGGATATTAATTGGGGGGTTAATGTTGATATTTGCGCTTTTTAAGTTGCTTTCAGGTTGAATATTCATATAATACTTAGCGGAATAAAACTATGTGACACCTTGACTTGAAGTAAGTATAATATATATGAAGAAAATTACTGAAGCAACTAGGATTTTTAAAGTTCCTAGTCGGTAGGAGCAAAGAAATATTTTACCATCGACGTTAAAGTGCGCCATATTGGCCTCACCTTGTGTTTAGTTAAAGTTTAAATTAATGCTTTCTGCCTGTTCATCCAATCCAATCGAAGAAATTTCTTCAGTTTTCTTGTAGGGAGTGTTCTGTTTTGTTTTTTTTTTTAACCGGGTATCATGAGGCATTGTGGTAATGGTCACAGCCGTTTTCAGATAACGGAAATCGTCCATTTAAAGTTGCCGATAAAAGTATGTTCCTGCCAACAGCAACATAGTTCATACAATTTTTGCCAAATTGATCATAATTAATATTTTATTAATTTTAGGTTTTCATTTTTTTCAGATTTTGCGAAATTGAATTTTTTCGGGAACACACATTGGACAACCTTAGGAGTCATTCGCGTTTTGAAGGGAAATGTCGACGAAGGATTCGTCACTAAGGACACCCGAGGACAGAGGTCTGGCGGAACTCTAAATTAGGTGAGTTATAGTTGCATTCATGTGCTTCTTTGTATTCTGCAGGAAAAATTTTCTTATGTTATGGAACTTTAAAATACTTTGCTTTTTCGATATTTTAAATGGGGTAGGTTTTTTTGGCTCCTTAAATAATCCCGATTTGATTTTCAAATCTATTATTTTTATGAATTGACAAGCCGTTATTTTCGGTATTAGATCTAGTGTTAACAGAGAAGCAGAGAGTCATAAAACGTATTTAGATCATTACTTTTAGGAATGTGGTAGAAAATGTTTGCGATTTAATGATAAAATTCTCATTGAATTATCTAGCTATTGATTCCCACGAAATTTATCTCACTTTTCATTAGTTACGTATTTTATCTATTTATTTTAACTTTTATGCAATGGCATCCGAGTGTACGAAATGGTTTTCGGCACGATCAGTTAAAATATGAGATATTGCAGGATTCGTAATTCCAGCCCCTGATTTCTATCAAATGGAATTTTAGGGATATTGTTCCGAAATAAACTTAACCATTATTCCCTAATCATTACAATTTGAACCACTCAAATAAATTATTTTTTCATTACCAAGCTTTTGTCTTTCCGACTTACCGTTTTAATTTTGTTAATAGCATAATTTTTTAGCAACATTAAACGTAAATGTTATATCATTGATCAGAAAAGAATGGCAAAACGACCCCCCCCTGTTGCCTAACTATTATCCATAACCTTCCTGCATATTTCGCGATTTTCGACGAATTTTAGCGCACTAAGAAACTATTTCCTCTGCTTCAAATGTATTGAATCCCTTATATTAAGCAAAATACAAGCAGCACGTTTAATATGCTGCCATTAAATCACTCTGAAAACATGAGAAACGTTCAATAAATATTGAAAATATTTGTAATTTTTCATAAAAATTTAAAGTTTTATATAAAAGGCGTAGCCTCAAGATATAATCCGATCGAGTTGAAATTTTTTGTGTTATTAGTTACAACCACAAACTTCAAGAATGAGCCGCAGACCGATTTCGAAAAAAGCGTCTTCCGATCTCCCCTGCTCTGCATGTATACGTGCTTTTGATGGTACAGGATGGAGAAAATAGTATCTTTAATGCTGAATTACGTTCCTTTCTTCACAATTAGCAGTCTTCCTTAGTAAAGAATAAGGCAAATGGTATCGCTCCCAATCTTGCCAAATAAGTCTTAATCTCTCCATAGCTTCTGAGAGAAATCCAAGAATTTATATTCATTCATAGTATTTCCTTTTCCATATTGTCTAATGAAAAACAGGGGCAAAGTTCTTCCTTCATACATTTACATCCGATTTTTAGAAATATAATTTCCTTTCCATTATATTTTATTCTTCGAAAATCCTGCATTGGACAAATTTGGGTTACTAACATTTGCATTCTGTAGGTCTTATCATAAATAACGTAGTCCGTCACTAAATAACTAAGGGCAAAATATTTTTCTCACAATTCGTGCAAAACAATGGCTAATTCTCTTTTGCAGTAAAAGTAAATGATGAATAAAAGATAGTTTAAATATACCTTTATAAGATAGGAGTTACAAAAAGAGCTTTATTGCAGCTAGAACGTAATATCTCGTTAAAGGAATATTAATTACAAGTTTTCTCAAGAGATAACCCAAGAAGATTCATAATTATCTAACCGAAGCTTTTCTTTGGTATTCTAGTAATCACGGTTTCATATTGCTTCATTATTATGCAAACAAAGACCTTAACAAAAGATTCTTTTCCTTGACTTTATTATTTGTAAAAATAGTTCTCGTCTGGCGTAGCCAAGGACAATAGAACGGGCGCAACTCATTGCATTTTATCTTTCCCTTAGGTTCAAAGAGGTGAGATTGTTCTGTTTATTCTTAGCAAGACATTTTTAATTCGGCTCTTAAGTAGCTGTAATAAAGCGTAGCTTCCTAAACTTTGTCCGATTAAGCTAAAATATCTGTGGAAAAGAACTGAAATATATTTGCTTGTTTTTATCCCCCATAGACTCAAACCAAAGAAGGATTTAAAGAATACATTTGATATCTTTATTAATCAAATTATATACTTTATTATAACCAATTTTCATAAATATATAATTTGGCATTAAATCAGGAATTATTCATTATTAACTTAGTTACATTCCAATGCTTGCCTCAAATTTTATATGATATAACATTAGTGCTGAGAAATTTCGATTTGTTTTAAATCTTTATAACTAACTAATAAAAGAGGTTTGTACAATAAATTTGATAACATTATAAAATAATGTAATTTTTATCGTTTCCTATTTCTCGTTGCATTCTCTATCGTTTAGAGCGAATAGTTTATTTTTTAAGTTTTTAAGTTCTTTTTAGTCTCAATGAAGGAATATTTTAAATTTTTAAATATTCAAGAAAGAATTAGTAATTTTTATTTACTTATGCCAATGAATGCCATCCATAATTTGTTACATTTATTTGTAATGAACAAAGATGGTTGCAAGAAGGTACGAACCATCACTTACCTAAGTAATGAAATAATATTCTAATCTTCTTTTTAATTTTGCATAGATTTTTAGAATATAAGATCACGTTAATTTAAAGTGTTTCCTTAATTCGAGATTTCATACATAAGACTACTAGTATTGAAAGATACAGTCAGATGTAACTCTGTGGTAATAATGAACCTACAGAAAGCCAATGATATTAAAGTTTTAATAAACCATTCACTGCATTTTACTCGGGTGTAGTAAAAGTTAACTTTAATCGGGTTTTTGTATGTAAATAAATTCTACTAGCAGTGGTTGAAACTGGCTAAAATACGTTGGATACAATACTGGATAAGATACATTGACATTTTATAAATACATTTGGCCTTCGTTAAGCGTGGTGAATCATTTTCAGACTCTACCCCGAATGCTGAATTTCCACGAAGTAAGATATTTATAAATTGAATATATTCGTAGTTAGAGCATAGTAAACGTATTTACGATTTTTAATATTATTTAAGCGTAAAGACAAAATAATACCCTTAAGTCACCGTTACGATTGTATTACTCAATATTTTAGACAAAATAACAGAGATTACTACATATTAGATGCCACAAATATCATAACTTTTTGATGAATATACATATTTGCAAAAACCGTGATAGAGTAAAGCCACGAAAGTCTTAGCCCGAAGACATACGCGGATGTAAATTTCCGACGACTATTGATTGAATGCATGGAATATCGATAAAGCTATTTTAGAAAACAAGAAAAACCAATTAGGTGAGGAAAAAATAATTAGAGCGGATAAATTTTCGGGAACAATCCACGCGCTAATGGAATACGCAACATTTTCATTTCTGAATTCGTGGAAATGTAAATTGCAAAGCACTATGTGTCCGTGATTTTAATGCAGGAATTTCTGTTACACTTGCAGCAAAAGATAATTTTTAACGAAATGTTTCACTTGATGTTTTTCGCAATTCGTTTTAAAATTTTGTTCAAATGAATATCGTACGTTAAAACTTCGATGACACTACTAATTTACCTTTCCAGTGGAAACAGTTTCAAATATTCGGATTCACATACAATAATGGCAAGTGAAGATTGTATTTAACTCATGGTATAAGACTATTGGCTTTTTTGTCTAGATTAGCTTCTTCGAGGGTTTTACGGAAGTGAATAGCTTCGAGGAAGTAGATTAAGCGAGCAAATTACGTTTCGTATCTCTTCAGTAAATTATTTTTCCATTACTCTACATTTGTCTGCCATTCCCCGTTGTTCTCCAATGAGAATCCATTCTTAGAAATGCAAGCTGAATTGGTGCAGCATGCAAAGGTGACCGGAATGCACTATTGTTAGCGGAGATAGAGAGCATCGGATATGGAATTTCCAATGGAATTACAGCTTCACGAAATAGTCTGCTTATTTCATTACACAGCAGATACGTATGCTGTAGGGAGTTGGGCGTAATTGTTCCGAATGGCAAACAAGAAAATATGACTGAAGTTTGACGTCAGCGATCCGCGAGAAATTGATCCCTTAAATTTGCGCACCTTCACAGAACGATAATGATGGTTTACTTGAGAGATAACTAGTTTCACGATGGTTTACTCATGCCATATTCACTTATTAGCGATCAAATAGATGGTAGACATGTTATATAAGGGCAAGGAAGCGGATGGAATACTAATGGGCCTCCAAAGGCATTCTGTATCGACTGGCACGCAATGCGATAGTGCTAGATTAACTGTCCAGTTATTGACGTAGGGGAGGAAATATTTTCAGAAACGGTAGATGGAACGTGCTTTAGAGGAACAGCGAATATCTTGAGTTGCAAATAATTCATCTATAGGAACTAAAATTCCTCATATCTTTTTGTTAATCAAGGGTCTTTAATAATTCAACAAGCAATCCTAACATTTTCTTGATCATCAATCAGAGGAAATATTTTAACTTTTATAAATAGATAATATACTTCAAATGAATTAAAATATAATGCACAAACACTGTAAACTCAAGCCAATGCGAAATGTGCGCGAACGACTAATTTAAAAACTAACCATATAAAACGATACGGACAAGCTCCTACAAAATAAAAAAGAACAGAAGACAACATCTAGCTCCAAAAGTGTCTTAAAATCCCTTAGTGTTCCTAAAATGTTTGCAAAATGGTAACTAAATATTCATTAACATTCGAAAAATAATATAGCATGAACAAAATAAAAAGAAAAGGACAATAATGGTTTACACTGTTACTTCGTTACCTCCCATTATAGATTAGTAATTAATATCATCTGAACATCGCCATTATTATCGCAGTCATTGACTCGAGACATGAGTTCGACATGAGAATTTGAAAAAAAAACTTTTATAATGATATTACGAATTAGCAAAGAACAACATATGCACAATATACATGGCATATACACAAAGAACCAATAAAATTTGAGGTATTTTCCATTTTTATAGCGTATTATATTATCATCCTCTAAAAATCGAAATATTGCCACGGTTTGTTGATAGAGAACCACACCGAAACCTTAATTTTTTAATAATGGAATACACCCACCTAGGATGAGGAACATTTTATTTCGGTCGTTCTTGAAAACTTAGTTAATCTCAAAAGATATTGTAATTCAAATATTACCCCCATATTTGTTTTTCTATTAATTTTTGTAGTTTCGTTTTAATGCTTTATCTTATTTTTTTATTATATTTACTATTTTCTCATAGCAATTGCGATTTTTCCTTTTTTATTTTTTTTCATATTACTATCATTTTTGTAATTTCATTATAATGCTGCTCTTGGAATTTCCATGCTATACACAGCTTTCGTTTGCATCTTTAAGCTTGTACTATCGGTAGGTTTGAGCAGGTCTTTTACGCCCTCTTTCTTTGTGGGTATTTTCCTGCAGTGCATCTTTTTTCCTAAGATATCTCCTTAGGTTTTCTTTACGTCCAATCCTTCTAAAGTTTCCCTCTCTAACTCTATTCACCTACACAAAAATATATATAAACTAAAATTTTTGTTTGTAATATCATCGACGAAAGGTTAGATAGATAAAGGTTAGTTAGAAAGGAAGGAGAGACTTTTCTGTCTCAATCTCCCCTTAATAAGGACATTATAAAATCTTATAAAAACCATGTCGTACAAACCTCTCCACTACTGCTACTAACTACTACTAACAAACTGCACATTGCTAAACTTTTATCTACCAATTTTTGCGACAAATTCCTTCTATTTCAACCGAAGGTCATAGGTCAGCGATAAAAGCGAGTCTTGCAGGTTAACCATCCGTTAAATCTCCCACACAATAGACTTTTGCGATAACGCCGAGGTCTTACGAGTAATCTGATTTTCCCGGAAGTTTACAGTGCAGGAATACGGAGCGGCCGCAGCGAACAAGTCCTGAAGTTGCGCGTAATAAAAGTCGCGTTGAAGTCGGTGTCGGCGGAGGATGATGGATGATAAGACGGTTAGAGCGCATGAGTGGCAGAAAGCAATTCTAAGAGGAGGAAAATCATAATGCGGAGGCTCTATAAAAGAAGGCTCAAGATGAGGGTACACACGCCTAAGATTGGAATTCCTTTTGATTACTGCCAACATGTACATTCATATAGTATATAAATATGTATTTTTTTACTTTCAATTATGTTATAATCACACTTCTTAAAGGATTATCTGATATACGAAGGGATTGGAATACAGAATAAAAACTATTCCGAGTTAATAACATACAAGAACATCAAAATAAAATGCATAAGTTATAATGATAAAATAAAAATATCTAATAATATCTAATATCTACGACAAGGTATCAACCATACAGTTACATATTGTCAGAATTCCGCTCCTTTAACTCCATTACATACTATCGAGACCTAGTATAGGAATTATATTAAGTCTCATTAATATGAAGTTACCATTTTGCAAACATTTTAGGAACCCCGGAGGATTTTAAAAAACCTTTGCGGAGCACTGCGAGTTTATGTCTAATTTTGAAAGATATCTTAGTAGTTTTCAGAGGTAAATTTGAGCGCGGCTGTTGCTGAATTAGGCATTTAAAAGCTCTTCAAAAGTAATCTTTGTCATCTAAAAATTTAAGAAATCATTAATTTAATTTTGACATTGTTTTTTCTACGTTATAAGATGGTTGCTAGGTTGTACATAGGGTATTTCTTAGATGGTCAGAAATCCGGGACTTACCGTTGTTTTTGGAACCGGTGGCAACGTATATAAGCTGACAAAGACAGCTTTTAGAGAGTATTTAAACCTCTAAGAAATATTAGTCTTGATTTTTACTATTCAATACATGTGGTGCATCTACGAATCCTATACGTCGTACAAGTTAGGGTGTGTAGAAATAAGATGTGCTTGGAAAATACCCAAATAACAACCGAAATCAGCCTAAAAATAGTCGCTGTTCGAAAGTGATATTATTATTATTATTTCACAAACTACAAGTAGGCTGTAAGCCAGGTGGGGGTTTTTCTACACCTAGGAAGTTATTCTACATAATCATATACAATATACTAAATACATACATATTACACATAAATTGTTATTTCTGGAGTTTTCGGGGTTGATGACAGGCCTTCTCGGCTACCGTAGCGGTCACAGGGTAAAACCCCACCGTACATCATCCTTCCAAGCAATCCCTTACTTCCTCCAGTAATTTGACATTAATAAAATCCCCTTAAATTCTATAATACCCTTATCTACTACAATGAATTAAAAAATTTCTTTTTAAAAGATTTTGTATATTTAGGCAAGGGGTATCCAGGTAACTTATTCCATTCTGAAATTCCTCTGTTAAGAAAAGAATATTTCGCGATATCCGTTCTTCGCCATCGAGGCTTAATTATAAATTCATGGCTATCTTTTCCGCGGAATTTTGTTTTCTCCATAGCATTTTTAAAAGCTTCCCTACCATTTTTACCTGAAATTATGTTGTAAATACAACCTATTTGATTTATTTTTCTCCTTTTCTCTGACGTTTCCCACCCTAAAATCTTTGTTATTACACAAACGAGTCCCAATATTTTTTGTTTGTGGTACTACGGTCTATATTAGAGTATATCCTTTCCTTACGGTCTGCATCCGTACCTAGTTTTTGCTTTCGGTTTCGCGCTCGAGTTCGAAATCTCGCGTCCTGCTTTTCTGGAAATTGCAACCAGTTTTGTTTCCCGCAAAAAGTACAGTGATGGATTTCTCCCAAGGGACAGCTAGGTCTTCGAGCAAGGATTGCTTGTCTACGCTTATACAGTAACTGCGGAAGTTTTTACTGCTCTTGAGATTAGAACAATTGAAGTCGGTTGTTGTGGACACGGCTTCTTATCTCTTGGGGGACATAACTTGTTGTACGTGAAGAAAAAGACCGCATAAATGACCTTGGCTTAGTGCTGATGAGCAAAAATAAAAAAACCAAAAGCTAATATGTGAACAGGAATATAGCTACTACTTCATTAAAATATATCATTATAAATAAACTGCACATATAATTTAAAGTTAGATAATATTAATCAGGATGAGATTATATTTCACGCGTTGTTCATTTCTTAGTTTTTTTTTAAATTTATTTAAGATAGGCAATAGGGATTTGAAAAGAATAGGTCTTAGGTCCGAACCCTAAGAATGTAAGATTCTTTTTAATGTCTTATTTTTGATTACTTGTTTTCTTTTTACTCATACCATGAATTTTCCTTTGCTTCAGTTTTTGTTAAGGAAATGACGTGGTCAAATATTGATCGAAAAATTACCTTAAGGGTAAATATCAAACAAAGTTTTCAGGAAACTATCTTATCACACCATCAGATGTGAAATAAATAAATATTATATTTTCCTAGCGAAAACAGGAAAAAAAATTTGGCCTGCTAAATCATTTTTCAAAATGTTTCCTCATATTTTAAATTTGATTTTTCTAATTGTGTATCTTTTACGTTTCTCCATCGAAAATAAAATTTTATATTTTTAGCTAACCTTTAATAACATATTTCCTTCAAAATAATTATGAGTCTCCATCAGTACTCATAACTGACACTATGCATTTATTAATTTGATTTCTGCAAAATGCAACCCTTTTTACAAAAAAATAAGTTGTGGATGCTAAAAACTATTACTACCGCGAATTAAATTACATTAACACAATACGTGTGTAGTAGTAATTTGTAAGCATTAAATATATTATACTTGGTTAATAAATTACTGATCTATATCCCATCTCATTGTAAAATATAATTCCATGAACGTTATGCATTCGTCCACGCCCCTGAAGCTCCCTATGCTGACTGTACAATCGGCTGACGCCCTTAATGTCCGCAGCCGCGAGTTGGCAGCACTGAAGCTCGCCCTTTGAAACCATAATCTCATGTGGAGTAAATGGAAAAAACAGCACGATTATGATCCTTTCCCTCTTTTTCTTTGCAGGAGTAGTATATACCAAAGATGGAATTCAGAGTTAGTGATTTATCCATTTATAAGTACTTAAAACAATTGAATAAAATGGGCAAATTAGTAAATCCGAAGAATAAGTACAGGTTGCCTTCAGGGCACACCACAAGTAACTTCGTCGCTGTGAAAACATTATTCGTAGATCAGCGAAATGCAATGTTTTTTGCTTGGTTGCACAGAAAATAATTGATCCTTAGTAAATTACCAACGTTACATCTACTTTCAATTAGGCCTTTTAAAGCTAGAATCGTAGGAGGTACATGGGTGGTCTGAAAAGTTTCTGACACTTCAACATTTCTTGACATGTTTTTGAAATTTTCTGAAAATTTTCTGAAGATGTCTGAAAAATCTGGGGTGGGAAACTTTTCAGAACACCCTCGTATATACATTTCCTAAAAAAATTGAAGTTCCCAGAAATAGTCTCCAGGAAATGAGTAAACGGTCAAATATTGTTGAAACATATATAAATCCAAAAGTATCAAATTTTAATGACTGGCCTGGACTGCATTTCATCTTGGGGAGGCCTTTTCGATGCACCTTCTTTAACAGCCTCCAAATTTATAAACTTTGCTTGCTGTATAATCCTAATAGTTACATAATATTTTATTATATATGCTATGATTTCACTTCCGTGCTTAAAGCATGGGAAAGTTATCTCTTCCTCACCTTCAAGTAACTCTGTAATTATGCACTCAAGCACATCATTTGACTCAAAATGTTTTACAAATTGTTCCTCCACTTTGAGGATGGAAGCATGAAGGTTTACATTAGGATGAACCAAAACCCCTATACTTTTCATATTTGTTAACTTTGCTACTGGATGGCAAGAGAATGCCCCCGGATGAATTAATGCTGCCTGTCAAACAGCACACTTGCTATGTTTCTTTATCTGGTGCAATACAACGATGACCAGGCATTTTTAAGATTAAGGATATCTTAAAATATATTAAAAGTCTTCAAGCGCAGTAACGACAATGAAGATCTCCAACTCACACAACGTGGTCGCACTTTCCAACTTACATTAACGTTACCGTAGAAAAGGGTGACTTCGGCCACGGGTGCACTGCTCCACAAATTTTTAATTTGTAGTACAATATCTAAAATTTCACAAAAGAGATATTTTTTCCTGCCCTTTAGAATTTAGATTGTCTTGACATATCGCCAGCAAATCCGTCTTGCTCCTTGCAACATTGACAGTACAATAGTCATTGGTAACTAAATTGAAAATCATGCATTCTCGAGACAAGTCAACGAAACCTCAGTCTGGTAACTTCTCTCAGTAACACTCAGCAAGATGGGAAACATTTGAAGACAATTGGAGGCCAAACAGTGCTTCTTCGTGAAAAAGAGATTAAATTAGTGGAAGTGCTGTTAAATTTATTATGAGTATTCGTGATATCCAAATTTTAGTACAAACGTATTTGAACAGTAAAAAGTAAATGTTCAGTGCTTTGAAAATAATTCCAGTAATTGTTTGGGTTCGAAGACTCATTAGTAGAAACAAAACACTGACTCTAAGGCTTGAAAAAATTTTAAAAGGGTTCGAGTGACAGTGAGTAGAAATTTTCTACAAGAATTTTTTATTCTTTTTGTTTTCGGAGGAAAAAAATTAAAAAATGTAAAAATTTATTTTTCTTTTGAAAATTTATAAATAGAGTGGAAAAACGTTATTATGAGTCAATAACTTCTTATCGAATTCCCTTTTAAACAAAGATTTAATAGAATAATAATTTAAAGATTTTAAAATATATTAATGGCCGTAATAATAGTCATATAGTTAATTTTATAGGTGATATTTAGGAAACATATTTAGTGGCCGAAGTCACCCTATCGGTTGGGGTGCCTAAGGCCGGTATTCTTTATTTTTTAAACAAATTCCCTTGCTTAAGAAAAATATTTAGATTTGCATGAATAATAATTACCTTCATGTAATTCAAATTTTTTGAGCATAGAGAATGTGATTGAATGCAGAAATATTTTTTAAAAATCTAAAAAACGGCCTAAGTCACCCCATTCTACGGTACGGTTCACTGCATTTCAGTGATTTACGGAGATTGTTTTTACGGCGACAAAGTTACCTGTGTTTTGCACATAAGACAAGCACTTATTTTTTGGATTTGCTAATTTGTCCGTCTTATTCAAATGTTTTGTATTCAATTTAAAAGTACCTATTGATGGATAAAACAATTACTCTTAATTACATCTTTGGTAAATATTACTCTTTATTACGTATGTATCATAATCGTGCTTTTTCACCGTTTACTCCATATACGATTATGGTTTCAAAGGGCGAACTTCAGTGCTGCCATCTCGCGACTGCGGACATTAAGGGAGCCAAAAAATTTTAGCAGTTTCCAGTCCTATACTTTCTAAGTTCGTGCATTCGTCTTATAGAGCTACATTCTGTTGCCAATTAGTAACTAGCAGCTAATTAGAATTATTCTATTACTTCTAACTGTAATAATTACTGAATGAGAACATTGTCCCGTATTCATCCTGGTATATATCTGTCTGTGTCCTGATTGCCATTTATATTTAATACCTTCTAGATGAAAATTATCGTTTCACGTATAAATTATTTATTTTTCTTCCTCATATTAAACTATGTGTAAATCGTAAGTTAACAATTTAAAAGTGTAACCCAATGTTATGTAAGTCCTGTTCTTTATTTTTAAAACAAAAATTATGTTGTTATTTCTATCTTTTCATATTTTTTATACTCATTTATAAACATTTGTAGCCATATATATATTTTTTTAATATTTAGGCAAAGAAATGTATTAAATTTTTATAAGAGCTACTGCTGACCTACTTTCCGTTGCCAACTAGAATCATTCCATCAACAGCATCAAATATTGCGTGTAGATCCATCGCAATGCGATTCTAATGGACTTGGGCACCAGAATATCTCTTGTATGCGAACCTAATTCTCCTTTCACACGGAGAAAATTGCGCTCTGTGTCTGTTGAGCTCGTTACGGATTCTCTTCCAGTCCACCGCGGTGTCGAAATGCGTCTTTGGGTCCAACTTAAGCGAACGCTCCCTACATCTTTCATTTCCATCAATCCCCACCGCTGAATATCTCTTTCAAGCGGATAATAGCCTCGAGGCTGCCACAATGGGATTCGATGCCTTTGATTGGACCATTCTCTCCCGTGACCGAGTCACGTGCTCGGATTTGTGCGCTGCACGTGAATCGAATTCCCTTTCGATCGGGAGACGTAAAGGTCGCAGTCGGCGACACGTTTCTGCACGCCGCCTGGGATATTGCAACCTGTTATTCGGCTGTAATGTGAGATTGGCTTTAACCGGTTCGTCGAACAGGAGCAGACCGGAAAACCGTCAAAGCCGTATTTTTTTACCTTTGAGGAATCGAAATCGGAACAGGCCTGCATGGATCCCGAAAAGTGCCTTATCTATATCTTCCGTTCCGGTTATTTGATTATCGAAAATGCTCCATTGTAGACTAATCGGGACTGATTCGACCTCTACTTGAGTATTGCTGTGCTATTTGGGATCCTCACGAAGTAGGATTAATTTCTGATCTCGAGATGGTTCAACTCAGAGCAACTACGTTTGTCAAGGGAGATATCAGATTTGGCAGCAGTGTTTTGGCTATGATAGAATCCTCTGGATGGAACTCTCGTAGTGATAGATTTCTTGAATATCGACGGAAGCTTTTGGATAAATGTATCACTACCAACTTCTGGGTGGAGATAGCTGATATTGCATCTCAGTTATAAACTTTCGCGATCTTTGAGAGAAAACAAGAAAGTGACACAGGGAAGTAGTTGTCAGGATATATTAGAGAAGCTAAGCTAAGCTCTCCAAGGTAGATAGGGATGTCGGTGTTTTACACATCCATCCACGCGCCACTGGCGGATTGCAGGGTTTAAATATAAATGAAAATGATGTGAGTAGAAATTAATAGGCTTTCTGAACATCCAAGATACACGAGATGTAATATATTTTCTTCTAGCTAATGCGGGGTATAATTAGGGTATACAGAGACAGGTCGTTCAAAACCAAGAAATGTATTACTTTATCGAAAAAATATCAAGAGCAATCAGGTCACAACCAGGGATTTACCGGCGAGGATCCTGGATAATGTTCTAGTACAGCAATTATTGTTTTGAGGAGCAATAGAATACTTCTAATTAGCTGCTTGCTTTCGTATTTCTATCAAATTTAACAAATTATGCTTTTAATGTATTGATAGTCATAAAATTGTATTATTTGCAATGAAGAAAATTAAATACATAATATTTTATATTTATACATGTAAATAACTTGGAAGCATTGTTATAAAAGTATTTCAATTGAGGAGACAAAATTTGAATTGGGTAGAAAGAAATACTACAGGTTTTTATTTAAAAAAAATACAACATGCAAGATCATTTTTCGGTTGTGAAACACTGATTTGTGGATTTCTAGCACTCATATCACGTTTATCCATTAAAAAGCAGTGATAAAATGTAGCTCAGTTGATTAAAGAAACATTTCTAAAATTACCCAGACATTTGAGCTCCCCGATGTTTTTCGGGACGCCTGGTGTAGTGATTAAAATCTGGTACGAATAACTGAAAGTGCAAACGTTTGGATAACATAGGTATATAATAGTCTGAACCGAAATTATCAAGTATTATATCTTCAATTTTCGATAATAATTATGAATTTATAGATATCTATTTATTTAATGTCACATGCTTGCTCTGAAAGTTATTTTCGTTAAGTTCAGTTGCTGCTAATTTAATTAATTATATTTTCAAATACATTGAGATTTTGCAATGAAAACTTTCGGAGGAATATCATTTTAAGCTCAAGATAAAAACCACATCGGTTTATGGTTGTTATGTGAGGTTTTTTAAAGGTCCATCCCTAGGTGCGGTTTTTGCAGCTTTATCACAGTTTTTTTCCAAGACTCGAGCTCGAAGGTAAGGGACCGGGACTTATCAGCAGGCAGCGGGATTTATCAGAGGAGAGGCATAGAAAGGCGTGCAATATGATTTGAAAAGTTATAAACAATTGCAATGTACAACAATTTGACATCTCCTGCTGCTGACTGCTGGCAATGCAGCGTTGCCATAATTCACCGGGTAATTTCTATAGAAAACATTAAAACCTTAAAATTCATCGTAGAGCATAAATCAAAAGACGCATGTACTAGTCTTAAGACGAAGGATACGACGGAGATATCATCAAATTGTTTTATATTGCAATTGTTTATAACTCCTCAAATCGCACTGCACGCCTTTGTTTACCACTTGGTCTGATAAATCCCGGTACATGTAATTGAGCCAAGGAGAGAGTCAATAAGTTCACTACATGCGTTAATTCCTTTTAAATACAAAATTCCTTGGTAAGAAGTTCAGAATAAAGTAATCTACCAGAATAAAAATTCATTTCCCTTATACTGCGATAAAAACTTGCACGGAATTCTCAAATATTCAGGGTTTCAATAATACAAATGATTCAAATCTGGCACATTTTATAAATATCTCTTAAGTGTTTCGGAGATTGCGTAATATTTAGAAAACATGCTATAAATTGATATTTTCTAGTTATCAATGAGAATTTGCCCAGAAAACTTTTATTTGTAATCGCAAATTATAATCGTATTATACAGCTAAATCGTTTATTTTTAAATTACAGATTTTTCCTCTCAATACTCATTTCTTCATGTCTAATTATAATGATTCACAATACTCTATAAATTATTGCGTCCTTTAATTAAACTGAAGCACCATTGTATGTGAATCCGAATATTTGAAATTGTTTCCACTGGAAAGTTAAATTAGTAGTAGCATCGAATTTTTGACGTATTCAGTTGACCTAGATTTTGAAAACGAATTGCGAAAAACCTCACGTATAAAATTACGCTTAAAATTAGCTTTTACTGCAAATGAAACAGCAACCACAGTATTAAAATCACGGATACATAGTGCTTCGTGATTTATACTTCCACGAATTCAAAAATGAAAATGCCGTGTATTCCATTTATGCGTGGATTGTTCCCGAAAATCTGTCCGCTATAATTATTTTACACTCACCTGATTGGTTTTCCTGTTCTTTTGTGTAGATCAATAGTTATGCCATGCATTCGATCAATAGTCGGTGCAAATTTACATCCGCGTATGCCTTAACGTGTTTACTTCTGCTGGAAAAAGAGGCTAAAATGTCTCTCCAAATACGCGGAAAACATGAAAACTGCATCCTTTTCGTTGGAGCGTATGTTAGGAACACAATTGGCCTGCGTTTCTTTCTGATTGATTTACCGTGCAAACAAACCCTCACGTCCTGAGTTATAAAGTAATGGCACATGCTCACAGATGGACGATATCCTGCGGAACGGAAGTTGCTGAACATTTTCTCCTCGTCCCATTTCCTCGTTTGCTTGCACAAGGAAGCAAACAAGGACTGTGCTCAAACCTCTCTGTTACCTAACAATAAGTTGCACTCTTTCCATTTGTGAGAGCTAGTTACAATAGTAGAAGTTATTCAAATCTTCTGAATGTTTTGAATTCTCATCACTTAAATTCATTTTAGAATTTTGATATTTATAAGATATAGGGGAACCTGGGGAAGGACGGGGTACCAAGTTCAAAATACGTTTCAAAAGTACAAAAGAGTAACTTAAGAAAGCTGCAAATTTTTCTTTGGGCATATTATAGATTTATAATCGCAAAAATACAATGATACCGTAAAAAAAAGATAGAGCCGATATGTTTATTTCCAAAAAGAAAATTATATTTTAATTTGCCCGATTTAACACAACGAGGTAAGGGGCAGAATGGGGTGGTAAAGATAAGTAACTACAAAAACAATTAAAACTAGCGGAATTGCATATTTATCTATTTTAAGTTACTATGGAGGTTTGACAACAGCTTTTGTTGAACGTGTCCTTTTCTTAAGCCTATACACAAAATTCACCCTCTAAGACAGCCTCAACAACTACTTTTTAAAATCCCATGGCACTTACACCAGATGTTGCTTCGGATTTGTGAACAGATGAAGTAGGATTAAAGACAATTAAACGTACTTCAAGCATATACTAACTATAGTTGTAATGTAAACAAGTATGTATATATTTCTTTGGATACAAAAACCGCAAAAGTTATGATATGGGAGAAAAAATCACACGATGGAAGCAACGCTCACGAAAACCACACTAACACGTATTCCATAGCTAAGTTGTAACATGTTGGTCTAGTTATGCTTATTGCCGCTCATAAGCAACATCTCTTTGACACCGAAAAACGACGAACTTCATTCCACTCTTGTACCCCGTCGTGCCCCAACTTCCCCTACCTGGAAAATATTCGGCCTGGAGCCCAATTAGGGAATAACGCTTACTATTGCTTTCCTCACCCAGCCAAAATGATATAAGCAGAAAGTGTCCACCTAAGTGAAGCACAATTAATCTCTGAGTAACACTTTTATTTGCATTCTTCCTAAACGTATACAAAAACACAAACGGAAATCAATCCATTCATCAAGATTTGGTTCAGAAATATAATAATAATGATAAAAGGACTTTATTAGGGCAAAATTGAGACTAGGGAGTCTCTTCTTACATCCAACCCTTCGTCGTATGAGAGATAAATGGAAATAGATAGCTTGCAAAAGTACAGAGAAGAAAACTACTATACTAAAATCCTAAGCTAAGAGCTTAGGAAAAATTTCCACTGCAAGAAAACACTCACTAGAAGAGGAGTGTGAAAAACCTGCGAAGCCAACAGATAGATAGATTTGATGATAAAATTAGGTTAAAAGAGTTATAAAAGACAAGAAGAAAAATTAATGTAAGTATACAAAAATGAATGAACAAGTGATGACATATTTACATAAAAATCTCCCAAATAGAAACTAATTGCGAGATGAGTTTCAAATGTAGCAACAGGAGGATATATTTATTAAAACCGTACCAATATAATTTTTTAAATTATCATAATTAAAAATGAGCATTCTCATTTTACGAAATCAAATTGGAGTTTACTCCCTCTCAAGATTCCCATTAGTTATAAATGATGCGATCAAGAGATTAGGCGATATCAGTTTTGGAGGGACAGAGATTAAATAATAAATTTCGTGGGATCCTTACACGTACTTGGTCTCTCCCCGTTAAAGATCTGTACCTCTAATAGAACACGGCTATATTTATGACTATCACAAGTTACCTAAGAAAACATAAACTAGTTCAGACATATTTGTATGACTTATGCATTTGCGAATTGCATTCTATACCCATTCGATGATTTTATACCTTGTTTTGCTATAATAGACACTGAATAGACAACTGATATTGTCTCGATATCTTAAAAAAATTAATACTTGTTTATCACGATTAATCAGTTCCAAACTAAGCCGCGCGGTAGGATTATTTATTTAAAAATCGAATATTTTCGTATTTGGACATATAAAACCTCTTCACGACCGTTTGTTAGCGTTATTATTGCATATAGACATGAAATAACACCCTTAAGTCACCATTACACTTGTATTATCCAATAAGTTAGACTAAATAAAATAATATAAGTCATAATAATAATAAGATGTTGAAAATATCATAAGTTTGATGAATGTACGTATTTGAAAAAAACCGCGATAGAGTGAGGCCACAAAATTTAAAGCGTGAAGTGTATCTTTATTTCACTATAATATTATCTATATTTCATCATAAATAGTAATATTCATATCGCGCCTTCATTCAAAAATTCATTTAAATAAATAATTAACAATTTATTTAGATATTATTAAATCATGAGACTATTTTATGATTGATATTTATTTTCAATATGAATCTCGAGTGATTTTTGATCGTGAATTTTTCATCTTGCCTTTAATGAATGTCTCTTTTTTATTAGGCAACCAATTCTACGAAGTCAATGTTTAATGAACAATTTTTCTCATTCTCAAATGAATTTTAATACATTTTTTCCTTTTGAGTTCGTGATAAATTTCGTTCCACCTCTGCGTCAATGTTTCAATCATTACCATTCAATCTTTCTCCCCATAAAATCACCGACGCATGTGTAAACAAATGGGGGCACACTCTCTCTGGGATCTTCATGTTCGGCATTGTGACATTCCGCTCAATTGCGAAGAGATAGGAATTCATGGAATGCGCTTTCACGGAAAAAATATGATTGTCAATTAAAAGTATTCGGGTGACGTCGTGAAAAAATTCGTCTCCTCGTTCGAGCGAATCCCTCCGATCTCTTCTGTTACGTAATTGCCCACTCTACCCATTCTTCTCCGACTTCCACTCTCTATTCGCTCACTGTTTGCTCTTTGCCTCTTCCCTTCATAGGAGTGCTCCGATAAGCAGTGCATTGGAACAAGCCGAAAAGAGTACCTGAAGCTAGAACCTGATGCTTTGATTCATTTTTTTACAGTATAATGTTTCTGGAAAGGTGGCTTTAAATGAAAAAAAACCATCTTTAGGCCAAATGAGTACACATTTTCTTTTAAGTGAGGATAAGGTCGATAAAATGGTAACACATCATGTATTATTAAATGATTATCTGGAGCACTGTAGGAGTATACATTTGAGACATTTTTGGTGCTTCTCATTGAAAATTGGCGTACGTAGCTGTGAAGAAGTATTTTTTTTTACTTTTAAGGAAGCGACAACATTTTAGGAAAAATAAGGAAAATTGATCATATTCGTTTCAGACGAATACGTACTGTAAATTTCATTTGCGAATGATTCATTAGCTACGTTTAGGCTCGTTGACCTTGGATGACACGTACTTTGAATATTTATGATGATAAAAATATGATAATAAATTAATATACTTAAAGGCGATATTGAGACTTATAATTTTGATCATACATAGAACCAGCTGGGCAAGAAAAGGAGGCGAATTCAGTAAAATTAAGCTGTTTTGCAGCTCCTCCTGTCCTCGTCTATTCCTTTACCAAGGTTTCGATTAGTTGAAGAATTAGCTAGAAAACCAATGGAATGGAATGGTGGTTCTTTGTCATGTAAAAGACAATTGTCAATTTTATTGGTTTCCTAGTTAAACTTTGGCAGTAAATGTAAAAGTCTAAAGCTCAATACTCTGGTAGATGAAGGATTTTTTCCTAAACCGAAAGAAGATTCTCTCCGATGATAAATTGAACTGAATAGAAAAACCCATTTCCTCCATTTGAGACAGGTCAGGATTTCCCGAATCTGTTCCCTCCAACTTGTCCTCACTTTAAGGATCCCAACTCAACCTCGGACGTTTGATTACTTCGGAGGGTTTGCTGCGACTCTGGCTCAATTTTTTATCTCGCGAACAAAGTGAAATATGAAATGAAAGAATCGTGGATGGCGAGAGGGGAGTTGCGTTTGTCACCAAGGCGACGGAATTGTGTAGGGGCTGATGGGATACTAATGACGCCTCCTGCAATTTCGGGATTCTCATGACACAAGGCGTTTGGAAAACGAATTAGAAAATTTTCCATAAAGAGCATATGTCATCTCGGGATTCATTTGGTTGAGAGGGAGGCTACGGATTTGTAGAGGGAAGAAAGGTTTGGCTGCCTCGTGAAATACAGAGTTTGATTATTTTGTAGCGGTCTTTCAAGAACCCGAGTTTTGCAACTTAACTCATGTCAAGTTTCGTGCTTAAATTGGACTATTGCAATGAAAAAATGAGACAGCTTCAGCTCTAGTATTAACTTTTGGATTATAATTAGAAATATCGTATGTAAAACGTTTTTAGTTGAGATTTTTTATTTATTTATTTATACATTTACCACCGCGGTTAAACACTAAAGGCCTGCACACACCGGCGCGAAACGCGAAGCGGGACGCGGGAGTGAAATTCGCGCGGGATTTTGTTTGCGTGGCGGGAAACCGTAGCGCGCACACCGGTGCGAATCCCGCACGGCGGAACGTGGGACTGCAGCGAATTTTTCTCGGTTCGCTGCATACACGAAATGCCGCGTCCCGCGACTCTGGTCCGGGAATCGGTTGAGAAATGTTGACTTTGTTTATATGTCCTAGCCTAGAGATTCCTTGCATAAAAACAAGTAGTAAAAAAGTCGAGATATGGAACAAAATTGGAGCGGAATATGGAACATCTTGTGATTATTTCACATCATTCCTAATAATAATATCCTAGATAATTTTGTGAGTCGCACGGAGAATAAAATATTCTCTGACACAATCATATATAATTTTTTTATGATTTTCGATCGGTTGGAATGAAGGCTAGCGTTTGTAGAAGAAAAAATAGTACATTTTATCCTTTAACGAATGTCTCACAAGCTTTGTGAAGAAGGGATTCCGTGTCTGCTGATTTTTTTCAGCGAGGACTAAGTTTCGAGACAAAGTATTTATTTGATGTAATAGATTTTCAAGGTTTCTGAAGAATTAACTTTGTTTCTATACAACAACTCTGCCACGATTCGATCAATCGATCGACACGGCCAAACTGCTCACTTTAAAGTAATCCAAAGGAAAGAAGGCTGAGGTTTACTTGAATAGAATTATTCTTCAAGAATAGAAGATAAAGCACGTCATCATGTCGACTACAGAAAAGTTGATTGAGATTGTGAAGCAGTATCCTCTTCTTTACAAATTGGACCATCCGGATTACAGAAATAATCGGAAAAAGGATCAGACTTGGGACATAATAGGGAAAGAATGTGGATTAACTGGTGAGTCAATTCCTTATATTTTTTAAAGACAGAATCTCGCCTAAAAAAGGTAACAGTACGTTCACATTAGAATTATTACTATTCAAAGTAATTCATAAAGTTTTTCCGAACTTGAAATGCTATACCCGCGGCTCGTTTACAATCATTCTCTACCGTGATCAAAGCGCTTGTTGCCTTCAGCGGTTCTAAAAGTTCGTTGTATTCAATTTCTCCTGTTTTACACCTTAAAAAATTGTGTAATACACAGGTTTTTTTCACGATCAGGCTCACGTATTTTACGTCTATTTCAATAGGCCTGTGATAAATCCTCCATTTTTGGGCGAGAATGCCAAAAGCATTCTCCAATACTCTTCTTGCTCTGCACAGTCTGTAATTAAATTTATCTTTTTTCACGTCAACCTCTAGCTTGTCTCTGTGGAAATGGCCTCATTAAGTACGGCTTTAGACCAAATGCTTCATCACCTATTAATACATGTGGTGTCGGGTGACTTTGGCCAGGAAGTTTTCTTGCACTAGGAACTTTCATTGTTCCTGATTCGAATTTTTTTCCCATTGCAGATGCTTCAAATATTCCTCCATCACTGTTTTTTCCATAGCCCCCCACATCGATACAAATGAATTCGTAGTCCGCCCCAACGATTGCTAACAGAACAATAGAAAATTTTTTTAAGTAGCAAAAATGTTTTGAGCCAGTATTCCTCGGGCATTTAATTGTTATATGTTTCCCATCAATGCTACCAATACAATTTGGAAATTGCCACTTTTCGGCGAACCTTAAAGCAGACGATTCCCAAGTCCTAGAAGAAGGCTCAGCCATGTATGTAGGTTGCATTCGATTCCAAATCGCTGCGCAAACTTCCTTCACAATGACACTGACTGTAGAAAACCCCACTCTGATGTCCTATGGTTGAAAACGAGACGCCAGTAGCGAGGTACCTGAAATGTAAAATATATGTTTTTCACACTGCATCATTTCAATGTAATCTTATTTTTCCATAGGAGAGACAATAAAGAAGAAATGGAAAAATCTTAGAGATACCTACACCAAATATTTGAGGAGCTTAAAGACTACCACTGGTCAAGGTTTTAAAAAGAATTATAAAGAGCATTGGCAATGGGCTAATGCGATGGAAAGCCTTTCTTGGCATTTGCCAACACTGAATCCAACGTCAGCTATTCTGCTACCGAGGGTACATGCGATGCAAATGCGAAGACTGTGGAGACAATGGATCCCAACCTTTCAAACCAACCACTTGCAGATTCCTATACTGAAGTGGATAACAAAATAATTCCAGAGGTTCCATGGAAGAGGAAGAGGACTGTCAACGAGAGCAAAGACAATACGTCGGTAGACAAAGTGTTAGAATACTTTGAAAATAAACGTAGGCGTACAGATGATCCCATTGATCTGATCTTTTTAGGCTATGCGAAAACAGTTAAGTCGTTTTCTCCGCGTAGACAAATAATAACCAAAATGAAAATAGCGGTGGTAATCATGAATGAAGAACTTGAGAATTTAAATGAACAGTCTGCATTCTCAGGCAATGACACTAAGTCAGTGGAAAACTCTCAGGACAGTGAAGAACAGATTCTTGAATCAATGATATTTCTTCATTTACTGAGTTATAACTTAATTGAACCATTCTGAAATAAAACAATTCTAAAGCTATAAATCAGCCTGTACCTCACTTCGCTTGAACCATCCCATTTCCTGTTTTCTTTGAAATTTTACATAATATTAATCCATTATAGAAAATGACATCATTTTTATTGAATGATCGTAATTCAAGTCAATGATTGTTTCTTATCTTAGGGTAATTGCTAGTCGTTCCTCGGGAGGAATTGGATCGCGGAAATTAGTATGCTCCTTCCGAATATCGTTTTGTATTAAATTTAAAATTTCATAAAAACTTTCACTTCTCATACGAAAGTATATGTAAAATCTTTTCTCGTCCTGCAGTAACTTTGGCATGAGAGTGTAAAATTCTCCCTTTGTTTCCCGCTCTTCATTTATTTTATGTACCCATCTTCTTCTTTTTCTGAGGAAATATTTAAAAACTTATCGAGTTATAACTAAGTTTCAGCAATTGTGAATTACAATTTAAAATTAATCAGTAATATATAATTCTATTCACCTTTCTCGGTCACCGTCTTCAGCCAGTGCAAATAAGAAGAGATCCTCTTCGTCTGATGATATGTCCATTGCCATTTGCTAAAATAAAACCGCAAGCGTCCAATAAAACAAATGTGTGCAGACAATACCCACGCACTACTGCTCCTGCGAATGTTTCGCGTTGGTCTGTGTTTGCGAAAGCTCTCCTGGCGTTTCCCGCGCGAATTTCGCTCCCGCGTTCCGCGCCGTTGTGTGCAGGCCTTAAGTCAGATGGCGACGTCAACTTATAATGCAACTAATACGAAAAATGTTACAAGGATCTACCCATTAAACTATAGAAAATCACTTAACTACCCCTCCTGTTAAGTTCAATATTTTACAGACAACGCTCATTCAAAGTTCAAATATCCATAACTCATTGAGTAATCAGAAAAACTACAATCACCGTATGACTTTACAAGCAATCTCCAACAACTAAACAGAATCCCTACACGCACAATACAGAGCTTCAGTACTTGAGACAAAAACACTTCTCACACAAAAACTTCAAAGCATCATGCCACAATATTATAACTAAACAAATTACCTGAATTAGCATTTACACTTTTCAATACTTCTTATTACGTAAAATTGTTCAGTGTTTATTATTTGCGTAGGTTTTGAGTCTTATAACATTTTGAATTTTTTTTTAATCATTGAAGAACTATTTTAGTGTCTCTCGAAGTTTATTTCACAAAACCTATAGGAATTGCAATAAAAGTATGGCAGCTATACGCTAATTATTCTCATTTATTCCACTCCAAAATATCTATGGATCTATTATTAAACTTCGTTTAAAACTAACTCGTATAACTTGCGTCTTAAATGCGTTCCGAGATTCTCTTGCATTTATAAATGAAGAATATTTAGTGTGTCTTAGCATTGAACTAAGGATCTCTAACGATGCGGTACGCTTTCTGCATTGTATTGTAATAATATCTATTTAATATGCAATGCACTAAATCATGAGCAATCATTAACTGAACGCAAACATCCCTGCTTCTCATTTCGTAAATTAATCGACTTAAATTATTTTTTCACTGATGGTAAAGTAAATCTTTCTACTCTCACTTTTCAAGAAGTTTGCTAAATTACCGTGAAAAATGAAAAGAAAATCTCGCTGTGAAAACAGAGGGCATTCGTCTGAAAAATGAAAAGAAACAAGTAGTTTTCACGGAAGCGCTTGAAGAACATGACCGTAAAATCTCGGTACTCGTAACGTGTGGCAGAACGCCAGTGAATGTGACGGAATTTCATCTTGTGACTCTAGGAAATGAAATATATGTTGGCTGGGAAGCCCGCATTCCCTCCGAGATTGGAAAAGTTATCCGTGTCATAGAACCAACAGTACAGTACTATAAAGTAATGGGAGTCTCGGTGTATGTGACAGTTGGTATCCTTTCCCTTACTTGCGATTCAATTGTCTTTACCTCGTTAATCATAAGAAGAAATTAGATTGCACTCCAGTGAATGTATTAGTGAACTTAATTTGACTGAATCGCTCGGGAAATTTCATCAAGGGTTGGGATTGAAGATTCTGAGAAGCGTTTAGATTGGTTGATTTGTTTCTGTCGAGGAATTGTCGCGAAACGCAAGAATTTGATGAAATTTCCGCGAAGAGGAGATGACTCCGAAGAAGGCTTTACGGTACATCCTATACTCATAAATTCGCCAATCAACAACGATTTAATGAATCTTAGTACATTTAAAAAATTTCTTTCGTTGAAGCAGTAAACGAGCGACTTTGGATGAAAATACATCGCCATATGTTGTACTAAGACAAAAACTCTAGGACTAGATCGATTTTTAATTTTACGGTTATTAACAAAAATTTCATAAATATTCGGAAATTTATTAAAAGTTTTATTTCTCTATAATAGTAAGCATTCAACTACAGATGAAATTTTTTTGCTATATGATCTTCCTTTTCTTCGTTATTAACTTTTAAACATTACGAAAAGGCAGCCTCTCCCAAAAATTGCCAATATTGTGGTACCTTGGTTTGAGTATTTCTTCACAGTTATAAATTTTATCAATCTTTACCAGTAGAAAAACTACCATGCAGAAACCATCAAATTATCTGCAATTTGACGTAAAGACAATAACAATAGGTTACAAACGAAACCAACAGTAAATCAGAAAATACGAGCGACACAGAATCCAAATTCCGATCGTATATAAACAAGAAGTTACTTCTCAGGTCGAAGCTACCAAACATGAGCCTATTAATCAGTCTTTAAAAGTAATTATTTTTTATATCACTTATATTTTGGTTTAATTGATCATAATTGGTTTTAAAGTATTACGATGAAAATTATCTTTGATTAGCGGATATAAAATTCGGGGTTTGACCTCTATGGGTTAGCCCCCTTGTCTCGGGGCTTAAGGTAGCTTCTTTATGTGGAAGAATAAAATCTACTGTTCGATATTGATTTTATTTTACAAGTAAATAAAATTTCGATGAAGGCAAAGTTTGAAAATAAAGTAAGAATCATTGGTATTAAATATATATTCGACCACTGATGATTACAATAGTTAAAGCATAAAAGAAAGACTAAAAACCATTAATTCAGCTGTTTGATGGTTTTTGGAGCCTTTCTCTTATACGTTTATACTTTTTTATATTCATTTAAGCCTTTAAAATTGTCCGGGTTTATAAGAGGTTTGTGATCGTACCCCGTATTCATTATTTAATGAACATTAAAATTGTATCTATCAGATAAAGTACTCCTACTCACCTTTATTGTATATTTAAGTTATGATTTACAAGTTGATACATTTAGATAAAAAGAAAATACCCAAAATAAGCGGAAATTTGTTTGAAAATATGTTTATAAGCAACATTAATTATTATTATTACTATACGAACAGTACAATTACGTTACAAATCTGGAGGCAGTGGTATACACATTACATATTATACAAGAATATATACATACAGTGGTATATGGTCAGAGTAAGATATAGATTGTCCTAATCTAATTATGCTGTTTAAATTGAGGGGTATACACTATCCTTTTCAGGAATTTGCCCACGGAGGGAGTGAAACCCCTCGGAAAATCTCCCTCTGACAGATGTCAAGACATATACATAATAAAAAATTTACAAATACCCTCCCATCGCATATTAAACATCTTCATGATTAAAAACCTCATCATCACGATTCTCATAGGGTTAGCCAATCCTAGCAGTATTTGGATAAGAGCTATTACAATTTATTTGACTTCGGCCTGAAGGTACACACTTGTAATGGCCGCTTCGAGTGAAGGGAATAATATAAACTAGTGATCGCCTTGTGGTCGAAATTCGACCATAATTCATTGAGTTTTTATGTCTGAACGTTATTGAGGTTCTTTTGTCAAAGATTATACCTATATAATCATTGCTTATAATTTATTTCATTATAAGCAATATATCAAATAAATGTTAAATTCAATAAATGTAAAATTATTTATGTAGATAAATAAATAAAACACAATTACAGCTTGTAGCTTTATTTATTTTTTGATACAATTCATCGTCATTTTTAATTTTAAAGATTGATTTTCCAAAATAATTCCGTAAAATCGTCGTAATTATATCCCTGTTATTTATTAATCAGTTAGCAACTGTTGACATCTCGGTTGATTCCCCTCTTTTCATAATATCTAACATGAGTCCCTACAGTTAATTTGGTTTGGAGATAAAATCCCCTTCTAATGTGAAAACACATAAGCTCGGATTCGCCTTGGTCGCCAGGGGGACTGGTTTGTTTACTACTAAGAAATTTCACAACATTTTCGTTCATTTTAAAACAAAAATCTTTATTCAATTTCATTTCTTTTGGTACTCATCTCGATTTCGTACCATCATTATTTCTGATCTAATTCTGCAAAAGAGAAATGTCTGCAATTGACCAAAATGAACTTTGCGTGAATTTCTTATGAGAGACGGTTATACTGGTCCAGAGTCGAACCAAGGATATTTGGACACAGATTTTAGCTTTCTGCCCTCCTTCTCCATATAAAATTTAATTATGCCAAATCTCAAACTCCTCAAACGCGCAATATCATTAAAAAGGGATCCAAAGTTTTTCTCTTCACGTATTAATATATAGATTCTGTGTAAATGGTGTTTTAGGGTGGAATAAAGACTGGCATAAACACTCATTAAGTATAGATAATCTTACATTCTTTTTAGTCTTCTTCAAGGAATTTTACTAAAACCTTTATATTCTATGGATAAGAAAACATGTGCTATCGACTGAATTAGCTTTGTCCCCCCTATAACAGAACAGAAGATGAAAAAACTGCTTAAGTGATATTGCGTAAGCTAATTTTTTTTCATGCATAGATGTAGTAAATTAAACCGGCCTTGGTGGCCGATTGGATAGCATTCCATCTAAGCTATCGCTCCTACCCCAAGGTCCCGGGTTCGAATCCCGGCTGATCGGATTTTTCCGATTCAGGGAATGGTCGTGTGTGTTTTACCGGTGAAGTCCCCCTAATCTCTACTGAACTTTTCAGGAGGTGCTTCACCGAGGCAACAGCAACAGCGAACAAACATCCTTGAATAGAAAAAATCCGAACAGCCGGGATTCGAACCCGGGACCTTGGGGGTAGGAGCGATAGCTTAGATGGAATGCTATCCACTCGACCACCAAGGCCAGTTTAATTTACTAAAAGAAATATGCCACTTATGGGTGTACATAGCAATCATGTGCAATCGAAACTAACATGCCAAAATCCTATTGTCCGTCGCTAAAGCAGAGTTCTTATTCCAATTATTTTTTCTGCCTCGTTTTAATAGCTCGTGTATCTAATCTTTCCGCTGAAGTTTTAGATCTTTAGGAGAAAGGTTTATCCTTCAAATCCTGTACTTGCTCTCCCCGTGGCGGCCAAAATAGAAGCATATACTTCGGTCGCGTGATTGAGCGCTATTCGGAGACCAAAAAAACTGCCTTTGAAAGTGCGTGCATTTCCCGTATCACAATAGCGGCGATTTTCGAGTCTTTAACTACTTAGGCCTTGGAAGTCCACAAATTCGTGGAGGTAAAGGGCAGGATTTAGGCCCTCCGTGGATAAGCTCCCGACGATGAATCCCCCCTGAGGAAAGGGACAGAATAGACGAAGTTTACAAAGGAGTAGAAATAGCCCGTCTGCAGTATGAGAGGCTAGGATCGTTGTAGGATAGGATCGATAGGTCGACGGTGGCGACCGTGAAAGGGGAGACGGGAGAAAGCCGAACCATCCGTCTTACCTTTCTCCTATTTTCCTATCCCTATCGAGGGCATCTGCTATTAGACCGTTTTACGGGGATTGATTTCGGAGGGCATATGACGCCACTTGACCTGTTCAAAGGGTAATCGGGATGACCCTTTCTGTTGTCCTTGGAAATTTCCTTCTCTTAAGGGTCTTTCGCCAAACAGCGCGGTTTTTCAAGACTGTCGTCAAACTTTGCTCGCGGAGTGTTTGCCTGCTATCTCCCCCGGAAAACATTGTTAACCGTTTCAATGGTGTTTAGATTCGATGATGGGGGTGCTAGGATTGATCTAGTGTTCACATTTCCGAGGAAGGGAGTTTCTATCCAGGAATCAAAAGGTCAAAATATAATTCGAAGGGAACATTTTCAAGATCAATGTTTTACTTGGTCCTCTATTCTTTCCCAATATCTGATGATTTACATTCTTAGATTACGCATAGCAAGGTTAATTGCTTTTGTCCTCTGACTTTTGTTATTATGCAACGAAGTCGATATCGGAAGGATATTTTCTACAGGAAACATTTTCCTCTAAAGAGATAGCAGTCTATCCAATCCATTCACCTATGAATTGTAATGATATTATAATAGTGGTTATCAATTAGATTAGATTCTCTTTAACACTAGAAGGACGACAGTGGTCATTTGACCATTTTTCAGCGTTTTAATGCAAAAGTTTTAGGTTGAATATTTTAAAATTTTTCGAAACTCTTAGACCTTACGTGTTACTATCTCAAATTTAATACGAACGAATTAACGTTATGCTATTTTTTACGTTATATAGAATGACAGATGGTGGTCATTTGGTTGCTATTTCTCTTCAAGCCAAATATTTTCCAGTTTTTCCGATTTTATAAGTATTTTCCAATTGAAATTTTTATTTGAATAATTTATTACATCAATAACCATATAAATGATGTTGAAAAGGAACTTGAGTAAAGCGTGATTATATTATTTAAAGTCCTATATAGTGAAAATAGTGAACCCTAGGCTGTATCTAGAAATTGGTTTATGAACTATCAAGCGATGGAAATACAGTAATTTAATGTTCTTATAAGTATATAGATATGCCTAAAATAAACAATTAATTGCCCCCAATATGCAAATAAGCAACATAATAGGTGTTGAGAAGCGAAGTGGTCAAATGACCACTTCCCGTCCTTCTAGTGTTAAAGGTATCATTGACTTATAGTCAATGGAAGAACAATCAATTCAATAGTCGAACGACCTTGCTTTGGACGAACCTTGGACGAACATAAATGTGAGAATGGATTGACATAGATTCGGTCTCTGCAATTGTATAGCTAAGAACGTATTCTTTCACTTACAATTTAAATGTTTATAACCCCATATCTTTTTTGCATAACAATAACTTTTATAACAATATATCTTTCTTATATTGGACAAAATCTGTCGCTTTTAAATTTTCATTTTATATATTGCAAGTCTGTCCAATAGCTTTTACGTGACATTCAACCCATTTACGGCTCACGACTCGTAAAAAATCACGAGCTTCAAGGAGTGGGATTTTTCTTTTGAGGACAAACTTACATGCTTATAAAATGCATTTAAAATAAATAAATTTAAGAGTGAATTATTTTTCTATCTTAATTTCACCGGCAAGTTTTTAAAAGTAAATTTTGCAAATATTATTCATTCCGAAACTTTTTTTAATAATATATATATACACACTACGATTTTATTACTTTCTAATTCTTGCATTTCGATTGGATCGTTCATAATCAATTCTTATTTTTGCACAGAATTGTTCTCACTGTACGGGAAATATATAAAAAACATATAATAATTATACTTGCAGGATCATCATCATCTATTTTATTCATTTTACTTCAATTTTACTTTAAATCGCAATATTGTAGTAATGAGTTTTCTTATTCTTTGTAGTTTAAATAGGATTCAACAGAACATAATGACCCCACGAACTTACTTCGAATCTACTAGAATGGAATATTAATTGCCTTGTCCAGACCATCTCTGCATCTATTTTCCATTACAATTCCGTGAAACTAGATAATCTCTTAAATTTGCTCTTGTGCTCTCAGAATGTTTCTCTATTGTCTCAGAAACTGTTGCTGAGTTAAAACGGCTTTAATTTACTCCGCAGTCGGAGTCTGCTCTTTACTATATTCTTCCACTCTTCCGTGTCACAGGATTTCAATGTCCTTTCTGTAATTCATAAGGACTAAGTTAAATCTCCACTCTCCATCCATAGGTTGTGCACTAATTTATGAGTTATGTTCAGATCAATTGAGATATCATTATCTACACGTATCCCGCAATTATAGTTGCTTATTCATTTATTCAACAGAATGTACCCATTTCCACACAAAATAAATGCAGCCTGTCACAACGGCAGATGACATAAATGATCAAATATCATTTGATTCATAAATGTATCAAAATAATAAAACATAAATATATAAAATACAGAAATTTACATTTGTGTAAATACATACATTATATTACTAATAAAGCTTATTAAGGCAGCATAAACATATCATTTATCACAAATATTTAGTCTTAAAATGGTTTTAAAAAGTAAAACGTATATGTATTAATCATATTTGATGTAAAATTGATAAATAAAAGGTGTACGTTAAAGGCTGAGCTCCTGTATTGCCACAATTGCCATAAATGAAATAATAACGAAAAAATAGAACATTCATAACAATAAATAATTTATAACTAAGTGATTACAATTTACAAAGAAAGGTATATAAAAGAGCATGGAAGAATTTATTAAAAATTAAGTAAATGTATATTGTATGCAATGATATGGACATTTGAATTTCATATTGAGTATTCTAAAGGACATTTTTAATTGCATTCAGACTACAACGATATTGTTATTTATCTGGCTTATGTTTGAAGAGATACATATTTAGATTGGTTTTATCTATATCCTCAAAGTATAAATGCTGTGAGCTATGTGTTTAATTTACTAAATAGATTTTAGTACAGTACTATTATATAAACGACTTCATTCGTTATTATTTTGCATTTGATTTTTGGTAGAGAACGGAGAAAAAGGTATATTTCAATTTTTTATGTCAGAGTCTTGTTTTTGGAAGTGATAACAAGAAAGCTCTTCAGGATTGTGGGATAATGACACTAGTCCCTCCATATGGAATGCCAAGAAAAGTGTTACTTGTAGAGTCATATAATTCGTAAACCTTTTCCAGTTATAGTATTCTGGTTTGGTAAGGAAAGAAGGGGGAAACTACTTCACTCCTCATCCTGCCTAGTTAGCATCATCCCCCCCCCAATAGCTCTTGTAGCTAGTGTTAGAGGGAATGAGGTACCAACCGGTCTCTGGGATGAATACTTTGCAGACAAACAGATTCCATTACATATTAAGTTTCCATCTTTATTAGTGTCTATTTCTGTTCAATAGAGGTCTCTTATATCCTTAATTGAAATTTGTCCTCTTTCTTTCTGGACTTTGTTTTACATCGTAATTGTAAAAATATATATAATCATTAGCTTTTGAACTTTTGGTGATGAATACGGCTGCTAAAGATTTCAACCTTTTTCGAAATTTTCTCTCCCTCAAAGGACGTAAAAGTTTCCTCCATTGCTGCCGACCACGAACTTAGAAAGTATAGGACTGGAAACTACTGAAATTTTTTGGCTCTCTTAATGTCCGCATCCGCGAGATGGCAGCCGCGAGATGGCAGCACTGAAGCTCGCCCTTTGAAACCATAATCTCATATGGAGTAAATGGAAAAAACAGCACGATTATGATAATTTTTCCCTCTTTTTCTTTGCGGGAGTAGTATATACCAAAGATGGAATTCAGAGTTAGTGATTTATCCATTTATAAGTACTTAAAACAATTGAATAAAATGGGCAAATTAGTAAATCCGGAGAATAAGTGCAGGTTGCCTTCAGAGCACACCACAAGTAACTTCGTCGCTGTGAAAACATTATTCGTAGATCAGCGAAGTGCAATGTATTCTGCTTGGATACACAGAAAATAATTGATCCTTAATAAATTACCAACATTACATCTACTTTCAACTAGGCCTTTTAAAACTAGAATCGCAGGATATATGTACATGGGTGGTCTGAAAAGTTTCCGACATTTCAACATTTCTTGACATGGTTTTTGAAAATGTTCTGAAGATGTCTGAAGAATCTGGGGTTGGAAACTTTTTAGACCACCCTCGTATATACATTTCCTGAAAAAAAATCGAGGTTCCCAGAAATAGTCTCCAGGAAATTTGCGAAAAGGAAATTTGCGAAACTGTCTAAAACTTAATGTTTGGTCAATGAATTTTTTATACCACTCTATCCTTTATGTTTGTATATTGTATAACCTAACTTCACATTTCAGGCACCCCAAGATAAAATGCAGTCCACGCCAGTCATTAAAAGTTGATACTCTTGGATTTACGCATGTTTCAACAATATTTGACCGTTTACTCATTTCCTGGAGACTATTTCTGGGAACTTCGATTTTTTTCAGGAAATGTATATACGAGGGTGCTCTGAAAAGCTTTCGACCCCAGATTCTTCAGACATCTTCAGAACATTTTCAGAAACCATGTCAAGAAATGTTGAAATGTCGGAATCTTTTCAGACCAGTCATGTAAATCTTGCGATTCTAGTTTTAAAAGGCCTAGTTGAAAGTAGATGTAATGTTGTTTATTAATTAAGGATCAATTATTTTCTGTGTATCCAAGCAGAATACATTGCACTTCGCTGATCTACGAATAATGTTTTCACAGCGACGAAGTTACTTGTGGTGTGCTCTGAAGGCAACCTGCACTTATTCTCCGGATTTACTAATTTGCCCATTTTATTCAATTGTTTTAAGTACTTATAAATGGATAAATCACTAACTCTGAATTCCATCTTTGGTATATACTACTCCCGCAAAGAAAAAGAGGGAAAAAGTATCATAATCGTGCTGTTTTTTCCATTTACTCCGTATGAGGGTACGGTTTCAAAGGGCGAGCTTCAGTGCTGCCATCTGGTGGCTGCGGTCATTAAGGGCGTCAGCTGATTGTACAGTCAGCATACGGGAGCTTCAGGGGCGTGCTGCCGACGCACAATGGGCTAGAAAAATGCTGGCCAAAAATAAGAAAGTAGTTTCTTGAGTGCGGACTTCGCATGGATATTTTGTATAAATTCTGCACATAAGTGCGGAATCATTAGCGTTAATTCTCACGCAACACAATTCTACAGTTGACCAATTTTACGAAAAATGCCGGTCTTGGATTTTTCGCAAAATTCTTAGACTTGAAGCCAACGTTGAATCAAAATGAGCAAAATCATCGGGTAAAAACAATGCAGTATTATAAACCTAATTTTCATGCTTCATAAAACTTGGTTTGAATGATCACAGTTGAGTATTCGCATTATTTATACATCAAAATGGCGAACCCTTATTTTACGCCAAATTTGATGTGCACGAGCTAAGTTATACTACAACGTTCTTAGAAGATTTTGAAAGAGGAATCTGAAATAAAATTTTGCGACGCTGATAAATCAAGGGACTTTACGATGGAAATGCAAGGAATCAAAAGGAATCTAAAATCAAGAAGGAATCTGAATGTCGCAACGTTTATATCCCCTTTATCACATCCTAAAAGTGTCATTTCTGTATTCTCTCTTCCTTTACTCACGCTCTGATTCTATCCCAAAGTTTATCCATCCTCACGTTTTTGCAATTCATATTTCACAGCTCTCCGTTTCATTATATCATCTTCCACTCCGTCTCAATTCTGATCCCATTCCATTCTCTTTTCTTCTGAATCTTATTCTAAATACATTCCTGTCACTTCAAATCTCATTTTCGTTTATTCCCACTCTCGGTCCGCACCGATTCTTTCTTTTCTGTGCGAAACAGTTTATTACTATTCACCCTCTTGACATCATTAATATTCAAAGAGAATCCCCTAAAATGGAATTCCAAATTCTGCCTAACTTGCGTGAAGACTTAAAAAGTTTCTCCTTTCGCAAAAATATCTCTCGCGGAAATTTGTTGGGACTTGAGCCTTCCAGCATCCGTTAGAAAACGTAATGGAATCATTTTTATGTATCCGTTAGTCAAAAGCGTCCCGAAACGCTCTTTTCAGTTCAGAGGTTTGTTGCTGAGAGGCATTTATTATATTCAGGCGTTATTTTTCAACGGGAATACAGAAGATCAGTGCAGCGTAGTGTGTAGTACAGTACTTGATTTGAGCACTGAATGAGATTCTGGACGTCGTCAAGGTTTTGAAAAAGGTATTTTTTCGACGTGAAATGACTTTAATAAGTACTCTGATAGTCTAGCCTTCCAACCCATACTTCATGTCTGTCCGTAAAGTATTCAGCCCGAATGCCGGTTGGTACCTCACCCCCTCTGACATAAGCTACTACAAGTTTGCAGTGAGGAATGAGGTTTATTAGATAGGATGAGGAGTGAGGTAGTTTGCCATTGCTTTCCTCACTGAGCCAGAAAACTATTAGCGGAACATGTCCACGCAAGTGAAGCATAATGATTAACAATGAGTAACACTTTTTTGGCATTCTAAAAGGAGAGACTTTGATTAGTGCAATTATTCACTCATACCTCACTAACTTTCATTTCATCACAGCCATGATCAACACTGTAACAAATGTATATTTTTCTCTACGCTGTAACCAGTGGACAAAGGATGCTATTGTCAGAAAGATGCAATTTGCTCGTAGATTTATGGGTCGTTACGCAAAGAATTATAACTGGAGAATTAAGTGAGCCATAGTTTAAAATACCGTTTCAGTTCATGTGCCTTCTTACTGGGTCTCTTTTCGTATGAATCCCTGCGAATATTAATTTTATGCCTTTCATAATTCTACTTTTCCACAGCAGCAACTACGTTAAATATTGGGACCGTAATTGTACTTCGATGCACAATAATATTGCTTCATATATATTCATTAAGTTTAATTAATAATTTTAGGGCCAAAAATTTAAGTAGAACTTCCAAGAAAGACCAAAAACGTTGTCTTAATAAAATAGATCAGTATATTAAGCTGGAGTGCCATTTATATTATTGCAGTTTTGATGAATTATTTCCCAAAAATTTCAATGCCCACAGTAACAATAAAAACTTTAGCGCATCAACAAACAAAGATCACAACTATAAATCAGAAACAATTAATTAAAAATCTCATTTGAATGCAATCAATTATTTTAAATCAATATCTCCCCAAACTTTCAACTGAATCAGCACGTATTATATGAATGTTTAATAGAATAATTGAAAATCCATCTGATGAGGAAGTCATTGCCTTCGAAAGGAGCTTTGGGTATCTCAAAAGTACTGCATTCATTTCTTGTTTACCCCGAATACCGAGGAATGAGACGAGGAACGCCGACAAAGAGGGATCTTGGAGATATCAAACCTCTAATTCATTAACAGCTGTGTTCCAAAATTTTCTTTCTTTGCACTAGAGGATTGATGACTTTTAGGACAATAACTACGACATTATCGATTTTAATCAAGACTTTAACTTGTTATCGAAAAACATAAATACACATGTCAAGAAGGTTAACCCTGATATATCACATCGCTTGCGATATCATCGACCAATATGGGAACATAATAAAGGTGATTTTCCGAAAGTAAGAGGTGAAGTCCGGCTTCATAAAAAATAATCCAAAAAACTCTCTAGTAATCATACAAATATTTACTTTGAGAAATTTTTATCTCTACTAAAATTTACCGTCCTCTATCTATTGTAACTCGTACTGTTCGCTACGTTCATTTTAAGCTTGTCCGGCGTCTCCAGTACTGAAATCAACAGATTCCCATCCCACGGCCCTCTCGCCAATGACTGTCGACATAACAAAAGAATATTACCATTCCCAATATGGTGTGGCGTAAATATCTGACCGCAAGCTTTTGTGGACGATAAAACATGGGAATAAAAGGAGCACATTCAGAGATTGAAGAAGGCAAAATGAAAAATAAAGAGTTACATGGGATAATAGAGAGTTACATGTCTTCGCATGGGCTTATACAATCAGAAAGAACATTCATACAGAGAATTTTTCTCATTATTTTGGCTGCTCATTTTTATCGTAAAATTCAAATGACTTTTCTCTCCTTTTCTTCCGCGTGTTGAAATATTGTCGTGTATCCTGAATACAATGGGGGTTCTACGGAGGAAATTTTCCTCTTGCAATTAGAGAGTCTGAAATGAATTGAAAAAATTAGCCCCAGATCAAAGTCAGGTGTAGCCGCAACCCCTTAATGAAATTGTCTGTTAAAAATGGACATTTACGATAATTTTAAAGATATTATTTGGCTCCTTTATTATCCACCTGTGATGGCGAGAAAGAAAGGTCAAACTAATTCATTCCACATCTTGCTTCGCAAGTCTCATTCCCCCCTGCTTGATAATTTGAGGTTGAGGGAGTGAGGTACCAATCGGATCGGATCTCGGCTTTACGGGCAAACTAGTGATCCCTAATATCTTTCTGGCTATTCCATGAATCCTCCTTAACATTCTATCCCAATTTTTCTTCCTTAACCCTTTCTGCCTTGGCCTTCCGCATTGGATCCCACTTTCTTATATAAGCTGTCAGTTATGCTTGCCTGATGATGCAGTATCACTGCGAGACCCGGCTCGTATTTTTCTTACATAGCGGTCAATGAACAAATTCATAATTGGTTTCGACCGTTACACCATCATAAGATCCAATGGATTCGATCGAATCAAATCAAGGAATTATTTTATTGATTTTACTGTAATTGATGACGGAGTAGCGGGAAAAACCGGTCGTGTGTTGTAAATAAACCATTGGAAGTCACAAGGTTTATTTTAATTTTTCATCCTTATGTACTTATTCTTAGTTAAGTTTTTTTTTCTACATCTGAATTATTTTCATTCAACACTGATTTTCACTACCTTTAATTATGTATTATTTGAAAATTTGATATATCTTAATCTGACAAAGGGAGAACTTGATCGTATATTGCAAATAAACCTATGGAAATCACAAGGTTTGTTTTTAATTTTTCGTTGTTTTCATTTTATTCTCAGATAGATTTTATATATGTACATCAGAATTCTTTTCATTCAACATTAATTTTCACTACCTTTATAATCAAGTAATATTTGAAAATTCGATATATCTTAATCTGACAAAGGGAGAACTTGAATATTTGCATATAGTAAGACTAAACTTGATACTCGAAGGAAGAGGAGACCTGCATGTCTCAATAAAGACGTCATTTATTTATATATATTCCTTTTTCTTCAGGCGAATAACTCTCCATCCGTTTTTACTCCACGTCCATCTCCACATATTTTCTAATCCTCTCCCTGTACCCTTTCCCGTCCTTTCTCCACTTACACGGGAATTCGGCCTTCATGAATAGTCCCGTGGAAACACTGCGAGATTCAGATGCGTAGTACGTCCGAATCGGGGAATTGCTTCTTTTTCGTGAATTATCAAAGATGGAGTCCGCACCGGGAGAATGAGACTGCAAATCCCCCGCGAATTGGGGCCTTCGTTCGTGAATATATTCCGCTTTTCATCGCCCGGAAAATGTTGTCGCTCATGCGTTATTCAGGGGATAATCTCGCGAAGAAAAGATGAGGAGGATATCGGAAGGATTTGAGAATTAAACTCGGCTATCGCGTGTTAGGCGGAAAGAGAGATTCCAGTCATTCACTTCGCTATCGTTTTGTGAACATACTGCTGTTTGCCGTAGATTTATCTGCAATTGAGTTCTGAAGCGTTACTCTACTCGGTGGAGGTCCATTTCAGCCAGGTCATCGAACCTTATAAGCTTCGGTTCCGGTTTTCAGCCCTTTCACTCAAAATCTTAATTTCAAATAAATAAAAAATTCAAGTTACTAGTTTATTCCAAAACACTCACTCAAACAATGTAATGTCGAACACATAAGATAAAAAACAGTACTAATGTATTCCAAAAATGTAATGTATAGTTTGGAACAAAGAGAAAAGTGTAAACATTTCAAACCACAATATGACTTACTCTCAAACGACCATGATCTCGAAACCATATGTATATTACTGTTTCTTTGATCCTGAGGGAGACCTACCGCGAAGTCACGGCACATATATTGGATTATAATGCATAGTTTACTAGTATATAATTATTTTATTTTATGTGTTTATGATGAAATTCCGCCAAGTGAAGACCAAAGTGATTGAATTTATGAACAAAATTTCAGTTAAATTTCGGTTTCACTGCGGTAACTATCGAACCGGCACGAAAATGTATTTTTCTATAATACCCTAAAAACTTTACGAGACCTAATAGATAACAATGGTTTAACGTCGAATGAAAAAATATATTAACTATAAAAATGTAATCTATATATATGATACATTAAAATTAATAATTTGAATTTAATTTTTAGAGTGTGACCTATTTATTTAAGATACTGATAATACCATATTTAAATCTTATGTGACCCTTTCATCATGCAGATTACACCCCCTGTTTGGAAATGTGGAAATTTCCCTGCTCAATTAAATTGATTAGTTTAGCATTTTGGAATTTGATATATATGATAAAATATATTTGTAATGATTAACGATAACTAGGCTGAACACCAAAATTTGTAGCAATTTGAGATCTAATGAATTACTCGTTAAAATACACTTTATTAAATTAAACGCAGTGGGAACAGATCCTCGTATCGTTTATACGCAAGTTCTTCGTCAGCCATTTATTTCGGTGGAGAAGGAACTTTTTAAGAGAAGGGAAGTGTATTTCGGAAGACGGGCAAAAGTGCTAGAATATGCAAACCTACTTACCTTCTGCATCGAAAAGACGTGGGAAAAGATATAAAAACGTCTGAAACAATAATAGAATGGCTTTCTCCAAAGGGTACAATTCCATTTGGACCGCTTCTTTCTTCTATTCAGACCCAGAAGATGATTCTGCTCAGTTCGGTAGATCTCGTTCCATGCTGTGGGAAGATTTTCAAATAGACACCACTAGATGGAGCGGGGATCTGCTCTCGGAAAAAATTAAATAGAATCGATTTGGTATGGATTCCCGCTTGAAGGAAATTTTTCCGTTAATAAACTCCTTTGATTAATATTCGGTCTCAGTTATCGTCCTATTTTTGCAAGGATAAATTCACATACTTATTATTAATTGAGAATTCTGTGAACAATAAATACGATTTTGATAGTATATAATTTGGGTAGATTTATCCCTTGAAGCATTCTAGTTTTTGTAATTAACTGATATATTGAAAGCCAGATCTACCTTGCTTAACAGAGAGAATGTTCCATAGCAAAACATACCTCTCAAGTCAAAGAGATGAAAAAAATCCCGTGAGCGCGTATCACAACTCTATATATCGTCACAATTTCATATTGTTGTAGTCGAATGTCTAAACTTATGTCTACGTATATTTGATGCCAACCGAATATGGAAATTCATCGTAAACGAAGGACTTCTGTGACGTCATATAAGGAAGAACACTAAATATGGTGAAATAGACAAACGCTCTTACCATTTGAAATGTTCTGTTTAGCGTGGTTGCCAAATTTGGTTGGCTGGACAAAGAAAGTTTATACCCATGAGTAACTTTAAAATCACCTGGCCGTATTCATAGATTGTTTAGCAACCCTTAGCTACAGTTAACGTGTGACTTTTTCCAAATTCCGTATTCATAGATTTTGACTTGGCTCTGCTAAGGCTCTATTGGCATACAATGTAACTAAATAAAATAGTTATCGCTAGTGACGCGTGACCCCTTGTTTAAAATGTAACTAGCGGATGATTTTGACGACATAATGGAATTTCTTCCTACGGTTTTCAGTGTGCAGTTGAGCGATGAACCGATATTGTGTATCATTAGTTGTAAATTTGTTAGTTTTTACATTCTAATTAGATTTTTAACTTTATTTTCTCTATTTCCCTAGTGTATTATTGAATTTTTTTATTGTTTGCATTCTTTTTGGTAGTCTATACGTAGCAGACAATATCGAGTTTTTAAAATGTTTTGTTCCGCTTGCTCTAAAACGTATTTTTTCGTAATTTTAATAGTATTTATCACTTTCTATTCATTAAACTTTCTGAGGGTGGTATTATTCCGTAAGGAACTTGTTTGAATTTGAATTAGTCTAGTAGTTTCTGGATTTGTATTCATATAAATTCGTTCTACGATTATACTGAAGTTTTTGAAGTAAAAGAGGTGAGAAAAATAGCACATGGATGATTTATTTAAGAATTTATTCGCCTAAAGTGAATCTAAGATACTGTGACTGAATTTAAGATATAAATATATATTTGCGGAATTGTGACGTGAAAGGTTACTTCGATTGATTGGGAGAAAGCCGAAGAAAGGAAGTTATATTTTTCATTTGTGAATGGAATTATTATCATTTGCCTTTAGTTGCAGTTTAGAGAAATGTATGTGTTACATTTACTTTTGACTCAATATTCAGTGTTTTTCATAACTGATAGTATAAAAGCTGCTTTAAGTATGCATAATAAAGATAAGTGGATGAATGATAATGGTGAATGATGTTAAAGTAAGTTAATGTGAATTTATAATTTGTTTCAAAACATTCACTTTTAAATCTGGACCATCAAAAGTTTTACTTTAAGTATAGCATGCTTATTTTGTAAGAACAGTTGTTTATGTCATATTTTGCAATTGGCAGATACATTTAAAAGGATAAATGGAAAATGCATACTTCAATTCTTAATATCACCATGAAAGAGAGAAACTTTTGTTGGGAAATTTATTGAACATTTACATTTCTAGTTTAATTCATAAGGCTATAATGGAAATATCATTGTGATGACCCTCTGTAGGTTTTTTGTGTGAGCTTGCACCATTCTCATATAAAAATTTTACTTAATCTTCTACATTGCAAATCTGCTAACATTTCTGAAATACTACCCCAGTAGCAGAGAACGTTGTCACAACGTTGTATCAACGTTGTTGCATCAATCTAAATGTTACATTGCAACCTCAACGTTGTGACAACGTTGCATCAACGTTATACTGTAACATTAATTTTTCATGTTGCAGAAGTATTTTATTCAATGATGCTACATGAAGTTTTAACTGACATTTTTATAACATAGTCGCTGTAATGAATGTCCAAAAGGAAAATGTTGCTTGCTCGTTGTCACAACGTTGTCACAAAGTTGTCACAACGTTGCACAGTGGGCTAGAATTGAAAAAACCTGGACAAGGGGCTAAAAATGGTTTTTTTGAGTGCGGTTATTGAAACTTGGCATAGTTATTGAAAAATGATTGAATTTTATGTTCCCGCTCGTCGTTTTTTTTAAATTTTTAGGCGTCAAATAGATACAGGGCGTCAAACTTGAGAAATGTTCACGAAAATGGGAAGTTTCGGATTTTCCGGAAAAACGTTCAAGTTCGTTGCTATTCGTTGCTTTTGAGAGAAGCTGTTGGAAAAAACAACACAGCAGTAATCTAGCATTACTCTTTGTCTTGCAATTCGCTGAATGTTTTATGCTCTAAGATGGTTCTTTGGTTATTTAAAGCAACAAAATGGCGGACACCTTTTACGGACAAATTTCGAGATAAAGTAAGGAAATCAACTAGGTAAACAGCGATGGACTATCAAGTCTCTTATACCACGTCAGTCTACAAGGCTTCTAAATATGGAATCTGAAGAGACTGTTTCATTTCACCTGCTACCCTGTGATTGCGGTGGACTTTTCCTAAGCGCTGCGCGGTCCGGCTGGGCGCCTTCGAATCCCCAAATCCGGTTTCGGTTTCTTTTTGGTTAGGTTGAGTCGAACATTTTTGCTTCTTTTATGTTTAATTCTGGCAAACCATATTAAAAACTTATTTTAATACACTTTAAGGTATGAGTTTGAGACAATTAATTTACATAATAAATGCGGAATTGAGAAATTTTGGCACATTAGAGACATTGGTCTATATTATATTTTTACCAGTAAAAATAACTCTGGCGAACTTTATATTTTCTATCCTGGTCAAAAATACTGTTAACAGAATTGAGCAATCTTCTCATCTGCCAATTTAGCCGGCCATTATTTTATGGGCCCTGAGTTAAGTACGGATTACGGCACTCTAGTGCAATACCAACATCCTTACGCATCCGCCCCTTTGCTAGGGCTATTGGGCACGTGCCTTCGGAGTTGTTAGGAAAGAGAAAATATTTTGGAAGTTTCTGTTTTAGTCTTTCTTTGAAGGTAAAAAGTTATTTTTCTTGTACTTTTGGTTTTCGGATGTCCTACCACAGTATTTTGGCTTCAAGAGAATCCACGAGATACAACGACGATCCGTTTGCCCTGGTGCTGTTATTTGGAAATCTCTAGCTGATCCATCACATAAAGTATGAGTAATTTATTAAAATAAGAACAATATGGGTAAATTGCGTCTAAATAAGATTTTTAGAAAATTTGATATTTTTTTACCAAGAGTGATAGGAATCTTAAATGTGTTTATGCCGAAAATTGCGTGTCTAAGTAGTGAATTGGGTACTTTTCATCATTCAACATGGAGAATTTAGCAACAGATCCTTATTTACTTCCGTTTTTTAAATAGTCTTTTACTTGACGTTTATTAAAACACAGGATTGTATTTTGTGAAATGCATTTTTCCGAAATTACTCGATTGGTGATTCATCAAGTAATTATAAAAGTGAAGGAAACCAAATCAATATTGGATAGAAAGAATCATCTGCTGAATTTTTTGATTCGCAAGTTGAACTTGAAAGATTAAACTCTGATGTGAAAGATTCTCTTAGGTACTGTCTTGCTCCATATCCAGTAGGGATTTCCGTTTCGAAAGAGACTTGCGAAGTGAATTTCCAATCTTTGCTAGCACATACAGCGTCAGGAATTGTAGCTTCAGTATCAACAGTACAAGCCTCAAAGCGTAAAATCAAATACTCTCTAACCTGCAAATATGGTTTCTATAGAATCTCTGGCCATTCACTGTATAAGCAAGGATGGCAACAAGAGGGAAAATTTTACGAGTTCTTATTCGTGAGATCTCTCGTTCCTCTCCGTTTAGTCAACGATAATACAGGTAAATAGCTCTAATTCAGCATTTTACTCAAGCTTAAACTTAAAAGAAAGAAAAACTTTCATCTAGTCATTTCAGTAATTTTGGTTATTATATTACATTAAGGTAAATAATATGGCCAAATCCTCGGCCATCCTCAACATGTTTTGGCAGCCAATTCGCCTTCAATGGAAGAAGGAGACGAAGAGCATTCCGAAGATGGAATAAATTTTCCATTTTTTCAAGCTACTGCTGGGATACTGCCTGTCTCTACGTAAATTTGTATCATTGGTACTATATGCCTCCAACAGAACATTAAGTACTTATTCACGGAACAGGAATATCAAAAGATGCGATTATTCCGTTGGGAGAGCTATGAGAAGAAGCCATGGAAGCTAGAAACAAAGATATCAGGAGGTTTAAGGTAAGATTCACGAGGAAACACTCGAGAATAGCCACTAATGAGGATTTAATAAAAAAGCTGCTGGTAACATCAGATGCAAGGTTAACTATGTAAGGCACATTGAAATCCAAGAAGAAAAGGATCATAACAACAGAGTTAAGAAATATCATCATTGACGACCGAGAGAGTGAGTTATTTGAATCCGAGGATTCAGATGAAGAATATTCTGACGACTGAGTGGGACAAGTGGGACGTTAATTACAATTAATAATTGAGATGTAAGCAGCCATTCCGACAATTAAGGTAATATGTGTAAAATTCACAGGAATATTAACAATTTTAAGAGTTTTTATACGTATTAAACAAACTAACAAACAATTTCCGTAATGTGCCAAAATTTCTCAATTCCGCATTTATTATGTAAATTAATTGTCTCAAACTCATACCTTAAAGTGTATTAAAATAAGTTTTTAATATAGTTTGCCAGAATTAAACATAAAAGAAGCAAAAATTTTCGACTCAACCTAACCAAAAAGAAACCGAAACCGGATTTGGGGATTCGAAGGCGCCCAGCCGGACCGCGCAGCGCTTAGGAAAAGTCCACCGCAATCACAGGGTAGCAGGTGAAATGAAACAGTCTCTTCAGATTCCATATTTAGAAGCCTTGTAGACTGACGTGGTATAAGAGACTTGATAGTCCATCGCTGTTTACCTAGTTGATTTCCTTACTTTATCTCGAAATTTGTCCGTAAAAGGTGTCCGCCATTTTGTTGCTTTAAATAACCAAAGAACCATCTTAGAGCATAAAACATTCAGCGAATTACAAGACAAAGAGTAATGCTAGATTACTGCTGTGTTGTTTTTTCCAACAGCTTCTCTCAAAAGCAACGAATAGCAACGAACTTGAACGTTTTTCCGGAAAATCCGAAACTTCCCATTTTCGTGAACATTTCTCAAGTTTGACGCCCTGTATCTATTTGACGCCTAAAAATTTAAAAAAACGACGAGCGGGAACATAAAATTCAATCATTTTTCAATAACTATGCCAAGTTTAAATAACCGCACTCAAAAAAACCATTTTTAGCCCCTTGTCCAGGTTTTTTCAATTCTAGCCCACTGTGCGTTGTTACAAAGTTGTCATAAAGTTGCCACAAAGTTGTCACAACGTTGCCTGCTTGTTGTCATAACGTTGCAACTTGCACGCATATATATGAGTCGGTATTTAAGTATATGGTATTTAAGTATACGGTATTTAAGTATACCCCTATAGGGGTACCATAAAAAATGTATTTTTTAATGAGTTCCTGCATCCATTAATTAACGGGTATAAAAACGTCTTCCAAAACTGCTGGGAATAAGATTAGAGATAGACAGTCACCTTTTCGAACTTCCTTCCCAACCTTAATTCTGAGTATATTCAATACTATCCCTTGGAATGTCTCAAATCTTCAGTTCCTTCCATCGTTTCATTATTCGCTGGGTTTTTACAACTTCCATTACTTTGGCTCCGAGTTCTTCCTCATGAAGGGCTGAGAATTTATTTTTAAGTTCCAGCTGAAACTCCTTGTTATTTGCAAGCTTATCGATGTTTATTTCCTGCTTCCCACAAGAAATGAACTTCTTCCGTTCCGTTCGGGGGTTAAACGTTATTTGGCATTTTAAAGTTGTGTGGTCACTCCTAGTGTAAAAGTTGTTATACCACACTCCTAGAAAGTCCGGGGTTAAGTGATAAAAAAAGGGAGTTCTCGCCAACTGTCAGGGTTTCTCTTGCGAATAAAGATTAGAGGTTTTTGAAAACGAAAGAGCTTTATTCACCTTTAAGGACGAACGGTGGAAAAAGAGAGCTGCAAGTCAAAAGAGCGAAGGCGGCAGAGATCCGGCGATGGATGCAGACAATTTCGCGTGACTAGGGCTACAATCACACGCACTCTGTTTTTAGGGGCAAACTGCTCATTGCTTATACATTCTACGAAAAAGGGAAAAGTGAGTAGGAGGGGCAACCAGGTTATTGGAGACTCTGACTCTACTTTAGACCTGGTCGTTATGTGCTAAATTCATGGCTAATTAAAACTAAGAGATCACGAGCTGCGCGATGGGAGCAAATCGGAATTCCTTCGCTTTATTCCTTTTCTATTCGAGGTCAGTTCAAAAATAAAAATATTTTCTCAACTCCATCCCTGGTATTACAGCTTTATACTGTGTGACTTTGCTTCCCAAATACGCCAAGGACATCCTCAATTTCGGATAAGGTTCGCCTCCCAATCTCTCAGTTCTTCGACAGTTAAAAACCTCGTAGCGGATTTTGGAGTAGCCCTTAACAGTACAATTTCATCAGTGAAACATACAGTGACGGAATGTAACCGTAAGAGTGTCAAATCCCGTATTTCTTTCCTTCATAATTCTTCTAAAAATAATCCACTTTAAGCCACACTTCCCTTTTGGAATAAAAAACGAAGCGCTTTGTGACCGATACTAACCTAATTCTACTGAAAGCCGACGTAGGACAGTGCGTAGCTCTCTCTCTCTCTTACTCTCACTTAAATGATACTAGAAAAATAAAAATGGGAACATTGTTTTTTAGATAAAAATGATAAAGCATGGACTTTTCGACAGAGATAAGTAACTTTTATATATTGACTATTATCAAGGAACATCTGATAGATAGATGAAAAATATCACAGCCTCTTAATCCAAGTCTTAAAAAATTCATAATTGTAAAGGAAAATATTCAATAGTTACCTAATTACCTCAATGAAGTTTTAATCAGAAGTATATGTGTTGTCTGGAGGAGGGGTGCGAATTCTTCCATCATCCTTAGCAAGGATATCGTAAAAACTAAGTGGAAATGAAGAGGAAGGCAAATATACGAGAAGAACGGCGAGTTCCTGAAAATCAATCGATAAAATGAACACTGAAGAAGAAGAAAAAAGGAAAAGTTTTTCAGCCGCCCTCATTCAAAATCGGTAGACTCAGGGATCGATAGTTCGAAGTCGACTTTAAGTCATAGTCGATCGATACTGTCATGGCGTTTTAAGAGTGTAAACACCGCAAGGGAGATGGAATTGCTAGATAGATTGCTCTCCAGTTTGGTATTATTCCGTTGCAGATATTAAGATCGAGAGGACTCTTATATCTTATACAGCCTTCCGAGCACGGTTCAACTTCATTGAAGTTCAACTATTTCCGTTCTTTATCGCAGCCCGTTTTTAAGTAAAACAAAAAGTTTCTCCGATATGTTTAAAATCTCTCTAAAGTGCTGCACCATATTTTGCTTGTATATTAACCTCTCAAGAAGTCTTCGAATTGTTCTTTAATACTGTGCCATTTTGAAACATTGCTTTCCAAATAATTATGTGGTTGTTTCTTCCGTCTCGTAAAGGTTTGTTAAGAACTGTTGTAGGTTGCGGACTGTGATTGCTGTTCTTTGTTGCACTTACTTGGTAAGCAGAGCAAATGGTTATACGAAATTATAATGGATACTAATGTGTCTCTAAATTGTTATCATGTTTAAGCAAGTATCATGTCTATCAAAGTTATCAGTTTGAATAGCAACTGCGAAGCAAACTTTGAATTTTTGTCGAACACTTTTTAATCTTATATTCATTGTGAGTCACTATTTATATAAATTGTACAATTTGCATACCCTGCTTAAATAAATGAATCTGATACTACCTATGAGCCGCCTTATTCCACTAAGTATACCTTGCCAATGCGAAGTATTTGAGTACTTTAACAGCTTACGTGAAATTAAAAAACAACTGTACCAGGATTCGTGTCCAAGGATTTCGCTTGGAAGAATGTGATTCCAGAATAAAAAGGCTCAACCCTATTTCTCGAAGAAACGGAATTATGTGACTAGGAAATACAGGAAGAGATCGGAAATGGTATGTGAAAATACTTTCGATATAAAGTGGTTGATCTTTCTTACATCACAGTTCACTTGGCTCCTACCAGTTTGCTAAAAATATGTGGCCGTTAATTAAAAAGTAATAAATTTTGTTATTCCAAATAGTTAAATCAGAGATTGAATCCCGAAAAAGCTTATGAAAAAATGTTACAATTCAGTAAAAGTTATGGATGTTGCATAAACTATTGCACCTCATTCCCTATCTTTTGTACACTTATATGGCATTACAAAAGTGGTATATTTCAGTAAGTTCCTTTGAATATCAGTCGATAATTACTAAGGAGAATCCAGATTTGTCGTAACTTCCTTATTGCTTAATTTATTTTGGTTTATTGTTTCATTCTGTGATTATTGTATTGCAAGCACCTCATATGAGTACTTGTATACTGGTTAACTTTTTAACGTATATTGCCAACTCTTTATATTTCTCTCTATGTTCAAATAATAAAGCTACGGATGATGTATTTGGGTCATTCCATGTCAAATCAACACAGTTTAGAGGAAAATTTTTCCTCACCATCTCCGATTTTCTTAAGATTTTGTATGCTTATACTACTTGATAATACTAATAATAATGCCAATTTTTAAATTTTTATCTCTAACCGTTTCCGAGATATGAGTATGTAAAGTTTCAAAAACTCGCCAAAAAGACGTGAACGCTCATTTTTTAAATCTCTCTAGAAGTTGTTCCAGTTCATCCAGTGAGCTGGAAGAGGTGTTATTTTACAGCATTTAAAATGTTCTTTCAAATGATATGCAACATGATAAGGATATTAATGAAAAAAGTTTTTTTTATCCATATAAACAATTTGTTTAAATATTTTTTCAAAAAGTACATAATTTAAAATTCTCAAAATATTAGTATAAATACTTAGTACTGTTGTGAATCGTATAGTAAAATATGAAAGTGGGGTCTTAACGGGTTCATTGTTAAAAACAAAATACTTCTGTTGCTGGTTTTCCAATGTTACCGAAGTCCCGCGTGAAACACCCCAAATTGCGTCAATACCGCGAAACATGATCGTAAAACGTGAGTACGCAGAATGCTATTGATATGGTTGTGAATAAGCCTGCATGGTTTTCACTGAAAAATTTGTAGAGAAAATATTTTGAGAGAAGAAAGTTTTACGGAAGGTCCAAACCCCAAACCAGGCAAAAATTTACCATCAGAAATTGTCAAACTGTTCATTCGTTCTATGAAAGTGATGAAGTAAGTCGGGCAATTCCAGCTATGAAGGACTGTGTAAAAGTTACAAAACCAGATGGAAATAAGACAAATTTTCAAAAAGACTTATTTTATGCAAGCTTTCAAACATTTCAAAGACAAGTTTCCTAACATTAAAATAGGTTTCTCTAAGTTTGCTGCGCTGAGACCCAAACAGTGCATTTTAGCTGGGCAGAGTGGCACACACACTGTTTGTGTGTGCACAACTCATCAAAACATTATGTTAATGATAGAGTATGCCAAACTAAATATGGTAACAACTAGAAACCGAAAAAATTGCAAGCAATGTATTGCAAAAATGCTTTGTAACCCATCATCAATTGATTGCAACATGGGAAATTGTGAATATTGCCCTGGACTAACTGAAATCTGTAACATGTTACAAGACTCTTTTGATGAAAATTTAACTAAAAAGTTCAATTACAACAGTGGGTGTCGGTTGACCGCTGTAATCTGGAGACCTTGAAAAAACTTCTGAGGAGTTTATCCATTTATTCTGAAGTAAGATGTCCGCTTTGGTTAGGCATGACTTTATTGCCAAGCAACAAGGAGTATTCCTTAACAACACTAAATAAAATCATCACGATTCAGAATTTATTGTTACTTGTGATTTTTCAGAAAATTATAGTATAGTTCTTCAGGATGAAGCCCAGAGTTATCACTGGACAAGCCAACAGATTACAATACATCCTTTTGTTACATATTACAAACAAAATTGAACATTTGAGCATTGTCATTATTTCAGACTGCCTATAGCACAACACAGCAGGTGTTTATACATTTCAAAAGAAGCTCATTTCTTATTTAACAAACAAATTTCAAAAGCTTCCAAAAAAGATTTTTTATTTTTCTGACGGTTCGGCCCCTCAGTATAAAAACAAGAAAAATTTCCTGAACCTTTGCCTTCATGGAAAGGACCATGCGATGGAGAAGGCAGTTCTGTTAAAATACTGGCAGCTCGTGCTAGTTTGCAACGGCCATATGACAACCAAATTCAAACCCCACAAGATCTCTTTGAGTGGGCAGTAGAAAACATACCAAACGTAAATTTTGGCTTTTCCACAAAAAAGGATTATGCTGTTTCAGAAATATTCCTGGAAAGCCGTTTTGAACTGGCCATTAAAGGAACACAACAGTTCCATGCGTTCATTCCCAATATTAAATCAAAACTACTAGTGAAACACTCTTCAGATGACATGCAGGGTTGTGGGAGGAATGTGGCTAAACAAGTGAACACACTGAAGTTAGAAGACGTTTCAGGCTATGTCACCACTGTATATGACAAAAAATGGTGGCTTGGCTATGTTTTAGAAAAAAACGAAGAGCATGATGAAGTGAAAATTACTTTTCTTCATCTTTGTGGGCCAGCATCATCATTCTCTTACCCTAGACTTGCAACTGTTCTGTAGTTGTCAGTTGTGGACATTCTAGCATGAGTGAATACTGTTACACCAACTGGAAGAACGTACGCTCTTGGAGAAGTTGATGTGAAGCAAACTCAAATTGCATTTTCAAAATTTAATCAGCGATATAGTTTTTTGAAATCAATACTCAATTTTTCCTCAGGTTAGTTAGTGGGTTACTTTATTCTTAACAGTGCGTACCTATGATTTAATTGTTCATAATTTATTGTTTTTATCTACTGGGTTCCATGTTTGGCTGTTCACTGAGTAACAAATGGGATATGTAAAAACAAGCTTACCATAATTAGTTGCTTTAATGAACTTATCATAATGCCTCAATTAAAAAATTCTAATTGTTTACTACAGTATTAACTTTTATTAAATATAATAATATAATATATTGAATGTAAAAAATTATGTACCTTTTGGAAAAACGGCTGATAAAAATTACCTGATATTTTCAAAATTGGGAAAAAGTGAAAAACCAGCATCAGAAATATTTTTTTAAACAGTGAACCCATTAAGACCTCACATTCATATTTAACTGTACGATTCACAACAGTACTAAGTATTTATACTAATATTTTGAGAATTTTAAATTATGTATTTTTTGAAAAAATATTTAAACAAATTGTTTATATGGATAAAAAAAACTTTTTTCATTAATATCCTTATCATGTTGCATATCATTTGAAAGAACATTTTAAATGCTGTAAAATAACACCTCTTCCAGCTCACTGGATGAACTGGAACAACTTCTAGAGAGATTTAAAAAATGAGCGTTCACGTCTTTTTGGCGAGTTTTTGAAACTTTACATACTCATATCTCGGAAACGGTTAGAGATAAAAATTTAAAAATTGGCATTATTATTAGTATTATCAAGTAGTATAAGTATACAAAATCTTAAGAAAATCGGAGATGGTGAGGAAAAATTTTCCTCTAAACTGTGTTGATTTGACATGGAATGCCCCATTTTGATTCACGAGATGAGAGGTTTTTTTTCTATTACCTTCTTCAAGACACTGTAGATTAAATAGGAAATTAGTTATCATTGTTTTAAAACAATTTAATTGGCTTAGTCTAATTTAATGCTGAAAACTGAAGTGGCTCATTTTTGTACCCCTTCCATGACATTTCATTAATATAATTTTTATTTTTCTTTCACATACTGAGAAATCTTAACAGCCCAAATAATGAGTATGATATAATAATATGACCCAAGAAATGGGTGGTAGCACATAGGACATACATGCTTTTAATTGATTTATTTTATTTATTACCGTATTTGATGGTATATAAGACGCACCTTTTTTCCTAAATTATGTCTCGAAAAATTTCCCTGCGTCTTATATGTGAAGGTTCAACCTCCACAGATTAACTTTCAATTCTGAATGCTATTTCAAGCCCAGATGGTCTATACTACCTATTTCATAATTGCATTCAATGATTGTGTTAATATTTTGGTTTTACGAAAGGTGACAACTAAATGAAACTACATTATAAGTTATTGTGGTACCGCGCTTTCCTACGGACTATTAAAACTTTATTTCCTTGTGAGTGGCCAACTTAATGAGGGTGCGTCTTATACGCTGGTGCGTCTTATATGCCGTCAAATATGGTACTTCTTTTAGATATGCTATTTCAAAAATACTAGAAATAAATTTGTTTTTATGGACAACACGTTGGTATTTGAAGATTTTCCCAATGGGTTATAACCCTCAGCAAGAGCCTAGGTTGAAAATAGGCAGAGATGGCCTTTTGTTCCACATTGGTTCCATGTTAGCAACCACATTGGACTTTTGTTCTACATAGTCCTTATGGACTGTGGCGAATGTTTTGCTGCTGTCCACAAAAGTTCGATATGACCATGTTCCACACTAGCGACAAGAAATTTCTAACTGGGCAGCTACATTGAATTTGACCAAGGAATTTTGTGTGTTATTGTATGTACTATGCCAAATCAAAACTTATGATGTGCCCACAACTTTATCTAAAATATTGCTTTTTTATACAGTAAGGATATCGAAATGGAGAGAGGAAGAAACACAGGCAAATATTACAGCCTACATTCAGGAGTGGCTGAAGTGTGGGAAATTCAGAAATGAGAGAAAGAAGAAAAGAAATATCAACATTATAAACTTTGTGACATTAATGTTACGTTGTGACAACATTGTAGCAATGTTAAGACAACATTGTGGTAATGTTGTGGCAACGTTGATTCCTGGGAACTTTGACGTTGTATCAACGTTATCTTTGTAACATCAATTTTAACGTTGTGACAACATTGTAGCAACGTTAGGACACCATTGTGGTAATGTTGTGGCAACGTTGACGTTGTATCAACGTTGCATTAACGTTATGAAACCTTGTGACAACATTTGGTAATGTTATGACAAAATTTGGTTTTTCTAATTGTAACGTTGATACAATGTTGTCTTTGTGACATCAATGTTAACGTTGTGATAACATTGTAGCAACGTTAAGACAACATTGTGGTAACGTTGTGGCAACGTTGATTCCTGGGCCCTTTGACGTTGTATCAACGTTGATACAACGTTATGTAACTTTGTGACAACATTAGGTAACGTTGTGACAACATTTGGTTTTTCCCATTGTAACGTTGATACAACGTTGTGACAACTTTCTCTGCTACTGGGGTATATTAATTATTTTTAGCAATGCTATAAAAGTGAAGTAATTATCAAGCCATCTTTATGTGAATGAACCTTAAAAGTTGATCAGTGATACATGGCATAGGCAGATTGAAGAAATATGGCCATGTGAAAATTTTTATAAACCAACTCTTATTAAATTATTTTGCTTTGCCAATTACTTTTTATCTCAAATATTTTTATTTCATCTTAACTTTATCTCTCATATACTTTATTATTATTATTTCAAGTTTTAGACATGATTTAAATATGATATATATAATACCAGTTGATGATATTCAATATAAATTATCCTCCAGGACATTTTCATTGCCTCTCTGTAATTATACCTCTTCATAATGAAAGAATAATTGAATATAGATGTAATAGACTAATTTTCTATGAATAAATTAAACTTCCAATCATTTTCCTCAAACTTTTGACTATTAATTATTTCTGGAGATTGAAACTAGTTTATAAATCTAAACCAATTTATACCATTCCATTATCATATTGCCGGTTAAATAAAAACTGTAATTTACCTTTCATTGATTCAAAATTCATTTCAGACGTATGCTAGACTTTTCTAATGCAATAATATTCATTATTATTACTAAAAAAATGTAATATTAACAGGAAGCATAATAGCTACCCACTTAAGCATATATCTGTGAGTATAAATAGCAACAAATCGTAAGAAAGAACATGATATTCTCTGGAAACGATGGTTTAGTATTCAACACACATTTCTAAACTCGTCTTCTGTCCAGTTAATTTCTTCATGACTCTCTTTCCGAATGCTTATTTATATTACATATGAACTTAGGGTCTCAAATGAATGTCATTATATGAAAAATGAAAAATCTTAACAAATAATACAATTTCAATTATCTGAATATGTAGCCTGCCACTTTAAGTTATTAACAAGATATACAATAGGAAACTACGGAAGAAAATCTACATAAATTGTAGACCTAGGGAACTCAACTTACCTTGCCAGTCTTTCATATATTTTAATAATTATATTAATTAATTATAACTAATTTATACCATATTCTTTACGGCATAAAAAACCTTAACGATCGGCTTTTAGATATTTTAATTGAATAAACAACCCTAAAAATCAAGGATGTAATGACTATCTCCATCTTATCAATAAGAAGGGCGTATGAATGTTTGCCCATCCTAGACATCATCTGTACGTTTTGTATTTATGTGATATTATTTGCACCACAGAAAACCAATACGATAGATTTTACTTGAGAATATTTCAATAAATCAAACAGCAAAAAGAATTGATGATAGAGATACCATATCAATCGCTTTAATAAGAAAAATCGGATAAAAATTAGCCTTTCCTTTGGGGCAGAAGCAATGTAAACAACTTATTTTTCATTTGTTTGAGGTGCAGATGCGAGGTTGCCAAATAAAGAATGTCACTTTCCGCCGTATAGCAGTTGTCTACGTAGCAACCTCTAGTTACACGCTAGTTGAAATCTATGAATACCACATTTTAGTTAGTCGTTAATCACTCGAAAGTGAATCACTACGTAGCAACCTATAGTTAAACGCTAAATCAACAATCTATGAATACGGCCGACCATGTGTTAATGCAGATTTTGTTGATTGAAGATTGATTTCACATTTTCTGTATATTTCTTCTTCAAGTACAATTTGCATAGTATCATTAATAGGACGGATTTATTATTTATTTATCCTTTGGCTTAGCATCAGAAGACCGCTGGAGCTGTAATCGATGAGCTCAGATATAAATTTCTGAAGAGGATTTCTTGCTATCGTTTTTTTTCCTTTGCTCATTCTTTATGCTATGTTTTCTGGCAAAATGTTCATTGTTCTGTTTCTCTTCCTTTACTCCTTTAATTATCTCCTTTTCTAATAGTTAACAGCTAAATTTACGATGTAAATCATATCCTTTCTAAAACGAAAGATAGAAATAATTATTCTTAAGGAAATTGAAGGAGACAATCGCTTCGGCCTTCACTTTGTGGAATTTCATCATAGCTCATAAGATAAAATAAACTTTACATTACTCCACAAATACCTATTTATTTTTTACAGAATTGGTATTTTTAAATAAAGTAAAGCTTATTTCATCTTATGTATTATATTAAAGGAGAACTATAATAGCACATAGAAACATGACAACTAAATTGATAGATTCCTCAGTCGGGACTTATTTATCATTAACATTATAAAATTAATTGCAGGTATTTAACTATATAAGTATTTATATTATAATTGAATATACTTTTATTTAATTTAATTACTGTACAAACATCCTGTGCTCTAGATTTCGCTTACTTTTCTGAATTTACCAGCTGAAGATTTTCCTGAAGTGCTGCTTTACTGTGCATTAATAATATCTACGTCTTCGTAAATACCCTTGAAGATAAAAACTTTACCCTTAAGATTGAAATTTTGGGATGGCATACTTTAGTACTGCATCTTATTGACTTCGTATAAATCACTGTGTTTTATACGAAAATAAAGTTTTGGGTGCAGTTGACCGTTGGAATTAATCTTTTCTCTTCATATTTTCCTTTAGTGCAGCGATAGACCACACGTGTACAAACTTAGAGCCGGCATAACTGGATATTTTATTGAAAAGGAACTTCTAAGTTGTGCTCTGTTGCGATGGAATTTTATTTCAACTCGATTGCTACCTCGGAGCGCGAAACTTTTCGCGGGGAACATCTGCGACCCGCTGAGTATTTTTTCGCGTTGTCCCAGCGTTAGTTCTCATCCGAGAACGTATTTCGCTCGGGAGGAAATAAAAAAAACAGGAAAATACAAATCCGCGGCCGCATAAGCAGGGACGATGTCATCCATTTTGGTTTTCGTCCCCAACCGGAAGTGCACGCATCGCTTCCCGTTTGCCAATCCTCTTCCAACTATCCACGTTGAAGGCACTGCTTAGGGGTTTAAAACGTCCTCGACCCTTTTATTGCACCCTTGGAAAATACCCCTCGTGAAGATGCCATTTAATTTATACGGCGAGGAACTGTTTTCAAAGCTGAAAAAGTCTCCTTTTTGAAAGAGCCTTTTGACCTCTGCACGTCCCAACTTAACAGCGCAAGAGGAAGGGAATTTATTCGTTTATGTCCGAGTGACCGTCGCTCATGCCAAAGACTCGGATATTCAGTCCAACGGATGCAGCGGAACGTTTTCGAAGAGTTTAGCGATTTGGATCCATGCCACTGAAACTTTCCTGCCATCGCTTGAAGATTGTTTAAGGACATCCAGGACAATGCTATGCAACTTCTGGAGACGAATGGCTAGAGTGTGCACCGATTTTTAAAGGGTGCACGGTCATCGCGTAGATATGGCAGGTCAATATATTTGGCGTGAGATTAAAGCACCCGTTGCCAATGGTGCGTATTAAATGTGAGATATGGGGGTTCTGGGAAAGAGATTTAAACTCAGTAATCGCTTATAAATTACGGTTAGAAACTTCTCGAACCATACAGTCCCTCTGTCCGCAATCTTGTCGCATTTTCTTTAAGAGTATTTTCGGGATATAAGAAATGCCCTGTAGACAACTACCTTTTAGCAATAAGATACAATAGCACTCGAATTTCTAATCATCTCAAAAGAAACAGAATGAACGAAGCACCAGAAACCATCAAAAGACGTAAATGATATGGTGATATGCATATTTCGCTCCCAATGGAAGCATAATAATAAGGAATTATTATATGATTCGATTATTATCCATTACTTCAAGGTACTTTGTACCTTGAAAATTTCCTACCATTATTATCTCAAAAGGAGATATAGTTCGGACTGTCTATAATTCGTCACGCATAATTTATCATAAATGAATACTCATATCGTATTTACTAAAAATGAAATTTTCACTCAAGGCTACATCCTTATAAAAACAAATAATAATAAATTAATAAATAAAATAAAATATTTTCTTGAATGATTTACCCACAAATAAACCTGAACACTTCTTATGTCTTAATCAGTATAATCAAAATATGCAAAGCGATTGACAGTAACAACTTTTATTCTTTTATGTGGCTAGGGGAAATTTTTACTCTAATTCTACTTCAAGGCACTAGGTCATAAAAGTACTACATCAAAATTAATCTCGCGTAGACTTTAAGATTTATCAGTAAAATTGCATTACGATGGAATAGTTTGAAGTGCAAGAATCACATCAGTGTAAGCGTTTAATGTACATAATTATTACGAAGTTTATCACACATCACCTGTTATTTGTTTGATATTGCATTTATGAAGAATCATCAAATTTATGTGAGAGTATATCAAATGAATTGTTAATGAACAATCACTTTACAGTGACACTGTTTGCGTTTTTATTCAATTTTCAGTTCGCGATGATTGAGCATGTAGTAATCGTTATTAATTTGTTTAAGAAGAAAAATCGTTAAATTCTCCATAAAATCAAACATAATTTAATGGAAGAATTTAGTTTAAATTCGTTTTAATCACTCCAAGTTTGTCTGAAGCAAGTTAAAAGGTGACATATTGTTTGGAAGTATTGAGTGTTTTTACTTTCTCCATATACGAAGTATAGAGAAAGTATTGTTTTCAATATGACATGTAGAAAGTGAAGAAATTACTCTTTCGATGTGATTTTTTTCCTTGGTGTTAAATTTTAAAATCAACGATTTTTAAATTGAAAATCATACCAAAGCTTTAAGTTTTACATTGGAAAAAAGACTGCAGTTGTCATTTTTAGTTTCATTTTTTAAATTGGATTATCAAAGACGACGTAGTGTCTTCGCGGAAGTATTCGGAGAGCCAAATTAATAAATACATCTTTTTTTCCATTTTTACTGAAAAAGTTTGTTGCCTCTGATGGAGGCTATACATTCTAGTCTGCCAAGCATTGCATGCATAAAATCAAAATACTAAAAGTATTCTGAAACATCATAAAAGGAGATCAACTTAGGCACAGTGAACGGTATCTGCTTTTTAGTGCATGAGCGAAGGAAACATTTTCACTGTAGGAAGGCAGTCTGTCGTGAAAAGCGGCGTTCACATCCCTATTTTCAACATCTTATATTTCCTTTCTCCAGAATACCATAAAAATATGGAAATACTGAAAAATTTCAACCATCCTACGAAATAAAGCTTTTGGAATTAAATATACTTAAGATACTTTTAATATAGGTATTAATTAGATATATTTAGGATCTTCTAGTCGTGTTTATTACTACCCAGCATGCAAATACTTCTTATTGGAACAAGTTGTTCAAATTGAAATCCATTTTTTAAAGCTCTTGTTAGATTTACTGAAAAGTTTCTGGTGATGATTCCCTTAAGATTTACATTTGATAGATAAAATGTAGATGTTATGTGGGAATAGAAATACGCCCCATCAATATCAGATTTAATTCCGAATACTTTTCTTTAATTAACCGTGGAAGGGTAATCAGACTGTGTGCATATATATCCGTAATCCTTCCTCGTAATGCAGAGATTTAAGTGACGCATCGACTTAGCGATAAGGAAAGTTTGTAGAAAGATTTACGTAACGCTTGCGCTGATGAGTACTCTAGGACAATCATTCCAAAAATCTTATTTGTACTTAAAACTGGATGGTGGCCGTGGCTTTACTTGACTTGAGTATGACTACGGAGTCATATATAGTGGAATTAATAATACACACGACAATACTTTCCGTTGTGAGACGTTAAATCGAATCAGTACAATTTCCTTGAAAATTATAGCCTGAAAATAGTGCCTTTAATCAGCTAAATAACTCTTGCCATATAATTAATTATGTTAAAATCAATATGGGAAGTGGTGACTTGGTGGAAAGCCTTTACACCAAAGAAGAAAATCACTGTCTCTTTTTTGATTTCATGCATATTCTAATAGTAATGTTTACCTACTAGTCTTTCTTATCTCAGTAAGTTTGTCCATAATGAGGTAGTGTGGATCATATTTCTTTTAACTTGATTTAAGATTCAGTAATGTTGCAGCCAATGATATTAATTTTAAGTATGATTCCCTTAAAATTTCTAATGCGTCGCTTTCAGTGAGAGACTTAAAGGAAAACTCAAGGGGGGGAAGTAAACACACATTTAGCATTACAGAGATAGTCTCTTCTCTCACAAGCATCAGCTGTCAATGAATGATTTAGTCCTCTAATCTCACCTTTTTGAACTCTCATATATCAACGCATCTTCAAGAAGAATAAATTATGTGCCATTTAATAATTCCGCTTATCTCTTTGAACACCGAGGAGCTTTAAGAGCGATAAGGGCGGCTCATTAAAGAGTTGCTTAATTAAGTGGAAGTTGGGATAGTCAGGTTTACGGTAAGTGGGAATCAGGAAGAAAGGTCTGCAAGGAATAAGTGGAGATAGGAAGTATGGGAAGAAGTAGATTCAAGGTGAGGTAAGGAAAACTGGATCACGTTGTGCGATTCTTACTGTTATTTATGCAATTTTTAAACGAGGGACATGCTGAAACAGTAAAGTACGTTTTCAAAGGAGCCAATGAGGGTAGCTGGAGGCAAAGGATAAGGAAGCATTCCGGTACATAAAGATAGGGACTATTATGGTTGCTCTATTGGCTGAACGATCTCTTTGGCATTCATCGGAATCTCCGAATATTTCCGGAATCGCGGGGTATTTTTATAGTTCTTATTTCTATAAATCTAATGATGGCGAGGTCACCATAGGTGAAGTACATATTTTCCGAAAAATCTTGATGTTTCTGCAGGATTATTTAGTTTACATAGTTCCACAATTTATTTTTCATCAGGAAGTTGGGGAATCAGAATTATCAAATTTAAAAAATATCAGAATAATTAAAAATAGTCACAAATCCTAACACTTCAGCAATGGCTTCATCTCTAAAATATGAAAATGCTTCATATTACTTTAATTATTAGATTTAATTATTCCGAATTTTTTTATAAAATATAATTATAATTTCCTATTGCATTTATTTTATACTTGCGTGGAAAACATTCGGGAAATAATTAGAAAGTGGCCCTGAATCAATTTTTCATATGATTTCATGGAATCATCATAATATTTTTGTTAAAGAAATTACTTTTTGATTCAAAAAAATATTAGATAAACATGGTAGTACTTAAGGGCTGTCAATCTTTATAGCGGTTTAGAAATATTTCTTGTATGCATTTATACGCACTTCTATCTTCTTCTAGTTGGTTTCTGATTCGTTACCTGGTTGAAACGTACATAAAATCGGCATTAATTCAGGTATGTTACGTATGTATATATTATGGAGAAATTAAATTGATGGTTGAGGTACTAGATGACAATACCACGGGTATAATACGTAGGAAGACGACAGGTAATTCTCATCGGAAAATTATTTCCTGCCAGGAATAGTGAATTTTGACGCTATAAAATAATAATGATATTAATAAGTCAGTATACTTTCACTGATATCGTAAAACCTTGAGTTGCTGACATCAATTTATCCTCCATATGAGGGTAAATACCCTCTTCAGAGCTCTCGATAGCCAATCGTCGGAATGGAAATACATCTGAGAGTAAATAGCGATCAACTATCAGACGCCGAACATGTTCACATGTGGACCACTCTCGGACATTGCCATCCGCTATACGAGTCGGTATAGATCGACCGTGTTCTCTTTTAAAGTACACTCAAACGGTATAAGTGTATCACAGTAATATGGGAGAGTATCTCGCGACATTTACTAATAGATGTATACGCATTCTTTTTCCATTGATCCAACTAACGAGTGTTTGATGCGGGAAGATCTTTCCTATCTCAAACTCAACTTTGAGTTCGTTTGGGTTCCTCTTCAGAATGGAAAAGGTCAAGATCCACTTTCTGTAGGGATTCTGGTTGAGATATTTTCATAATAAGCTAAGGAAGGGGCGGAATGGCATCGTTTCATTAGCTGAAAGAGACGAACTTGAGAAATTTTCCTTGATTATATTTTTTTAATGTAATTCTGATATAAGTTCCACTTTACTCGGAGAAAATAATCTTGGTTCTAGATGATATTTCTATTCGGGTTCTGTTCTTGTATTGAAGGCAGAAATATGGAAAAAATATGAATTTAGCTGTGTATTAGAATCAATGTATTTTGAAACTAATGGAAATAAATATTTGTTAAGCTTACGATATTATCAAAGGCGACGAGGAATTGCTTCTTTATAATCATGTATCATACTTTAAAAAGCTACACTATATTTTTTCTAATGAATGATGAGAGATATTTTAATATCTTAGTTTCATATTAATTTGAAAATTTCCACCACAAAATTGAAAAGGCAGACGAAATTTACCTTTAAGAAACTTGGAATCACGAATCGAAACGTTTCTAAATTTTATTCACTTTATTCTCCGGAATTATTTTAAACGAAAGCTTCATTCCTCTTGTTTTCAGCAATGGATATCTTTTTCATGCCATAAATAAAATAAACTTAGCAAACATAAGATGTGTACTACGCTCATATCTTTTGAGTAGGCGCTCACCTTTGTATAAAATTCTGCACGACAATGGTCGATTAAATTTCATCCCTCGGTCGTGGAATTAATTATTTTTTCGCACAAATGGAATTGATGATTTGTCTGCATTAATTCACGGGTAAATAAGATGCATTTATTTATAAAGTAAAATCGACTTCAGTAAGTTTCATCTTTTAAAAATATATTCTGATGATGGTGATGGCCAAAAACAATTTTCTCTGATTTTCACGCTAATAGTTATTCTTTATCATTTTTGTGATTTTAATACTTACTTTTCTGTGAGTATATTCCATTTTATTGAGATCCAGTATTATTATTATTATTATAAAAAATGTTATAATTGGACTAATCGTCCAGTGGGAACACATATTACATACTAAATAGATTAATGTTTACAATTATTACATTTATAACCTAAATGCGACTCATGTCAATAATAAAGTGCATAAAATGACATAAGGTTCTCAGTTACAACGTAACACTTAACGTATGCATTTACTTCTTCAAAACAATATTCTAACTATACGTTACAGTGAACTCCCGTTCATCCGAATCGCGTTTATCCGAAATCCGCTTTATCCGAACAAACTTTTCCGAATGCACCTACCCCACCCTCCGAACTTTGTAGTTTATTTTTTCATTCAAAAGAGTAGGTAATAAAATTAAAACTCAATCTTTTTCCTGCTGCCAAATAAGGCGGATTTTTCTGTAAGAACGCAAAAAAACGAGCTTTGTTACTCAGCATTTTAAAACTTTGAGTTTTAAATCATACTTTGGAGCCTTTTTAACACTTAAACACAAATTTTTCAGTAAATAAAATGCAGGCTTATTCACAACCATATCAATAGCATTCTGCGTAAGCACGTTTTACGATCATATTTCGCGGTATTGACGCAATTCAGGGTGTTTCACGCGGGACTTTGGTTTATCCGAACCGGCCGCCGTCCCGATCATTTCGGATGAACGGGAATTAACTTTATTTAAAAAATACAGAAATTTACAGGTAGATATTCACTACTTTATCAGATATTTCCCTTCCCTCGTAATACAAGTTTTTTCAGCGTTCCCAGTAGGCCTTCACGGCTACAGTAGCGGTCCTGGGAACAGCAGTATACATAGGTAGTGTTGACTATTCTGACTTCTATGGGTTTATCCAGGTATTTAATCATTACTTCATCGTTCCCTTCCAATCTCTGTTATTATTGAATTCGGAAGCACGCAGTATGGTTTCATCCAGATACTTTTCCATTCTTATCGTAAGTCGAGGGTCATTTGGAACGAAGTTAGCCGGAAGGTATCCATATCTCGGTTAGCTAGTGTTCCAGATACAGTTTGACATTACATTGCGGATGTAACGGTACGGTAAACAAGGGAACTGAGTGGGGTCCCGCGTAACAAAATCGAGAGCCTCTTGGACTTGGACTGAGACGATCTTTACGGGAAGCTGTGATCTCTTTGTCTGTTGAACTCCTTTGCCGAGTTTATATCAGCCCTTGAGACCGAAACTCATCGAAACAGGAAGGTTGAGTGAATAAACTACACGAGGAAGACTCTTTCAATAAACATGTATATTTATATTGGCGATGAGAATTTGAAGATGAAGTCCATTTCATATTGGAATAGGCAGTTGTGGTTCGCGGGGTTCGTCTTTAGATTTCCACTCTCTCTAAACAGAAGTATTTATCTCAAATCCTCGGAATTAGAAACATGCATACTTTGATTTGAGTGTATTTGAATCTAGGTTAACTTTATCTCTTGTTTATGAGAGGCGTATGACAGAAGTTTACAACGTTAGAGAAAACTTCAGGGAAGGTTATTGTGCTACTGTTGAATTTGAAGTCTATATGATCGCCCGTATATAATATGTATGTGTATAACAGTAAAGCGTATTTTACTAGATTGAGACTGATAAGTCTCTCTTATTATATCCAACCCTGTGACATTTAATATACAAAAGAAAAAGATAACTTGAAAATAAAACACAGAAGAAAAATGTTTAATGGGCTTAAAAACATAATATTTTCACTTATAAAAATACACCATCATTGTAAAGCACCAGCAAGAAGGGGGTTGTGAAAAAATTGCTATACCCATGGATAATATACATCTTGCATCTGAAGGATACATTCGACATTCTTAGAATTGATTTCCATTCTATACTAATTGGACTCTCTCTCATCAGTATACCAACTCACTTATATGCAGCCAGTAGTTCTTTAAATTTTATATCTATCAAAATTCAATATGAATTTATTGTATTTCCGACTTCAAAAACAACACCAAAAATTTGTATTTTGCAGAGAATCATTTAACACTAGAACTACCGATGGAGTCATTTTGACTCCTCGCGAGTTATATTTCTCTGCCCTGACTAAAATTTTCTGAATTCTAGCTAGAGGTTCCGTGACTTTTACTAATTTTTGACACAAAAGAAGGCTTTGCGGTGAAAATAGTTTTTAATGAAAATTAGTACCCATTTTTCAAAATTTACCTTTGACTACCAAAGAGAGTCATTTTGATTCCCTACTGCATTTTGCTTGTCTTTTCGCCAAATAGTAATATATGTTCAAGTTTATATTTTTTTGTGTTCAAAATTGTTATTAAGCAATTGTCGGCTTAAATCTATAATTATAATGCTTTTTTGTAAACATTTTCGAGATTTATGATGGCTTTTCTTGTTTTACGGGTCCGCGTTTGGAACTACAAACCATGCGTATGTCCTGATATTATTTTACCTTGCGGTAAAGCAATGAATATAGGTTCATTGATAATTAAATAGCTTGCTACAAACCCGGTCCGTAGATTAGGGTTGACGAACAACTATTCCCCAGCAAAACAAGATGTTCTTTCACTCAGTACATTCCTTCTAAGGTAGGTTCTTAAGGTAGGTTCAGACGATAGCCGGAAAAATACGGCCATAAATATTGGCTAGCTGTTGAAAAGGTCATTCACTCCATGCTGAATGCCGTTTAGCTAACCACATAGTACTGAAATTAATGCAGCCATTTTTTTTTTAAAGGGCGAAATGTTACCGTTGATAATTATTTTACTTCAGTCAAACTCGCTGAACATGTGAAAAGCCAAGGTACATTGTACTAGCATTGTGGGAAGAGTGAATAAAAAATACAATAAGTACCAAGAGAGATCAAATCAAACAAAGAAAAATTCTATAACTCTAAACTTTTTAGAAACAATGATGATTTTACACTTACTGTATATCAAGGTAAACCAAACAAGAATGTCATAATTCTTAGTTCCATCCATCCCGATGTCAACGTTTCTACTGATTTCGCTAAGAAAACTCCTGAAACGGTGAAGTTTTAGAATGAAACTAAATACGGAGTAGATGTCGTAGACCTAATGTCACGTAAATATATCACAAGAACATGTACCCGGCGATGGCTTATCCACTCGTTTGAAAATTATTGAGACTTAGCGGGTAAAAATTATAAAATTAATATTAATAAAAATACGTCATTTTTTGTTAAAATCATGTTTGAACAATTACAATGATAAACAAAAATGATAAAACAAATCAATGTATCGATAAAAGTAGAGATGAAACTGCAAAAATGAACAATTATGAGGTAGGAGTCAAAATAACTCCATTTGGTAGTTCTAAGTGTCACCCACAAGCCCGGTATTCCTAGTGTTAATCGTAATTTTTAATTGTCTACATTTGTTTCTTCACCCAATATCTACTTGAAAATGAGGATTCGATTTAATACTTTCAAATCTTAAGCATCTGAAAATTCCTCTCAATTCTACATACTTCTTACAAAAGTTTTTGCTTAGATAAATTATCAATAGCCACCTTACGATTTACATTCTTATTATCACTTCTAAATACTTTAACAAAGTACCTAGCACTTTTGTTTTTACTTCTCATTTTTCTATTTGTAGATAAGGTTTTGAAGTAAAATCTTTATCACTAAAACAGACGTATCACCTTTCATTTTTGCATTCGTTGAAACGAGCGTTGATGATTAGATAAATTTTCCATGGTATCGAAAAATTATAATTACTGTTGTCATTTATAAGTAATATAGCGCTTATTTCTTCAAGTATTGGTATTTCCACTGTTTTTTGACAGTTAGAACAAGCAATTGTAAAAGTATAATTCCAGAACTCAAAAAGAGATTCGGATACAATAAAAATTAACCAAGACTTAATTTTAGTCCTCAAAATTTAAAAATTGTTACACTCTTCTGCAAATGTCCTTAAACTTTCGACCAGATAGCTCTCCTTTAAATATCGAATCTTGATTCACGGAAAATGATTTCCCCTGAAAAAGATTCGGCATTTGAGAAATGCCGGCCGTGTGCAATGAGCGAAGTACGTGCGGGATTTAAACCGCTCCTATGGTTGCCTCAGAGGTCCGAGTACGTCGGCAATGGTGCATGGCATGGTAACCCATACTTATTCTTCTTTCCTCCATCAAAGACCTCATCTTTTTCTACGAGTTCTTCGTCGTAGTTGCCCCCACAGCCGATAGGGGGATACCTCCATCTAAAGGTGATATGAGACCGAAAGAACTGGTTGTTAGATTTTATGTCAACCTAGCAAGCCATGCACTCGCTATGACCGTGGAAAATTTTTACCGCTCTTTGCTTGCGTCAGCTTCTTCGTAGAATGCTATGAGTCGGTCCATAGCGGAATCAGGAATCGATTTAACATTGTGAAAGGGTTAGACGAGCATGAAGTATCTTTTCCTTGCCGTACCTTTATCACCACGCTTTGCTCTGCTAGAAGTAAGGGCTTATTCGCATCCGTGAATTTCATTGCCTCTCCGTGATCCGATGTTCGTGCACAAGCTGACTTAGCTTGCACTATATTTTATCTTGTACAGTGATTCTATGAATTTACTACAATAAAATCAAAAAGAATGGGATGAAGCTCTTGAAATCCATGAATTTTTTCTCGCTTTCCAATATTTATCTTTGAGAAAAATTTATTACAATTATCTATTCCGAAAAAAAAAGTCTTAGCCCGCGTTTAGAGATCGAATATTTGGAAGGAAAAAAACAGTGAAATGTGATATACGCCTTTACCACTACTTGTATAGTTTTAAGGGATAGAGTTGCGAGAGTGAACTATTTATTTACTGAATTGCATTTAAAGATCAAGAATTTGGAAGGAATAAAAATGGTGAAATGTGATAAACGCATTTTACAAATACTTTTATAGATATCAGGAATGGACTTGCGTGGATTAATTATTTATTTACTGAATTGTAAATCGATTCGATTCGGTCAGGGTGTCAAGTGGCAACGGGTAAGGAGATGTAGAAAGAAATCAGTGCAATGTGTACGTCATTCACCAAGGATGAGAGGGAAACCCCTGCAAAAATCACCCGTGGACAGTGCATGACTAAGCTATAAATCCAATCCAATATAAATATATAATCACCTACACCAACCATATATACAATCGATTGAAATAACCCATACCCCATAAAATATTACTTACCTGGAGATATTGTCAAATACTAAATACTTTAAAGTGATTTAAATAAGAATCATATTGATAAACAATTTAAATGTTATAATCGCATAACCTATTTTATTAAGGGATAACCCCAGGAACTGTCTTCTTTACTAAGAATATTTCATAAAAATTATAAAGAATATTGGATAAAAATACTTTTAAAGAAACCTAATGAGAAATCATGAATAGATAAGGCTTGATTTTTTTATTCCACGTGCTGCATTGAATAAAAATTAAAGGGAAGCATGGAATTTCCCCAGTAACATTATTTGGGTTTTGGCCTATTTTTGAATCTCCTCTTCTTTTATGCTCTGCTTATGTTTTAGAGGAACGTCTTCTTTTTATCATTTGCGTATTTATGTTAAAAGTTTTTATTTAGGAGATCTTTAAGAAGTTCGAGTCAATATCGCCATTTAGTACCTCGTGATTATAGCTCTAACCATTCCTTTCTCGACAAGTCGTTATTTTCTTCTCTTTTTAAGAATTGCAGTTTGCGAGTGATGTCTTACAGCGAAGTAAGAACAGAAGGGCCTACTTTTGTCTTATTTCTCAGCAATATTGTTACTCCGATTGTAAATTTAAAGAAGTCGTTTCCTCATATCGAACGAAGGGAGTATTTTTAATTCATAGTAGGAATGTTGGGAGAAGCGTTCTCCTGGTATGTATTTTTTCTAAAACTTGTCGTTTATTTTCCTTATAGCCAGGTTATTTTTAAGTTTCTCCAAATGGGCTATCGTTCTACTGCAAGAAGGCCTTTTTTCTGTTCTTTTCTGTATAGGACTATGTTTCACAAGCATTTTATGATCATGATCGTGCTCAAGAACATTGTTTCTTAAGCTATGGTAATACATGTCTTCTCCTAAATAAATGATAGAAACACATTTTCGAGGGGGTGCGAGAGCACATTTTCAGATTCGAAAGACTGTTAAGATGGTATCCACTGCTCTACATGAGGGACTGCACGAATATATTTATTGCTTTGAATAGGGCGTTTAGTGCATAATAACGATAATAATAAAAATAAAAGGTCTTTATTAGGGCGAGATTGAGACTAGGAAGTATCTTCTTATATCTAACCCTTCGTCGTATGAGACATGAATGGAAATAGATAGCTTGCAAGACTACAAAGAAGAAAACTACTCTGCGAATTGAAAAACCTAAGCTAAGAGCTTAAGACAAATTTCCACTGCAGGAAAACACTCACTAGAAGGGGAGTGTGAAAAACCTGCGAAGCATACAGATAGATAGCTAAATGTGATGATGAAAGTAGGTTAAAAGAGTTATAAGAGACAAGAAGAATAATTGATAGAGATATACAAAAAAGAATGAACAAGCGATGACATATTTACATAAAAATCAGTATCTCACAAATTGGAAATAATTACGAGATGAGTTTAAAATGTAACGACAGGAAATGTATCAATAGTAAAAAATAAAAATTATGTACAAGAAAATAACATGATAGAGAAACAATATTCACTAGATTAAACTAACTTTGTCAATTATTACCATTAAATTAGCATGAACAAGAATTCGCTTAATAAAAGCTCGTCAAATATTTGGAATGAGACAAGAATTGGGAGAGTAAATCTAAGAGATTCGAGTGGTATTCAAAGAAAATTACACAGTAAATACCATGATATTACATAGACCAGTTGCATATTATTAATGTGGCAGAGATCATTGAGCCGTATCTTTGAAAATATGATTGAAAATGCTCGAATTGAGGAAACGCAATGAATGAAATACATCGATATTCTCTCATTCAGACTGCGATTATATGGGAATACGTATTGAGAATGAAATTCTCCCGTCCCCAAATAATTTCAAATGTCTGTGTCTGGTATTTCACCTTTAGAAAAACTACTAGTCTTAAATCGGTTGGTGCACAGATGCCAGTTTCCGGGTGTTTACCTTGAGTGCTCCTAATGCATATGCAACCCGACGTACGTGACATTCCATACACGGCTTTAACATGCATGAAATGTTGCATACTCTTGGGCTAAATGCTTCGAAAATTCGGATGGCAGCTGGTGTGATGCATCGTTAGCATATTGCTTGTATGCTAATTGAATTTTGGAAATATATCATTAAAAAATCTGATGTGGCCAGCACATGACTTTCTCAATATATAAGATGTAAATATTGATCTACGACAGTATTTTCGAACTCTATATTCCATCTAAACATGGGAGATAAGTGATAAATTTATATCATATCATCTTTTACGTCACGAACATTATAATTAATGTTTTTTGGGAAATGTTCGAAGAAAAACGATGAAATTGGCCTTTCGTCCACAGCGCCCAGAGCGCCCACAGAGTACATAATCAGAAACTTCCGGTTAATCAGTATCTCATGAATAACTCCTAAACAATCAGTTAAACAAAAATATGTTTCCTACAATAGTTATAGTAAATTACATTTTCTAAAACGCATATGAATAATAGTATATACCTAAATATCAGATTAATGGAGATATTCTGCAAAAACGGAAACGAGCTTCGAAAAGTAAAGCTCAACTTCCGGTTAACCAATTCACTCTAAAAACTAATCAACTCTTAGGCATCAATTGAATTACTATTTATAAAATTTGGTGATGATACGACGAATAGGTTTCATGTAAGAGCGCCCACTATGTCCATAATCAGCTACTTCCGGTTTATCAATATTTCACGAATAACTCCAAAACAATTAGTGATAGAAAAATATGTCAAATTCAAAATTTATAGTAAATTGTATTTTCTAAAACTTTTATAAATAATAGAATATTCGTAAATGTCATATTTATGGAGATATTTTGCAAAAACGGAAATTTGCTTCGAAGAATAAAATTCGACTTCTAGTTAATCGATTTACTCCAAAAACTAATCAACTCTGACAGCACACACCACAGTACGATATGTGATGTTTAGTATTGATACGACTAATAGTTTTCACGTTAGAGCGCCCACTATCACACACACACATACACATTACACACAGACGTCATTCCGAAAATAGTCAAAACGTGTTCTAGGGACCCCAAAACATGCATTTTCGTTGAAATCTCGAAGTCGATTTTTTTCATGAAAAAAATACTTTCTCTATATTTCGTACATGGAGAAAGTAAAAAGTAAACATTGTTTACCAAAATATTTCGTGGTCTATAAAACTAGAAAAACCCATCATGTTTTCCATCTGACTGCATGCAACTGATTTCTAATTCGATAAAAATTGTTTTCGTACCGAAGATGTCTCTAAAGTTATGAATTTATATTATTGTTAGATCGAAAAGAAGTTGGTAATTTCGTTTGTAGCAAACAGTTTTACAGTAGGAAATATGCAATGACAGCACATTATGTATAAGTGAATATGAAGAGAAAACTCACGTCCGAAAATTGGGTAATAAGAAAAAGGAAAAATCAGCAAAGACATAGGGAGAACAAGGACAGAAGAATCATGAAAGAATAGTTTAAAATAAGATCAACATGTAAAGGCGTTACTTTATGAGATTAAGATAACTTTCAAAGTTTTCTGATTCTATTCAATAGGCTTAAATATAAAAACGAATGAATTAAAAAAAGGGGAAATACTACTCTTGTTTACAACGTGCATTAATGTTTTATTTTCAAGTTCACTTACTCAAGTTGTCATACAAGTTCTTTTACCTTTCCTTCTCTCAGAAGGTTTTGTAATGTTTCATTCTTCTCTATCTATTGACAGAAATGATAACGTACAAGTCCAGTCAAATTATACATCCAACCTTGCAAAAGGTCAGGTATGGCTGATTTTTTTATACTAGTGATTGCCCAGTGGTCGAACTTCGACCATAATTCATTGAATTTTCTAGTCTGAACGTCATTAAGGTTCTTTTGTCATAGAGTATACCTACATAATCATTGCTTATAATTTATTTCATTATTTTTCTATTACGTCAGCTGTGAGCGTGTACAAATACGTCATTAGGGTGTGTTGATTGCCTTAATTCCCTTATATAAATGTAAAAATATCAATAATAATAATAATAAAATATAAATAATGATAAAAAATAAATAAAATATAATTACAGTTTGTAGCTTTATACATTTTTTATACAATTCATCGTCATTTTTAATTTTAAATATTGATTTTTTTAATTCCTTAAAATCACCGTATTTATAACCCTGTTATAGATTAATCAGTTAGCGACTGCTCGCATCTCGGTTAATTGCCCTCATTTCATAATTTCTGACATTAGTCCCTACCGTTAATTTGGTTTGGAGATAAAATCCCCGTGTATTCTAATGTGAATACGCATAAGCTCGGGTTCAACAATCGCCTTGGTCGCCAGGGGGACTGGTTTGTTTACTACGGAGAAATTTCACAACATTTTAGTTCATTTTGCCAGAGGTCTCGTAATTTCGACACAAATACTATATTCTACGACTAAAATAAGAGTCTCTATTCAATTTCCTTTCTTTTGGTACATATCTCGATTTTCTACGACCATTATTCCTGATTTAATTCTGTAAAAGAAAAAATGTCTGCAATCGATCAAAACGAAATTTACGTGCATTTCTTATGAGAGACAACTATACTGGTCCAGAGTCGAACCAAGGATATTTGGACAATGACTTTAGCTTTCAGCACTCCTTCTCCATATAAACTTTAACCCTGCCAAATCTCAAACTCCTCCGTTCGCGCAATAACCTTAAAAAGGGATCCAAAGTTTTCTCTTCACGTATTAATATATAGATGTTGTTATGACCTAAATCAGTAGTATGGGACAGCTTCGAAAGACCGGTGCGGGCTGAGCAATGCCCAAGAAACCAGTGAGATATGTGCACTTATTTAGATTCTTTTAAATATCTTCTGAAATATGCCTTTTACGATTTTTTTAATTTTTGAAAGGAGATAAAATATTAAATCAGCTCTTTATGTGCAGAGCTGTTCGAGAAACAGCTCTTCCAAAATTGGTATTTTTTCAAAAACTTTCGTTTTGGTCATATACTTTGGCAAATATCGAGAAAATCCTCGAGTTATTTTGGCTATATTGAATTTCTTAACCCTAAGACCCTTGCTTGCTTCCTGAAAATATACAGCGTAGTTTACATGAATTGTACCTACATGCGTGGGGTTTTGTCTCAGCAAAAAATTGATATAGAGGCTTCTGGATAGCTAAGTGTGCAGCGCTTTTGGATTTGGTGAAAGCGGTTCTATTCTCGGTGGGAGCCCATGTGCTAGGGATGTCACATCGACGTCGGTGTATCGGACTGCTCGATTTCTTTGCCGATACGTCGAAAACAACGAGTGGTTAGATAATCGATGGAACGTCAACTCGATGTTTTAAAAGTTTAAAAAATACTCAATACCGCACTGATGTTTTGGAAAAGGAGCGGGAACTAATAAATGTTTTTGGTTAACCAATAAGTGCATTACTTCAAATTAATGTTGAAAGGGACGAGAAACAAAACTAGTCGCCTGGGCTAACTGGATTGTATCAGCTCTCAACTTGGTAGTGCAGGGCATTGGGAGCAGATTGGGGTCACTGAATATGAAGTAAAGAGTGTTTCTTACCTCCCTAAATATAGGATGCTGGGATGTTAAAACGGTTTAATCACACTATTTTGATTAATGAGAGAATTTTGATACTACCAAGCCTGAATTGTTTTAGCAAAGAGGTTCAGACTATATTGCTTATTTCATTTCACTTCATAAGAATATACAAGAAATAGAAATATATTTTTATTCTAAAGAATAAATTAACAGAGAAATATATGCGTATTATTTATGAAAATTTACTTTATTAAATTACTACCATCTCCTTTTGGAGAGGACAGTCCATCTTATTCACTCACATAAAACACTCAATACATCGATTTATTTTATCAACGAATTAGTGGATTATTATTATTAGCTACATTAACTACTGATAGGTTGCTAGCCTGGTGGCAGTTTTTTATACCTACATACATATACACTAGTGATAAACATAATTAACAAAAAATAAATACTTGATAAACATACAATTCCCACAGAATGATTTCACACATATATTATACGAGTAAAATGTTGCTTGCATACTGCAAGCAGATCGACAACACTATTTTCATGTCGGCATCATATCGAGACGGCCATCAAAAGAAAAAAATGGATTGAAATTTTTCTTAAAATTCGCTGAAATTCCATCGTCTGGCATTGAACCCAGGTCTTTACTGTTGAACTTACTATGCAGCACAATAGAACATCGCCATCTCTAACTATGTGTGAAAATTCAAGCAGAAATATAGGCTACAACTGCCTCAAAAGACGTTCTAATTTTCACGAATTTAAATGGCTCTCTGGATTCGAACCAAGGACGATCTTGGAAATCTTAAACATGATTTTGAAATGTATCTACGATTTCTACCTACATCCCGAATTTCAAGTTTATATATTGTTGGGAAAGGGTTCAAAACAATTATTGAAAATCGGATCAGTTACTGACTGTAGAGACGCCTGGTGTCGAACCCAGGACACATTGACAGCTAGGAATGCACAGTTTGATTTGTATACATTTAATCTTTCTTAGTGCAAAGTTTGAAGTCTTTATCGTGCCGGGAAGTACCTATAATTTGTTTCCGTTATCTCCGTAAGAAATGCATTGAGGAATTTAAATGGCCCTCTGGGATCGAAGCAAGGACCAGCAGCGAATATGTAAAATTTGATCCTGAAATTTATTAATGATCTCCAACTCCATGCCGAATTTCAAGTTTCTATGCCATCTGGAAAGGGTCCAAAAAAAATCTTAAAAATCGCCACAATGCAAATTAAACGGCCGATTTTTGCCCCGACGTAGCATCGAACCCAGGATATTTTCCGTAAAACTCATTTATGTTTTCGATAGATCATGACCATATATATAAGCTCCTTGGGTTTTGATTCGCTACCTATCCGGAAAGTATTTTTTTTTAATTCCCGAAAATCAAAGCAATGCATTTAAACGGGAAAAATCGGGACTTTGAGGCCCTCTGGAATCGAACCCATGACCTTGAGGTTCAAAATCGCAATTTTTCTGGAGGTTATACGTTATGGCCAATATGTCGTAAAAATTTCAAGCCATTGACGCTAGTGGTTTAGCCTGTGACTTTGTATCCTCTCTCTCTATATATATATATATCTATTACGAGTAAAATGTAGCTTGCATACTGCAAGCACATCGATAACAAAAGTTTTTTGTCGGCATCACATAGAGTGAGTCCTCAAAAGAAAAAAAAATGGTTAGAAAATATTCTTAATTTCCGCTGCAATTTATTCGTCTGGCATCGAACCCAGGTCTTCCCGGTCATACTCACTATGCAGAACCATAGAAGATCACCATCTGTAACTATGTGTGAAAATTCAAGTAGAAATATTAACTGCAACTGCCTCAAACGACGTCCTACGTTTCCCTTATACTCCTTATGATAGAAATGCTAATGTGCTCTGGCATCGAACCCAGGAATAGTACGGTGTTATCTGATTTTTTTTCTAAAACCAATTCTTTTCAAACATCTTCCAGCCGAGTACGAACTTCCTATCATTTCGATAAGTGCATCAAAAAAATAATGAAATACTAAACCAATGTATTTTATACGGGAGACATATTTGCCACCCGGCGTCGAACCCGGATCTTTCTGGTAATACTTCCTATGCAACATAATAGAAGATCACTATCTCTAACAATGTGTAAAAGTTCGAGCAGAAATATTGGCTGCAACTGCCTCAAACGACGACTTACTTTTCCCTTATATTCCTTATGAGAGAAAAGTTAATGTGCTCTGGCATCGATCCCAGGAATAGTACAGGCTTAAGAAATTTTTTTTCTTAAACCATTTCTCAATATATATCTTCTAGCAGAGCGAAAAGTTCCTTACATTCCGGTAAGTGCATCAAAAAAATTAATGAAAAACTATCCCCATGCATTTTAAATGCGGGATTTTTGAATCGTCCTAGCGTCGAACCCAGGACGTTCTCATCAGTAATCATTAATGTTTATAATATTTCTTGACCATATCTCTAAGGTCCTTGAATTTCGAATCTCTACCTGTCCGGGAAGTATTATTTAAAAAATTTTGAAAATCGCCACCATGTATCCTTATGGAAAAAATCGGGACTTTGGGGCCTTCTGGAATCGAACCCATGACACCGAGGTTCAATGTCGGCTTTTTCCTGGAGGTTACACGTTATGGCCAATTCGTCGTAAAAATTTCAAGTCTTTGGCACTTGTGGAACATGGTAAAACTTTTGATCCCCTATATATATATATATATATATATAACTTATATATAGGTATATCCGGAGAAGCGTCTATATATAATAGATATATAGATGCTTCTCCGGATTCATTCATGTATCCATATATATATACGAGTAAAATGTAGCTTGCATACTGCAAGCAGATCAACAACACCAATTTCATTTCAACATCACCTTCATATCGGCATCATATCGGGACAGTTCTCAAAAGAAAAAAAAAAAAAAAAAAAAAAAGCACCCCTCATGGGGACAGTGGCTTGGTAAGCGACCGGGTTCGGATACCGGTCACCATCCACTGTTTTGGGCTACCTGCCGGGGGGTAACCCGGTGCTCTTCTGCTACCTGCTGGGGGGTATCCCAGCGCTTCTTTTGGTCCTAGGACCTTTTATTGTATCACTTGGAGTGATACCTTATTAACTCTCTTTCGCTAAAACATCTCTAAAGCGACACCGAAAGAGTAAAGAGCTCATTCCCCGCCGCCGCCTCCACGGGGCTGAGGGGGGGCAACGAGTCCTGAACTCGGCGAAGTAGCGGCTTAAAATGGAAGTTGTTGAAGTGGATAGTAGAGTGGAAGGAAAAGGAAAGAGACTGCGCTCACAGAGCCCAGTAAAAATGGTGACCAAAGCTAATGAGGCCAAAATATCTGTGCCAAGATACCTAATAATTAGCAGAATGGATGATGGGAAAGATTTTAACACAACTTCACCATTTGTGGTGGCTAAAGCCATAAAGAACACAGTGGGAGAAGTAGCCTCAACAAAGAAGTTACGAAACGGAACCTTGCTTGTAGAAACAACAACAGATGCTCAGAGTAAAAAACTCCTTAATCTGAAGTCTCTTGGTCCCTTTGCAGTTAAGGTTGATGCACATCAGAGCCTAAATTACAGCAAAGGCGTTATAAAATGCTTCGAAGTGCAGCACATGGAAGTTGAGGAGTTGTGCTCAGAGCTAGCCACCGAAGGTGTCATAAAAGTAGAAAGAATAATGACGAAAAGGGATGGTGTTCTAAAACCTACTGCCTCCTTAATACTCACCTTCGGAACTCCTCAGTTGCCATCTGATGTAAAGCTAGGTTACCAGGTTGAAAGAATAAGACCGTATGTGCCGAATCCAATGCGGTGTTTTAACTGCTTCAGATTCGGACATACCAAGTTCACTTGCAGTCGGGAGAAGATCTGCCCAGACTGTAGCAGTAAGGCCCATGAGGGAACCCAATGTCTCTCAGGGCATCGTTGTATAAACTGTAAAGGAGAACATTCTGCCTGGTCTAAGGACTGCCCTAGTTTTCGCACTGAAAAGAAGATTCAAGAGCTCAGAGCTGTACGTAAGATCTCAGTGACAGAAGCCAGAAAACAGGTGATGGCGACTCCACCTCCTCCCATCCCTTTTTCGAAAGTAGTAGCCAGTCCCTCTTCTCAGGCAACCATGGGCGAACTATTTACCCTGGTTAAGGAACTCCTAGAAGAACAAAAGAAACTTCGAAGTGAATTATCTGAACTCAGAAGCTACCAGTCCGTTCCTCCAGGGAATAAACCTGTTGGTGTTAGTAATGAACTTAAGGCTGCTTTAAGCAATAAAAAAGAGGCTGAAATATTAACAAGCAAGGTACAAACACAAGCAGAGAACGTCATAGAAAAAACTGGTATCCTGGACGGAAAGAAGAAACCAAAAAATAACAAGAATGAGAAAGAAAGCTCGGAATCTGAAATGGAGGTAGAAAAAGATAATTTAGTGGACTCGCCCAAGAAGGATAAAACAAAGAAGACCCAACCTTCGAACACAAACACTGCATTGCCTAGGACAGATCCACCTGGATCTTCTCATCCCACACAAACTGAGATGACACCCTCTCAGAGGCCTCCCACCAAGACATCCCCTTGCATGGAGGACCTGGAGGATGATGATGTCCTCACTGAGGCTGAACGCAGAAAAATTCTCCTGGATCGAAAAAAGAGCAGGAGAATTGGGATCAACCGCTGATAAGTACAGACAACATAATAACCTAGCAGGGTTTAAACATACCTTTTTTACCCTCCCATCTATTTACTTATGTCTCTCTTATTACAGTGGAACTGTAATGGCTATTACACTCACCTTGAAGAGTTAAAAGTCTTGATTCATAACCTCAACCCTGCCTGCATTTTTTTGCAGGAGACCCACCTTAAAGGCACCAACATGGTGGACCTAAGGGGTTTTAAAATGTTCAGGGTGGACGACGATGGAGGTAACAGAGCCCGTGGTGGGGTGGCCACATTTATCAGGGAGAGCATTCACGCCTCCCTGGTGGATTTGCAGACACCCCTACAGGCTGTGGCAGTCACCACAGCTATCCCAGAAATGATTACATTCTGCAATCTATACCTCCCAGAATGGGCGCCATTTACGAGAGACACGCTAGAAGATCTAGTTCGACAGCTCCCCAAACCATATATTTTACTTGGTGATTTTAATGCACACAATACTATGTGGGGCGACAATATGGGAGATCATAATGGTCGGGGTAGACTTATAGAAAACTTTTTAACTGATTCTAACCTGATTTTACTTAATAACCAAGAGAAAACACGTTTTAATGCTTTTAATGGAGAATACTCATCTATTGATTTAGTTATAAGTTCAAGCACAATTTCTCTGCTGTTTTCAATGTCTGTACATGATGACCTCTGCGGAAGTGACCACTTTCCCTTGCTTATCAAGAAAACGGGAAAGCAATGTCACAATTTTTATTTTCCCAAAAGATGGATTCTAAAGAAAGCTGACTGGCAAAACTTTAAGGAAATGATTAAATTCAAATATGACCCTAGCATAGGAGCACTGCACAACATCGAGGCTCTAACTACAACTATCATTACAACTGCCGAGGAAAACATACCAATGTCCAATGGAAGCCCCCATCGACCTCCAGTTCCATGGTGGAATGATGACTGTGCAGTTGCAATTCGAAAGAGGAAAAAAGCCCTCCACATCTTCAAAACGTACCCCACTGCACGGAACCTATCATCCTTCAGACAGCTTAGGGCAAAAGCAAGGAAAGTAATAAAAGAGGCCAAGAAAGCCTCCTGGATTAAATACACCTCTTCAATCAACCACCGAACCCCAATCAAGCAAGTATGGGACAAAGTGAAATCTATAATGGGCAGTAACCACTGCAATCCCTCTGCACTAAAAATAAATGGCAATGTGATCACATCCCCTGCCAAACTAGCAGATACCTTTGCAAAGCACTATGAAATTTCCAGCAGTACAGATAATTACCAACCTCCCTTCAAAGCATATAAACGTCGCTCAGAAGGTAGAATCCTGAATTTCAGAAACTCAAGACAAACTGCCCCATATAATGAACCATTCACATTCCAAGAATTGAAACTGGCCATACAAGACTCGAAAGACACCTCACCAGGAAGTGATCTTATACATAACGCCTTCCTAAGGAACCTTTCAGAAGAAACAGAGAGGGAACTCCTGAAGACCCTCAACCAAGTCTGGGAGGAAGGAGAATTCCCTGAAAGTTGGAGCGAATCACTTATAGTGCCCATTCCTAAACAAGGAAAGGACAAGTCTTCACCATCAAATTACCGTCCAATTTCTTTAACAAGCTGTCTTTGCAAGCTAATGGAAAGAATGGTGAATAGAAGGCTAATCTGGTGTCTCGAAAACCGCAACCTTCTTTGCAATATGCAGTGTGGTTTCCGACAGGGCAGGTCCACTATTGATCATCTGGTGCAAATAGAACACTTACTCCAGGAAGCATTTCTTCACCACCAGCATGTAATAGGTGTCTTCTTTGACATTGAAAAAGCCTACGACAGGGCATGGCGCTTCAAAATCTTAAAAACGCTACATGAATGGAATTTCCATGGAAACTTACCCATCTTTATATCCAACTTTCTAAGGAAACGGTTATTTAGAGTACGGATAGGCGACCAACTTTCAAGGCTTCATGTTCAAGAAAACGGAGTCCCTCAAGGCTCAGTACTTAGTGCGACACTGTTTGCCATAGCAATAAATGATGTGGCGGACTGTATCAAAAGCCCCGTTCATGCCTCCTTATTTGCAGACGATATTGCAATATTTTGCAGGTCCTCTAAGTTATCTTCTGCTGAGAGACAAATCCAGCTGACTCTGAATAAACTCCAGCACTGGTCACACACTACAGGGTTTGTTTTCTCTCGTGAGAAGACGAAGTGTGTCCATTTTTCCAGGCTGAGAGGAATCTACCCAAACCCAACCTTGAAACTTGGGAATATCACTTTACCCTTCGTGGAAAATGTTAAATTTTTGGGAATGTTTTTAGATAGAAAACTGAACTGGAAGTCCCACATAAACTCCTTGAAAAATAAATGCCAAAGGACCTTGAATATTTTACGTTTTTTAAGCAGTAGTAGATGGGGTGCAGACCGTAGATCAATGCTTCTTCTTTACAGGGCACTGATACGGTCAAAGCTTGACTATGGCTCTTTTATATATGCTTCTGCACGGAGTTCATATATACGCCCTTTAAACTCCACCCACAACTGTGGACTAAGACTGGCAACAGGTGCATACAGAACCAGCCCAGTAGTCAGCATTTATGCTGAATCTGGGGAGCCACCTCTAGAAACTCGCAGGGATATTTTAATGGGCAACTATGTAAGTAAAATTTTATCGACAAAGAACCACCCCTGCTACAGTCTGCTTTTTAAACCAAATTTTAAAGAATTGTTTTATAGGCGACCTCGGGCAACTCTTCCCCTAGGAATACGCTTTTTGAATTTTATCAATGACACAGGTATTCAATTGCCAAAGCTGTATCCTGCTGGCTTCCCAAAATTCCCACCTTGGCAGATTCCCACACCAAAAATCATTTACGATCTGGCCAGGAACCCCAAAGAGGATACCCATCCTTGGGCATTCAAAAGGGGCTTTCAGGAAATTTTAGAGGCTCATACTAACTGTACTGCCATATACACAGACGGTTCGAAATCTGAGATAGCCTGTGGCTGCTCTATTGTAGCAGAGCCTTTTGGATCCATACAGATAAAATTACACCCTTTCTGCAGTATCTACACTGCAGAACTATTTGCAATCAAGAAGGCAGTAGAACTTATCAACTCCAGGAACTCCTCATTCCTAATTTGCACAGACTCCCTCAGTGCCCTTCAGATGATCTCCAAAACATTCAACATGGACCCATTAGTACAGGGCATTCACTCATCCCTTTTGCTTCTGAAAGCAAGGGGAGTGGATGTATCCTTTGTCTGGATTCCTGGACACATGGGAATCACTGGGAATGAGAAAGCTGATGCTGCAGCTAAAGCTGCACTTAGAGAGAATGAAATAGGAGACCCACACATATTGGCAGTAGACCTACGAAATTTATTAATACAGAAAACAGTACAGAAATGGTGTAGTCGCTGGTCCTTGATCGTAGAAAATAAATTACGCAGTATTAAACCCGATACTGTGGAATGGCTATCTTCTATCCGAAATAATAGGCGTGAGGAAGTTGTGGTCACCAGACTAAGAATAGGGCACAGCAAACTAACGCACTCATATCTTTTCACAAGAGAGAAAGAGCCACCAGAATGCGAGCATTGTGAATCCCAACTAACTATAAAACACATTCTCACCGAATGTCCTCATTACCTGGAGAGACGTGATAAACACAACATCAGAGGAGAAATGAAGGAAATAGTGGGTAACGACCCCATCATGGTGGACGGAATATTGAATTTCCTTAGGGAAGCCGAGTTATTTCCTCTAATCTAAAAACCCGTAAGGAAGATCTAAATATGATTAACATGACAGCTCTCTTGCATTTAAATGTTTGTTAACCTTCGTAACTACTGCCACTTTGTTTGAAAATAACTAATCAGAAAAAAATTAATTCTACCGAAGGTGCTAAATGACCTCAGCCGTCGATGCACCATAAACCCAATACCTAACCTAACCTAAAAAAAAGCATTGAAAATATTCTTAAAATTCACTGCAATTTAATCGTCTGGCATCGAACCCAAGCCTTCCTGGTGAACTTACTATGCAGTACTACAGAAGATCACCATCTCTAACTATGTGTGAAAATTCAAGCAGAAATATTGACTGCAACTGCTTCAAATGACGTCCTACTTTTCATATACATACCTTATGTGAGAAATTGTAATGTGCTCGGGCAACGAACCCAGGAACAGCATGGTCTTATCTATTTTTCTTTCTTAAACCAAGTCTTAATAAACATCTTCTATCTTAGCATGAACCTCCTATCATTTCGATAAGTGCATCAAAATAAATAATGAAACCTCTACAATGTATTTTAAATGGGGGATATATTTACCGCCTGGCCTCGAACCCGGGTCTTACTGTTAATATTTTATATGCAGCACAACAGAAGATCACCATCTCCAACTATGTGTGAAAATTCAAGCAGAAATATTGGCTACAACTGCCTCAAAAGACGCTCTAATGTTCACGAATGTAAATGGCTCTCGGGACTCGAACCAAAGACGATCTTGGAAATTTAAAAAATGTTTCTGAAATTTATTAATGATCTCAATCCATATGCCAAATTTCAAGTTTCTATATTATTGGGAAAGGTTTCAAAATAATTCCTAAAAATCGGATCAACTTCTGATTGCAGAGATACCTGGTGTCGAACCCAGGACACATTGATAGCTATGAAAGCATAGTTTGATTTGTTAAGACTGGTTCTTCTATCACGCTAAGTTTTAAGTCGATGGCATGCCGGGAAGTACCTAAAAATTTTTTCCGTTATCTCCATAAGAAATGCATTGAGAAATGTAAATGGCGCCCTGGGATCGAACCAAGGACCATCAGCGAATATGTAAAATTTGATTATGAAATATATTTATAATCTCCAACTCCATGCCGAATTTCAAGTTCCCATGCCATCGGGAAGGGGTCCAAAAAAAATCTTAAAAATCGCCACAATACATTTTAAACGGCCGATTTTTGCCTCGACCTAGCATCGAACCCAGGATATTTTCCGTAAAACTCATTTTTGTTTTCGATAGATCATGACCATATATAAAGGGTCCCAGATTTTCGATTCTCTACCTATCACGGAAGTATTTTTTAAAAATTCCCGAAAATCAAATCAATGCATTTAAACGGGAAAAATCGAGACTTTGGGGCCCTCTGGAATCAAACCCATGACACTGAGGTGCAAAATCGCAATTTTTCTGGCGGTTACACTCTATGGCCAATATGTCGTAAAAATTTCAAGTCAATGACGCTTGTGGTTTGGCCTGTGAGTTTGTATCCTCTCTATCTATTATATATAGATGCTTCTCCGGATTCATTCATGTATCCATCTATTATACGAGTAAAATGTAGCTTGCATACTGCAAGCAGATCGACAACACTAATTTCATAACGGCATTATATCGGGACGTCCCGGAAAGGAAAAAAAGGATTTAAAATATTCTTAAAATTCGCTTCAATTTAATCGTCTGGCATCGATCCCGGGTCTTTTTGGTGAAATTTCTATGCAGCGCATCAGAAGATGATCTTCTCTAAATACGTGTGAAAATTCAAGCAGAAATATTGGCTGCAACTGCCTCAAACGAAGACCTACTTTTCACGAATGTTAATAGCTCTCTGGAATCGAACCAAGGACGATCTAGGACATATAAAATATGTTTTCGAAATGTATCTATAAGTTCTATATATATATATGCCGAATTTCAAGTTTTAATATTATTTGTAAGGGATTTAAATTAATTCTTAAAAATCGGATAATTTACTGATTGTAGAGACGCCTGGTGTCGAACCCTGGACGTATTGGAAACTGTAAATGCAAAAAATGACTTGCTAGGACTTGATATAATTTCATACAAAGTTTGAAGTCGATATCATACCGGGAAGTACCTAAAATGTGTTTCCGTTATCCCCATAAGAAATGCACTGTGGAGTGCAAATGGCCCTCTGGGATCGAACCAAGGACCATCAGCGAATATGTAAAATTTAATTATTAAATATATATATGATCTCCAACTCCATGCCGAATTTCAGGCTTCCATGACATCGGGAAATGGTCCAAAAAAAATCTTAAAAATCGCCACAATGCATTTTAAACGGCCGATGTTTACCCCGACCTAGCATCGAACCCAGGATATTTTCCGTAAAACTCATTTATGTTTTCGATAGATCATGACCATATATGTAAGCTCCTTGAGTTTTGATTCTCAACCTATCCGGGAAGTATTTTTTTTTAATTCCCGAAAATCAAAGCAATACATTTAAACGGGAAAAATCGGGACTTTGGGGCCCTCCGGAATCGAACCCATGACACTGAGGTTCAAAATCGCAATTATTCTGGAGGTTACACGTTATGGCCAATATGTCGTAAAAATTTCAACTCAATCACTCTTGTGGTTTAAGCTGTGAGTTTGTATCCTCTCTCTATATATATATATCTATTATATATAGATGCTTCTCCGGATTCATTCATGTATCCATATATATATACGAGTAAAATGTAGCTTGCATACTGCAAGCAGATCGGCAATACTAATTTCATATCGGCATCATATCGGGACGGTTCTCAGAAGAACAAAAAAAAGATTCAAAATATTCTTAAAATTCGCTGTTATTTTATCATCTGGCATCGAACCCGGGTCTTACTGGTAAACTTACTATGCAGCACAATAGAAGATCAACATCTCTAACTATGTGTAAAAATTCAAGCAGAAATATTGGATACTACTGCCTCTAAAAACGCTTCAATTTTCAGGAATGTAAATGCCTCTCGGGACTCGAACCAAGGACGATCTTGGAAATCTAAAACATAATTTTGAAATGTATCTATGATATCTAACTACATGCCGAATTTCAAGTTTCTATATTGTTGGGAAAGGGTTCAAAATTATTATTGAAAATAGGATCAGTTACTGATTGTAGAGACGCCTGGTGTCGAACCCAGGACACACTGGTAGCTGTGAATGCACAGTTAGATTTTTATGAACTTGATCTTATTTTATGCAAAGTTTGAAGTCAATATCATGCCGAGAAGTACCTAAAATTTGTTTCCGTTATCCCCATAAGAAATGCATTGTGGAGTGCAAATGGCCCTCTGGGATCGAACCAAGGACCATAAGCGAATAAAAAAATTTGATTATGAAATATATTTATGATTTCTAACCCCATGCCAAATTTCAAGTTTCCATGCATTCGGGAAAGGGTCCAAAAAAAAATCCTTAAAATCGCCACAATGCTTTTTAAACGGCAGATATTTGCATCGACCTAGCATCAAACCCAGGTTATTTTCCGTAAAACTCATTTATGTTTTCGATAGATCATGACCATATATAAAGGCTCCTTGAGTTTTGATTCTCTACCTATCCGGGAAGTATTTTTTTTTAATTCCCGAAAATCAAAGCAATGCATTTAAACGGGAAAATTCGGAACTTTGGAGCCCCCTGGCATCGAACCCATGACACTGAGGATCCTAATCGCAATTTTTCTGGTGGTTACACGTTATGGCCAATACTCCATAAAAATTTCAGCTCAATCACTCTTGTGGTTTAGGCTGTGAGTTTGTATCCTCTCTATATATATATATATATAGATTATGAACAGGCCTTCGACTCGGTAAGTACCTCCTCCACTCTGAAAGCTCTGAAGAATCAAGGGATAGATTCTGAGTACATCCGCCTCTTGCGCAGTGTCTACGAGAATGCCACAGCTTCTGTAATGCTTCATGAAGAGACCGATGAATTCAAGATTGAGAAGGGAGTTCGACAAGGTGACGGTCTATCTCCCATCTTGTTCACAGCCATTTTAGAAGAAGTTTTTAAAACCCTTGATTGGGGAGAGAAGGGGTTAAGAGTAAATGGGGAGTACATCAGTCACCTCCGTTTTGCAGATGATATAGTTCTCTTTGCAGCTAACGCAGAAGATCTAACTTCAAGACTTGAAGAGCTAAACACAGCAGGACAGAAGATAGGACTCAGGATAAACCTAACAAAAACAAAGGTTATGTATAATTCTTTTACAGTGCAAGAGCCAGTCAAACTTCAAGGAAAACCTCTGGATGTTTGCTTGGAATACACATACCTGGGACAACTTGTAACAACAGGAGAGAAAAACAGGATTAATGAAGTAAACAGAAGAATGAAACTTGGCTGGAGCGCATTTGGAAGGAACTCACACATTCTGAAGTCAGGAATGCCAATGGTTTTGAAGAGGAAGGTCTTCAACCAATGCATTTTACCTGTCTTGACCTATGGAAGTGAAACTTGGGTGTTAAATGCTGCAACAACCCAGAGACTTCAGACAACACAAAGGAGCATGGAGCGCTGCATGCTGGGAATCACAAGAAGAGACAGGAAACGAAACACTTGGGTGAGAATGATGACTGGAGTTACAGACATAATAGATAAGGTAAGATCACTGAAATGGAGGTGGGCCGGCCATATTGCAAGAAGAAACGACAACCGTTGGACATCTGCAGTTCTCAACTGGATACCAAGAGATGTGAAGAGACCAAGAAGACGACCTATGGACAGGTGGAACAGAGACATCATCAAGTACTTAGGTGTAACGTGGCAACGAGAAGCTCAGGACAGAGAAAATTGGAAAGTACTTGGGGAGGCCTACATCCGACGTCGGATTGAAAATGGCTGATGATGATGATGATGATGATGGATACATGAATGAATCCGGAGAAGCATCTATATATAATAGACGAGTAAAATGTTGCTTGCATACTGCAAGCAGATCGACAACACTTTTTTCATGTCGGCATCATATCGGGACGGCCATCAAAAAAAAAATGGAATGGATTTTTCTTAAAATTCGCTGAAATTCCATCGTCTAGCATCGAACCCGGGCTCTACTGTAAACTTACGATGCAGCATAATAGAACATCACCATCTCTAACTATGTGTGAAAATTCAAGCAGTGCTATGGGCTATAGCAGCCTCAGGAGACGTTTTAATTTTCACGAATGTAAATGGCTCTCGGGACTCGAACCAAGGACGGTCTTGGAAATCTAAAAGATGTTTCTGAAAGTTACTTATGATCTCTATCTATATACCGAATTTCAAGTTTCTATATTATTAGCAAAGGTTTCAAAATAATTCCTAAAAATCGGATCAACTTCTGATTGCAGAGACACCTGGTGTCGAACCCAGGACATGTTGTAAGCTGTGAATGCGCAGTTTGATTTATAAAGAGTTGCTCTTGTATCATGCACGGTTTGAAGTCGATATCTTTCCGGGAAGTACCTAAATTTTGTTTCCGTTATCTCCGTAAGAAATGCATTGAGAAGTGCAAATGGCCCTCTGGGATCGAACCAAGGACCATCAGCGAACATTTAAAATTTTAATTTGAAATATATTTATGTTATCTAACCTCATGCCGAATTTCAAGTTTCCATGCCATCGGCAAATGGTCCAAATAAAATCTTCAAAATCGCCGCAATGCATTTTAAACGGCCGATATTTGCCCCAACCTAGCATCAAACCATGGACAATATTCGAAGATGTCTTTTTGATTTTCGATACATATCCACGGTATCTAGCGATCCCTTGAATTTGAACTCTCTACCTTTCCGGGAAGTGCCTCAAAAAAATTTTCGAAAATCTTCACCATATATCCTTATGGAGAAAATCGGGACTTTGGGGCCCTCTGGAATCGAACCCATGACACTGAGGTCCAAAATCGCAATTTTTCTGCTGGTTTTACGTTATGGCCAATATGTCGTAAAAATTTCAAGCCATTGGCGCTAGTGGTTTAGCCTGTGACTTTGTATCCTATCTATATACCTATCTATCTATCTATTATATATAGATGCTTCTCCGGATTCATTCATATATATACCTATATAGATAGATAGATAGATAGGATACAAATTCACAGGCTAAACTACAAGGGTCATTGCCTTGAAATTTTTATGACGTATTGGCCATAACGTGAAACCCCCAGGAAAAAAGAGACTTTGATCCTCAGTGTCATAGGTTCGATTCCAGAGGGCCCCAAAGTCCCGATTTTTCCCGTTTGAATGCATTGCCGTGATTTTCGGGAATTAAAAAAAAATAGTTTCCGGATAGGTAGAGAAGTAAAACTCAAGGTGCCTATATTTATGGTCTTGGACTTTCGAAAACATCAATGACTTTTACAAAAGTTATCCTGGGTTCGATGCTAGGACGATGCAAAGATCTGCCCTTTAAAATACATGGGAGCCGTTTTTCATTATTTTTTTAGATGCACTTATCGAAATGATAGGATGCTCGTGCTTGGCTGGAAGATGTATGGTACGAATAAGTTTTAGAAAAAAATTTTCATAAGACCGTACTGTTCCTGGGTTCGAAGCCAGAGCACAATAACGTTTCTCTCATAAGGAATATAAAGGAAAAGTAGGACGTCATTTGAGGCAGTTGTAACCAATATTTCTGCTTGAATTTGCATACGCGGTTAGAGATGGTGTTTTTCTGTTGTGCTGCATAGAAAGTATTGCCTGAAAGACCCGGGTTCGTATCTATTATATATAGATGCTTCTCCGGATTCATTCATGTATCTATTATATACGAGTAAAATGTTGCTTGCATACTGCAAGCAGATCGGCATCACTATTTTCATGTCGGCATCATATCGGGACGGCCATCATAAGAAAAAAATGGATTGAAATTTTTCTTAAAATACGCTGAAATTCCATCGTCTGGCGTCGAACCCGGGTCTTTACTGTGAACTTACTACGCAGCACAATAGAACGTCACCATCTCTAACTATGTGTGAAAATTCAAGCAGAAATATCGGCTACAACTGCCTCAAATGACGTCCTAATTTTCACGAATTTAAATGGCTCACTGGATTCGAACCAAGGACGATCTTGGAAATCAAAAAGATGGTTCTGAAAGTTATTTATGATCTCTATCTATTTGCCGAATTTCAAGTTTCTATATGATTGGGAAAGGTTTCAAATTATTTCCTAAAAATCGGATCAACTTCTGATTGCAGAGACACCTGGTGTCGAACCCAGGACATAATGTAATCTGTGAATGCACAGTTTGATTTGTAAAGGCTTTCTCTTGTATCATGCAAAGTTTGAAGTCGATAGCATGTCGGGAAGTACCTAAATTATGTTTCCGTTTTCTCCGTAAGAAATGCATTGAGAAGTGCAAATGGCCCTCTGGGATCGAACCAATGACCATCAGCGAACATGTAAAATTTGATTATAAAATATATTTATGATATCCATCCACGTGCCGAGTTTCATGTTTCCATGATATCGGGAAAGGATCCAAACAAATCCTAAAAATCGCCACAATGTATTTTAAACGGCAGATTTTTGCATCGACCTAGCATCGAACCCAGGTTATTTTCCGTAAAACTCATTTATGTTTTCGATAGATCATGACCATATATAAAGGCTCCTTTAGATTTGATTCTCTACCTATCCGGGAAGTATTTTTTAAAAATTCCCGAAAATCAACGCAATGCATTTAAACGGGAAAAATCGGGACTTTGGAGCCCCCTGGCATCGAACCCATGACACTGAGGATCCTAATCGCAATTTTTCTGGTGGTTACACGTTATGGCCAATACGCCGTAAAAATTTCAGCTCAATCACTCTTGTGGTTTAGGCTGTGAGTTTGTATCCTCTCTATATATATATACAGTAAAACTTCTCGGGAGCGACCACCCTCCGTTCTGAGGAAAATCGGTCGTTGAGGGGGGTTGGTCTCTTTGAGAAGTATTAACATTGAGCTGCTTAAAACGTTTTTATCGATTTAGAAACAATAATTCAGTAGTAAAAATTAAGAAAAATATACAATCTAATTTTATTATTTTTATTTTAATAATATACAAAAAACGAAGTCGTACTATTTTTTTACAATACGTATTTATTTTCTTTGAAATTAGAGGAAATTTCTATTTGTTTCATTTTTTTTTTGATTTTTCAGAAAGTACCTCTTTTTCCGACTTATTTTTCAGTTCTGAAAATAGACTACTTATTGAATTGTCTTTCATTTGCAAATTTAAAATCATATAGTCTATTTGTTTTAACGCTTGCTGCGCTGTCATCGTAGGTTCGACCGCCTGTTGAATGATGTCAGCAGGGGAACTTTCATCTTCAGATTCGGAATTTGCGCCTATAAAAGGCATAAAATATAAGTCTTAGTATTTTTTTAAATATTTTAAGCATAACGATTAAAAAAAATAATATGCACACTTACCTTGGGCAATAGCATCCTGTATTAAGCGGTCTTCCCAATTTTCGCTGAGATTATCAAAGCATTCTAAGTTGTCCTCGCACTCCAGAGACTCCAGATCATAATCAATCCCTGCCAGTTGCGAAAGCTCCTCTATTTCACCAATAGCATCAGAGTCATCGAAAGAAAAAATTTTTCCAATTTGGAATTAGTGAGTCCACAACTGGCGAAACACTTTGTGATTAAGTCCACATCTAAGTCCTTCCAGGTGCGTTTGGTCCATCCCACGGCGCCGGCGTCGGCAACTGTTATCTTTTTGGCCAGGTCGATAGCATTTTCACATTTTTCCATTCTTGCAATAATGGATCTCAAAACGTATCTCCTGTATTCTAACTTGAACCATTTGATAACGCCATGGTCTAGGGGTTGAAGCTTGGAGGTCGCATTTGGCGGCAAAACAACAGTTTCACATTCTTTAACACAGCTTGATGTTTGTGACAAGTCGCATTATCTAAAATAAGGAGCAAGCTCTTTACGCTTAAAACATCGTGGATTCTTTGATTTCCAAATCATCAAAGGTTTCATTTTCTCTCCTGCTGCGCTAACACAAAATGCTATAGTCATTCTTTCTTTAGCTTGTTTCCCCCCTTTGGAGTCTGCCGACTTGAGCATCATGCTCTTATTTGGAAGAGCACGGAAAAAGAGACCAGTTTCATCAATATTAAAAATGTCACGGTCATCGTATCCTGCTAAGAAAAATGGAAGTCTTGTTTGCCAATCATCACTGACATTTTCACCTACATCGGCAGCTTCTCCACACAATGCGCGGAACACAATGTTGTTTCTTGTTCTAAACTTGTCGAGCCATCCGTTGCTTGCATTGAAGTCTTTTATTCCAAGGGCCTCTGCGATCTCTAGGGCTTTTTCTTTCATCAAAGCTCCGCTTATTGGGATATTCTTGGACCGTGCTGTTTTAAACCATTCCAATAATGCTTCATTTACGTCTGGAAATTTTTCTGTCCTCATTCTCTTCACTCCTCTGAACTTAAAATCTTCCTATTCTTTGCGGAGATCAACTTTTTCTTTAATGATTTTGTTTATTTGAGTTTTTCCACAGTTAAACAAATCCGCCAACTTTCTCTCCGATTTTCCTTTTTCATGCAACTCGTTAACTTCAACTCGCTGCTCCAAACTTAAAATCACTCGTTCCTTAGAAATGTTGAGAGCTCTTTAGCGTAAATTGCAAATGAATTTTTGGATAACTGATGCATTTCCCATCCCCCCCTTATTTTAGACACAACAACCCCCCCCCATCCACAAACATATGATGTCCAATAATAGAGATTGTCCATCCTCTTGAGGGGCTTGACTCTTTTCCATTGGCGAGAGGGTCGTAAAAATTCTCAGAAGACAGAAAGCCTTCAAACATTGGATTACAATGGGATTAACCCCCCTCCCTCCAGCCCTGACAAGTTGCACAAAGAAGACTCCCAATCTTGTGTGACAACCCGAGTGATTTGTTTTTGAAAGGGCGTGTCAAGAAGAGAGGAGTTTCATGCTGACTTTACCTCAACACAATAGAGAGCACAGATCGGACTATAACTAAAAGAAAAAAAGGAACACGGCTGTTTTATTAACATTAAGAGTTAAAAGAGCTCCAAATAGCCGTTTTTTGCACACAAACCGTCGTGCGGAAGTACTCTATCCATAGGGAGTTAAGGTTAACTGTTACTAAGGTATTTTAAGCGTATTATCTCGATAGGTATTTCGGAAACTGTGTTTCCATCTTCGGGAGAACTTTGGACTATAACACCTTACTTTGGCCACGGAAAAAATGTCACCGGACATAATGGCCCTATACCTTGTCAACTACAGTTAAAGGAATAAAAGTAGCTTCTTATTGTAAACTCGGGAAATTCGTCCATCCATCACAACCATCACAATGGTCGTAGGTCATTCAAAATACGAAAGGACGAAAAGGGTCAACCATGTACAGTAGCGGTGGAAAAGCTATATTTTGTTTTGGAAAAAGAGACCCCCAAACGACCTCAAATCCGGTCGTAACCAGAGGGATGGTCTGGTCTGTTCGAGAGGTATTTTTAACATTAAGCGTATAGGGAAAAAAATCGGTGCCTTGAAAACTTGGCCGTTTGCGGAGGTGGTCGTTTAATAGAGGTGGTCTGTTGTAGAAGTTTTACTGTATATATATATGGATACATGAATGAATCCGGAGAAGCATCTATCTATCATATATAGATGCTTCTCCGGATTCATTCATATATATACCCAGATAGGATACAAATTCACAGGCTAAACCAAAAGCGTCATTGACTTGAAATTTTTACGACGTTATGGCCATGACGTGTAACCTCCAGGAAAAAGCCGACTTTGAACCTCGGTGTCATGGGTTCGATTCCAGAAGGCCCCAAAGTCGCGATTTTCCCCATAAGATAACATGGCAGGGATTTTCGAAAATTTTTTTGAGGCACTTCCCGGAATAGGAGAGAGTTGAAATTCGAGGGATCGCTACAAGCCGTGCATATCCAACGAAAATGAAAAAGACATCGCCGAATATGGTCCATGGTTCGATGCTACGTTGGGGCAAAAATCGGCCGTTTAAAATGCATTGCGGCGATTTTGAAGATTTTTTTTTGATTCTTTCCCGATAACATGGATACGTGAAACTCGGCACGTGGATAGATATCATAAATATATTTCATAATCGAATTTTACATGTTCGCTGATGGTCCTTGGTTCGATCCCAGGGGGCCATTTGCACTTCTCAATGCATTTCTTACGGAGATAACGGGAACAAAATTAAGGTTCTTTTCGGCATGCTATCGACTTCAAACTTTGCGTGATAGAAGAACAGGTCTTTACAAATCAAACTGTGCAATCAAGGCTTACAATATTTCCTGGGTTCGACACCAGGTGTCTCTGCAATTAGATGTTGATCCGATTTTTAGGAATTATTTTGAAACCTTTCCCAATAATATAGATATTTGAAATTCCGCATGTAGATAGAAATTATAAATAACTTTCAGAAACATTTTTTAGTTTTCCAAGATCGTCCTTGGTTCGAATCCAGATAGCCATTTACTTTCGTGAAAATTAGAACGTCTTTGCAGGCAATTATAGCCAATATTTCTGCTTGAATTTTCACACGTAGTTACAGATGGTGTTCTTCTACTTTGCTGCATAGTTAGTTCACCAGTAAGACCCGGGTTCGATGCCAGACGATGAAATTTCAGCGAATTTTTAGAAAAATTTAAATCCTTTTTTTTTTCTTTTTAGGACCGTCCCGATATGATGCCGATATGAAATTAGTACTGACGATCTGCTTGCAGTATGCAAGCTACATTTTACTCGTATATAATAGATATATATATATATATAGAGAGGATACAAACTCACAGCCTAAACCACAAGAGTGATTGGACTGAAATTTTTACGGCGTATTGGCCATAACGTGTTACCACCAGAAAAATTGCGATTTCGATCCTCAGTGTCATGGGTTCGATTCCAGGGGGCTCCAAAGTCCCGATTTTTCCCGTTTAAATGCATTGCTTTGATTTTCAGGAATTTTTAAAAAATACTTCCCGTATAGTAAGAAAATCGAAACTCAAGGAGCCTTTATATATGGTCATGATCTATCGAAAACATACATGAGTTTTACGGAAAATATCCTGGGTTCGATGCTCGGTCGGGGCAAAAATCGGCCGTTTAAAATGCGTTGTGGCGATTTTGAAGATTTTTTTTGGATCCTTTCCCGATATCATGGAAACATGAAACTCGGCACGTGGATGGATATCATAAATATATTTTATAATCAAATTTTACATGTTCACTGATGGTCCATGGTTCGATCCCAGAGGGCCATTTGCACTTCTCAATGCATTTCTTACGGAGAAAACGGAAACAAAATTTAGGTACTTCCCGACATGCTATCGACTTCAAACTTTGCATGATACAAGAGAAAGCCTTTTCAAATCAAACTGTGCATTCACAGATTACATTATGTCCTGGGTTCGACACCAGGTGTCTCTGCAATCAGAAGTTGATCCGATTTTTAGGAAATAATTTGAACCTTTCCCAATCATATAGAAACTTGAAATTCGGCAAATAGATAGAGATCATAAATAACTTTCAGAACCATCTTTTTGATTTCCAAGATCGTCCTTGGTTCGAATCCAGAGAGCCATTTAAATTCGTGAAAATTAGGACGTCATTTGAGGCAGTTGTAGCCGATATTTCTGCTTGAATTTTCACACATAGTTAGAGATGGTGACGTTCTATTGTGCTGCGTAGTAAGTTCACAGTAAAGACCCGGGTTCGACGCCAGACGATGGAATTTCAGCGTATTTTAAGAAAAATTTCAATCCATTTTTTTCTTATGATGGCCGTCCCGATATGATGCCGACATGAAAATAGTGATGCCGATCTGCTTGCAGTATGCAAGCAACATTTTACTCGTATATATATATGGATACATGAATGAATCTGGAGAAGCATCTATATATAATAGATATAGATGCTTCTCCGGATTCATTCATATATATACCCAGATACCCAGATACCCAGATAGGATACTAATTCACAGCCTAAACCACAAGCGTCATTGACTTGAAATTTTTACGACGTATTGGCCCTAACGTGAAACCTCCAGAAAAAATGCGATTTCGAACCTCAGTGTCATAGGTTCGATTCCAGAGGGCCCCAAAGTCCCGATTTTTCCCGTTTAAATGCATTGCTTTGATTTTCGGGAATTTTTTAAAAATACTTTCCGGATAGGTAGAGAATCGAAACTCAAGGAGCCTATATATATGATCAGGATCTATCGAAAACATAAACGAGTTTTACGAAAAATATCCTGGGTTCGATGCTAGGTCGAGGCAAAAATCGGCCGTTTAAAATGCATGGGGATAGTTTTTCATTAATTTTTTTGATGCACTTATCGGTATGTAAGGAACTTTTCGCTCACCTAGAAGATGTATATTAAAAATTTGTTTAAGAAAAAAAAATTCAAGAGCCAGTTATATTCCTGGGTTCGATGCCAGAGCACATTAACATTTCTCTCATAAGGAATATAAGGGAAAAGTAAGTCGTCGTTTGAGGCAGTTGCAGCCAATATTTCTGCTTGAATTTTCGCATATGGTTAAAGATCTTCTTTAGTGCTGCATAGAAAGTATTACCAGAAAGACCCGGGTTCGATGCCGGGCGGCAAATATGTCTCCCGTTTAAAATACATTGGGTTAGTATTTCATTATTTTTTGATGCACTTATCAAAATGATAGGAAGTTCGTGCTCGGCTGGAAGATGTATAAAAAGAATTGGTTTTAGAAAAAAATTTTCATAAGCCCGTACAATTCCTTGGTTCGATACCAGAGCACATTAAATTTTCTCTCATAAGGAATACATGGGAAAAGTACGACGTCGTTTAAGGCAGTTGCACCCAATATTTCTGCTTGAAATTTCACACATAGTTAGAGGTGTTGATCTTCTGTTGTGCTGCATATAAAATATTAACAGTAAGACCCGGGTTCGAGGCCAGGCGGTAAATATATCCCCCATTTAAAATACATTGTAGAGGTTTCATTATTTATTTTGATGCACTTATCGAAATGATAGGAGGTTCATGCTAAGATAGAAGATGTTTATTAAGACTTGGTTTAAGAAAGAAAAATAGATAAGACCATGCTGTTCCTGGGTTCGTTGCCCGAGCACATTACAATTTCTCACATAAGGTATGTATATGAAAAGTAGGACGTCATTTGAAGCAGTTGCAGTCAATATTTCTGCTTGAATTTTCACACATAGTTAGAGATGGTGATCTTCTGTAGTACTGCATAGTAAGTTCACCAGGAAGGCTTGGGTTCGATGCCAGACGATTAAATTGCAGTGAATTTTAAGAATATTTTCAATGCTTTTTTTTTCTTTTGAGAACTGTCCCGATATGATGCCGATATGAAGGTGGTGTTGAAATGAATTTGGTGGTGTTGATCTGCTTGCAGTATGCAAGCTACATTTTACTCGTATATATATACGAGTAAAATGTAGCTTGCATACTGCAAGCAGATCGACAACACTAATTTCATAACGGCATTATATCGGGACGGTCCCGGAAAGGAAAAAAGAATTGAAAATATTCTTAAAATTCGCTTCAATTTAATCGTCTGGCATCGAACCCGGGTCTTTTTGGTGAAATTTCTATGCAGCACATCAGAAGATCATCTTCTCTAAATACGTGTGAATATTCAGGCAGAAATATTGGCTGCAACTGTCTCAAACGAAGACCTACTTTTCACGAATGTTAATAGCTCTCTGGATTCGAACCAAGGACGATCTAGGTAATATTAAATATTTTTTCGAAATGTATCTATAAGTTCTATATATATGCCGAATTTCAAGTTTTAATATTATTGGGAAGGGGTTCAAAATAATTCTTAAAAATCGGATCAGTGACTGATTGTAGAGACGCCTGGTGTCGAACCCTGGACGTATTGGAAGCTGTTAATGCACAAAATGACTTGCTAGGACTTGATCTAATTTCATACAAAGTTTGAAGTCGATATCATACCGGGAAGTACCTAAAATATGTTTCCGTTATCCCCATAAGAAATGCATTGTGGAGTGCAAATGGCCCTCTGGGATCGAACCAAGGACCATCAGCGAATATGTAAAATTTGATTATGAAATATATTTATGATTTCTATCCCCATGCCAAATTTCAAGTTTCCATGCATTCGGAAAGGGGTCCAAAAAAAATTTTAAAAATCGCCACAATGCATTTTAAACGGCCGAGTTTTGCCCCGACCTAGCATCGAACCCAAGATATTTTCCGTAAAACTCATTTATGTTATCGATAGATCATAACCATATATAAAGGCTCCTAGAGTTTCGATTCTCTACCTATCCGGGAAGTATTTTTTAAAAATTCCCGAAAATCAAAGCAATGCATTTAAACGGGAAAAATCGGGACTTTGGGGCCCTCTGGAATCGAACCCATGACACTGAGGTTCAAAATCGCAATTATTCTGGAGGTTATACGTTATGGCCAATATGTCGTAAAAATTTCAAGTCGTTGACGCTAGTGGTTTAGCCTGTGAGTTTGTATCCTCTCTATATATATATATATATGATATATGAATGAATCCGGAGAAGCATCTATATATAATAGATTTACTTTACAACTAAATAATTAATTTATTATATAATTTGTAACTATTTTACTGGGTTTTTCGGTGTACGGGATGATGAATATTCAAACATCAAAATGTCCAAGGCTACCGAAGCACTTTTAAACAAGACAGCAACAAAATTTAATATATGTGTGAAAAATCATTGGAGAAACAACGAAGTGATTCAGAATCATAAACAGTTTCATTGGGTGTTACTTAGCTTCTCGTAAAATATTCACAGTGCGTAACGTCATCGGGGTAAGAGATCTACCGAATGAGAAAAAAGCGTGAAAAATCAAAACTCGGATAACTGCATTCGTGCGAGTTTTTCCTCTGCCGCGCGTGTGATTGAAATTTAAATAATTCATTTGGGCGTTCGCATGAAATCTCGGTTTCCAACTCACGTATCAAGTTTTAATCAAATTTCTGCGTCACCTCGCAAACCGCCGAATCAGCTATTCAATTTGGCCGTTGATTCTTGGCCTTCGTCAAAACACGCCTTCCGACGTTTTTTTTTCTGTTTCCTCTGCAACCGCTGCTGAAAAGGTGATGAAGAAGTTGTGTTGTTCTTTTGCGGCTCTATTTGTTTCTGCAATCCTCGAGGAATATGGACACAGTTGTCTATGAGAAACAGAACCGCAGTGTGTTGCTTAAAAGCCAATCCAAATTGTACATATATTTCATTAATTTTTAGTTGCAAACTTCTATTACATTTATACCCCATTTCATAACATATAGTTGTAATAGAGCTTAACTGTAATCTTCACTTCTAATAAACCGTGCTATAATCGAATGTTAAAGCCTCACTCATAATTAAAATAAGTATTTACTTAAGTATTGCTCGGTACTAGAATGCGGAGAAAGAACTAAGGAGATTTTTTTCCAAGTCTGCACCAAATATCTCAAAGTACATTCTTCTTTAAAACAATAGTTTTAAACAGTATAGTGTCGCACATATTTCATGGAAAGGAAATCCTCAATTTCCAACAAACAGGCGTGAAAATCATGGCTAAAATTTTCATACATAGTTATTATTTAAAATAATGGATTCGTTGCTAGTGTAACGTTTCAGATAAATTTTCCGAGCAAGAACTATGTCTACCTTTTAATCATCACCTTGTTAATAACGCATATTTTCGTATTTTAGTCAAATTTTGATATGTAATATTCAATCACAGACATTAAAAAGGTCTTATTTCTTCGCACTTGCTGTATGAGATGCTAAATACGTTCAATGAGTGTATTTTTTTAACCTTCCCGATTTTTAATTTTTCTAACTTTCGTTTATCAAAAAGGTGTCTCTTCATAAGTCCAGTAAGATAATAAACGTGCGAATGAAGCTAAATATCCTGAAGAATTAAAAAAAAACTTTCTCAATTGTCTTCTACCATTTCATTAAAATCTTTAATTTTCTCTGTCGACCCAATCCCATCTATTTGCAATCCGAGAGCATCTTATTTCGTAACTTAATTTCACAGTCTTTTTAAGATGAACCTAGAACTTAATCCTTCTCGAGGGGTTAAAAGATTCTTCTTTATCAGCTAATATTTGTATGTTAATGTATTTTCTCTGGTGCTCTTTTGCAAACAGCCATGTTCTTTCTTGTATGACTCAGAATAATTTCCGTGTTTTCCGAACGCCTTTCCTTCCAATTTCACTCTGAGATCGTTGCTGGGCAACAAAACCGCTCACAACTTCTCTCAGATGCTGAGAAGCTTTAATAAGGAATGCGCTTGCTTATTTCTTAAATCCCTTTGTCGAAATGCGGAATTTATGCACGAAGATTGAAGCCGCTTTGCTCATTACCCTCTCAATTAGTTGAGAAACATCCAATTTCATATTATCAAGAGGATTCAGTTGGAAAATAAAGCGGAGCCCGACGTAGGATAGAACAAAAATTTTGAAAGGAGAAATGAAAAGGATTTATGTAAAGTTACATTTACAAGTTGGTTTAGACGTTTAAAATATCGAAAAGCCGTCTTTGTCGGCGTTCCTCCTCTTACTTCCCGGTAGTCCAATAAAGCAAGGAAGGGATGCAGATACTGATACTTGTATCCTAAGATTTTTTCAGTAGCAATGCTACCGTCCTCGGGGATCATAAGATAAAAAGATTTATAATTTGTACATGAGGAGGGTAGCATTGCTATTGAAATGATCTTAGGCACTATAATTGTACCCAAAGTTCTTTTCAATAGCAATGCAGTCATTCCTTTCTTGCTTTATCCGACTACCGGGAAGTAAGAGGAGGAACGCCGACAAAGACGGCTTTAGGAGATTTTAAACCTTTAATTCATTTACAGCCGTGTTCCAATATTTCTTTCTTTACATTTATAAGTTGGTTTATTTATTACACTAAACCTCCAGAAATAGTCGCATGGACATTTGGAGACTTAACATTAAAAAATGCTACAACTTAACATACAGTATATAAAAATACAACAATAACACAATGTAAAATAATTTTAAATTTAGGTAAACCCTGAAACACTGTCTACATGACTTCTGCAGTACCAACTTATCTTGCGAGAATTTTCAGGATTACTGATATTCTTGGGTTAGGTTTCTATTCCAGCGAGATAACATACCTTTTGTAAATCATGCCATGGTATGACTCAGAATGCTAAAGTGGAAAAACCCCATGAATAATGAGATTTGTAAATTTATACGCTGGTCAAAGTGCTAGATTAGTGATAAATCTTAATGAACTGCGAACATATTTTATTTAATATTCTTTCAAATGTATACTTTTTCCTAATATTCTATCACTATATAAATATCATCTAATATTCAACAAATACTATAACAAATATATTAATAAAATACTATAAAAGTTGTTTTTACTCCTTTAATTATTGACTGATTGAAGTCAACGTTGTCGCTTTTTGTGTCAAACTATTTTGAATTTCTGGATATTTCCGTATTGCATTGCAATCATATTTCATTCTAAATTAAAATATTCAGATGAGGGTACGAGTTAATTCGCCTGGTTGTGTTTTATCCACTCGATAAAATATATAATTCGCCGGTCCCTCTCATTTATGACAACTTCATACTGATTACGTATTCATATAAAATGAAATTTTTGGCAACTTTTTGCCCTCTTTTCGACTCTTTATACATATTGTAGCGGCACATCCCTTTTCGACCAATTCTTTTTATTTCTTTATTCGTCGACCCCCCGTATTCCTCCCAATTTATCTTTCTCACTCTATTCTATTTATTCCCACCCCAATTCATCCTCCTCTTAAACTCTTTTTATGTAGCTTTCCCTCCCTTCGCAATTCCTCCTTCACTTTTTTCGTCGGCCATAAATTGTTCGTAGGACGCGGTGCCGGAGTTCCCAATGGACCTTCTGTCGCCCTCATTCTCGCAAAAGCTGGGCAACACTCCCATCTTTATTCTCCCCCTCGTTCTCCAAGAAAATTCTCCCCCACTCGCTTTTATTTCTTATCGCCTCCATCTTCATATTCGTAGTGCAGCGCTCTCTTACATAATTATGTTAATTCCTTTCATGTTCATTGTTGAAGCCATAACAAGTTAGCGTTATCTAGGGATGGAAGCAATGTGGAGTGAAGTTTCGTCTTCAAAAGAAAGTGCTTTTGATGGGCTACATCTGCGACGGAAAGCATCATCGTTATAGTTATAACAATGCCACTCAGTAACTCAGAAAAAAAAACAAATTTACATTGAAAGAAAATTTGTAAAAAAAGAAATTTTGGAACACGGATGTTAATGAATTAGAGGATTAAAATCTCCAAAAGCCGTCTTCGTCGGCGTTCCTCTTCTTACTACCCGGTATTCGGAGAAAGCGAGAAAGGATTGCCACACTTTTATCTATAATATTAATAGGGTATCATAAGAGTGCGGAATTCCTTTCTTGCTTTTTCCGATTACCGGGAAGTAAGACGTGGAACGCCGACGAAGACGGCTTTTGGAAATTTTAAACTTCTAACGAATTGAAAGAAAAGGGCAATCAAAATTTATCATGGTTCAATGGATTGCACATAATTTGAGTGCGATGTACACTTATCTTCTATTTTATTTTCTCGTCATTTTCGCTTATTTAATCTTATATTTTACAAATTAAATGTGTGATTTCTACAGACAACCTACTACAATAGTGCTGCGTAGTAAAGAGCAGTTTTCGGTACCAGTTGGTGGAGCGTCGACAACGCACCCTACCACCTTTGGTATCCTTTCACCTCATTCTCATACAATGAGTCTCTTCTATGCACAGCATTGTAGCCAAATTTTTTATAGTCGCAAATTTAATCATTGATGGCGTACCCATGGTATATTTTGAAGAAATACAAGAGAACGAGTAGCGATAGCTGGCAACAACGAGGAAGTGAAGGTCGTTTCGTGGAGTACACGGGGTTAGGAGTTCGCGTGAGTGGGGGTATACCCCTCCGAGGAGGTGCGCGAAAATTTCCGCGCAGGCTCTATGTCTATGCTAACATGAAATCGGAGTAGGTACTATAATGAAGAAATCCTCAACCAAGAAACTCAGCCGTGGCTGGTATTGCATGGCTATCGGGCGTGACCCCTACGGCGATGGGGTTACTGGTTCAAATGCCTGAACTGGTAGTGACGATGTCACTACCAGTACCAGTCATGGACCAACGCAATATACTAAAAATGTCTACATAAAATAACCAGAACGATAAACAACAGAAGACATGTGGCGCCACCATAGCAACGTTCTCAACTTTGTTAATTTTTTTAGGGCTGTACGTGCTCGCGATGAAAAACCAAGTGTACTTTTCTAAGTGGTTTGAAACATGCTCTTTCAAATAAAAATTATTTACAAGAGTATCGAAAAGGTCTTTCTTTTCTAAGAGCGGGCAGAAAATAACCTATTTTTGTCGTTTTTACAAATGTCATCCTCATAGTTGTCCCTATTTCTAGGGCCTTATATGCTCGAGATGAAAAACTAGGTATACTTTTTTAGAGGGTTGAAATCATTCTCTATTTAATAAAAATTTTTCAAAAGAAATTCCAGAGGGTCTTTTTTTGTAAAAGCGGGGTAAAAATAGCCTATTTTTGGCTTTTTTACAAAAATTGTCAAATGTTGACTCAATTTTTAAAATAATGGAAAGTACTAGGAATATGAAATTTTATATTTATAAACTATGTATTGATATGTTATCATTCGATAAATTTCACGTTGATTATATCATTTCTTCTTGAGATATAAAAAGCCAAATTTTTAATTTTTTTTCGATCCGCAATTTTTTGGGCCAGTTTTGCACAGAATTTTCTGCAAGGAGGTCGCTGTTACAGTTATTTTTATTACTTTGTTTAATAGAGCGCAAAAAGTTGTTTAAGACAGCCAAAGTGTGTTTACTTCATAAAACAATTCTCTGAGATTCAACGCCTCAAAGTTACTGAAAACTCATAGTCATGTTGAAGAAGGCAGGGACACGGGGTCAAACAATCTTCTATATCTCAGCAAGTATACCATCGGCGATAGTAAAACTTTACAAATGTTCATAAGAGATATGTGTGAATGTCCATACAACATTTCATCGAAATCCGTGATGGTCGAGCGGGGCACTTCTCTGAAATCAGACCACTTGGCATGGAATGACCCTATGATAAGAAACGTGGAAGTAAATGTTATGGTATTGAAGATGCTCTGAAGATTTGTATTGGCTTTTTCACAATTGTTAAATGATAACAGTGACAATTGTGGATCGATATTAAACCATCCGTTTAAATTCAGCTGCACTAAAATTTTTGTGTAAACTGTTCTCTTTAAGAAAGAATTATTTATTCTCTCTCTTATGAATTTCTTTTTACTCTTAGCCTGCCTATCTTAGCCTTATCTTTTGGTCCCTCAAATCTTAGCGTAATCAAATGAAGATACAACTCAACATTAACAATTGCACGTGTCAGTAATTTTGTCGTGGAATAGTCGATGGTTTAAAAATAATTTCTGACAAACCTTGTCATCAAGTGGTAGTTTAAATATAATCTATAGGTTACAATAACTAAAAGGCATTATCCTTGGAGGTAAAAAAATGTTATTTTAGGCTGATAAATTAAGAATTTATAATTCGGAATAGGACGTAAAAATAAATTGCTCTCCGAAGTATTTCTTTGAATTAGCTCTGGCAGCCCTTATCTGATTTCAAGAGCCACATTAATAAAAATAGGAGCTGCTACTTTCCACTTTTGATTCCCTGAGGTTATTTAAGGAATCGACTGAGTATGTTGTTTTTTGTTAATAGCGTTGAAAAAATTTGTTCTCTTTATTTCAATTTCTTACAAAATAATAATTAACTTAATCATAATAGTAATCTTTATATTAGCATTTATTGGTTCTGTGGGAGGATTAAATCAAAATTCAATTTCTAAGGTGATAGCACACTCATACATTAGTCATTTGGGCTGAATATTATCTGTAATAATAATTAGAAATAATTTATGAACCATATGTTTTGTTATTTATTCATTATTAAACATAATAGTAATTAACATAGCAGTAATTTATTAATTACATAGTCAGTCAATATTTCACCTATCTCAAACATATTATGCTAAAAATAACCCTTTAATCAAGTTTCCATTAATAATAAGGATCCGAAGGAAAAACGGGCTTGAAAAAAGTCTGACGGGGCCGGGAATTTCCGGGAAAGGAAAAGAAAGAAAAAATTCCCGGACGGTCAGACTTTTGTAGTAAGTCCGTATTTCCTTGGGAGTTTTCCTTGGTGCACGCCCTTATGTGCAAAGTACCCTTTCCTTGAATAATAAGGATATCATCATTAACAAGATTACCTCCCTTTTTAGGATATTTAACTAAATGATAATTAATTCAAAATTTAGCCGCTCAGCAAATATTTTTCATACGTGTTCTTATAGCAATAAATACATTAATAACGCAATACTACTATATACGGACGATATTTATAACATTTCTTTATTTGTTAATGCTTTAGTTGATGGTTTGAAATGCTTTTGGGAATGGGACAACTGGTAGTTTAGCTGTTCCTCCATGACGGGAGAGGCAATTTAAGGAATGGAACCGGGAAAAATAGGAGCTGCTGTAAGCTGACCGTTTCATAGTCGTCATTTTTTCTTCGCTCGGGGCAACTGGTGCTTCAGTGGATGCCTCAGAAGAAAGCAGCAGAAGGCAATTTAGAGGGTTCGCCAGATTCGAAAGGCATGGTCGCTAATTGAAAGCTCTCCTCAGTGCTTCTCAAATGGAATGAAATTGTGATAGAGAAGCAATCCAATTGGGCGTGTAATTGATCCTTCCGGTATTTCAGCTCTATAGCGGCTAAGTTATTATTTTGATTAGAAAATGTTTATAATATCGTTATTGAATAATCGAAAATTCATAGAATTCAAAGTCTCAAGTCCCCTATACATTTCTTTGAAATAGCTTTATCTGGTATCGGAACTACATAGCGTAATTGATACCTATAATTCTCGATTGAACATTTTTAAACTATTGAATACGTCACTGCATTAATTTCAACTGTATCTTCCCTTTCTTTTTTTACTCCAAGACTCTTTAATTTTGTAAATATGAATTTCTTTGCTTCACCACACTACTCTTCTTCTTGGGTATTCTTTGAATATGTTTTGGCATTAAGTTACTATGATATATTAATGAGAAGGAATCGAAGAATCACTAAAATTTATCTTGTGAAAAAACTTTTTTCATTATTTCAGAATAATTACATTCGATTTTTTATTATTAGTAATATTTTATTCAAAAATTTATCTTGTCACTATATGCATTTAATGTATTGGCAATTAATATAAGTTTTTTTTGAAACGTTAGATATTTTAAAAGTTTTGGTTCGGACATTCTAGAGAGAGGATAATTTTTAACTGGAGAGATAACACTGGTATGTTAATAAAACGGCCTTGAAGCGAAAAAAATACGTCACAATTACCGTAATTTTCTATTTTTGTGTCATAATATATGGATGATTGCTCAATTATTAATTCAGAAACACTGAAGAAATCATTAAATCGCGCAACCTATTTACAATAGCCGACGAAGCTTGAATAACTTGTAAGGATTTTACTAAAACCTTTCTCTTTTGAAATAAAAGTGTTTGGTAGAAAGCCATATTTAATCATCAAATACAAATACGCACCCAAGTTCTGATAGATTATCTTAGTTTATTAATTGGCATGAAACATTCACAATAAATACATATATTACGTTATAATGGATAGATATCTCGTTAGATACAAAAACATTACAGTAGTACATTACTAGTTACATATGCAGATGTCACATTATCAATATCAAAATTATGTACTCTATATTACAAAATAATTATAAATACGCCTACATATATAACTACGTACGTATAAAAATTCATATTTTTTCACAATAGAAGAAAAAAAGCAATACCTTATTTACAATAAGATGTTGGTAAGTTAATTATACTATTAAACAGGTTAGATTAGCAATTCATTAATTGAATAAAACATTTTTCACATAAAATATTATTCGATTCTCCAGAGAAATTACGGAAATTCTCATTAAACGTTTTCCTCATTTCGACCGGCAAAGTGTTAAAAAATGTTATTACCATATATAAGGGGCAAACTTCATAAGATTTAGACCTTTTAAGATTTCATAAGATTTAGTGCAATTTAAGATTTCATAAGATTTAGATTTGATGATATTTATATTTTTTAAATCTTACATATTTTGATTAAAAATAATAAAGTATAATTGAGTAATATAGTACATAGTATTTAATAGACACGTGGTATAGGTAATTACTAGAATTTAGTTACTATTTGGGGACAATGTCTTAGCCTACAGTTTGTGTAGACATTCATTAGTTTCAGCGGTTGTTTCGATTAAGCGAAAAGATGCACTTCAGGTTAATTCAGCCGTCTCAGGAGAAACAATATGCAGGAGTGCGACATCCTCCGTGAAGTAGGTTGCCATTACCCGGAAATCCCGTGTTAGTACTTTCCTAAGCATGAGAGATTGTACGAGGAATTCATCAGACAAAGCTGCACAGCGGGAATGGAAAGTGCATGCGAAAGATCTATGAACTCGGGAAAGCGAAACGTTTATGAAAATGAAAGAGACTCTTTAATCAAGAATGGATGAGGACTAGAAATGCAACTGCGATATGGATTGTGCAAAGTTTTGAATTTTCGAATCTCATTTTCGTATGAACGTGCTTGAAGATTTCGTTTCCTTCTTACGTCATCGTTTTCTTTCTTTTGGTACTAAAATTAATTTTTGAAAGGGAATTTGTGAATAAGGTTTACATTAAATTATATTCTCATGATATATTTGTTGAAAAATTACAAATTTTATAAATATATTCTATGCAGAAATGTAGCGTGTTTTTTGTATTATCGTCACTTTATATAGCAAAAATTGTATATTAAATTTAGTTGTTCTATGAATGTAATTATAACAGTGTTATGCAATAGTTGCACTGTCACCAGACATATGTCTTACTGTGGTGGAAATTCTAATAAATAAATTATAGAAGATTGTAAAATAATCCTATATTTTCCTATCATCGGTTTATACGAATGTTTTGGAGATGCACGATTTTGTAAGGAATTGAAAAAGATACACTAAAAGGCGATATGTTTTGTAAGGAATTGTGCTGTAAGTCAGTGAACGTTACACAGATGATTCATAACGCGGGATAGGAATCTTTAGTAGATAGTAGTTTATCGCAAAGGATAAAAAGTTCAGAAAAAGTACGTTCTCAGATGATGTTACTGATATAATGCTACCTCCATATTACATAGGTTGTCTGATAATGCGAGGAAGACCAGGGAAATAGAAGCTAGAACAAACCAATTCAGCAAGTAATTTTTTCCGCGAACGATATGCGATAACCATCGATTAGGGTTGCTTGCAGCGTCATTCCGTAGACAGGTGTGTGACAGGTGACTGTGACTCTACATGGTGTCTCAAAAAAATGTATTCACACTTCGAATGACGAGAAAAACATTATTTATGAAAATAGAGTGAAATGGAATAGCTTCGAATACAGAAGACAAAAGTAATTGAAGAATCATGTTCGCAAATGTTCAAATTGATGACCATTATTATTATTGTTATTATATATTATAATAATATTATTATTGTCTGTACGACAACGCTGATAACGCGCACCAATGGATTCGCAAACGTCACGAAATAGGTCATTATGAATAACGCGACATTATCTTTCAATTTCCAATTTCAATGCATCAATTGTTCTTGGCTTGGTGCGATAAACTTTGTCTTTGAGATATCCCGTTGGCGGTTGTGCAAATTCCCTTCTGAATCGTCTTCAATGGCGTTTTCGGTCTTTCAATAACGTTTCAGGACAAACTTCCTCTCTTCCAAACTAAGTTGATTTCCTGCCATGCTGTGATTAATTAATTACACCTGCATTACAAAAAAGGCAGCTTGTTAGCGATAGTTAAAGTGCGAGAACATTTTTATGAGACACCCTGTATTGCTTTCCATAATTGATTTAATTAATGTTATAAAGTTTTTATTTAATAATTGGACACTTGAATTAATGAGTGAAATGAATAAGGAAAGGTATTTAAGGTTTTGACCCTTTTCTCTATTTTGTCTTTAATAGTGGTTTTATTCTCCACTATTTGTATGTCGCCTCAAAGAGGTTGTGGCCGTGGTCGATGCAACACAGATGAACTATGGACCCCATACCGACAGTCTCCCAAACGGCATGTCTGAATGATTTAGCAGGATAGTTCGATGGTTAGAGCAACCAACCAGCAAATTGGATTTTTGGGTTACAATTCAGGTCCCGTCATCCATTTTTGCGTCTATTTCTTCTTGAAAATAATAATAGTAATTTATAAGAATTTTTAACCATTTGATAATCCAAGAATTCTTTTCATACCCTAAAATTATTCTAACATAATTCAAAAAATCCTGAATTTTCCTAAATTGGAACCATTGGGTATGTATGTGTAAAGCGCTTTTTCCATGCCTGAAAAAGAACCTTATCAATCTGCTCGTTCGATTTCGCTAGAAGAAAGTAAAGATGCAGGGATATTACCGAGAATACGAAGGTCTGTAAGGAAATGAAAGAATATTTAATATGAGGAGCGATTCTTTACTCCACCGATGTTGAAAGTACTCCGATGTACTCTCTGAAGTAGGTCAAAGAATTTCAGATTGTTTCTGTACTCCAAATCTCTCCGAATTTTTTCAAAGGCTTACGAAATAGGGCCGAAGTACGGCGAAGGGCTTCAAGCATCCCGAAAAAGAAGAAGTCGTTCAAGGCTGGGTCACGGTTTCCGATTATGAGAAGCGCAGATTGAATTTGGAACCCAATCCTGCCAAAGTAGATCGCGCAAATGTTCCAATATGTAGACTATCTTTGTGCGAACATGTATGTAATATTCATCAATTCTCATTTTTGAACATGCATGATCGCAAGAATTTTCTACCAAAGACAACGTCTTTATCTTGGCTTTCGGCAACCGATATGCACATCTGAATAGTGTTTGTATTTTATCTAATTTAAATCAAAAAATAAATTCATTGAAATAATAACGGAATATCTATCCAAAGATGAGGATGTTTAATTTTTGTTTAAAAAAACTGAAGGACAGCAGTAATATGTTGAATATTATGAGTCCATTATTATATTTTTAATATTATTTTGAAATTTATCATTTTAAATTTAGTCTATAATTTCTTTTATATCATTCATCTTACGGTTTATTTATTTAATTTTTATTATATTAACGAAGAGTTGGTAAACCCGAAACTTGCGTCCATCATCTTAGGGGCGCATATATTCCTTTATAATGTTCTTTTTTCTAACGTAATATATAAAGGACAAAGGAATGCATTTTTTAATTATAACAACTCCAAGAATAATGTATTAGTTATCTGTTTTTTTAATACCATAATACCGCATAGAAATTGGAATTGATAAAAATTTTTGAGATATGTTTCCACTAAAGAATCATTTCGAATTTCGAAAGAAATTTCGAATCTCCAATGTAAGTGCGATGTTTCATATCAATAACGTTAAAAATGAAGTTATAGATACGATTATTTCTGTATGAGACTAACTAAAATTCAGAATTGTTTATCATTGACCCTTTATTAGACGAGGTTAGGAGCAAGTGAACCTCCCTTCCTCATATTTCCTTTGAACATGATTATTTATGATATAAAATGCTACACAAGGATTAAAATATAGAAAAGTGAAACAAAAAGAAAGGAATGGTTAGGGGAACATCTTTACATTAGAAGGGGGTGTATAGTGTCATGAAAACAGAGATTTTTATTGAAAGTATTAAGGGTCAATAATAAAAGTAGATATAAAATTAAATAAAAATACTTTCTACAAAAATTGTAAAATGACCAAGTTTTAACTAGTAATATTCATTCATTGTCAGGACAAATGAAATCTGGTCATCATATTAAAATTTTTGTAGAAAAAATTCTAAGTATTTTTATTTTATTTTATATCTGCCTAGATTTAGTTACAAACAGTCAAGGCTGATCACATCAATAGCATCAATTATAAATTTAAAAAATTATAAACTTGGAGAAACAGTGCCCGTTGGGGTCTGCCATATACAACAATTGATGCAATTATCTCAACTGGAATATTTCACGCCATTTAGCTTTTTACCATTGAAACAGAAGAAAAAGTGATACCTCTTTGTCTGAGTGACGTCTTTAGTCTCGGAAGGTGAGCAATCCTCCATGATAATGTCTCATTTGATGTGTTGATAGAATATTCCTTAATTATTATTAATAGTTGAGAGGAGTCTCGAAATAGTCATGGGTTTTAATTCTATATATATACCTATTTCTATGTAAGAACCCTGCAAGCCACCTTTTGGCGTTGATTGAGGGGGTTGATTCTTTTTTCCTAAACGGTTGCCTTTGCGTATACTTCGCGGAAAAAATGAATTCTTGAAACGATTTGTTCTAGCATCAATTTCCCTGATCTTCCTGGTTGCATCAGAACGGCCTATATAACAGGGGGGTTACATTATATCGGTTACATTCTGAAAACGTAATTTCTCTGAACTTATTTAGTAATTCCTTTGAATTAGTCTTCTATCTTCTAATGATTCCCAACCCACGTACTGTACCCTCTGAGAAACACACAGTTATATCGTAGGAATTGTTTACAAATCGTATCGCCTTTTAGTGTACGAATCCAAAATCCAAATGTAATGGTAGTTTACATTTGAAAAACGTAGTTTGAATCTCTTCACCCTGTGCAGCACCTGGAGCATTAACGGACTTCATAATGGCTCGAATCCCTTATGGCCGTCGACATATGAGGACGAGTCCATAACTCTTTCGGAGATTTCCCCTGAGTATAGCTTCCCTCGGCCCCTCTTTTAATATTTCGAATTCGATGCTGCTCCTAAGATGAATGCCCCGAAACGTGCTCTCCGAATCTTGGTCAAGTGGGGTCTCCGTGAATAATGCACGGCTTCGGAGGCATCTTGATTCCATATCGCTTATAATTCACCAGATGATGGGCTGACCTGTCCGCGAACTGTTTCAATTCAAATGATTGTAGTTTCATGTTACTGCTGAAAGATTGGGGTGGACTTGATTTGTTATCTTATTGTACATGAGAATAATTTTGCCCACGTGTGGTTAGGGTACTTATAGTTGCATTTTAAGTGCAATGATTACGATCTTTATATAGAGAGAACGAAACTAAAGAATCTCCTCTACCATCTTATCTACTATCGGTGATGATCTGCTACCACTCTACTGCGATAATACTATTGATTAAGGCTATAAAGACTCTTCTTACATCAAACATTTCGTCATATAAATGTAAACAAAGATAGCTTGAAATAACAGTACACAGAGGACTGTGGACTTAAAAAATCTTGGCTAAGAGCTTAGGAAAAAAATTCCATTGAAGGAAAACATCCTCAAGAATGAGGGTGTGAAAAACCTATAAAACCTACAGATAGGAAAACTATGGCGCCCGGTGAATTGGTCCCGGGGGAATTCGTACGCGGAGAATTAATTCTCCCGACAGATTGGTAAGCTGGGAATGGATCCACCGCGCTGATGTTGTACTACCAACCCAACCCCCCCAATTAATTTATTTATAACATTAACCAATAATCAGGGCGTGTAGATTAACATAAGACTGAATAAAAGCAGTGCAACATCAGCGCAGGGGATCAATTCCCCGCGTACCAATCTGTCGGGAGACCAATTCCCCGCATAATAATTCCCCACGGACCAATTCACCGGCCACGGAAAACTATATTTAGTGATGAAATCAGATTATATTAAATTTAAAAGACAAGAGGAAATACTAATAATATCATACAAAAACAAATAAAGAACAAAAAGTTACACATTTACATGTAAGTAGGTAAAAATAGATTGATAAACTTACTAGTAAATAAACAATTAATCGAAAACGGTCTAAATATTTAAGAAGGCAAAGGAAGAAAATAATTAATAGGATAATAAACTATATAAGGCCTTCCTCCAGCATCATTAGCATATATTTATAGGTTACATGTTTCCATAATGGTTTCATAATTCTTCTTCGGTTGCAGATCAGCGCAATTTCAGTATTTTCAGAGCCGGTCCTCCTCAGTTGGTGGCCATTTAAAATCGAGATCGATGCTGAAAATAAAACTAGTAATCCGGAATGAAGGGAATGCTATCGGAGGTTTATTTCCGAAAAGTGCGGATCACGCGAGCGGAGATTAGAAAGAGGGTCTTTGAAATAATTCACGAGCGAGTATGATTGCGGTGTCGCAATGTTCAAGTCACGCGATCACTCGGTCATGCGATGTCCCGATAGAGGTCGATGCATACTCCGAGGTATTTACATTTTGGATTTACTTATAGGCCGATCTACTGAACTTAAAGCCATAGTTTGGGTGTAAGTGTAGGTTAAGGTATTCAAGAAGGGGAATTAGTCCAAGAATTAATAAAATATACCGAAATTAAAGGTCAGTTTTATAAAATTATTTAAATTTGTATGCTGGTAATTGTCTATTAGGTCGGGCGGTGAAATTGTGTCAACTTGTGAAAGAGCAGAGGAAATAATATCGAGGATGAACTAAAGGGTCTAAATGTAGGAATAATCGTGATTTTCTGAATCGTGAAAATTCTTTATTGAATTTCGAATAGCTTTGCATCGGTCAGAATAAGTTACGGATCCGAAATTTTGCTCAACTTATGAAGATCTCTTATGACCGATTGTAAATATTATATATTTGTGAGATATACTATCTCAAGAAGTACAGACTAGTACGGGGATGTATCAATCATAGTGATACGCTTCTTGGGAGGTATTTCCTGGCTGTAAATGTCGGATATGCAATTGGCGTTTAAAGATTCCAACATCACTCCTTTGTTAGTCGGTGGTGAGCATTCATAATTTAAATTCCCTTCACTCTGTACCATTTCAAAGATACTTACTGGCGTTGTAATCTTTATCGAATGTGAAAAAAACTGACCTTTTCCACATATCTGACCTCTCTTCTAGATATCCTATGAGTTTAATAATCATTGTTTATTCTCTATTTAAAGTTGTCAGCTATTATAGAATTCTCCCTGATTTTAGCCTAAAAATGGCAAAACGTTTTTTCCCATCATGGCAGCAATATGATGTGCAAAATAACCGTTTTTATTTGCCTCCGCTGTAACCCGACAGATATCGATTCTTCATAATGTTTCACAACCCATAAGAGTTCAATTCAAACGTAACGTGACTGCTATCTTTCCCTTTTCCTCAACGTTATTTTATGCATATAATACCATCTCTCAGATCAGCGTTCTATCACGTACACAGTGCTAAGTTATAAATGTTTTCCGAAATGAATTTTCTCTTTGATTATTTCCGTAATATTCCGGAGTTGAATATATTTCACGGAATTCGAAGATCGTACACGCGTTCTTACACCAGAACTCTTGATTAATTACTGTATTAAAATATAATTGTAAAAGGGCTTTATTTTAGGTAAGCAGAAATGTTCCTGTTACTAATAGCTACGAGAAATTTTTTAAAATATCGACAGATGAGACGGACGAATTAAATATTTTCTAAGAATCGAAGAGAAATTTGTATTAATGTTTGATGTTTATCTGAGAAAATAATTGGAAGAACATTTTATAATGATAAAAACCTTTAAGTTGGTAACCCTGCTAAGAAGTGCTTTGATGAATTATAAAACGATTGTATATGTTATAAAACGATTTTTGTGGACGAAAACCTCAGGTGGGGATTTTTCACGACATAATTCGAAAAATTCTTCCGCTATCGTATTTGCTGTAGGTTTACCCGAGGCGCGAACGAGTGGTTTTATGTACACTCCTGGCCAAAATTAACGCAGCACCGGCCGTTAGAATCACTAGGGAGGTGCTGCGTTAATTTTGGCCAGGAGTGTACTTTCCATCAGATGGCACAGCAAACTCGGTGAAACGTGATTGACTATTATCAACAATTCGGACCTTCTACCTTTTATTCCGAAAATATGAGTTTCATTGGTCAGGTTCGAATAGGAAAAATATTGCTGAATATAAAACTCTGCAGATTAAGGACAATGGTCCAGGATTTGTTTAATTAATTAAAATTTAAACAAATTACGAGGTAAAATATCTTATCAACACTTGAAAAAAGTCACATTTGAAGTTTTGCAAAATTAAGGTCTTTAAGACTTATAAAAGTATTTAATTACGAATTTTAAATGTAGGGGGTCAAAATGACCCCTGCCGTCATTCTAGCTAGAGCGAAACTCCCGTCCTTCTAGTGTTAAAGTATTTAGAGAAGCTCTATGAAGATAAATCTAAACTATGAACGATCTTTCTTTTGTGGCCAAATATTTTCCTATATTTTTATTTTACACAAATGCAAGAACAAAGGCCCTTTTCTAAAGTAAATACATTTTAATAGCTTAATAAAGAGGTAAAATCCGGGCGAGGTAAAGGATTGAAGTTGATTGGAATAATTAGCTACTTCCCTTATTTACTAGGAATGGAAAAAAATTGTATAAAATCTATGCTTGTTGTATGAAACATTTTTAGTATCTCAAGTATTCTCCCCCGGTGAATTTAAGAAATAACTGTCCTAGATCATCGATACATACGTGATTGTACTACGATAGTAATCGTAGATAGCTCTTCCTTTGGAACGTAGGAATACTTTGATGGGTTATCCGCAGTTATCAATTCCGATGTATAATCCCAAGCACTGAGTTAGGAATTGCATTTCAATGGTATGTATGAAAGGCTTATTCATTTTTGATGTCCGAAGAGGGTGGGAATATGGGAAGCTCAACCATATGAGATCTCGACCGCATGTGGTCACTCCCACGATGTGTGTGTACTCACTTGCGGTTCGCTAATTTTAAATGGCGGCGTCGACGCCAGCGTGTTTGCTCTTCCGATCCGATGCCTATTCATTCAGGTGGCTGCTGAATTTTTCACGGTGCTCGGTCAACATTCAGACCGCCAATGGGATTCGATCCCGAGACCGCTGTCGCCAAAGAAGAACGCGCTAACCACTTGGCTATCATTCGGGCACCATACATTTCTGCTAGAAATTCGTGAAGTATTTACATTTTTGAAGAGATGTTGACATTTTTAAATTAAAAATTTTGTTGTTAGCAAAAGAAGGATTAGTAAATTAAATTTATGCTTGGATCATTCATTTTCTGCACTATTGGTAAGATTATTATTACTGATAAATTTAACAGTACAAGTCGGTAAATCAACAGCTGGAAACGTTCTGCGCAGAGGATAATGAGGTTGGTCAATTTTTACAGTGACATAGAAAACGAATAAAAAATAACAACTGAATGAAAAAAAGCTCTTTCACTGACATATAAAAGAAATCAACATTTTTGTAATCCTTAAAATATCTCTTTATAAAATATTTATTATATTTACTTGTTATAAATTGAACATGGAGAGAGAAAAAGGTTTTAAAAAAGTAAAAAATATTTCATCATCTTTAAAACTAGTTTTCTGGCTTAACATTGTGGTACGCCGTCTAATATAACTCACAAAATGATCTTCGTATTTTCCGTAAATTTGAGTGTTTCACTTATATTACAGTTCTTGTCCAGTGAATGCATGTTTTGGGGGGCATTGGGAAAGAAATAAAATCGTAAGGGATATCAAAGTATTAAATTTTCTCTGGATTAGCCCCACTTTTAAGGGCAATTGACTCGGTTACCTCAATATTTATTTATGCCACTGAACGATATATTCGAGTTAAAAATTTCCAAAAATCTAAATTTAACGTTCTGTTGACATTTAGCCTTAATGCGGAAACTCCATTGATCCAAATATTCCCAAACTCGACTTAAAATCCCCAAAAACCTTTCCATCGTTTATTTTTCTCTTCCAACCGCTGAACCAAATAATCCTTTTAATTTTTCTCTGCGACCGGAAACTTTTCAAGCTCCCGGATTCGATAATTAAATGATGATAAATAATGACCTCGTTCTGATGGATGGCTCGAGAGGGTTTCCCATTGTCCCAAACTTCTTAAACACCCATTCCGGGACCCTTTGATACGAAACTCCTTTTTTATCGCGCCCCCCGTATCATCAATCACCCATCCTTATCGCACATCTCCTGTAATAGATGTCGCTGGATGCGTTCTCAAAGCGCGAATCAATCGACTAACAAGCTTGACGAGGAGTCAGGGGGTTGCTAATGCCTCCCTGGTCGAGATCCTCTTTGCATCCGCGGAGATTGACTGATGGTTTGGAATTACTGGTGAGGCAGGAGAGGAGGCAACGAAGGAAGCAGAGCAGAGAGAAGACTGTCCGAATCGAGATGAATTCCGTGGGGATTGTATTCTTACGGATTGCGGATGTATATTCATCAGAAGTCGCTTTAGATTAGGGAAAAACCTGGCGAAAAAATCATCTACATATCTCTAAAAGCCGCCTTTGGGCGTATTGCAGGGGTAAAAACACTAGTAAGTAAATACAAGAAGTGAAACATTGTGACTTGGCTTCGAATCGAACCCAGGTCACCATTTTTCACTTCTTGTACAACCTTGGGTTAAGTTGCACGCTTTCCTGGGATAAATAAAACATAATTTCTATCACTAGCAGGTGAAGTTTTACGTTCCATCTTGAATGACATACAGTATTTAACTCAACATAAAATATATGTGCTTAGTATAGGAATGGAACGTAGGTTCCCTGGACACAAACCTGATTTTGGTTATTTGCTATGACATCAACTCAAATGGATTTTGAAGAGGATGCAGATACAATATCAACTTAAAATAAAATACAAAAAATTAATGTGTTTTAACACAAAAATGTGCGTTATTTACAGAATTAAATTAAATTAATGCCTATAAATTTAAAAATTTACAGGATGCATGAATATAACAATAATAAGACAGTTCTTACAGAATCCGTGATAAAAATTAAGTAGTTTAAGGAAATTGTATTATATTTATAAAAACACTTGTCAGATTCATAATCACAGCATCATAAGAAACACTACACAACAAGCCATGTAAACTACCTTTTACTAGGTTATTATCGTGTATCGTTTGTGGAAGAATACATTTTTAAATTGACTGTACCTAGCATCTATTTCTCTTAATTTACGGTCATTATCGGATCGTTAGAAGTAGCGTCCAGTAACCATAATATCGGTTGTATCTTCAGCAAATATACTTTCGCTGAATATATCAAGCAATCGCAGCCTAGGTTCTAATTTCCTATTTTCAAAGATTCCTAACTTGCGTCTGAATTTTTCTTACGTTTTCCATAGCTTTTTTTAACAGAACGTATCGCATTGCGCTGTACTTTCTCGAGCTTGCGGAAATTTACTAAAATGACTACATACTCAAATTCAGGTTTACTATTTGATTTTTAATTAAACTGAAGCTCAGGTTAATAAAAAAAGTAGGAACAGGTCTCTGTAAAATATTTCGGTGTTAAATTCTCTAGAATACATATACCATAATAACCCTGTAGCAGTGGCGCAGCCAGGATTTACCAATGGGGGGGGTCTGAGGAAACGAAAAATGCCTACTTTACAGGGGCTAGTATATTCATGCCGGCTACTGACTACAATATATCTCAATTCTTTCAAAAACTAAATACATTCAAAACTAGAGGAGTTTAACGCTTATGTGGCCAACTTATTACACTTTGCAAGATAGTAGTTTACATAAACGAACAATTGGAAACTTAACATGTGTGTTCTTTGGATTTCTGGTTTGGATACGTTCAATATCTATTAAAAGCTCATTTTTTCTATGCTGAAGCTTTTTAGTGATTTAGATATAAACTTTCCGAGTCTTCGAGAGTTCTTTCTTCCTAGAGGTTGCAAAGCGTGGGAAGGAAAAAAATAGCTACGGTTATTTGGCAAGCGATATAAAACGTAACATCCACTCATTTGTTCCCCCACATTGGCGCGCCCATGCTTATTTCATTATCTATCGTTATTTGACTATATCATCAGCAGATTTTGGAATTTAATTGAAATATCGCCTGTCAAGAAAACGCCATCAATGTATAAAAATAATGATATGAAGTATATATATACAGCTTATTGCACAAGGTTTGTATAAGAAACAAAAAATAATTTTTATCAGATGAAATTTTCTGCCAGGCTTACAATTAAGCCTGATTTCGTTATTCATGTATTAGATATGTATTTCATTGAATGCGTCTCATACCGAAAATTAAAAATTCGGCTGCATTAAAAAATACAGTATACTCTTGATTATAGTTGATATTATAATTGAACTTGCAGTATTAAAGTCACATACCAAGGTGAAAAAAATGAAGACCTCAACTTACAATTATTTAGACTAAGTATTAGGTGGTTTAACCAGCAAAGAGCTGATGCAAACCCTGTCTTACGCACTGAGTGTTCAAAGAAAACAAATATTTTCCATGAATTGAAATTTTGAATGGGCATTGCATGACCAAGCGGTTAACAGGATAAGTCATGCATTTCGTGGGATTCTATCACCAGATAAAAAATTGGCTGCATTGAAAAGGAAGCTGAAGAATTTAATTCACAGTTTTAACAGTTTATCAAGTTTAATTCAAGTCATCAAGTCACTGTTCCGATAAATATGTGCGTAACTTACGCGCACAATACCTTTCAGCTGACAGATTTGCTTCGAAAATGATATATTATTAATAACATCATCGCAGATTAATTTTTACTGAAATCTTTCATTGCTCCAATACTTTTTCAAATGTTTACGGAAATTCGGTTAGCGAAAATTTTTATTAAATATACACCAAATTAACAGGCAATCATAAAATAAAGATCAGTATATTTTCTATCATCCCGAGTAATGAAGAGTCAACTGTGTGCAGACTTTTAATCGTCTAGAGTGCTTAATGAAGGAAAAAGTAGCTTTTCAATTGTCGCTAAACTCATCTTGAGATGTGTCCTCTGATAACAGCCCTAAAATAAGAAAATCCTAATTTATGCATCTAATAATGGTTCTTTCACAAATAAACACATGGTCATTAACTTAAGTTTTTTTCCGATAGCGGCCTCGAGCTGTTAGCGGACTGTGAAAGGAATTTTTGGATGTCCATCTAAATGAAATCCAAACAAAACTCTCCTTCGAACTGTTGTGAATTTCTCGAAAGCAATACTCACAAGCCTATCTTTGTATTTACACCCTTGAAACAGTCACATGCAAAAGATCTAACTGAGCGTTTTATCTATCTGTTTGTCCCTCAAACGTAATCTTAATCTCTGTTTTCAGGGTGCAAGTTTCGAAATACTTCTCGAATGTTCGCTTGTATTTTTTCGAGGAGTAAACAAATCAGCACTTTCGAATTTTTCTCATGGGAATCTTATCTTATGGCGTGAGTTATCTAACTAAAGGATAGGCTTAAAAAGTGCACGCGTTGAACATAGTTTTCGAAACACTCGTATCATTGCGCCCCATTGATATCGATGTCTACTCTGCTACCGAAAACATCACTTTAACTGAAATCGGAGCCATATTTACGGGTACGCGAAGCTTTCGATGAATGTATCAAGCAAACACATGACAAGCAGTGTATCTGTATGATTTGCTTGATGACCCCCCCCCCCCCCTCAGCGAGGGGGGGGTTTTTGTACTCTTCAGCAGAAATAAAAGTATAGAGCTAGTCATAGGACTCGACTCTTGGGGGGGGGTTTGAACCCCTAAAACCCCCCCCTCGCTGCGCCACTGCCCTGTAGAATTTTCTCTAACTAATTCTAGGTAACCAGCAAGTGATTTGGAATGCTCTTGGTGTTGGATCCAACTGTTCCAAATCTTATTCCTAAAAATCCTTTAAGGGCGTCTTCATTCTCTTTTACCCTAGAATCTGCTGCAAAACCTTCGATGTGGTAATTTGTGGTTACGGGTTTAGGAGGATTAAACTCTAGCACAAAAATTTAGCTCTAAAAATGAATATTTTCTTAATAAAAATAATGTATGCACTCTTCTTGTGCCTGAGATTACAATTTCTTATGAACCAAATGGTCTCTGCTTTCGACCCGGATATTTTTTAGGCTCTTTAATTACAGGTTTTTGATCAATTCATTATATACCATCATGTATAATTATTCTTCTTGTATAAGACTTCATACTTGAACCGAATTATTGAATTTCGATTTCCCAATAAAATAAAAATTAATTTTTACCTGGAGGTTCTGTTTTTCCACCTGAAGGAACTTACTCACACCTTAAACCTTCGGCCAAACCCAGACTGTTGGAAATCCTGATCTTACCTTGCTAAACCTTAAATATTAACATAAGATATCGTCACTCATAATTTTGGAATCCTTGAATGATTTCCTCGACCTGAGCACTTAAGCAACCAGAAGAAGAAATAGACGGCACCCGGTGAATTGGTCCGGGGGGAATTCATACGCGGGGAATCAATTCCCCGCCTACTAATCTCTCGGGAGATCAATTCCCCGCGTAAGTATTCACCGCTCACGAATTCCCCCAGGACCAATTCACCGGCCACGGAAATAGACAGATTGCTCAGTTTTATTCACCCCTTGCCACTTGCCAATCAGCGGCTTCCTATTCGTGTAACCTTTGTTTCCATGTATCAATGAAAACCTTTGTTTCTTGAACTTTTAAAAGAAGATATTTTCCTCTATCGCTCATTCCGATGATAGTCAAATATCGATGTAACGGTTAAATGATCGCCATGTGACAACTCGTGTCTCTTCGTATTACAGAGAGCGTTGGCCTTCGGAGGGCAATATCCCGAACGTAGACCGCATTTGAATAATGAACTCCACTTAATAATGGACACCCTTAAGTGGGAGCTACGCTGAAATCTGACCACTCTTGAATGATGCCTTGGACCCTCAACCGCACCTGAATTCTTGACTCCTCGTAGGAACGGCCAGTAGATGTTCCCTTAAAACAGGAACATCTTCCAAAATTAATCGACCTTACTAACACTGATTCGGAAACTTGAATGCTCTGAAAAATTACCTCGCTAGGTATGTAAATTTGGTTAATATCAACGAATCTTTACTTTAAATTTATTCCAAATTTCCATATGTGGGTCCAGTGGCTGGAAAAAAACCCGTATGAAAATTTTCCTAGGTTCCTATTTGCATTCCTGTTGGTTTATGTTGGTTTCTTTCGCTAATATTGATTTCTATTGGTTTCCAATGGTGTCTTTGTTAGTGTGTATTGGTATTAGAAGCCCAGTATTTCCTATTGGGACTTTTCGCAGGATCTTATTAGTTTGTATTGGTTTCCTATGGTGTTTTTTTATGGTGTGTATTGGTATTTGGAAGCTCGGTTATTCTTATTGGGACGTATCGCTGGATCATTAAAATATATATTGGTTTTCATTCAGTTCACTGCGCAGTGGCGCTATGCACTTGTTTGACTTCCACCATATTGGAGAATAATCCTTAGATATACTAACAAACATAGTAAGAGTATGGAACTTGAAAGTAATGCAATTTCATGGGCTAGTGATAAATGTATTGTAGCAGACGGCCCCGGGGAGGTAGTTCCCTAAGGGTCCGCTAGGGTAACGGGACCCTAACGGCGGCGTGGGGATGCGAGAGAGAGAGGACGCGGTGGACGCAGTGCGAAAGTTCGTAAGGAGAAAAGAGTTATGGAGTGTTTTGTGAAAGTGCACATTTTTATTCTAAGTGAAAACGCGACAGTATAAGTTAAAATGATCGTACTGTAATTGAAAGAAATACCAAAAGTTTCTAAAAGAGTATTCTTGAAATTCGGGCCATTTGTACCACTTTCGTAGTAATTCACATAGTGAGCTATGTGAGTAGGCGTGTAAAGGAAGAAACAGTTTGTAAAGTATGTAATATGTAAAGGAAGAAAGAGCTTATCCGGAAGTGAGTAGGTAGCAGAAGAAAAGAACATTGCAAAACATAGGGAAGTGCTTTGAGTGTAATAAGATTTGCAAGAACGGGGTTAACGAGGTAGGTGTAAATCAATTTGAGGATAGCGGCCGAGAAGTTGGATTTAGCAATTAAAAGTAACTAGTTTGGAAATTATTTTGTGTTGTTGTTTGTGGCAATAAATATTTAAATGTATTTATCATTTTTTACTGAAAACTATACCTTAAAACCTGGAAATAAATTATGCAATAAATCATTAGAAAACCAATAGGATTTAGGTTAAAACCAGCAGGAATATTAGCGGAAAACCAATTTAAAACCAATACCAATAGGAAACCAACGGCCAAAACTCTAATGGAATCCAATAGACTTTCTAATGGAAATTTTATTAGTATTTATTGGAAAATTATATTGAAAACCAATAAGTATTTCCACGCGGGAGGATGAGTTGGGAAATTGTTCAAGGAGCGCACATCTTTTCGTTTCATTTTCTCGCTCGTAGCCTTTTTTCTTAACTGACGCATCTAATTAATAGAAAATCGAAAAAAGGTTAGCTCATAGTCTGGCAGTTGAAAGATAGATACTCTTATTCTTAGAGATTTGGCATGTTTCTCCTTCAGAAGTCACTTTCGATTCGGCAGAAACCGTGGTAAAAATACTCAAATTCTGATTTATGAATCGAATAGTAACAAACATATGTTAAACGTTAGGACTTTAATGCTTCGAAGGACGTAAAATAATTAATTAGTAATAATTTATCGTAAATAATTAATTAAGAATAAGGTATCATCGAGATACGGTATTATGCTGTGACAAATTGTGAACTACGATAAGAAAGTTAACAAGTTAACTTAAGAAAATTTCTTGCTCATTGATAATAATAATAATTTTTATTCATTCAAGGACATACATATGTAAGTGTAGGATAAGTCATCAATAACTACACCGATAAAACACCGTCTAATTTATACTAAAAACACATTACAAAATTCATTAGAATTATAATACAGCATAGATTTTTCTCTTTTCATCTCTTTAACATATTACTTGTTCCACTCATTTACAAATTCATTTACACAATAGTAAGTTTACGTTTGGAGGAATATTTTAATTGTGTTCTAACAAAAACCTACTATATTATAAACGAATTTGTAAATGCTCATTGCTTCGGTATACAAACATCTGTGGAAAGTAAACTGCGCGTTAATTACTGATGGCTTTTTCACTTCGTCTGTGCATGACATGAGCTTTCCTTCTAAACCCACCTATAGGAAGGAGTGGGTACTTACTAATAAAAGAAATTTCTGTATCTGTAAAAAATACAGAAATGGAATTGATCTGTAATGGGAAAGAGGGCGAGGTATTTCACGTGGAAAATAATTAAACCCGTTCCCGAAAAGTGGATCAAATTCTATATATCCATCTCTCTCCGTCCATCCACAGCGTTCTCTCGCAGTCCTCGAGCAAAACGACAATTAAATGCCAGAAGAAGAATCGCTCCATTACAGAAGTGGAGCAAAAACGTATTCTTTAATTTCGCGCCGTCTAAAGAATGTGACGTTTTCCTTACCTTTGAAGTGGTGCAATTACACGCGCTGTGCGCTGCTTGGTGAAGTGTAAAAGGAGATAATGCGAAGCTGTTTTCCTCTAAGCTAGGATCCGAAAGATTGAGAGAGAGGCAAGGAGAACAAGAGGAGATAGAGAGAGTAAAAAGTGGGAGAGTTGGGGCTCGAAAGTGGACAAAAAGTGCACTTGACGTAGAGCCAAGTTGGCACCACACCCAGCGACCCAATTGCAAATATTTATCCATTTGTTTGGCTTTTTATTTTGCTTCCGAAACTCCGCCGAAGCATGCGAGAGATGGGTTTGCTCTTTTTCGGAGGAAATATTTTCGTAGGAAAATTTCTCTTCGCAACCCTTCGGAAAATATTATTTCATATTCACTTCGCTCTTTCGGTTTCGGAAAGGATTCCCGGTACCGTGGCCGTGGTTTTTGCGCTCAAATTATCTTGTTTTGAAAATTATGAGAGTTGCATAGAGCGCGAGTAAACTTGTGGTCTGGAGGTTTTCTCTGATGTGTTTTGTATTTTGGACTATCCATTACAAACTCCCTTCAGCCTGGATTAATTGACAAAAAAACCGACAAAACCAAAATTTTGAGGCAAAATATATACTTAAATGGGTTTTTCTCCTTTTGGTAGGTTCATGTGCATTAAAAATCCTTATTAAACGCAATTTCCTTCGTTTCCTGGTATCTTACCCCCACCATTTATCACAAGGAAGAATAAACTTGAAAAAAAAAACCTTTCTTCCTTGTTATTTTATCCTGGCCGCGCGCCTTTCGTGCAAATAATATTTGCCTGCTTTCCTTGTTTATCCACCTTAAGGAGGTTTCCTTTCCATCACTATGTGTGGCTAGTGCTTATATTAAGCCATGACTGCGAACGGTGCTGCCATGCGGACGAAATCGCAAAGTCGTTTGGCCCACATAGTCTCCCGAATAGCTTGAGAGAATGTTCCGGTGGTATAGCTCAACGGACAGAGCACCTGACCGGCAATTGGGAGGCCCAGGTTCGATTCCCGGTCCCGTCGGACTTTTTTCAAATCTATTCTTCCTTGTGATTCATCCTGGCTGTACGCCATTTCGTGCAAATAACCTTTACCTGCTTTCCTTGCTTACCCACCATTTATGTTATCTAGCAATTTGCTATTGTCTTTCCTTTGCAATCTGCCATCAATCATTTTTTTAAGCAGTTCCTCTCCTCTCTATATTTAAACCAAAGAGCTTCTTCTGTGGAAGCTTATTACTTCAACTCTAGCCTTCTCATCCGCAACATACTTCAGCACCTCATTGTTTGTTTTCCTATAAACCCCAACGGAAAATGTGGAAAATATTTGTGTTGATATAAATATTTGGAAACTGTTATTACTTCACCTACTGTGAATGGAGCATAATTAGGAAGAGTGATGTTAGCTAATGGAAGATTCATATTTATTAGAATAATTAAAAAAAATCGTTTTCGCAATGCATTCTTGATCAGTGATATGTTTTATTTCCTTAGCGAACACTATTTAATTGAAGAAAATATAATATCGAAAACTTATTAATGACATCATCGTTTTATCAGAAACTACGTGATTATCATAAGTAGTAGAGCGAAATGTTTTCATTCGTTAAGTAAGGAAATTTAAATTTTAATTATACGATTTACTTTGTATTTTTTGTGCATACGCATATAATTCCGAGAAATTTTAATTCCTTTAATTTAAAAGGAGAAAAATTCAAAAATTTCTGCTCCTTATATTTAACATTTTTTTAGACAATCGACCTCCTTAGCCTGGCTTCTAAGAGTAATTTGAGGGCATAATTAACAATTGGGCATAAGAATAGCTGCATTCATCGTCATCGAAATGAATCTGTCCTAAGACAAGTTTCATCTAAACATGTTTAACCTTCTCTATACTGTGCACGCACCTGTAATTGCTAATAGCACTCTTTTCACTTCTGAGAGCATGTCAAACCTCTTTTTATCACTTATCATCTTCTTTTTCCGTTATTTTTCCTTTTCCTGGACATTAAGCTGTCGTGCCTCATGATGTGTTGAATTTATGTTGCCTTACATATTCTATTAATAATTGCTCTTTTCTCTTCTACCTGTACGTGATCATTCTTTACACTGTTTGTCCATTTCACTCTCTTCATCTTCCTCCATAACCGCATTCTAAAGCCCTCAAATTGTTTTCATATTTCCTCCTAATAGTTTCAGATCCATGTAGACCCATGCTCCATATAAAAATAATTAGCAAATCTCTTCCTTAAAATTACTGGTAGTTTTTAATAATAATAATTATTATTTATTTAGTCCATAAAGGAGTAATCAGAGCTCTGACCCTTTCAAATACTCTATCTCGTATTTCAGTACTGCTCCTAATCTCTTGCGTTCTGCGTTAACAGCATTATGCAAGCAATTAATTAATATGGTTACATGTTTGGTATTCTAAACTGATCAAATGATGAGATTTCATGCTTGAGTTTGAATGGGACTCATCGCCAAAGTTCAATACTCCCTCCTGTATCTTACCCGTTAACGAGAGTGTCGTCTGGTAGATGATGTTTGACGTGCGCCAACCACTCCTGTCACGAAAGGCCCCGCATAATTACCAAAGAGATCCCTTTGGTGAATCCTAATCGAGTCCCTTTTCCCATTAAGTTGAGCATTCAATCCCCAATGCTGTTTTGTCAGATTACGAGAGTGTTGTTCGCTAGATTATGAGATTGCATTTGTATAAAACAACTATTTTACTGGCAATTGTATCATTATATGAGTGTTGCAGAACTCATTTGAGCATTTAATCGTATATAAAAACTCACATATTATTAACATTAAAATACGTAAAATAAATTCACTATGTAAAAATTCCACTTAAGATCTCAAGTGGAATTTTTTTTTATTTTACCTGTGATGGAGTTCAACGTATTGAAGACTTCCTCTATGAATTGTAAAATTGAAATATTAAAATTGGGAATAAAATCAGGAATTAATACGAATATTGTCAGTTCTATTTTTCCTTTAGTCTAATCAGACTATCCTGTTTACCGCGATAACTAAATGCAACCTTTTAACACTACAATTAAAATATATATATATTTATATGTAATGAAATGTACATTTTCTACCTCTCTATAGGTTCGTGTGCCTCAATATTCCCTATTTAGTACCACTTATTCCATATTATGGTGACTTATTCCACCCTTTATCCCATCCAACTTCCTACGCCTTTGTCTTTTTCCTTGCATGCTACCCACAATTTCTTTCCTCAGCAGTCCCTCTCTTGTGGAGGTTACCATAGCTTATAAACTACTAAAGGAAATAACTCGAGTACCTCATAAAAATATCGGAAAGGTGAATCCTTTATAGAGACGTCAGAAAAGGGTAAGGAGGCGATGAGGTTACCCCGGATACCAAAAGGATTTGCTGTTCTCAAAGTTCAACGGGAATAGTTTTTTCCCCATGATAAACAGAAATTCTGCAAACCCTAGGAAGTACTCCTTCATATTCAGTATGCATCTCTGGATTTCGGAAAAGTTCGGGAAAAAGGAAGGTGCGCCTTTGATGTTTCCAAAGCAATTTTTTCTCTGAGGAAGTGGGATCGACTTCGCCAGCAATATCCTCCCCTCGCCTCGGGGCAGAGATGTGATACGGCCAAGAAAATAACCAAATCGTCGTTCATTTTCCTATCTCAGATATCAACTTCGCACTGCTTTTCAAAGGAGGTGATTGCCTCGAGACCGTCGCAATGTCGGCGGGAGCAAACTCCCAACTCTTCCACACTTCTTACGGAGACAATCATTCAACTTAAGCTCGTTTCCGAACTCGTTTGAATCCGAAAATTTCTGGACCGTGTTCTTGACGTGACCCTGTTGTTAAGTTGGCATTTTTTGCAGATACTCTCAAAGAATGGTTATGACTCCGCCGTGACTGGCGAGAATATTTAGATAAACTCTGCCTAGATATAAATCTTAAACTCTCTGTATTTCTCTGCTAATTATCGATGAGAATTGCAGGTATTTTTCAAACATAAACCGCCCCAATTTCGTGTCTTTATAGTGCCTTTCTCTTCAAGGATTCCTATCCTTTTATCTTTTAGTTTTCTCCTACTATTCTATCTTACTCATAATAACAAGTAAAGTTCTCCCATCTATTAGTTATTCAATTCTGAGTAAAAGTACTGCTCAAGGTAATTTTCTCGGACAACTATTGAGTCTTTATGGACCATTTACATACATAAATATGCACTGTTTCTAGTCAGGGTAAATTAACATACGAATGAATCTTTTCGGCTAACGGATGATTACCGACTCTATGCTACACATAAGTGTGACTGCTATCATCTTTCATTTTAGTTCCATAAAACATTATTTCTTGAATCTGGATTTGTTATTTTTTTCATATATACCCAACGCGCATGCTCAACATAGATATATGAACTTAAATATCTTAATTTCCTTTATTATCGAATGAAATAAAATGTGCGGCACGGGGAAATGGATTGTAAGTGCATTAGATAATTAATTGAATTGATTCTAATTAATCGAAGTTTCGACTAATTAGAGGTTTAAAACCTCTAAAATAAAAAAAAATATGTTAAGTTGGATATTAATTAGATAATTTCAATTAATTATATTCTTAATGAATAAGAGTTTTTAAAAATCCAATATTATAATCAAAATTCTATTTTGATAGAATTACGCTAATATCAAGTGTCTTAGTTTACTTACAATGAGGACTCTTTCATTTTTTCAAATACCAATTCATCATTTAGAATTTACAATCAGAAAATAATTCTTAGGTTCCTTTGGATGGAAATTCTCGGGGAACAAGCATCTGGTTATATTTAGCAAAATAACTCATATAAAGACAAGGAAAAGGAAGAAAGGATAGGATACATAATGGATACTTAAATAAACATCAACATTAGGAAAGGTAGTAACTCCTGAGCAATAGTAAAATTTTATAGACATTTAGATCATTGCTTCCTCAGCAGCTATTAATCTTCAGTACATTTTCTTTTCACTTGAATTAAAAAAAAATCATTTGAAATTTTAATGCAATACTAAAGAAAGATATTAGACACTATTGTAATGAGTTTGCCGATAACTTTGAGGGTAAGAGAACTCATAGAAAACTGAACATAACTCGTAGCGTAGAAATAATATTTAGATAGCCATCTCTCAAATTTGCTACGAATGTGAGATATGAGTTAGTAATGTGGTATGCGAGAAGCTAGGAAAAAGTTAACACAATTGAGCTAAAGTAAAAAAAAATACTTACGTAGCATATATTTAACTCCAAATTCAAGATAAAACATTTCATATCCCTTAAAATAGGCTTTAATCTTTGACCTTTCTTAACACTAGAAGGACGGGAGTTTCGCTCTAACAAGATGGACGGGAAGTGGTCATTTGATCACTTCGCTTCTCAGTACCTATTTTATAGCTTCTTTGCATCTTGTAGTTGTTTAATTTTATATTTTAGACATATATATATATATAGTTCCAGCAACATTAAATTTCTGTCTTTCCATCAATAATTTATAAACAAATTACTAGTTGTAGCGAATACTTCATTATTTTTACTGTATATGGGATATGAATAATTATTCCGCTGTATTCAAGTTAATATGAAACATCATTTGTAGGATTACTAATTAGTGGTATTAGTAATCAATTAGCATTCATGCAATGAATTATTGAAATACAAATATCTGCAGGAAAATATTTAAAAAAACGTAGAAAAAGGTAAATATTTGCCTTGAAAAGAGAAAGTGGTCAAATGACTACCTGCCATCCCTCTAGGTATAACATGATGTAAAAATTACCGTGTTAGGGTTATCAAAATTTTAATTCGTTCGTATTAAATTTTGGAATGATATCACGCAAAGTCAAAGAGTTTCAAAACATCGAAAAATATTTAACTTTAAAAATTTCGAAGTAATACGCTGAAAAGTGGTCAAATGACCACCGCCGTCCTGCTAGTGTTAAAAACCGCGCAAGGGCTTATTATTTCCAGGATCAAATCTCGTTGTAACAACCATTGGCTAGGTTATCAACTCATTGCAGATGGCTTTCAATCAGCTCTATTTATGCCCCACGAAGACAAGGAAACCTCATTAACGTTTCTCTGATTCAGGACTTGAAATTTAAATCCATCTCTTGTCAACAGATGGCATTGGATCGAGAAAGCGTGTTGAGGTGTTTCCCATGTGTGCATCTCCCATCAGAGAAATGCTTTTGGGGCCTCAAATACATTTCGAGATGGAAATTGTGCTCTTTGGCCCTTGGAGGGGTTCGCAGCTAAAATTAGAGGAGATTCGTGCCGAAGTTCGGCGTCCTCGGCTTGTTTGGTTATCCTGGAGTAATTGTGACAGAATTACGTAGTAATGAGCTTCTAGAAACCAATGATAGAGGTCTCGAAGATAAATAAATCTGTATTTACTTGTGATAATAATGAGTTGATTCAGAAAATAACTTACATAAAAATTTATTTAATAACTGGTTTATATAGTTACATTGATATACATTAACAAGTTCTAGTAGTTAAATAGTCTTGGATCTTAACAATTATTGTCCAAACTTCTTTTACTGCATTCCTATATTATACAGCTATATTACTACATGAACATCAACCACTAGGGACTAAATTTAATTTCCACCGATTCCTCAGAATATGTGTACTCTTTTGAATCGAAATTTATTAATTCGGTGTATAAAAGAAAAGTAAAAAGGCTTTTTTTATAACGAGCAGCAACATGTTTAGATTATTTTTATATTTAAAATAGAATTTAGTACCCGATTACTTTATATAGGGCTTATTCAATCGTAAGTCAACTCGTAGAGAAATTAAACATACAACATATATTGTTCAATGAGCTTATGTTATAACAAAATTCCAGTTGTTATCATACATAGGCATATGAAAACATATTTATTGGAATTGGTCATGAAAATTTTCAAAATAAAGTTTATCTAAGTCGTTTAACCCTACTGAAGATAGCACCATTAGATATAGTATATAATTATAACACTCACAAGAATGAAATTATATTCTTTTAGGTTTATGCTGTCAAACATTGCAATTTTCACTTATATTCATTCAAAACCAATCCTTTCTTCATCCTTTTAGTTATACACCCTTTTTGACCATGGCATTTAAGGGCACCTCTAAACATGGCCTATAACCTGCATATTGTCAATATCAACGACCCCAAAATCCTCCAGACGGCTTATCTTTCTTCACCCAAGATTGGGATTAATTCGCCCTCGAACAACCAGGCCGGAAATCCACGACAAAGATGATTCCGAATCAACAGACGAGAAAACATCGTCCTCCCAAATCCCAATTGGAAAACCAATTTTCGACTCCCTATTAAAAGATGCTCTCCTCGAAATGTCTCCTATTCACAGCCGCGGTTTATCCTTGGGGGAGACGCATCTCCTTCACAATCATGTTAAAGGCGCCGTAATCCTCCTGCCTCCCAATTTCTTAATCGGAGGCCCATTCAACTAGCCATGCGGGTTAGTCAACCCGCATAGCAGATGTTCCCACCAAAGGAACTGCTAAACCCCGCAAGAGTTACGAATTCGTCTGTTGATAAGGGAGTAGGGATAAGGGAAATTCATTCTGGGAAATATCCCGAGTCTTCCCTTTTCCTTCATTGCGAAGCTGAGGAGTTTGGGGTCTCCTTTCGCACCTACGACGTGATCATCGTCGTTGGCGGACTGGGTGAGAGTTTCAGTAGTTTTTGCGTTGAGATCTTGCTCACGTTCGCAGGAAGTTCGTCCTCCGTGAGCTGAGGTGACAAAATCGTGAGACAACGGAGGACAATCAGGTTTGCGTGAAGTTTTGGATTGGGAAGTTTACAAATCTGGAATAAAACTTTCCCCGGTGATGTTTTTTTATAAATCGTCCCGTTTGGTTCGACTTCTACTTTTCGATTGGTTTATTTGTACTGGAGTTCCTTTTTAGGGCATTTCCTTTACACTATATGTAGCCTAGATATCTATATCATAGAGTAACCTCTTTCTCTTTCCCTCTTTTCTAACAAAGAGGCCGAACATTGGACTACCTGGAACAAATGGAAATAATACACATCTTAAAAAAATTACACCCCCGGTTACATTCCTCATAAATATTATATGTTTCCAAGATACTAGCTGTATGAGGCTTGAAATATTTTATCAATTGTAAAATCTTACGAATAAAGTAACTAAGGAATAATGTTATAAGAAAACGTTGAGTAGTACCAAATTATTACTCTCCTATTACAAAAAATATACAAGATTTATTTTTTACTATTAAATGTCGTCATAAATTAATATCACCTGTAAGATCTTTGTACTATATTTTTTGTCAAATTACATTCTTTTGTCCTTAGAAGAATGAAATCTAATCAAAATTTTAAATATATTTCCATTAATTGAAAACGCCTTATTTTATATATTTTAACACTTTCAAGCCAAAATTCATATATTTGCTAAGTTTCAATCTCCCACTGCAAATGTTTAAAAAATATTTAAAGAAATAACATCACTACATGAAGACCCACATGTTGGGGTCAAAGGGACTTGCTATGATAGTCAAGTATCATATGAGTCTTTGGACATAATCGGAAAATTTGTTAGGTAAGTAATAATTGTCATGTTAAAGAAAGATTTGATCGCATAACCCCTGCCGTCAACAAAAATAGCCTTCATTTAATGGTTTCTGTAACTTAACTCTCGATGTTTCTTATCCTCTTATCTCTATAAGAATGATAGTTTATTCGGCTGTAAAGGCTCATACTTGCTAAGACAAAATTCATATCATTATGTTTTCCAAGGGTTAGAGCAAATAGATCTCGCGATTTTTATCCTTCTGAAGCATAGAAGCTCATACTGATTTATAAACCATAGTTCCATAATTCGTTAACAAGTTATTACTTTAATTTGTTATTAGGCATCTCACTCTAAATGCCGGTATAAGTCGAAATTTATCGCCATCGCTTACTCACCTGTAAATACCCTAAATACTCTTCTTCATATCTTCTCTCTAGTTTCAAAAGTCTTCAAATTTGTTAGAAAAATCCCGTAACATCCTAAATGAGAAAGTTCTTTTACAGATAGGTATTTACTCGAATCTAAGTAATTTTAAGGATTTATTATCACAGTGAAACTGCGAAGATTTTAAATACTCTGGATTTTATGTCTTCTCTCGAGCTTCAATCACTTCCATTCTCTTCCATCTTTTTTTGCATATCTCTATTGAGATGAAAACATATTACGAGAGCAGTTGGAGGAAAAATAAAGGAGAATATGACTCCGTGGGGATTCCGCCGTAATTGAGAACCCGGTTTGATTCGCCCATTAAGCGAAGCGGATGATGAAATGCCGTAAGAATCCGGCAGTGAATTCCTCTGATCAAACTGCTCTATTACTTGTGGAAAGTGGAGGTTGTCGGAGGAAAATTTAGCCCAATCAAAATTTGCGCGCTTGCAATCAAATCTAACAAATGCATCGAGTAAATAAAAAGTTTTTATTTTAATGTGTATTTCGAAGAAAACATAGTTTTAGCTTTGGGAACGAGTATAAGGCAACTTTGCACGTTAAGGCACCAAGGAAAATTCAAAAGAAAGAATAGACATGAAAGCAGTCATATGGGAACCGACGGGACATATTTAATATGTTTAATTTTATGAAGGATTTTAATTTTTTCTTTACGATATTTATTAATTTCTCAGAGTGAATGATTGCAATGCTTCAGTTATTAATTTTATTTGATGTATCTCAAGAAAAACGGACTTGAAGAAAGTTTGATGATTTCTATTCCCAGTCCTGTCTGGACTATTTTCAAGTCCGTTTTTCTTAGGGATATTTTTTGGGTGCACGCCTTTATACACAATGACAATTTATCCCTTTCCTTGTATTTTGATTTAGTTACTGACTTAATAATTTCCATGTTATACAGAATTTTCATGTTTTACATAATTTCTATGTTATACAGAATTTTCGTTTCCATTTTCATGTCTAAATGTTAGTAAGTTTGCGTGGATTTTATATCCTTTCTTTGTGGTCTTTTCCTGCGGAAGATCCTTTTTCCTAAGATATTACCTTAGGTTATTTTTATATCCACTCCTAAACTTTTCTGTTTATTCATTTACACATTATTTATTCTATCTTTGGCGAAAAGTTATACAGTAGAACCCCGGTAATCCGGACGAACTCAGGCACATAGGCGTCCGGATTAGCGGGGTTTCCGGATTAGCGAGGTTTTCTAAAAATAACTTAAAAATCATTTTTTCTCAAAATTTATATTGCATAGATAATGCATGTATACATCAGATAAGGTATTACAACATATTAAGTGAATGAATATTATCAGCGAGCAAAAAAGTCAGTTCTTTTCTTTTGCGCGACCGTTCTTATTTTTAAATAAAGTGCGCGGTTTCTAAAACGTCTAAAGAGCATAATTTTATGTGCTTCAAAATTTTGCTCCTCGGTCCACTTTAATGATGTATTGAGTGCCGCCAAAGCCTCAGAATGAGAAATTTTGACGGAGTCTACAGGGTGGTCGTCGTCGTCGTCATCATCATCATCTTCTGCTACGGACGGAAAAGGACGTCACTTTAGGTTTAAAAAACCGGCGAAAACTAAACGGAGACACAGAGAATCGGAAGAACCAAGTTATACTGAGGGAATGGATCGTACCGCATCTTTTCACGTGACCAGCCGTCTCTCAGCAAAATTGTTACAGCACTGGAAAAATGGACCTAATTTATATCCTACCCACTTGAGGTTTTAACTTGAGCTTAGCTCACCAGTCTGTCACGGCCATTAAAGCTCAAAATTGTTTAGCTTTTCTCGCTTATAAACAACAACTCTATATCCCATGCAAGGTCATCCTCATTGGACGTCTATCAAAGGGAAGGATTGTTTTTTACGCCTCTTCTCTCATAGCTTTTTAATGAACGTAATGTTTTGAGAAGTGATACCCTGCTGCAACTGAAAATTTATTGTCTTTCGAAATTGTTTAGTTTCGCATATATTAAGCATTCCTCTAATGGAAAAATGCTGTCTCAGAAAAGTATCACAACTTAGATGTGTTATCACAATAAACGAAATACTTCGCTCTCCATCACATCATTGCAGCCAATGGAGACATTTTTCAAATCGTCTGTCCACCTCTCGTTTCTAGTTAATAATATGAGTGTTTATATGTTTATAAGAAGAAGTTGCGGGTTTGCATAACTACCAATGGACCGTCCGGATTACCGAGGGTTCCGGATTAGCGAGTGTCCGGATTACCGGGGTTCTACTGTATAATTTCTTCTCTAAATGTATTCACCTACACATCATTGGCGAAATGTAAGATGAAAGATAATACTTTGTTGGCTCAATCTCGCCTTAATAAAAAATTGTGTACAATTTTTCAATCATAATTACGAATTGGAGATCTTTGCTGGAGCGTAATAATTTTCCAAACTACTCCCCTTAGTAATCCGTATCACTACGCACAACTTGCATCCTTCCAATTCGTATCCCTACACTTCCTCGCCCCTCTGACTTCACTTGTCTAGTTCCGTTAAAACTTATGCTGGAGACCGCTTCTCCTCGGACCTCGCCTCAGTGACGGATTCCACACAGTTTAACCGCGGATGAGCCTAACTTCCCAAACTGTGCGTCGGCCATCGCAAATTAAATCAACCAGGATCAAGTATGATAAAACGGAACGCATTCGGAGAGGCTCCTGAAAATTCATCCGAAGATCCTCCCCTCTCCATCCCCTTACCCTATTCGGAGAGCAACTTATCCAATCAAATTAGAAGCAGAGGATCTGTTTTATCCCATACGGCGCTTAATTATCCACTTTTGAGGATTGAACGCGCTAGGATTTTTCCTCCAAGCAATCTAGCTCGATGGTGGCAGTTTTGGCCCATCTATCACTTGCCTTAACGCCCAAATGGCATGGATTGTAGAGGGATGTGGCGGAGGCGAGGCTTGGATGGAATTAATTTATAAAAATAATAAAACGTCTTTTATTAGGACGAGATTGAAACTCATTAGTCTCTTCCTATATCTTACCCTTCGTGACATAAATTTTAAAGAACAGATTGCTTGAAAAAAATACACAGAAAAAACTACAGTGTGGGTTTAAAAATCAAGGGTTTAGCTTAGGAAAATATATACATCGCAGAAGGAAATTACCCGCAAGAAAGATAGGCGTGATAAACCTGAGAAATCTAATGATTGTAAATTCTTATGGGAAAGCAGGTTAAAAGAAATCTGAAAGGCAAGCATGACAATACTACAATACATATTCAAATAAATAAATCAATATAAACGGTGAAGAACAGTGGAAAGCAAGTAATAAATTACAAGAAAAATAGGTACAAAACTAAAATGACAATATAGTGTTGGATATTATAATATAAGAATAGAGATTCGTATAGCCGTATCATATGGTAGTGGTAAATTATAAACAAGAAAAAACTGGAGAAATAAAAGACTGACGTCGCTAAGTATTCGTTTACCATCAGGAGAGTTAAAGAATAAAGTATGTTGCATGAAGGGGTCTTTAAACTTTTCCCATAATCAAAAATGAGTTTAGATCACGCCCCTGAAGCTCCCCTATGCTGACTGTAGAATCGGCTGACGCCCTTAATGTCCGCAGCCGCGAGATGGCAGCACCCAAGCTCGCCCTTTGAAACCATAATCTCATATGGAGTAAATGGAAAAAACAGCACGATTATGATACTTTTTCCCTCTTTTTCTTTGCGGGAGTAGTATATACGAAAGGTGTAATTTAGAGTTAGTGATTTATCCAATTATAAGTACTTAAAACAATTGAATAAAATGGGCAAATTAGTAAATCCGAAGAATAAGTGCAGGTTGCCTTCAGGGCACACCAAAAGTAACTTGTGAAAACATTATTCGTAGATAAGCGAAGTGTTCTGCTTGGATACACAGAAAATAATTGATCCTTAATTAATTAACAACATTACATCTACTTTCAACTAGGCCTTTTAAAACTAGAATCGCAGGATATATGTACATGTGTGGTCTGAAAAGTTTCCGACATTTCAATATTTCTCGACATGTTTTTTGAAAATTTCTGAAAATTTTCTGAAGAAGTCTGAAAAATCTGTGGTCGGAAACTTTTCAGACCACCCTCGTATACACATTTCCTGAAAAAAAATCGAGTTTCCCAGAAATAGTCTCCAGGAAATGAGTCAACGGTCAAATTTTGTTGAAACATACATAAATCCAAGAGTATCAAATTTTAATGACTGGCGTGGACTTCATTTTATCTTGGGGAGGCTGAATTGTGAAGTTAGGTTATACAATATACAAAAATAAAGGATAGGGTGGTATAAGTAAATTTATTGACCAAACATTAAGTTTTAGACAGTTTCGCAAATTTCCTTTTCGATGCACTTTCTTTAAATTTATAAACTTTGCATGCTGTCTAATCCCTATAGTTACATAATATTTTATTATATATGCTATGATTTCACTTCCGTGCATGGGAAAGTTATCTCTTCATCCCCTTCAAGTAACTCTGTAATTATGCACTCAAGCACAACGTTTGTCTCACAGTGCTTTACAAATTGTTCCTCCACTTTGAGGATGGAAGTATGAAGGTTTAAATTAGGATGAACCAAACCCCCCATACTTTTCATATTTGTTAACTGTGCTACTGATTGGCAAGAGAATGCCTCGGATGTATTAATGCTGCCTGGCAAACAGCACACTTGCTATGTTTCTTTATCTGGTGCTATACAACGATGACAAGGTATTTTTAAGATTAAGGATATCTTAAAATATATTAAAAGTCTTCAAGCGCAGTAACGACAATGAAGATCTCCAACTCACACAACGTGGTCGCACTTCCCAACTTACATCAACGTTACTGTAGAAAGGGGTGACTTCGGCCACGCGTGCACTGCTCCGCAAATTGTAAATTTGTAGTACAATAAATTATGTAGTACTAAAATTTCACGAAGTAGCTATTTTTTCTTGCCCTTTAGAATTTAGATTGCCTTGACATATCGTCAGCAAATCCGTCTTTCTCCTTGCAACATTTACGGTACAATTGTCATTGGAAACTAAATAGAAAATTGTGCATTCTCGAGACAAGTCTATGAAACCTCAGTCTGTAAACTTCTCTCAGTAACACTCAGCAAGATGGGAAACATTTGAAGACCATTGGAGGCCAAACAGTACTTCTTCGTGAAAAAGAGATTAGATTAGTGGAAGTGCTGTTAATTTTTTATGAGTATTCGTGGTATCCAAATTTTAGTACAAACGTATTTGAACAGTATTAAGTAAAGGTTCAGTGCTTAGACAAAAATTCCAGAAATTGTTTGGGTTTCGGAGATTCATTAGTAGAAACAAAACACTGACTCTAAGGCTTGAAAAAATATTTAAAAGGGTTCGAGTGACAGTGAGTAGAAGTTTTCTACAAGAATTTTCCATTCTTTTTGTTTTTGGAGGAAATAATTAAAATATGTAAAAAAATTATTTTTCTTTTGAAAATTTATAAACAAAGTGGAAAAACGTTATAATGAGTCAATAACTTTTTATCTCAGTACCTATTAAACAAAGATTAAATATAATAATAATTTAAAGATCTTAAAATATATTACTGGTCGTAATATTAGTCATATAGTTAATTTTATAGGCGATATTTAGGAATCATATTTAGTGGCCGAAGTCACCCCATCGGTTGGGGTGCCTAAGGCCGCTATTCTTTATTTTTTAAACAAATTCCGTTGTTTAAGAAAATGTTTTAGGTACTATATGCATGAATAAGAATTACTTTCATGTAATTTAAATTTTCTGAGCATAGATAATGTAATTGAACAGAAATATTTTTTTTTAAATCTAAAAAACGGCCAAAATCTACGGTACGGTTCGTCGCCTTTCAGTGATTTACGGAGAATGTTTTTACGAAGACAAAGTTACCTGTACTATTCTGACATTATTTTCATCACACTCACTATGTTTATTTGACCTCTTCGCCGTTACAACTAATCAAAGTTACCTGTCTTTGCACCTATTCTCCGGATTTGCTAATTAGTCCGTCTTATTCAAATGTTTTGTATTCAATTCAAAAGTACCTATTGATGGATAAAACAATTACTCTTAATTCCATCTTTGTTAAATATTACTCTTTATTACATATGTATCATAATCGTGCTTTTTCACCGTTTACTCCACATAAGATTATGGTTTCAAAGGGCGAACTTCAGTGCTGCCATCTCGCGGCTGCGGACATTAAGGGAGCCAAAATATTTCAGCAGTTTCCAGTCCTATACTTTCTAAGTTCGTGGTTTAGATGTATATGTTGGAGTTTCTGATGAAATATAGTAAAATGGAAGTGTGAAGTGTTGAGTCAATAGTGATAAGTTGACCTTCATAATTGTTTTTTAAGTTATTAGTGTGATGATGAAAAATTTGAAAAAATTATCTAAAGCTTATGAACTATGGAAACTGACTATGTATTAAATATATTTATGGGTTTTCTGTGATCTATTAAACCAGTGGGATGTTGTTGTATTTATAAATTGTAGTAGTATTTGTGTGTATAGTTTTGTAGTGTTCTAGACAATGATTGGGGCTGGGCTTCTGGCATCCTAGTATATTTATTAATTCTGAAAAAAACATGCATTTAATAGGCTCCCGGATAGTCATGTGGACAGCGCGTTTGCCTTCGGTGAAAGCGGTCCCGGGTTCGAATCCCGGTGGGAGCCAATGTGTGAAATGACCTAAGCAGTCGAAGCACTTTTAGCAATACTACTACTAATACTACATGCATTTAATGCGCTTAAGCCACCGTTCAATTTAGTTTGTACTTTCCTTATTTGTTTTTATAGAGGCATTCGTCGTGTAGCGCTTGCATGCATTTATTAGAAACAGTGTGGAATGATATGATGCTTTACTAGAATCTTATATAAAGAACTACTGAGTTACGAAGCTCACTCACTACGCCTCTCAATGTTACCGCAATATTTATACAGATATATCTGATACGGCATATCTCTATTTACTGAACCCTTAAGGGAAACCCTTCTAAGGAGAATTCTAGAAGGAAAACCTTTAAACCTGCGTTAATGGAGATAAAAATTGCAAAAGCATCACCTGATAAATTCGTTTATGTATCAAATTAATATTTTTCACTATCCAGTACACATAATTATACGTATATTTTGATAGAAAATATCGATAATTTGTTAATGTAACTGATCATCCAGTTATTGGTTACATTTAAATGTTTGTGTTGCATTATTTGTAGTGTTTTCTCGAATTAAGTCTTACATAAAATAAACATTTTACATTATCTTAATCATTTTTTCATTGAATTTTTATCTAAGTCACTTTGAATAATTTTATATTTTGGCAAATTTTACTTATGAATGATATTACATATTATCACATCGCGCAATACACTGGATTCTATCTAGGGATGATCACGTATACTTAAATGCGAGATTTAGTCATAAAGAAATTCCGAGAATTTTCAATGAAAAAGGTTAAATATGAGAGGGAGTCAGCCAAAGGTATATGTATTATAATCATAGTGATTTATGTAAAAAAGGAGGGTTATTTCAAATTATTTCTTTAAACTTTAATGATTTAGTTGTGCTGTAATAGCGAAAGGTGCGATTGGTGTTAGCTGCAGAAGAATACTTCTAAGCTTATTCTCGTAAATATCCTTGCAAAGTACAAAAGAAATCTTTGGTTTAAAGTAAAAAAATTACAATTATTACATTTTTATATTAGAGAATTCTTTTCTATAGACATTTATTTGTGAACGATGTATTTTAAGAAATAGATCAAGCAAAATAGTTTTCCGATATAATTTTACAGTTTTTACCATCTTTAACTGCGCAGATCATGATTAATTACCATATATATCAAGTTAAATTAATGTCTGCATGTCAAAACTAAAATATATTTACCAGGAACAAGTTACCAAACCTTAAGAGCAATTGTGCAATTATATTTCGGTCATGATTCCCCTCATTAATAAAGCTCAAAATTGCAGCAGAGGAAGTCGATATTCCCGCAACGCAGCTGCACAAACACTGTGATCACCTCTTAAACCTCTCATTCCATCGCATATATATTCAAACCCTTTTGATATGATCCCTCCCCGATTAAAAATAACCCTCACTTTACACTCCAATCCTTTTAATTTCCCGGAAAAGAAGATACAAAAGATGAACCTCTCCCTCTAAGTGCATAAATGATTCATGGATCGTAGATAAATCTCGACTCGAGTACTTTCGCATGCAAATCTCTTCCGCTCCTAGGAGTCTGCGGTTAAGTCCTCCTGAGAACATTGAGGGTACGACCCCTGCAGCGCGGAAGGGGTGTTATAAGGGTTTGATAGCGGCTGCTTTTAACGCCGCCTTGATAAAGCACGTGGAGAAAATTGCGACCCTTCTCCGCCGCTCTTTGATATGCCCACGGCGCGTTTTTTTAATGAAAGACACTCTCGAGCGGATTAAAAGACGGAATGCGTCGTTTGTCACGGCGCTTTTTTTCGCGAGGAAATTGCGATGAGAGATTTTCCGTGTTCAAGAAGTGTTCGATTGGTCGGAATTGGGAGGAATTCCGAAGGTCGTTGGAGATGATGAAGGGTGGGATTTTTGGGAAGAGCGTAAGGACACGCTTTTCCAGGCGTTTTCGTTTCCGAAGATAACGGAGAACATTTTACAAACCCAATTAAAATTACGACATTTGGAATTTAAAGATGGGAAATGAACTTAACAAAAGCATCAGGAACGCCCCCAATTTGAACTAGACTCAACAAGAAGATAAAATAGCGATAAGATTGGGTATCGAACCACGCCACTCACCTTACGGACAGGTATCCTAACCACTGCATGACTACATCTCCTCTACTAATTTACAATTCTATCATCTTTTATGCTGTTATAATTCAGGCTGCTCATGCTACTTGACCTCGATCAATGCTATATATTCGCCTTTTAATACTGTACTTTTGAGAGAAAAGAGTATCGTTTGCTTACTTTTTTCTGTCTTATTCATGGTAATGTTAATATGGATGCTAAATAATGATATTCGTCCTCATCATTCCTTACTAATTGCAATGCATAAACGATAAAAAAGCATGTTTTTTATTTTAAAAATATAATATGAAATTCTTTTACAAATACTCTATTATTAAGTGCATGGTAAAACTAGAAGACAGCAAACTAATGGCTGTTTGGAGTAAACATGATTTACTACATAATTTAGAAAAGAAATAGAAAAATTGAACGATTTTTATTTGACGGCGCAGGTTCAACTGGGATTATCAAACCGATCTCAGTCGGTTTGATATTTTACGAAACGTGATGGGGAAACTTCTTTAATATCTTTGCACCTCAAAATATAGAAAAATCCACATTCTAATACATAATTCACAGATGAAGTGGCTAATAATCCGCGCAAAAAGAGTAAAAATGTAAAACTGTTCATAATACGAATACAAAAACATCCTAAGGGCAAGGGATAAAAATAATAATGCGATGTAAGATCTAAAATACTACGGAAAAGAGTGCATGGGATAAACCAAGACAGCGTAAAATACTCATAGCGAAATTAAAAGATATTAACATTTATTTTTGAAATTTTTTCTCAGAACGACATAATTGCGTAATGATAATTATTTTAATAGCAAAGGCATTTTTCGTATTTAATAATAATAATAATAATAATACCGTATTTTTATTTATGGAAGAATTTTAGCCTTTGGAAGCCATTCTTCCAAGTAACCCTTTTTTACATTCTCTTTTTTATTTATGAACACACACATACACAACATACACAGTGTATGGGTAAAGCTAAAAAATTAACTTCGCTGAGTCAGAGGAGGTGTTATAGAAAGTTATCATGGCAATGTTATTCTAAGACCTGATCTGATGATCCACCAATCTTACAAAAAGTACCAATCTTAGTTTGATTTTTCCATTTTTGATATTTTCTCATTAAGAAGGTTTTACATCTACTTCTAAACTAATCAGCAACACTTTCTTCGCCTCAAAGCATGCGAATCCAAAATCTGTCAATAAAAAGCCCCTCAACGTATGTTCTCTTTGAATCAGGCGCTGGAATTTTTCCTCGGATGCAACACTTTCTCCTCGGGAAGAGTGGAAACGTAAAAAAATGAACCGGTATTTGCAACACGGAGAAGCGAACACTTTACGTTTAGCTCAGGGCGCCGGCGGGGACTCAAGGGGGAATCCTAAACTCGGGCGCAATAAAGGAAAAAGAGAACATCGAGGTTTTCCTTTTTCCGATGGAAAAGCGTTCGCTCGCCTTAGGGGACCGCATGCATCTCCGAGAGGTTAGCAGAAAAAAGAAACAAGCGAGAAACGGACTCCGCTGAGCGTTCCCCGACGACCGACTAATGTGCATCGATTCCAGCAGGGCTGCCAACCCCAAAGAGATTAACTTCATTTGTTTGTTTCTTTTAGATCGTTTTCCTTTAGGAGTGGGAGCTTTTCTTGCCTCCCGACACTTTTATCTCTACAGTTTGCGAGCAATATCTCAGACGCGGCGGAAATGTAGCGGAATGAGAGAGTCTGGCATTGCAAATGACGAGTCATCAGATCCTGATGAGTTTACGTGGTTAATGTCATTCTGATGTCACCGTGTACTTAGGTCTCTCTTATCTTAGTTGTCTATGTCTTAAAGCTCCTCTTCATAAATGGATGGGGGTGTGGACGAACCACTTGTACAAAACAGGGACATTTAATACTTTAAGGAAGACAAGTCCGGGACAATCGGGAAAAGAACAAGAATTGGGATGAATCCGGGACAATGTTCTCTTTCAGTAACTATTTTAGTAACGAGAATTAGAGTACTCCTAATTAGCTGCTTGCTTTCGTTTTTCTTTTAATTTTAGAAATATGGACTTTTAATGTATTGATAGTCAAAAATTGTATCTTTCAATGTAAAACATTAACATTAAATTAATTTATTTAAAGAAGTTGGTAAAATTGTCATACAGATAGCAAATTGAAGTGAAAGAATATAAATTATGTTTAATGAAATCCTGCAGGTTTTTGACGAAATAATCTCAAAATACAAGACAGGTTTTTGATTGATAAAAAAATTCGAAGTTTGGGTCTTATCACGATTATTTATGAAAACAGTTCAGTGATAAATAATTGCTCAATTGATCAATAGAAACCGATTTTGTAGGGAATTCTAAATAATCTGGAAATTTGAACGTTCAGAAGATGTTTTTCGGGACACCGGCTGTAATGATTAAAGTTCGGGACAAATCTCGGTAAACCGGTACATCTAAACGCGCTAAGTATACATTTTAACGACAAACGAAAGTGTTCCTAGGACCTTAAAAAGATTCAGTGATTTGCCTTAAACAATTTTGTGCAATCAGTGTTCCTAATACAATACACCATATATCCGTAGAAATTTTTACCGAAGATATATAACTTACTTACTTTTAGATAAGTTTATAAACTTGACCCATACCTTATAATTCAGTAGAGTAGCCTTGACTGCATTCCTAACATACTGAGAAAATTGTATTGACGAAGACGTCATTTTGTAAAAACTCGTATCAATAGAAGCTTAACAAATATCTTATCGTTAGTAAAAGTATTAAATTGGAGTCGTAAAATACTACGCAGTTAGATTTAATTTTCTCATTGACATTCATAAAACCATAGATTAACTATACAAAGGGAGTCATAATAATAACCCTGTTATTTCTTGGTTGTAAGCATCGGAGGTGCACGACAGGTAACTTCCAGCAAATTGATAAAGTTTTTCGTAACGAAGCCATCTCATGAAATTGAGATTGAGAATGAAAACCTTCTGATGAGAAAACGCGCACTAACTCAACGTAAATGTAGCTTTTATTGCCAATTTGAAAATCTGATTTTCCTACCCTTCATTTGATATTTTATCATCTCAAGAGTTATTTCTTTTATTTTGAATTTTAGTTTTATTACACAGGCACTTAATGTAGAAAACAAAACTCATTTCATAACTTATGTAGTGTTTTTACACTCCATTTAATTGGGATTGGGGAGGAGAAAATAATTTGCAATAACGGTCAATTTTCAGATGAATATCAATTGAAAAGTTCCAAATAATTCAGAAAAACATTGTTGATGAGTTAACAAAAGGAATTGATACGTATGGTCTATGAGCCAATTAAAGGAAGAGAATACGGAATTAGAGTTTTCAATATCAGAGACGGGTGATGATGTAATTGTTCTGGAATCTAGGTGGAAATTTAAAAAGGATAACGTAATTTATCTTTAACTTCTCTATTAGTAAATTATTTTCATACATAATATGTAATTGTAAAATTATATAAAACTGTGTTTTGAGTACGTGAAGTTAAGTTTAGAAATATTGGCCGACTTTTAGAATTCCTTGCTTCTGTGGAAACCTCATAGAAATAGGCAATATACATTAGTATCTTAATGGAAGAATAGTCTTCAAAACTAACTTTTTATAGATAATTACAGAGGAACCTAATGAAATGACGCGACCAAGTTATATTTGGCTTTATCAGATACTCAATTGACAAGGCGTATCGATGGATTATCAGTAAGCCAATTAACGAGTTGCGAGAGTATAGAATGACGGGTAATCAATTTTTCCAATACAAGGAAAACTCCTCTTTCAGAACTGATGTTATTTCAGCCAATATCTGTTACCCAATGAAATTTATTGGTAAGGAATAATCAATAAGTATTCTTGATTGTCCTTTGTTAGGTCTCTCATTCGTATTATAGGAGAAGGTAGATCCAACAATTGACTCTTTCCTATTGTCCTGTAATAAATTACTTTTCTAATACGTATTGTTATTAATAATTTATTTAACATTATCAATTATTTATCTTCAATTTATTTAACGTGACTTTATTCATAATCATATCAGATTCAGAATTCGTATTTGCTATCTATCAACACTTATGAAGCATGTGTTACGATCAAGGCTTCACACTGTTATTTATGAAATTTAATATTCCCGTTTAAAATCAATGGGCACTTCTGTTAGTTGTAAATATTTAAAGATACTACTAGTCACCTATGATTAACAATATGTTGCTTTTGTGATAGAAATTTTTACTCGAAGAAAATATTCCTTCAATAAAATAAAAACTTCCAATCGTTATGAAGTAATTTTAAAAATAATTTTTTATAGATTAAAATAATTTACCATGTTTTTTGTGAAGAACTCTAACAAAGTCAGGTTATTTGTTTGTTCCTGGCTATTCTGTAATGTTGTTAATCCCTTTTAGACTATATATGTAATATGAATTTGGAATTTTAATAGGGGAGCTTAATTAATCCTCAAACCCTCAAAATTATTCTTGGCAAAAAAATCTAATAAGCTAGTTATAGCCTTATAACTCCATGCTATGTTGAAAAGCTTCATCTAAAACTAAAATTGAAAGCTTGGAAGTTTTTCGTTCAATATTTTTATGTGAAGTTATCAAAATGGTGAAAATTATGTATAGTATCCTCTTAAATCTTTGCAATATATTTTATCGTATTGTGAATAATGACATCAATCTGTTTAATGATCCTCTATAAAGTAAAACATTGTGTATGTCTTCTATTGTTTTGAAAAATAATCAACTGTGATTTAGCGTTTAATGCAGAATCTCTTTTTGTCTGTAATTATCTTTCTTTCAACTATCGATAATTCCTCTATTTTTCCCCCATCAACCATGTTTGGTTTATTTATCCACGTTTGCTTTCTCATATAAAACTCGCTTTTATTTCCTTTTCTCCCAAAAATAAAAGGCAGCGATTCAGCGCAAATTCGTTTCTTAATTCAGTTTGACATTTCCTTATTTTATCAGTTCTGTGAAACGTACGTCATCTTTCATCGGAGCAAAAAAATGGGAAATTTCTTCCCAGCACACATACTAATTGGAATATCTAATCATGAGATGTCTTGAAGTTTCCGCTGATGGATGTGAATGAGTCACAAAATACTCCAAACACCATCAAAAATGAGAACAGCCGATTTACATTTCGCTGCAAAGACAAAGTCGCCTTTGTAACCTTGATAATGCTGTTTGTCAGACAGCGAAATGTACATCGGTTGTTCTCATTTTTGATGGTGTTTGGAGTATTTTGTGACTCTTTCCTTATCATGAGATGTATTTTAACTTTTCTGGCATGGAATAATGCACCCATATTTATGTGTCTATCAACTCTAGTGCCTTTAAATCTAGATGAAAACTGAATAAATTTTAGTCGTGACTGGGACTCATAAAGTATGTCATATTGTTAACCGTGTGATTGCAAGATATATATTGTTTCATGGTTTTACCTGTCTATTTACCGTGGATTTAAAAAGAGAAGCTGTTTAAATCGACTTAAATTTAAGGAAAAACAAAAGTGAAATATATAGACAATAGAGATAATCGAACCCTAGTCTCTTCCTATTTGGGTAAACATACCAGCCACTAAACAAGCATATTGAGTTAAATGCACTCTGCCAAAAGAATTGTTCGTAAGGAAAATGAGCGCTACTAACCAAGCTCTCAAAACATCCCATTAAAAAGAGGCATGGTAGTTTAGTGGTTAAAATATCTGCTTGAAAAATCAAGACATGAGTTCGTTTCCTTCTCTTGTCGATATTTTTCACTTCTGTTTCTCTTTGTGTTTCAAGCCCAACAGTTTTGCGTGAATATTTATAGATGCCCCTCATCCATTAAATAAATTTTCGAACTATTATTGAGCACTGGGATAGCCGAGTGGGTTGCGTGTTTACTTTAGGTGAAAGCTGTATGTGGATCGTTCCCCGATATGAGCCCATGACATAATCTGTAGAAGCATTTATAGCAATGCTACTACTACCTTTCATACTACTACCTTTCATACTACTACCTTCAAAATTCTCGAACATAAAATCATTGTCACAAACGAAAATAACTTCGGAGACTTTTTGAACGTAGTAGTACATATTGCAGAATTATGCACACAATGCTCTTTTTCTTTATCAGCGCCTTCTATTGGTAGTGCTGGAACGCATCAACGCGAGGAAGCGTCGATGTCTTCGTTCGCTAGAATTCGCTTTAACTAAACCGATATAATTTCCGGATTTGAACCACTCAAGAGCACATTCAAGCAGATACTCTTTGTTTTGAATCGAGGGTTGTATAATGGAAACCCACGGAGAAAACTTCGAGTTTTACGACAGAGAACAAAGCACTCGCGAATGGCGTTGGTGGCGGAACCCGCTCGCATTTATAACTTCTTTTGTTTGCGTGAAATAAAGCCAATGAGAGTCGCGAATGAAGTTCCATCGCATAGCCCTTCATTTAATTCTCAGATCGACCGCTCGTGCATGAGTTATAGCGGTTTTTGTTAATGAAAATGATATCGGAACTGCGGAGCGGCTCCCAGTGCTTGAGGGTGCTCGCTTTATCAGTTGCACCCGCGTACCGCTGCACTGAAATATTAAACAGTCAATCACCATTGTGAACGAATGCTGGAAATATACGCTGTTTTTACGTAGATGAGGGACTTTTATTTCGGAAACTATAACTTTCTGCTCGTAAACGAAGAAAGCCCCATAGAACTGTGTCTTTATCAAGAGAACTTGGATGAAGGAATAACATTGATAGATTACATTTTAAAATTCACTTTTAGTAAAAAAAGAAATTCTCTTAATTTGTATTTGTACCCTTTTTGAAGTTATATTTATTATCATCATTATATTATTAGTATCGCATTATAAAATTATTATATAATTGTTAAAATACCACATTTACTCAAGTACATGTTTTATAAATTTCATTAAAATTCAAAGTTAAATGATGAGTTTAACTTCCATATTATTCTTCCCAATGAGATGAGAAGTTTCTTAAAAATTTTCGTGTCATGTAATTAAATAATGTGTTATGAGTTGTATTTTGTAAAATGATTTTTTAATGAAATGATACCAGATTAGCTTTAAAAAGTGGTTATTTTATTCACCAGTTCGTCAGAATACCTATCCGAAAATTGGGAGACCTGCGTTCGAGTCCCAGCCAAGTCAGTTCTTTTCACTTCTTGTACAACGTATTTTTTTTAATGTTGCCAAGTTTGGTTTCTGTAGCTTTGAATAGGTATTGTGTAACTCTTTCTTTCATTACAAGATATCAATTATCTGTGTGAATGAACCATCTGCATTGTGCTGTACACTCCCCTAGGGGAGTAACCTAATTTTATCTTCGTGCACTTTTGTCCACGATAAAGCAGATGGTAACAACAGAGATTTTGAAGGAAAGGGTAAAGGGTAAATTGCACATAAGGGCGTGCACCCAGGGAAAATGCCTAGGGAAAACGGACTTGAAAGTCAGACTTTTTTCAAGTCCGTTTTTCCTAGAGATTTTGAAGTGAAATTGATGATTAAAATTACATTGTTATTATTGAATTACAAAATTATTATTATGTAATTGCTAAAATAACACATTTATCCAAGTACACATTTTATAAATTTCATTAAACGTTCTTAGTTCAATGATAAGTCTAACTTCTATGTTATTCTTCCCCATGATACGGGGGTTTATTGAACATATCGTGTGATATATGATAAATTACTTTCTGACCTTCTTTGATAACATGATTTTTGTGAATTGATTAAAAAAGAAGTTCATTGGAAATCCCAACGAACGCTTTTAATGTCAACTCAATTCCTTGCTGAGATAATCCGTTTAGTTCCGCAAATAGGATTATGTGTAGTTTATTCATTAAGTCATGACAGTATCATAATTAGATTAATTTTTAACTCATCATTTCATGTTTTGTTAACTTATAATTCTTACAAAAATATTATTTCGTGTTTAAAATTTTCACCCATATTTTGTAAATCTACGTTGTTTAATTTTAATGCCAATTTCATTTAAAGTTTTCTTATTTTCTCATCGTTCATTATTTTTTTCTAATACCGGTAAATTCATCTTTGTAATTAGATTATTTTATAAATCCTCTTTTTGGATTGGTTTCTAAATTTAATGCATTTCAAATAACAATTTGATCAGTAACAAATGAATAAATTATAGGCAATTGGAAATTACAAATAGCATTAATATTTAAAAGGAAAAAATAGAAATATCATTTAATTAATCTTTGAATCCCCTATTACCATTTGAAGACCAAAGGCCAACTTATTTTTAATGCATCCAAATAATAGTTGATACATCAGAATTTGAATGCAATCCAATTAAAAATATTCGATTTTATGCATATTAATAGATCCACTCGGTGTCCGATGAAAGACGAATATCAAATAAAACGTGTAATTAGGGAGCTTTTAATGCATTTGCTCCTTTTTTATTGCATGTGTGTCTGTTGTGTATTCATTGGAAGTTATTACATACTCTGTAGCACATTCAGGTACTAGATCAAATTTAATATTACTTAACATCGATTAGAGAAATTTAATTAATACTGAACATTTACATTTATTTTCTTCTCTAAACTGTACTTTGTACTTGAAAAACAGATTTCTGCTGTTCTGTAGAATGTTTACCGTCTCTTTTTTAAAGGAAAACAGTATCACTCTTTACAGAGCAAACTCATTCCTTTTCATTATAATTTCCCTTAAAAGTATCATTTCTAGGATCACAATAAAATCCAATAAACTAAATATATCAATATCTATACTAACTCTAAGAAAACGAATTCTAGCTCTTCTCTTCCGGGGCTATCTTCAGGTATTTCAAAATGTAGCCTAGTTTGGTCTCTGCAGCATTACATCGGTATTGTGTAAATCTTTCTTTCATTCCAAGTTATCTATTATCTAAGTGAATGGAATAGCTGCAATGTGCTTTACATTCCCCTAGGAGAGCAACCTAATTAGCGTGTATTTTCGCCCAAGGTAAAACAGATGGTTACAACAGAGAGATACAAACAAACAAAGGATTATGATGGGATAAGATACTTTGTAGTAATTCCCATAGCTACAAAAAGCAATCGATAATGTTCACCACTGATATGGAGCCAAAATTATCGTAGGTCAGTCTTTTGTTCTCCCATCGACCGGTCCCTTTTAATTTCTGAGCCCAAATGAAGTGGAATGTTCGCCATTAAACGCAATAAGATAATTTCATGTTGATAATGCGTTACCGTGGAAACTGCGGGATATAAATCTCATCGGAATATTCAGGGCGGAATAAAAACCAAGGCTTTTTCATTTGCGGTCACTTTTTATGGCGCTGTTAAAGCACAGACCCACATATTTGGCGGAAAAATTCACCCAGAAAATCAATCGCTTTGAAATAATTCATAATGAATGCGCTGCCAACGCTTTCATGAGCTGTAACTTACGAGTGGAAAAAGTTTTCGAATGCACTGCATTTCTGTCCAAAAATAATCCGAGTCATCTGTTTTTCTAGGCCAAACTTTTCTCGAAAAATATGTATGCGGATTTGCTGAAAAGTATGCATTATTTTCACGTAATCCTGTATTGTGGCATATGACTGCACGTTGGAGATGAATTTTCCGACTCTAACATCTTATCGCCTAATTAAAGCGATATTACGACAAAAATCGTAATAAATAAACGAAATAGAATTAAATGCATTCTTTTTTGTAATGCAATTTCAAAGGTACACTCCTGGCCAAAATTAACGCAGCACCTCCCTTGCGATCCTTACGGCCGGTGCTGCGTTAATTTTGGCCAGGACTGTACAATACAGTAATATAAAATCTTTAAATTTATTTATGTGTAACCTTTGAATATTTTAATTTAACTCGCAATTTATTGTGCCTCTTGTTTTCTACTAGAACATAATATTCGGCATTTGGTAACCTCATCTCGATTTTATTAAATGCGGTTTTATTTTACATCTGTTATTAAATATGGGTGATTTATCTTTCCACGAATTAGTTATCGATGTTTTTCTTCTATACAGTTTTCAATTTTACTAATTAAGTTGGATTTTAGGCAGAATAGAAGTTTACTCGGAATTCATTATGCCTCTAATGTGTATGAATAATAGCATTAAGCTTCTTCTGATTAAATTATTAAATATTCCTCTTGTTGTTTTATAAATTGGATTATAGACAAATTGAATACATGTGCCATTACTTTACATTTATTGATAAAAACGTATATTAACTTACATTCCTCTTCTTATTTTTTAATAAAATGGGTTGTGGATGTATATGTATCAGTTGCATTTTTATGATATAAAATTTATTGATACAAACTTTTCTGATTCTGCTGCTAATTGTAAACCTTTCATTGTTTGGACAACAATCAACTTATATTCATAATCTTCCCCTTTGTATAGACGCATTTTAAGCTCAGAAATTAGGTACCCACGGAGTTTGAGCTTGCTCTCCACCTAAAGCTAATCTTCGTTAAATTTCCAAAGCAAATTCTCTCTCCGCATCTAATTCCTAGTTAACCCACTAGAGCAATCTCGACGGAGGCATCACCAAAGCAAAATCGTACCCGCCATCAAAAAGAAGCCGCGATGAATAATTTTCAGTCACTCAGTAATAAAATATCGCGATTCCGAGGTACGGCTCTTTCCCAATCTCGCACCGACCGACAAATTTTCGGAAAAATCCCCGATACCTATTGAAAACAAAATGAACGGGACATGACGTTACGTTTTGAGTGCAGTTTTAACTCTCTCGCGCATTCTTTCTCCCTCCCCCTTCCCCCTCTCCCTCCCCCCTCTACCCCTCCCATCCTTCCACCCTCACCAGAAGAGTTGTAAAGTTACCTCCCATTGGACGGAACGGGGAGACCGGCAGCCATTGCTATCGGCCTCCCAGACGCTAACGCCACCCAGGCGGAGCGGAGGACGTGTGCAACTTTCAACGATTGACCCACTTTCGATCAAACCCACCCCCACCCTTCCCTTTCCCCTTCCCCACGGTGCCTATCTGCTCTCCTCCGTCCCCCCACCCTGATTCGCATAGGACCCTTCTTCCTGCCTTACTTCACCCCCTTTACGGCTCCTTGAGTCTTCCCCTTTAGCGGTGACGGAGTAACTCTCTGCTTCCACCAACCCCTTCCAGTCTCATTTACAATCCTTCTCTCGACTTCATCCAGAAGTGCGGTTTTAAGCAGGTGACCCCTTCGCGCATCAGCCTGCGTTCTCTTCCGACTGAAAAATGCATGGGACCTAGAACGATGCCTTGGTGCACTTCCTCGCGTAATAAATTTAATCCGAATCCCTCCGAAATTTTAAACTTTAATATTCCTCTATTTTCGAATTTTCCATCCAATCGATTACTACAAAATGCTATTCAATCCCTCCTGGAGTTAAGCACTAGATAACATGTAATGGAATATCTTAACAGTCCATAATAATTACAGCTTTGCACTAATACATAACCTCCACTTTCTCTCGGTCGAATAATAATTCATGCAGAGTCATCCCTAACAGCATTCAATTTTCTAAAAGCTTTCATCTGAGGGTTTATGGTCTTATTGTGTTGAATGGAAAAGGATTTTGTATTTTGTATCATAGAAACTCACTGACCATTAAAGCTGATGTTCAGTTCACAATTCAATATTTTCCCGTAAATCTTAACGATGAATTCTTACTTCCTTCAAATTGACAACTTTAAGAACATGTCAATAATTTTAATTCCACGAAAAACTTGGTTCGACCGAAATTGTCGTCTTTGAAATCGTAAATTTAATTAAAATACCTAAGACTGCCAAGGAGTAAGACAAACTTCAAATGAATGGCAATTCCATCTACCTTTTTAGCTTATCTGTTTTACAGAATAGAGAAATTTATCAACTGCAGAATAAAAATTACGAATTGAACAGACTTGGTAGTAAAATATTTAATATATTTGGAAAACTACAGGGTTATCCAATCATTTCGTTTCGAAAATCTGTTTAATAGTAGTAACCGGAATGCAAATATAAATATATCCTAAAAACATATGTATATTCCCAAAATATCACTGTATTTGTTATTCTTCTTGCAGCTTATTTTTGGTTTCAACAATTAAAGGGTATGTAATACTTTTTTAGAACTCGTAGATACATGACATTCTTAGATTATCTATTAGATCAGTAGTTACGCGAGAAAACAAGGAACGGTCTCTAATGCTTTCTTTCGATATTCCATGCTTTTAAAGTAGTAAATGAATAAAATGAATGAATAAATAAAATGCAGAACCTAAAGATTCTATGAAATAGTCAAGTTCTTCGTTGCTCAACTAATTGTCCATATTTCCTATCGGCTTAGGAAATGTCAATGGATTTGCATTCCAAATCTCTTCACAACTCTCATTTTAATATGTTATACCTTTGTATTTATATTTTTTACTTGTGTGTTGAATTTCAGCGTTATAAAATTGCATTCGTAGGTGAGCGAATGCAAGCTATGCAGTTCTTTTCCTCTAAAAGTGATGGCTAAATTAAAAATGCCTCCATGTACATTCTCATCACCTACTTACAGCGAAATTAAAGTCATAAAAGAATTTTTAATATCGGTCAGAGGAGAAATTCAGAGCCTTGCGCCAAAATTTCTTTTGTGTTTAAAGTACGCAAGATGTAAAAAAATATGTATAAATGGTACAATTTACGCTCCTATCGCAACGTAATAGCATAAAATGAAGTATTTCCATGTCTAAATTTATATTTCGATAAATAGTAGTAGCTGTAAATCGATGGTATTCAATTTATGCTTTCTAATTATATAAGCTAGAGTAGGTTCAAATCTGTAGGCAATGAGTGCCTAGCCCTACCGTAAGAGTTAAGTAATATGGTTCAATAATAATGAAATGGTAATATTATTGGGAAAATTTTAAGGTAGATTTAAAAATAAAATAAAAATACGTAGTTCTCGTTCCACAAGATATGATGAAAGAGAGCTTAAGGAACTTTATTTTATTTTTATATCTACCCTGGAGTGCAGTGGAGTTCCAGGTAGTAACGGTTTATTCGATCAATCCTATAGTTTTTTTTAATTTGTAATAGTATTATATTATTCTTAAGCTTTCTGTATAGTAGTGCATAATATGCTTACATGCAGTACAATATGCAATACAATTTAATAATGTTCAAAATTTGAAACAAAATGCAAAACAGGCAAGACTAAAAATATAGAAGATACATTTTTTGTAAAATAAATATTCAGTAAAACATATGCACTACAATAGAATTGTTTAGGGAAATTCAATTTACCCATTTGGGTCTTGCCAAACAAACTATGGTTTGTCGGCGGGTACCCATCTAGATAAATATTTTTAATTTATTACTGCCTGCGAGCAGTTACTTGGATTAAAGATTACAAAAGGAGAGCCTGAAAACAGTTGTTCTTTACAATACATACAGCGCAATTTTACAACTTATTGAGTATAAATGCAACAAAAAATAATAATATTGATATATACATATATGTATATATATATATAATTATACTGATATATATTAATATATAAGATTGAAATAATACAGACTTTTACTCCTACCACGGTACATTTTCTACTCATAACGTTTTCACTCTGTGCATATGAAATGCTTCAAAATCGATTAACATTGCGCAACGTATTCTTTAATCTCCATAAAAACATAGAGCATTAAATAATGGTTACGTGTCACGCATATTTGAAGCAAACACCGCTCGTTGAACCAACATAATTTGGGTCAAATCGAATTCCCCCCTCTGTTCGCATCCAATGGGCAATTCCATAACCTTGGAGGGACTCAGAGGTTATGCAACCCGCCGTTCGATGCCGTTAATAGGGTTGCGTGCTTACGAGGGGCCCAATGGAAAGCGATGGCCGAGTATTACACACTGGGAGCGCTAATATCCCGAACAGAGCGTAATTTTATCAAATGTCCACAATAAAGTTCCCTTAATTAAGTTGTGTCTGCCGCTCTCTCGTGAGAATCCGTCTCCTGCATGAGTCATTTCTTTGTCACTAAAGTCCTCGTGAATTCTGGTCGTAACGCATGGGGAGAACTTGGCTTTTATCCCGAGCGTCAATTTGTGTCCTCGATTTATGGAGTTTTTGAGAATCAATGTCGAAAGGGTATGAATTTAAAGGGTGGGGAGTGAGAGGCAAAAACATGATTATAGATTCTCACAAATATCGATTTAAAATCAGGAACCCTGAAAAATCTCGCATAATTAGTACTTGACAAGTAATTTAGATGCTGTTTAAGGATAAGCTAAGTAAAAAAGCATTTTAGCGAGTGACATTGTGTTTTTTGCATATATATTTGTAACATTTTTAAGTTAACGTCGCTAACTGTCCATGTGACTAACTATGGTGGTTTTGAGTTATAAATAAAAGTTCATCTTACTACATTTCTGAAATGATATTCTAATTAAGATAATTCTTTGTTTTAAAAGGCGAGAAATATTAAATTATTACATATTGTCTGAGCATTTTCCAACAAGTCATTATTATGAAGTATTTTTAAAATTGAATTACTGCTTGCAGTGGGTGTATAATCTTTTAAATAGGACAAGATGCCTCGAATTTAGCTAGGAGTTATAGTATATATTGGCTCATTATTGACATTGATGATATTTGATTATATACCTTTCTTTTTTCCCTTTAAAATTTTTATTCTTCGATGTAAGTCTCCTAGTTATAAAAATAATTTCATCGCGTATGTAATATATATCATCGCGTCCATGTAATTTCCTTTTCACGATAAACTTAAATTGTGTGTAACTGTGTGAGTGTAACTGTGTTAAGTTCACATAAGAGATACATTGAAATAAAGAAAACCTTTACTGAATATTTTACTGCTATTGGTTTGCAACAATGCAATTTACATAGACGTATCAACATTCTCAATTGGAACGACAAGCATTAGCATTTGTATCAGAAGATAAACAAGGTAGCGCATGAACGAACTGTTTGTTCTTTGAGCATTAATTATATAAATATTTTCCTACCAGCGAAGCAATTTAGTAAACAATTAGTTAGTTAGTATTAGAATTAGTAAACAAAAGAAGTTTTAATTTCGAATTATTTTGCTGATGGGGAGTAGTTCTTCAGAAGGAAAGTAGAAAATATTCATCTTCTGTACAATTATTAAAGCTCCTCTGCAAATGCAATTTCGTTGGCTGTTGGAATAAGTCAATATGTAGGATAAATGCAACCTGAAATTTAATTAAAATTTTAGAAAAATATATTTTAATTATACGTAAATGAGAGGCTGAAGATTTTTTCTATCTGATTTTCCTGTAAAAGTATTATTCCAGTCTTCCTTTCGTATTTCGTAAAATTTTCGAATTTCTGATATGCTGAAACATGACAACGGAGTAATATTTCTGCGTCATAGCATTTCTACACGTCTACACATTTCTGGTTCTGCGAGAGTTATGCTATAAATTCTTAAGCCGCAATCATCTCATAGGTTCTTGGGAGCAATTGTGATAATCTCCATGGTTCTTGGTCCCGTGGGAAATACGCTAGACACGAGTTGGACTGGTAAATAGTAATGAGAAGCAATGAGAGTCACAAGTGTCCTATTGGCCATTAGGTAGGGGTCATCCATCAGTTTGTTTCCCAATACGTAAGACGAATGAAAGCAAAGAAGCAGAATACTACAAATGGTATGGAAATGGTACTCAAACTTCTTAAAAGTAATTTCCATATTTTTTTTGTTCATCATTGACAGATTCAGCGTAATTAAACGGTATACTAAGTGAATCTTATCGTATCTTCGTGTGGAATTTAATTATTCTTTAATTGGAAAGTAACTTACCTTTCGAATCCATGTTTCTTTTCCTATTAAAAGAAACTTGTAGAGCCAAGAAGAAGATTCATTAGCAGATGCATATCACGTCATTCGAATTATACCTTTCTTGGAATTTATACAAATTAAATAATTAACTATTAATTAATAACGTTATCGATATAGGTATCATTGGTAGAAATCGATAGTAATACGCCCCGCTAATACTTTCAAATGTTGCGAAATATTTGTGCATAATAAGTGGAATGAATATTAAATTTACGTCATTGCCTTAGGCTCGTGATTTATAAAAAATGAACTGTCGATGAAAAGTGAAATTTATTCTCACAATCTGGATTTTATAGTAGAGATTTCTTAAAGACTAAATATGTATTAGGTGTAGATGATACTATACATGAAGTTTACCTAATATATTTAAACTTTTGAAGAATTAACTCAAAAATTTCTCTTCTACATGCAATCTAACCGAAAGAATACTACCAGTGGTAGAATTTTTGTAGAGCGTCTATATCCATCGACTTCATCTAATCGATTTGGTGTAGATGACGTCCAAATAGTGTTATATCGATATTTTTTTCGTCTGGCATTGTATGAACCAGTTAGAGAAATGGAATTCTGGATTCTAACAATGTAAGTTGAAATGATGTTTAAAATATAGGCGTAAATACACTGAGAAGCCAATCGATAGAGTTCGATAACTTTAACATTTAAGAAGAGCATCGATAAAAAACAGGTGGTCGAAAACCAGTCAATGCAATACCAAGTCCAAAATGAATGAAAATCATGAATTTAAAATCAGCTCAATGGCGTTCATAACATAGCTGAAACGATATTAACTATGCAATATTGAAAGTACTGAATAAACCATTAAGATACTATTATATATGATTACATATGCAAATGTTCTAACTTTCGGTAGATTCATGTAACATCAAAAATGTCTATTAAGCGCCATCTCCTTCATTTCCTTATAGTTAAGCCCACCCTTAATGCCATCTAAAATATTTTGTCTTTGTCTTCCATTCTGGTTTTTTCGTTGAATCCTACCCTTAATTACAACCTTTACCAATCCCTCTCCCCTCAATATTTGACCCACCCATTTCTTCTGACGATGCTTAATCACGTCAATTAAAGACCTTTCCAATAATCTCCATTACCTCCGTGTTTATTTTCCTCTCAACCCAACTTACTTTTTCCATTCTACGCCATACCACAAGGTTTAAATCCACTACCAAAATGAAATCAAAAATATTTATAGGTTACGACAAAATTATTTCTTTATTGGGAGGCAATTACAATACATACATTACATACATTACAATACAATATATACAATACATTATTGTACATTCAGCCTAGAGTCATTGGTGTAAAATTCCAATCTGAATAAAGATAATGAATCCAATAAAGACTTAATTCTAGGGCAAGATTTTGACGTTTAAGTCACATTGAATATAAACAGAGTAGAATGCACGCTGTATAACGGCCACCTCCGCTGTATAACTACGATTATATCGAGTTGTGTTGTTATATTCCATCAATCTATATTTATGAATGTGACTATATCGATATTCTACCATGTACTGTATTATTTTAGTCAATTGACAGATCTCATATATATTTATGTATGAGAGTTCTTATGAATGATTTATGATTTTATTTTTTGTACTTGTAATATATGTATTATAGCATAATTGTACAGCCTAGGGAGGTTTTTGGAGGGGTTTCCCTCCTGTCTTTAGGGGAATGCCGGGATTAGAATCATGTTTACGTTCCCCTCTAACGTTGCCACCTGGCCTGAAGGCCAACTTGCAACGTGAACTTAAATAAATGAATAAATACACTAAACAATGTGCGAAGGTACCAAACTTGTGCGATGCATGGCACACGCCATAAAGAAAAAGTGCACTGAAAGGGACAAAGTTCTGATAAACGAAACTGAAAATCATGGCTAGGAAAGGCGTGCTGAAATAGCAAAAAAAACACGTGGATACTGAGTAGTAGAAATACGGAAACGGAGAAATTAGCTTCGAAAGAAACAGAATAAGCACAGGGCGCGTTAGAAACGGGTTGTAAAAGTGGATGGAGGGAAAGATAAACCGCGAAAGCAGTAGAAAAGGCAAAGAAGGCGACGTGGCATCATCGGGAATCTCCCGTTTCGGATGAAATTTCAAGCCGCCCCAATGAAGCCGTCGCCATCCTATGGGAGCATTCCTCTTAATGCTCTTTTCCCTCATTTTTAGCTCCGGGATCATCTTAAGCCCTCCTCCGGTCCAAACGACCATCACCTCAGGGGAGAGATTCTTTAACTCTATACGCATTCCTATTCACCTCTTATCCACCTAATCTTTTCGCTTTCCTCTTCTTCGCCCCTCTTATTTGTCCCTTCATTTTGTTTGAATTTCTAGATTAGCTTCTTCCCTTGAGGAGGTTCGATTAATCGAATGACGCTTCGTTGAGTTCGAGCAGTGGGGGGATGAAATGAAGATATAGCACGAAGGCACCTTCTACCGAAGACGGGAATGCGCGAAATTTTCCAATTTTTGTATGCTTTTTTAATAACATATGTATACTTTTTTTGTCTTAGCTTACACAATTTGTGAATATACCGCAAAGATACCTTTTGCTAAAAAATGAGAATGAGAACAATTTTTCATTTCATCATGCTGTTTCTTGAAAATGAAATCATTAATGTAAGATGAAGAAGAACAATTTTTACTTATTCCACAGTATTTTATTAAAAACAAAAGGGAACAAAACACTACTAGTTTCAGAGATTGATCTCCATCATCAAGTGACCTAGCAAACCTATACCTAGTTTCTTTTTGTTTTTAATAAAATACTGTGGAATAAGTAAACATTTTTCTTCTTCATCTTTGCGTATTTCCGCAAGACATCGCCAGGGACTGTGCATTTTATTCATTGATGTAAGATTTAGAGGTTTAAAATCTCCACAAGCCGTGTTTGTCGGCTTTCCTCCACTTACTTCCCGCTAGTCGGATAGAGCAAGAAAGGAATGCCGCACTATAATTGTACCCTATGATCCTTTCAAAAGCAATGCAGGCATTCCTTTCTTGCTTTATCCGACTACCGGGAAGTAAGAGGAGGAACGCCGACAAAGACGGCTTTTGGAGATTCTAAACCTCTAATTCGCTAACAGCCGTGTTCCAATATTTCTTTCTTTACATCAATGTAAGAGTAAATATTTACATTTACGTTATTAATGTCTTATCATAAACAATCTCATTGGTTATTTATTTCTAATTATCACAGTTTCATTAAGGGTGGAACTTATATACGGCTGTTATTAATTTATCGGTATAAAATACTTCTTAATTCGTTAGGAGGCTATCCCTGACCTTATATTTGTTATGAAATTTGATTCATACAATTGGTGGCTGAGGAATGGTAACATCGTAATCAATCACTTTTTGGAAACATGATCATATTAATCTATATTTAAAATGCAGCTCAAGAATTACTCGGGAATTATTGGTCAAAAATTAACGTATCTCGTGTGTTCAGTCCTCTGTTATTTTTTGCTATCTATTCTCAGTAACTAAGGAATAACTATCAATCAACACTGAGGTCCTAAATTCCAAGTTAGGGCAAAAAAGTAGTTAGTTTATTTATTTATTTAATTTGACGTTGCAAGTTAGCTCTCTGGCAAGGTGTAGTTGTTTGTGTTCGTGACATAAAAAAACTAAATAGTGAGATTTATCTCGTTAGTCTAAAATTCGCTTGATAAATATGTGATTACTATTATTAAATTTTATGTTTCAATACCAAAAGTAGAAAAACTTGCCTTTATGTATTGAAAAACTATTAAAATTTGATCACGATCATGAAGTTTTGTAGCATTAAATGTATAACATATGCTTATGTGCAAATATAGCCTATCCCTTTTCCTTTTAAAAAAGTATTACTTTTATTTTGGACTCTCTATCCAAACACCTCATGGTTTATGTGGAATTTACTTGCTAGGCTTACAATATATACCCTTAAAAGGAGAAAACCCTAATGTTTGGCCGTTTTTCTGTATCCCTCTTTCATCTTCTACGGTTTATTCTTTGTTTCCGTTCCAACTGATCCCCGACTTTGCTCCTTCCCTTACTTTGCCTTCTGATCTCTTTGGAATCTAAGCCCGATCTGATAGCGAAACTCCTTTACCATAGCTATTCCTATTTCTTCTGAAAATTCTCTTCTTCCCTCACACATCCTTTCTCCAAAATGCCCCGCATACGCGTATTTCTCTTTTATTTCCCTTCCTGGAGGCTTCTTACGTCGATCCATATTACCCTGAGGTGTTGAATAGCTATCCCCCATCAGAAGGAATGCCCTTATCGATTGTAGATTTAAAAGGTGTAACTTTTGCCAAATTTCGCTGAAATCTTCCGCTACATTTTCTTCTTATCTACTTTAGAAAATTCTTTATTCAACAGGAGAAGCATTTTTATCACATATCTCAAAAAAGATGGATCTCTAAATCTCCAAGCCCCAAAATAAACTAAATAAACTCAAATTTTCATCATACAGTGATCTTCCATTATGTTAGCTAATGTTCTCCCCATCTCAACTCAAATGCGGTTTTAGAAATATTCTCAAGGTATACTTTTAAAACCGCTGAGCGTAATTGAGATTCATTGAGTTGGATGTATCAATGGTACAGTTCCTAGTATATATATATAGCTAACTAACATGGTGAAAGAAATCGAAAAGATAAAATTTCGAATAAAATATTCGATATATGGAGCGGGAATATAGCATCGAAATTATTTCACAGCAATTAATTTGCGTTTCGTCATCCTCGATTATAAATAAGGCTACCTCCAATATGGTATACGACAGTAAATAATAATATTACGCATTTTATAGCCAAATAGAAAACCGGTGTTACACTGAGGTCACCTATGAAACATTCACTCTCTCTATACTGATGATACATCCTGGGAACGGGACTATTTTGAACGTCTGCCAATGATCCTCTAAATGACGATACCCAAATTTTCTTCATAAACAACGCCCTTAGTCTTCTGGTGGTTTAAGCTGCAATGTTTCTCTAACCTAAGGGACTTCTCTACGAGCGAGTATAGCTCACGAGAGAGTGATAACATCATAAACTGTCGATGGACAGGCGTCGATGTCACTATCTCTAGCCACGACTCCCTGACCAAGACACTTAGTCCATGACCGCCGTGATTACCGCGTTTACGGCATAATTCTTCGTCCAAGGTGACTCCCTCGAGTCATACCCCCTCTAACGGTGGAACTGCCACTAGAGGCCTGGCCTTCCTATCAATGCAGACCCTTATTCCCCCCACTTCGAAGTGCAACCGAGATGCTATTAGGTGCCGAGGTCATGGCTTTAGAGCAACTGTGCCCCCAAAGGGTCAGAAACCTTCCTCGGGTTGGGATGAGCGATGGGCAAGGTTGTCGTCCCCCGCCCAGTGCCCTTGACTAACCGTAATACACAACTTCTGTAGGTCGTGGTATATTCATACGGGCTATGTTGATATTTGACTTTGGTGCTTTCTACGTTGTGAGTACAGTTGTGCTTATCTCGGGCGACCCCTTCTTTCCTCTATTAGTTAGGTTCTCTCTCTAACTTAGTGGCGAGGAAGTCTCTGAGAAAATACGTATATTTCCAGATCTTTTCTGACTAACTTTGTTTTTCAGGGTGACGGTTAGAAACTCTATCGAGAAAAGATGAAGGCAATTAATAATACCTCTAAATATTTATCATTACTCTGCTATTTGGTCTTCTACCTAGGCGAAACATTAGGTAATATTTACAGCAAGATTTTGTGATGCAGCAATTATTTCACCAATTACGGATCTATTGATAATTTTTCTTTCAGGTTTTTATTGTATTTATTTCAATAATTTCGATGCTTTACACTCATTTATTTAATATCATGCAAGGAGGTTTTATATCGTAAATGATCCAATCTTGCATGACCAAAGTACGGTTAGGATATGGTAATTCAATATGCTTTGCAGAAGAAATGGCATGGTTAAAAATAGGCCTACAGTGTAAACTTCCACTGACACGAGTCTGTTGCCAGCAGGGTATTTATGTATTTAATTATCTCTACACATTATACACACCTTGCGTTAATTATAAATCATATTAATTAACACAATACAACGTCTTTTATTAGGGCGAGATTGAAACTTTTAAGTCTTGTTTTACATCTTACCCTTCGTCATAAAAATTTTAAATAACAGACTGCTTGAAAAAGTAAACAAAAGAAAACTACATTGCGGGTTTAAAAATCTAAGGTTTAGCTTCGGAAAAAATGTACACCGCAGCAGGAAAACACCCGCAAGAAGTGGGACTGTGAAAAACCTGCGAAACCTACTGATAGTTAAGTAAATTCTTAAGGGAAAGCAGGTTAAGAGAGATATGAAAGGAAAACAAAACAATACAGATACATATTCCAATAAAGATATCAATACAAAGTTACAAGAATAATATATATAGAACTAAAGTGACAATAAAGAAGAGAATATTACAGAGTTCACTAGTATAAGTAGTTTCGTCAATACTAACTTATAAGATTAATGAAAATTTCTCCATAAAACAAAATTTTAAAGACGACACGCGACGTGATTATAAATAATATTGAAAGTAAGGGCAATTTCATCTATTAAAACGATTTCTCAGTCCTAGTATTCTTTGTGTGCCGCAAAATGTAAATTAAGTAGAGTAAAAAGAAAGTGAAAAAGAAGAAGCATGAAAACTCATGTTAAAGATAATAGCTTTCAACGGTGTAAATAATATATTCCGTTCCTTGGATTGACTGTATTTGAATTAATGAAATAAAACTGCTTCGAGTAACAGTGAAGGAAAGATAAAATGGAACGTTCTAACTCGGCCTCGAACTTGCGATAAGACTTCGTAGAGAGAGCGAACAAAAAATCGACAATTCGGAATCACACGGAGAGATGAAAGATTTTCATTACGAGTTTCGGAGCACGACATGCAACGTTGGAACTACGCGTCGAAATGTAGGTCGGAGGAAAAAATCTTACACCGAGTAGAAGTGGCTTAATCTCTGCACACCCCCATAAAGAGCTAACACTCACTGCATCTCTCTTACGTCCAGTTCGTGAATAATTATGAGTCAGTGTTTAATTGGATATTGCGTTTATTTTAATTTTCAGTCTCAAAGCTTATACTATAGTATTATAGCCTATTATTCCGATTAATAATCCATACTTTAATAGACGCATATGGATCATTTAACCATGATATAATTATGTTAAAATGCTAATATTATTAAAAAATAATATTAGAGGTTTAAAATCTTCTGTAGCCGTCTTTGTCGGCGTTCCTCATTTCATTAACCAGTATTCTGAGAAAACAAGAACTTAAAAAGTGCGGTGTCCTTTCTTGTTTTCTCGGAATACCGGTGAATGAGACGAAGAACGCCGACAAAGAGGGCTATGGAAGATTTAAATCTCTAATTACTTCACAGGCGTGTTCCAAATTTCCTATCCTTACACCATAAACTATTATATTCAAGTACTATACATCATATTATGTTTCTGCTACTGCATCTTGATTAATTAAGTTTTTCGCGTTTGTCTCTTATTCAGGATAGAAAAATGTAACTTTCATCCACTTTGTCTCAATATTTCTTGTCTGCGATGACATGAAAGCTACTGAGGTATAAGTGATGCTGTATAATGGCACAAATTAAAGCCTCTCCTTATGGAATGCAAATAAAAGTGTTACACGTAGAATTATTATGCTTCACTCATGTGGACATGTTCTGCTTATAGCATTCTTGATGCTTCGTTTGGCGAGAAAGCAACTGCATATTACCTCACTCCTCATCTTGTCTATCAATTCTCATACCCCTCTACCAGCTTTTGATTGCTACTGTTAGAAGGGTCCCAACCAACCTTCGAGCTGAATATTATCATAGAGTAAGGAACATTACTCTATAATATTATACGGAAAGGTATTGTATTGCATACATCCTTGACGTGTCGTTAACTTCTGATCTGTTAACAAGCCTAAAAGGTTTTGTATGCGATATACGTCAAATAAACACAGAGATAAATTTCCTCTCCTTTTAGGTATGTTTACAGGTAAACAAGGAAAGGCAGTCAAAGCTCAAAATAGGATGAAAGATATTGGTAAAAATGTTGGCCAACAGTTAGAACGGTTATGTTTCCGATCCAAGGAATTGCCTATGTCTCGGAGAACCTCCTAGGGCTTCTTTACATTGAGGCAGACAGGCAGTCAATATTCAAATCATGTTTAGGATGAATCATGCTAAATGGGGTATTTGATTGGCAAAATCCAAACATAGACTGCAATCTTTTCAGCAACATGAAGGCAGCGTTGAAATTGCGCGGACCTGCGTAATCCTTAAAAGAAAATTTAGTTTAGAGTTAGTGCTATACCAGACAACGCTGTGTTATTTTAGGTTGATTTCAAACAGTCGCAGAGAAAAAACATAAAAGTAACATTTCAAATAATTGAAGATTTTTCAGCGTTATTAACAATTATTTGCATTACTAAATACTGAAGAAAATTTCAGAAAATATTGGCCAACTATATTTTCACGCATATTTAGAAACAAATTAATTAATAATAACAAATTTAGTAACAAATTTCTTTCGTAAGTCATACACAGACCAGTGCGTTTCAAATATTGTCCAGAACGTGAAAGAACGATTTTTAATAAATACATACGAAGCCTCTGATACTAGACATAATATATTGAGTAACCTTGTCAACTTAACTCCAACTACAGTTGTCCTCTGTTATGATACGATATTAATTTTACATTCAACTGCATAGTAGATAGATATGTAGTGTAATTTCTTATTGAGTTCGTTAAATTATATTCAAAAATAAATTTCACAAATCAGGTGTACGAAACCTTAATTATTGGATATGCGTAATCTTGTTAACTTGAACCTTTTGGTCACTTAGTTATGGGTAACAACGAAAATTACATTACATCTAGATTAGTAATTTGGGATTAATATTTCGCAAAAATTCAGATTACGTCAGCGACCATTCTCAAATCTTATTTTTGAACTTTTATCTATTGAACCTTAGACTTGAACGGTCTTTGTCACTTAGTATTGAGAGATAAAAACAATGAAAAGTGCGTTACACCTATCTTTGTAATCTCGGAGTAATATTTTGAACAAATTAAGAGCATGGTATTCTTTTTTATCCAATTTAAAGAAAAACTTAATAGATACATAAGCTTTCATTGTTGATTTAAACCTTTGTTTGTATATGGCATGCTTTACCATCGTGACCAGATGGATTTAAATTCCATCGAAACATTCTCGTGGAAGGCTGTTCATCCTTCTCAAACAAATCTTTTTGATCGCTTTGTTTTCCCGGCATGCCTCTCGCTGTTTGGCTACGTCACAGCGAGCCGGATATTAATTCTTCGAGAGGGAAAAATCCACCCGCTCCGCTTTCACATTCTGCGAGTTCGTTCCTACAAATATTTACAAGTAGCTGATGATAGTGGAATAAAATGCTCGCACTCACGCAGGAGCGGCTCATTCGCAAACATTGAAACTACTTTTTCTTACTCGTTTCGAAGTCATTGTCTCTGCTTCGTGGGGAGATTATAAAAATAATTTAGCATATATTTAAATAGGCTTAAATTATATTTTGAATCACGACCCTTACGTCTAAGAAGCATAAATAATTGAACATTAAGTATTCTAGTGCGCCATTGTTTCTGCTACCATACTCTGATGAATGGAATATTTTCATTTTTAGAGTGGTACAGGAAGGGTACGGTATCTTCCATTTTCCTTTGTCTCAATCTGGATCTTGGCTGTGATAAAATGAAAGCTAGCGAGGTATGATTGAATTATTGCACTAATCGCAAATGCGACTAATCCTTATGGAATGCCAAGAAAAGCTTCACTTACGTGGATATAGCTAATACTGCTATATACTGCTAATAGCATTCGGTCTCGGTGAGGAAAGCAAGGGCAAACTACCTCATTCCTCATCCTGCCTAGTGAACCTCATTCCTCCCTGCAAGCTCTTGTTGGTCGTTTCAGAGGGAGTGAGGTACCAATCTCCCTTCGGGCTGAATACTTTACAAACAGTATTTAAAACTTTAGTTACAACAAAAATGCCAGCCCACTTGAAGTGGGAATCATTAGAATCGAGAATGAAAATCCTTAGATTAGCCGGGATGTTCAAATCATGGAATTCCCCAGAGGGCGAACTCAATGCTAGGTTAACTTCCTACTTATATCGGACGTGGCGACCATAGCTTAAAAATCAAAGAACGCGAACAAAAAACAGACATTGCAAAGTATCAATTCGTCGATAGGGGAACTAGAGAATGGAACGCATTACCTGGAGAAGTCCTCTTTCCAATGCCAATAAATGTAAAAACTTTTAAAAATAAGCTTAAATCTGTTTGTACTTTTTAAATTTTTGTAAAATTGTAATATTAATGTTATTTTATCTATTTTGTATATAGTTGCAATATTAATGTGTATATTCATCTATTGGGTATTTACTGTAACATTAATGTTATATTGTACATGTATATATATAAAAGTAATTCATTGCCTGCGGGAGGTTTTTGGAGGGGTTTCCCCCCAGTCTTTGGGCGAATGCCAGGCAATCGTTTGTAATTTTGTGTTTCCCCCTACACTGCTGCCACTAGGTCTGATGGCCTAATCGCAGCGTAATTTGAATAAATAAATACACAGTGCACCTTTATCGAATTTTAAGAATTAAGAATGTCATTTTATGGGGGAGCGATAACTTAAACACCTTCAAATGCTCAAAACTTAATTTGATAGGTTTAACTATTAATGGTAAAAAGCCTTGGATAATCCAATGCATGGGTAGTGGCATTGAGAGACATATAAGGTAATAGAAAAGTATGACTTACAATACTTATGTATTCATATGTATGCAAAATGACGAACTTTCCAATTTTGACAGAGACATGTGTGTATCAGAATTTGTTGAATTATACGTGGTGATGAACAATTTCCATTAGCTGGTCAATGGCAATTTTTTAAATGCACTGATAACAAGATGGCGATTTTAATATACTTATTGGGTTCAAATTTGCAAAGTGAGACATGAATATGACAAGTATTGATCACCGACTGTTCTTAAGAATAACGTACAATAAAAGTTCTTAAAATAAAATTTAATTTTATAATAAGATATATTTTATATTTTTATAAGACAGTCACCAATACCACATATTATGTTATCTTTCTATACTTATTAGTAGTAAGATTTTTGTATTTTAAGAATAGATGATATCCGATATTCTTAAAATATCCTTTAAATGCTAATTAGTAATGAAGGAAAGTTTTTGTATTCGGGACGCACATACATTAAAGTGAACCATTCAAGAATATATATTTATTATTATCATACACTGTGAATAATCACCAAAATTTTGTAAGCAAAACTTCCAAAACCTGTAGCGGGCCGCAGGTAACCCGCGGGCCGCATACTGACTGGGCTATCCATGCTTAAGAAAGTGTTCAAATTTAAATGATAAATCCTCTCCTTTAATTGAACCACTGACAAGCGATAGATCATAGTTGCTTCGGAAGAAAAGGCAATGGTTAGACGATGATGACAACAAATAAGGTACAAGGCGCAGTATGATTGCATCTTCTGGTACCCGTTTAACTTCACTTCTTTTCGTACTCATTCTCTCTTCATTCTCAAAGCTCCAACTCACAATTCTACTGCTAAATCCCGCCGAGAAACGCCTGCAATGTTTTCAGCGGAAGCCGAGATTTTTCCGTGCGCGCGTTTTTGTCTTTTTGCCTTTAATTGTGAAAATAGAGGAAAAGGAAACATCAAAGCTCTCTCCGAGATAAATAGCAGGTGGGTGCACCTTACGGCTTCTCTTTGCGGTCTATCACTCATTTGTTTCGATAAATAAAGTTTCGTCTTTCTTTTTGTTTGAGTTCAGTTTCGGGATCGTTTTAAATCCGTCGGAGACCAAAAACCGTTTGATCGTTGTTTGTTAGTATTCAACCGATTAGAAATAATTGTTACTGGGAGACTTTATTAAGATTCTCGTTGATCATCCACGCTCCGACTAGCGCATGATCTGATTATCGAGCTGTTCCGTGCTCTTTGAATTCATGTATTTCTTTTTGCAGACGCTTTGGGAATGTGGAAGGCAAAAGACACAAGTACGTAAATGTCTGCCTTAGCGTTATTATTTCCAAAATTGCAGTTATGGTTTTTATGGCTTGTCTAATAACTGTGATACTATTATTGATAGCTCTTATGGTCTCACCAGAAATTATGAAAGTACCTGCAATAGTATTTAGTGTATTCAAGTACATGAATTCAATTTTAAATGCGTAGTATATATTAAGCTATTTCAGAAGCACTAAAGTGTAACGCAAACTTGTTCAAAATAACTGTAGATAATAAGAGACAATTTGGTCACCTATAATTTTTTTATAATTATATATTTTGTCTCATATTACTGGATTGAAAAAATTGCAATTATGATAATTTCATGGCTGAGAACCTTGATCTATTATTTCCGTGAATAGTAAGCAACTAAATTTTAACTTCACTAAACAATGTAATACTATTAAATCTTTTATGCTCTATTTTTATGTAAATAAATTTGACTATTATTTACTTAAAAGTTATTTCTGAAATTAACAATAAGTATGGGAAAGGAGTCTGTAAAGTCCGAAATACCCCCATAATAAAGACCTTAGTCATATACTGGAATAATTTATAATTTTTTTCTTTGGGGAACATTTTATGCTTGCAAGGCTTTCCAATAAACTAGTTACTAATCTTTCTTTGTTATTTCACTCTACCAGTTGACGAGCACTGGTTTGTTGAAAAGTGATAAAAATAATATTATTCCAAATTTTCATTGACCATCATATTTGTTTTTATGCTAATTCGTATTGTGTTTATCTCAAAAAATCAATTTTTTATCGTATTATCATTGAGCTAGCTATTGAAATGTCAGATGAAAGCTCTTATATCTAATGAGATGTTGTAAAGGATATTGAAACTTCTTTAACTCTCATCTGAAGATCTTCGAAAAACATTTTTCTTCCATCGTAGTAAGAAATCTGTTATTCCCTATTCCAAGTTCTATCCTCAGTATCAAAGAAACGTCTCCTTAACTTCAAAGAGAAGGGGTTTCTTACAAAGTTTCCTTTTGCAGAAAAAGTTAAAAAGAAAGATTTACATATTTATGGAATTAAGGAGATAATATGCTAATTCCGCAATTTTTTGTGTCTTCTACCTTTAAATAAGTACGCTTTATATTTGCTCTTTGTGGCAAAAAAACGCAAAATTCTTTCTTTTTCCCCTGTTGTGCCTGTTCTTACTGATTGCCGTTACTCCATTATCAAATCTTATTCATCAAATGAATAGGACTTTTAAAAGTATTTGTTCACTTTTCTTGTTCGGGATATTGACGTGAAATAGCTCGCTTATTGTTTATGATACTTACAATTTCAGATGAACAATTAACTTTGTTTTCAACAAATATCCAGTTATTAATTTCAGAGGAAATTCTCGGACGTCTTCACTCATTCTCTTTAATATATCATCCAACGTAATAGTTATGTAAATATTATATTCCAGTATCAAGAAAAATATTTATCAAAGAGAATTTAATTTTGCTTAGGCAACGTGGGTGATTTATATTGGTTTCAGTGATGCATCGTTATACATAGAGCCTAACCCATTTATAATACTTTAAAATATAAACAAAATTGTAATTTCAATTGAAATTTCTTATAAACTACTAAAACCTAATGTTTTGAATATTATTCTAACCATTATGTGTATCATTAAAGTAAGTTCAAACTAATTAACTCATTAAAAATATCATTATTAGAAATTTTAATTATTAGATAGTACTGCGTTATACGTTATGTTCGTCCTCTTTCAGGGAGTCTTCTTTTGCGTAAATGATAATCTTTGAATGCAATATACCGACCGCAGATTATCTTTTTATCCTTTATCATGTAACGATGATAGATATCTCAATATAACTTTACAGGGAAGTCCTTGGTAGTATAGTGGTCAGTAGACCATGTCACGCGGGAGGCCGGGATTCGATTCCACGCCGGGGAGTAATTTTTGCTGTTTGTGTTTTGAGACAGAAATTCTCGTCATCTCCTCTACCCTTTATAGCTTTCTTTCCGTTTATTGTAAAATGTGTGTCCACTTTTTTACGGTATCAATTATTTAACTGCTTGATAAGCTGAATCAATGAGAAGTGTTTGATTTAAATTAAACGAAGAGAGAAACTTTTACAAGTATTGGAATCCTAACAATGAACTATATAACACTGATTTCTCAAATAATAATGGACTATAACGCGTTTAGGCTCAGTATTAGTAGTAGTATTGTTAAAAGTACTTCAACAGCTTAGGTCATTTCGCACATTGTCTCCCACCGGGGTTCGAACCCGGGACCGCTTTCACCAAAGGCAAACGCGCTGTCCACATGACTATCCGGGAGCGTTTAGGCTCAGTATTCTATTTTTGTTGAGGTATATATCTTAAGCATTAACCTCCTGTTTTTATTTAGTCCCTCCCACATCTTTTATTTTGTAATAACGTAAATCTCCATAATGAAGCCACGCCTGACTAGCTTGGAAGCCCTTCCTAAACCTCTTTATTTCCCTCCCTCATAATGGCTTTGCAAGATACCATCGTATCGACCTCATCCAAATATAGACGCAAACCCTCAAATCGAATCCACTGAACGTGTCACGTGACCAGTGCAGCGAAAATCCACTCCAACGTACCTTCATCGTCGATACGTTTTTGTGAATACGCCTTTGAAATTGTTTCATATATTTATCCATTTGATGATTTTACTGCTAAAATGCTCATAAAATTTATGAGCTATTACTATTTTGGAGAATATCAAAATTATATTACCAGGTGCAAATGATGTGTATTGATTTTTAACTTAGTTGAAAACACGGTTGAATAACTTCATGATTTAAGTTATAAAAACCTTTACCCCAACCTCGATGCAAGCATATAAAAGTTACATCGTGTTATGGGTAAACGTTTTTATTATCTCCTATATGTGCGGAATTATCTCAGTCATCAAAATACCATTAACAATATAGCTACTATATGAATATTACCAGACTAAATGCGGTCCCTTTTGTGTAGGCGTAGGATTGAATATATCAGCCCTCTTTAACCCAGCACCTCTGAGATTAGTTCAACGGGATAGGTTATCGAAAAAGAAAAAGTTCCATAAAACAACTATCTAAGTTCTCGTAATTTGAAGCTGAAATCTATAATCTACAATCACAATATGAATCTCCATAAAATTTATTTGTTATAAGACTTAGCTTCTCCAAATACATAAAGTTCGAATGATGTTTTTGAACTTAATTCTTCAACATAAATTGAAACAGAAAAGGATTAGAATAGATATAATGTGAGTTAATCATGTGAAAATATTTATTCATCTCCTTCGTGGTGGGGTATACCGAAGACCAAGATATGCTATGAAATAATGATTCGAATAACAAATTTTCTTTCATAAACATGAATCAATTGGATTCTGATAGTTAAATTTCCTTTCAATACGTAATGGATTCCAATTATTTGACGGTTGTCTCAGCATGGATTTATAAAAGTTTACTTACGTGTATACTTTATACTCTGAGTTATTCCACTGATTAATTTGGCTACGGTTCCGTGGATGTTTGGCGATTGCCCTATTAAAGAAAAAACAAACAAATAAAAGATAAAATGGAGGGAAGAACACTTGGCAAATAAACTCGGTGACGATGCGTGATTTATGTTATTGAAGAGGATGGAAAAAAATTACAACGGTCATTTACACATTTATTGTTCTGAATATAAATTAACTTTAGGTCCGTAATAATCTAATTTCGCGATTTTAGCTACAGAATTGCTAAAATAAAATAATTCACTAAAATAATTCCTTTCGCGTAGCAGTGCTGCGGCGGAGGTGCTCCTATACCCAGTTCCTTTCGAGGAAGAGGTGAAAATATTGACATCACTGAGCCTCGAAGCTAAGAGAGTCATATAGAGGGAAGCAACAATTTCTGCCAGAGCTTCACACCTACCAGCCGATTCGCAAAGTGAAGCGGAGAAAACCCCTCAAATAGAACAGGGAAAAAGAAAGGAAATATCTTTGAAAGTACGTAAGGCTGTGAAGATAACTCTCAAGGAGAAACAAGTCAATAATAGCGGCATTACTGAGACTCGAACCCGGATCTCCCTTTTGAGGGCAGGTATTCTTACTACTAGACTAAAACGCCGCAGGGCAGTAGGCTCCTGACAGCTATTTAAAGTGATCTGTGTTTGAGTCCCATTCGTGTCGCATGGTGCACATGAGTAGGGAATTCTTTTTTTACACCAATAAGATATAAATTAAGATAATTAAGCCTTTGTTTACTTCAATAAGATGTAAACAAAGAATTGAATGCTTAATGAATTCAAATAAAGTACATACGATCTCAGAGGATGTAGGCTATACATTGATTTCTCTCTGTTAAAAAGGCTGCTTATATGCTGCGATAAAAATCAGGAAAATTAATGCTTTATTACAAGTGGCTTCAAAATATCACTTTTTCCGCGAACGATATGCAAAAGTGTACTCTGTATACGGGATGTGTAATAATGGTGTATGCACAACCGACCATACGTCGAAAGGCGATTGCAGGGTACACATGTAGATGTAGGTGAAGTGGCTTTATTTCTCCGTGGGTTTTAACCTACGCAGGAAAGATAATTCTCAGTTAGTTTCCTCAGAGTAAAAGTCTTGCGTTAGGAACGATGGACCATTAAGGAGGAAAAAACTCACAGTGGTCATGATATCTCTTCCGCGTGATTCATATGGTAATCTCAAAACAGGTGACAGTAACACGGGCATCTCGCGATATGGCGTAGAGAAAGAGGTTGCACGGAGGACTGCGCAGGAGAAGTTAAATGATGCGGATGGCCTTTGGACGCCCACCGATGCAACTGAGCCATTTGATTTATGTCGATCCTCTGTCCGCTGTTTGCCATTTTAATTTCCATGCCGAGATGGGCAGGTGAGTTGATGGTCGTTAGGATCTAGGTCACGGTTTCGCGGATTAATTGCCCCTCTCTCGGGGGTGTCGTAGATGAACTGCCCGCTCACTTTGCACGCCCGGTCATTTACGCTCTCCTACGACTTGATGTTTGCCGGTAACTTTCCTCTAAGAGGATGGAATATATCAACGCTTAATTTTTACAGATGTACGGAGCAGCAAATCGTGATAACATATCGGATATCACGATTCGTGGATCACGACGATATCACGGATCGTGATATGCAAATAATATCGGCAGTGGCAACTTAAATTGCATCTAAGGCACTACGTACATGAGTACCTACCCTTCGGTAGGTTTATGTGCACTCAAAAATCCCTATTAATCGCCATCTTTTTCATTTCCTTATTGTAAATCCCACCCTTTATGCCGTCCAGCATCTTTTTTCTTTGTCTTCCCCTATGTTTCCCCCCCCCTTAATTCTACCCTCAATAACAGCCTTCACCAATCCCTTTCCCCTCAATATTTGACCCACCCATTTCTTCTGTTGGTGCTTAATCGCTTCAATTAAAGCCCTCTCCCACCCAACCATCTCCGGTACCTTCACGTTTGTTCTCCTCTCAACCCAACTCACTTTTTCCATTCTACGCCAAACCCACATCTCGAAAACCTATTTACGTTTGAATTCCTCCTTTCTTAATGTCCTCGTTTCGCACCCATAAAGCAAGACAATCCAAACCAAGGATTTCACCAATCTCTTATGATATATTTGTTAAGACCTTTGGTAATCAATTGCCTTCGCTTCATAAAGGCTTCCTTGGCCAAGGCTATTCTTTTTCGAATCAAACAAATCTTTGAATTAATAAATAAATGAACATAAAATGCATCAGAACTAGAATTTGGAAAATCATTTTCTGAAGCAATAGCTTCAGCTAACGTAACTAAGATAAGAAATAGTAACAGCTATCAATAAACGTAGGAATTTTGATAAAAGAAAACTATGAAAGTCCTTTTACCTTTTTACCTTAAGACTTGGTTAAAAAAATTCTCTCGTATTTATTCTAGACGATCATCAGCGCTTCTGGCTTGTTGATCATAATTAACACGTTTTTTCAAGTCAAACGTATGTCTTTTTCCCTCTACTACCCGGAAATAACGTTCTCTGAACCATGAAATGAAAATATATAATCAGTGTTATCATGCCACTCTGAGCACAGTTATCAAAGAAAATGTCACATCGTATTTCCACCCTCTACCATACGCTATTTAAATTGAAATATCATGTGTTATTTAAGATTCTTGTCGCTACTTCCCAGATACGTTGTGATACGTCGGGTGGATTCGTATTCCTTTGACTTGTAGCTCCAAATCCATTCTTACGGTGTGTTCCAATCGGATGTTCTGTGTCGTGTCCAGAGGAACTGGGGCACATTCCTCTTTTACAGCGGATTCGATCGGAATTCTTTCTCCCAGCAACAGAGGATCTTCCGACCAATACGGTGCTGACTGTTATTTTATAGTTCAATGCCTATGTCCTGGAATTATATATCAGCACATAAGGAATTTTATTTATCCTTCAATTTACTTAATTTTACACAGCCTATGAGCATTGAAAGTACAGCAGATAATGATAAGCTGATATCTTCATTTTGAAGCCATTAAGTTTTTAATAACTCGGCATTGACTTCGAGTTAGTCTTCCATCATGGATATAAATAGAATCACACGTCTACGCTATACCATACCAAGTTTTTCTATTATAGGGTAGACCGGGGATAAATGGATCTTGCTAAGGTATGTCGCTTCTCCAATCCAAGAGTACATATCTTCCGTATTGCTGGGTTTAATTATTAGAAAATCATCTATAGGTGTGTATATAAACCACATAAACAAGTGGCTGGAAGTTTTGCGCTCACGCCAGTGGCCATTCCAGGAAGAATCGCCGTATCGTGTGGACGTGTTTTTATCGTCAAGGTAATTTTGTTGTGAACAGCATCTAAGGTTTTTCTACTCAGGGTAAGTTATATTTCTATTTTTTTGCAATATAATGAAGTAGTAGCTGTTGAACAATGATATACTAATTAGTGTCCAATCATTGAGTATTGAGTTATTTTTTAAAGATTTTTGTAATTGACTTTTGCTATTCGGGGCTAAACGGATCAAGAAAAATGGAGCTAAGCGGATCATAACCTTAAATGTTACTTATGTTTATATCATTAACATTTATTAATTATTCTTATTCTTGGCATACGTGGTTAGAAATAGCCATGGAAGAGGATGTGCAGAGAGTAAAATCTAAAGCTATAACTCTACACTACCTTATACATCGCTTCAAAGAAGAGTTTCTTCTCTTACTAGTGTAGTTCTAGTCATGGTGGTCAAAATCCGATCAAAAATGATTTTTCGTTATCATATTACATCTGTCAAAACTAGGATTTACGCCGACACCAAAAAATGTGAAGAAAATGCCTTTAATTATTGTGAACGCATGGGAATCGCTCACAATTTTAACCAGGAAGCAAAGATGGCTAGCAAAGATTGGTTTTATGAATTCCTCAAACGACATTGTCATCTTTATATCAGAGGGACTATCAAGAACAAGAATAAAGTCTTCAAATGCGAAGAATGGCGTCATGAGAATTGCAGCGAAAAGATGTTTAATACTCACTTCATCCGTGCAGTTTGTTAGCCAGATAGGGATGCCAATTAAAATATAATGACTTTATATTAATAAATAACTTTAATTCCTTCATTTTTATCACTAACTCATAATATATGCTCACCTATATTCCTTTTTTTATTTATACGCACCATGATCCCTTTAAACAACCTAAATAAACGGCTATTGGACGGTTGATGTTTAATTGCAATTTTTGTGAAAGTTTTCGCAACAATACATATATAACCTACCTCATTCGTTTTATGAAGAGTTGACATGTAATTTAAACAAGGTTAAAGGAATATATTCCCAATATTTTTTTGCAATAAGAATTAAACGGCGGAGTGATCCGTTTAGCCTCGGTCTACCATACCATCAAATGCGCCTGATGATTACCCAACGGGTTGAAACCATGGTCGTATAATAAAAACCTTTGTTTGGTATAGCGTAAAGTGTGTTTATATTTATCTTCATTCAGTTTTTACATTTCCTAAGTTGTGTCTCTTAGCAGTGTATATTACTTTTTCTTACTATAAAAAAACGCCATTTTTCTGGCAAATTTCATTGGTATAGATCACGCCCCTGAAGTTCCCCTATGGTGACTGTACAATCGGCTGACGCCCTTAATGTCCGCAGCCGCGAGATGGCAGCACTGAAGCTCGCCCTTTGAAACCATAATCTCATGTGGAGTAAATGGAAAAAACAGCACGATTATGATATATTTTCCCTCTTTTTCTTGTAATATTAGTCATATAGTTAATTTTATAGGCGATATTTAGGAAACATATTTAGTGGCCGAAGTCACCCCATCGGTTGGGGTGCCTAAGGCAGCTATTCTTTATTTTTTAAACAAATTCCGTTGTTTAAGAAAATGTTTTAGATACTATTTGCATGAATAAGAATTACCTTCAAGTAATTTAAATTTTCTGAGCATAGAGAATGTAATTGAATACAGAAATATTTTTTAAAAATCTAAAAAACGGCCTAAGTCACCCCATTCTACGGTACGGTTCACTGCATTTCAGTGATTTATGAAGAGTGTTTTTACGGCGACAAAGTTACCTGTATTTGCACATAAGGCAAGCACCTATTCTTCGGATTTGCTAATTTGTCAGTCTTATTCAAATGTATTGCATTCAATTCAAAAGTACCTATTGATGAGTAAAACAATTACTCTTAATTCCATCTTTGGTAAATATTACTCTTTATTACATATGTATCATAATTGGGCTTTTTCACCGTTTACTCCATATAAGATTATGGTTTCGAAGGGCGAACTTCAGTGCTGCCATCTCGCGGCTGCGGACATTAAGGGAGCCAACAAATTTCAGCATTTTCCAGTCCTATACTTTCTAAGTTCGTGGTATAGATGGATATCGACCGATATATGTATGGATGGACATAAAGACCGATATTTTATGTTTGCGAGAAAGATTCCAAGCTAAATATAAACCCCAAACTTGGATCAATTAGTCTCACATTCTGTCACTTTAATCTAAAACCATCTTTGATTGATTATCTACCCTCAAATCTCATTTTCCGTATTGAAGTCAGAGGTGACGTAAAAGTGAAACTTACCCTATTCCAATAACCCTTCCATTTGCTTATTCTCTCTGTCTTTACATAGAAAGAAGGTCTAACAGCTATATCATCCCCATATAAAGGTTAAGAAGACAGCAACCCCTACATTTTCCACGGTAGTCTGTATAACTTAGTGCTGAGATCGGGGAAGGGAATATTATGGTGCCCCGCGTCCAATGCAGGATTGCGTGAAATAGGATCCGAGTGCGCAGGAATTAGTAATCCTTCTCAATCTTATGGTCCGCTTCCGAAAATGTATAAAAATATCGTTTCCGCCGATTTCCCCTTCGCCATTCTCTTCGGAATCCCTTCGGCCTAACGCACGATCCCGTGTAAATGGATTTGGGCGCTTCGGCGGACTAATGCTGAGCTCAAGAGGGACGCTATGTGTCACCTTAGATCGACACGCGGGGAATATGGACTCGTAATGCGATGAATATGTAACGGACGCTTGGGCGTTGTTTGCATATCGAGGCAATGATTCGGCGGTTGGTGACGGAAAGATGGAGGTAAGAGAAGGACAGAGAGGAAAATAGGATGCGAAGATGAATGTCAGGGGCGATGGACCAGCCTATACGTCACACTCGTGATTAGTGAGAGCTGTGGGAAGGTGCTGCTTTGATCCAGTCTCACCGTTGGGTGACGATGAAACCAACTTATTTTGGCAATGGCAACTACAATCGCATCTAACTAACCCATTTTCAAAACAACTAATATTCTGGCTTTTCGCAAAAAGTCTTCGTTATTCCATTGACTAATTTGGTTCAATTTTGTCAATTCACATCAAAATTTAATCTTTCAAAATATTCCATTCTATAAGTAGATTTTCCGCAGAATCTTTAAAATTATACCCCACCATTGTTACCGAGCTTTAAATATTCCTTAAGTCATAGGGGAGTTATGGAGCTTGAGCAGGGTTTAACTAAGAGCATTAAAGCTCAATTAGCGTATTCCATTAAGCGTAATAAAGTTACATGTAATTAGTACTCTTTACTATATTGACGTTCCTGCTACCATATTCTAATTAATGGAGTATTTTTCATTTTTATTGGCAAAAGATAGAGAAAAAATATATTTTCTTTGCTGTTGTAACAGTATTAATCGCGTGATGTGATGAAATGAAAGCTACTTAAGTATGAGTGAATAACTGCACTGATTAAGGTCTCACCTCATGGAATAATAACGTTACTGAAGGAGTAATTGCGCTTCACATAAGTGAACATGTTCCAGTTATATTATAATGGCTTGGTGAGGATAGCTAGGGAAAATCACCTCACTCCTCATCACCACCCCCGACTTAGTACCTTATGGTAGAGGGAATGATGTCTAGAAGCACCAAGTTAATAAAAGTATGTATGTTATTTAAACATTTAAAAGTATGTAAGTTATATAACTTAGGAAGAAACAACTTTCTATTGTAGAATATATGTCTAAGATGTTATGCCTATCTCGATGTAATTAAACTTTTAAATATGTAGAGAATCGACCACAAAACACATTATTAAAATGTAATAATGTAGCCATATTATGCTTGACTTCGTTCGAGTAATATTTAATGCAGCTATTGAAGTCTATAATATTCTATCGACTTAGTTTACCTATTTTCTACATAGAGGACATTTTATCCCTCGGAAAATAACGTTGTGGCAAGTTTATGGCAAAAGTAGCCTAAAAAACTCTTTATTCAATTTAGTCAGTTCTATGGTATTCTATTCCCAATCCGCTATAATTTGATGTGGATCATAAAAAATCAAAGCAATCTTGATTCGAATATTTTTCTTTACATGTCATCGCCGTAGAAACTGAAAATCAACGCAGAAGATTTTCAGAACACTGAAATAGCAAATGCACCCGGTTTGGTGATGCTAATATTTCACCGACTGAAGTCAAGGATCACCATAACCTTGCTGAATCACCTTACATCTTATGGTAAGTTCTTTCTAATATTTTTTCGGAAAATATCACTCTTACATAGGAATCATTCCCTTGTCTCTAACTTTTCTAGATTCGGGCCTAATTTATAATCTGTTACCTGGGTTTGGTATGCGCGTAATGTTTTAGCCCATCTGATATGTAGCTCAGTATTTATAAATACTTTACTCTTTACAACCAACTGATAGCAATGCTTACATTAGCTTCTGCATACAATTATTTAAATTGCTGAATTTAGAAGTTATCAAGATTGAGGAATATTATAATTCAGCAGTACACAGTTTGTGAAATTCCTTGCAAATATAACAAATATTGTAACATTCAATTCGATATGTTTAGTGGTTTTTTTTTCTCTAGAAAATTCTCAGCATCGTTTTTAGATGTTGAGATCAGCACTAATTAGATTACCTAAGATTTTATTTGTGGCCTTGGACTATTTTCCACGACTGATGGATCGATATTCTAATTTTGCATAAAATACATGCCAGAGATATTTTGATATACGCGTGGACAGTCTGCGTAATTAAACATGTTTGGTTCAATAATAAAGTATGTACTTTTGATTACATTGAATAACCATATGAATAATTCTGGTGATTAATATCTAATATAATATAAATAAACAAACTATGGTATGGTAGAGAAGCTATTTGAAGTGAATCTTATGAATATAACAATCCTCAGTTTTATGCGTTAATTTTGCGAATTGATTCATTAAATATTACTCCAAGCCACCATTACCTCACTAAAACTTCGATTTCACAATATTTTAGCAATTTCGGCTTATGATGAATTTCACCTACTTCATTTCAAGCTCTCTGTAAACTGCGATACAGAAGGAGTAAAGAAATTTAAAAATGGTTCATTATAAACAATTAAGTCTAAATTTTTCTACGTGTCCTCCTTCAAGTGTAACCTGGAATATTTTGAATTGGTTGATAATTTCCCTAACACATCTTTTATTGCAAGAAATGCATTGTTTCATTCGTGATAAATGGTCTGAATTGGATTCGAAGTGGTCTCGACGTTATGCCTCTAAAATTTTCCTTCTCCTCGTTTTCAAGGTCCAAGCCGTGAATATTGAAATACTTCTTCCAGCTTGTCTCCTTGCTTGTTTTCCTGCCATTCAGTCAAATACTCTTCCCGTACGAAACGTAGTTTCTTCCTCGAGAGCTTTCCAACAGATCGATTCCAGATATCCGCTATTCTTTGACTATTTGTTGCATCCCATTGCCCTCTCTGATGTCCAGGGCATCCATTGATGCACTGCGGAGTAACAAAGAAAATTCTGGGCTCTCGTTGGCTGTGAAACGGTTTTACGTATTTTTGCACTGCTATCATCGGACCACTTTCGAGTAATTTAGTAATCTTTCATAGAGGAACATCGTAAATTCAACCCAATCGATAAAATACTTATAGCAATTACCCTGAAGAGATAAGTTATCGAAATGTTGACATTGAGTAAGCAATAGATTCCCCAGAAAATCCATCAATATTTTATGACCATGTCCAGATAAGACATATCTGAAGTTCAATTACCAATAAATGTGATAACTACTCTTTTGATAAACTTCGGAGGGTTTCCCCAATATCGGGAACCACGTCAGTCAATTTATCAAATTTTTTATCTCTTGACAATGGTTGTTATACATTTTCATCCGATTTATCCATCATTTCAATATTTATCACTCCAAAACTCTCACGGCTAAAAAACTAATCGATATCTTTATTTTTGAAGGTCTATGCTCGAAAAAATAAAATAGTTTATAAAATTTCGTTTGATATCATCTTGGAATTTGGAAATAATAACTCGTGACATATTGGCCCAATAAAGTTATTTTTCCCATTCAATTAAACCAAATAATTTTATGTTAGTTCAGTTAATGTGATAAAAACTAAAATAATGAAAATTTTATGAACTACCCAAGGAAAAGCGGACTCGTAAAACGTCTGATGGGGCCTGGAATCGAACCCGGGATCTTCCCCCGGGATTGTGCATAGGCACACAATGTGCAAAGAACCTTTAACCCTTTCACCTTTATAAACAACATTAATATTTAATGAAAAAGTATGAAATTTAAATCTGATAGATTAATCGTAAAATACAAATTTACCTTATGTTAGATTGAAAATTGTATACTTTTTACTCCATGCAAATATATTATGGAACTAACTAACAGCTTCAACAGAAATAGCACACAATGAGTGAAATGCGCTAATCTCAAGAATTTTCAATTTTCTTCCTAAGAATAAGCTTCCTAGAGTGATGTTATAGGAAATTTTATAAATGTAAATACGTCAATTTGACAAACGATTCTGACCAATTGATCGCAATATTTCTATCATTGATCTCCCTTTTATGCAAAATTAGTTATCGGTACTTTCCCAGAATTTTGTAACGAGCTTCATCGTCATGGCTGCATGTTAAAACTATTTGGTGAGAGTTTAAATGAGGCAGAATTCAAAAATCAATAAAACTACAAAAATGAATTTATCTCTATACTTGGATGGATTGAATTAGCGGAAATTCGTTAAACTCCGAAAGGAATCGTGACAAATAGCGGATAGTACGTACTCATATGCAAATGGTCGATAGTAAACTTGAACGCAGGGAATCGAATGAGGTCGATGAAACCTTAATTTTGCGCCGATCAGCGATGCTAAATTAATAACCCCAAACGCTTCCCGAAAAGTGGTCCTCTATCAAGCTTTAATCTACTTCGGGAACAGCTTCCGCTAATTACAGGAGAAATTTCGACCAAGTAAACCCATCTCTCTTCAAATTAATCGCCTTAAACATATTTTCAATCGACGAAGAAGATTTTTGGGCTCCCGTGGCATTTATCACGAGCTAAATAAGTAAAACAACCTCTTTACTTTCGTTACTCGGTTTAGTTTCCTCCTGAATAAGTCGAAAAATTAGGATAATAATAGAAGAGCAGTGAAGTACCGCTTAATTTTTAACAGGAGGTTATTGTGGTAGGAAAAGAAGATAATTATAACGAATCTATGAAACGTGCATTGTCGAATTAAATAATTTTTAAATAAGAAATAAAATTTGGCATATATACGCTGAATTTTCTATTGTTACAAATGATGCCATTGTGCTTTTATTGAAATGCATTCTCGTTAAAATGAATTTTGTTTCGACAAGCTTTGATATTTTCATTATGATTAGAGAAATATTCAAGCTTTTCCTCAGCATAACATAAATAATCCATTAATAATTTTCTTTTATATACACATCAATTTGAAAATGTGTAAAATACAGTTTTTATATTATAATTACGTAATTATTCTTAAAAACAGAGCCGAGAAGTTTAAATTATATGTTTCGATGGATTTCTTCTCGTTGAGGCGATGAAGATCTATTTAGTATTTAAAAGTGATAGAGGAATTTTGCTAAAAATGTAGTCGTTGTGATAAAATTGCAAATTATACCCACCGCAGAAATACTAGAAAATGTTAACAAATATTTTCTGTTTCCAATAAAAGATTCTGTGTGGTAATTATTCTTATACCAGCCATTGTATGTGACGTTCTTTTTTCATACAAAGCTCAGATTTTTACACGAAATAATAGAAAAATTACTGGGATTTTAATACAAAATCTTGTGAAAAATTTTAAACAATATTTATATAGTATATTTGAATAAATAAAGAGTAAAATGATACAAAAATTTAAATACGTAACGGATTACTCAATATCGCCCAAATAAAGACGATTTATTATTATTGTTATTTCTTTTGCCTGCACTTCCTGGAACCTTCTAATACTATTCGCCATGAATACACTTTAAATAGGTTAAGTGTGTGATGTATTCAACAATTAAAAGCCTCTACATATGAAAATTTCTCCATCTGGAATGTGGCTGACCCATAAAGAAGAAATGAGAGGCCAGAAATAGTTATGTCATTGCGAAAGTCCTCAAACTACGAGGGATATTTCTCATATTTCCACCAAAATTTTCAACTCATTTCTCCTCCTATATCACCGAATTTCTGCATCAAAGCATTATGCAATATACTTAGTAATCTTCGTTTCCCTCAGAGAAATAAATAGTTTTCAGTGAATGATTCCCATTCCTGCGAAACTCGAAATACATAGCTCTAAGGCAGAGAACACCTGCTTAGGAACGTCATATGCCATTAAAACCGATCTGCGTTTGGATTTTAATCCGCTTGCCTCAGGGGCAAACTACGCGCTGGTTTTAAGCTGTTAGATTATTTTTCTATCCTTTTGACTCACTGAATCCTCTTATAGGTCTGTAGGCATACATGAAAGTTATTTTAGAATCTCTTCCCCATTCCCGTCATTTTCTCTTTGCCATATTTTCCTTTCCTTACCTTCTCGCGTTCAAAAGAATTAAAAAATGAAAAGGTTGATAAAATTAAAGAAAAGCATTATTTCTGAAAAATCTGCAGTATCTTTAAGCCTTCTTCAATCAAACTGTCTTTGGTCCCTTTTTTCTTCAAATGTTCTGACATTCGTCTCGGATCGTCTTTTTTGTAGATAATTTATATATTTCATGGATGCTTTAGTCTTTAAGAACTCTTGACCTACATATTTACGAAGACAAAGTGCACATTACGGTTGATCATCACGGAAAACATCTTCAGCGAGGCAATTTATACTTCGGAATAACCTTCTATAACGTATTTCATCAAGATACCACCGAACGTAAAGTAATCAGAAGCATTACTCAATAGTTTTCTTCTTCAAAAGATTACTTCTTACCCATCACACTATATTAACAAAATCTTCCTTCAACATTATCATTTGCTTTGGGTAGGGTACTTAGGCAGGCAACCTACTTTATTTTAGAGGTTTTAAGAATCTCCAATAGCCATCTTTTTCGGCGCTCCGCACAGCGTTGATACCAGTTTTCGGAAACAATGGAAAACCCAGGATTACGTCCTTATGTGAGTTATTGGAGAAGATCAGTTCATCGATTCTTACTTTTTTTTCTTTCCAGTTCGTTTTCCTTTTTCTTACTTTTTGCTCATCCTGATAACCAAACTTGATTTAATTGGAGAATTCAGTCCCATTTTTACCATTTATCCCGTACCACTTTGTTACATAATATACTAACATAATGAATAAACGAGTTAATAAATTAACAAGCTTAATCAAAAATAATTAATAATTATATGCAGTATATATGTGTTATGGTCGATAAGATAAGGTCTGATTACGATTCAGGCGTTTCATTAATGGTTTTGGAGAAATTTCCGGTGGTTCTGCTTCTTTGGGCTCATTCCATTCCTCCCTCAATTTTCAACTTTAAAATGATTGATGCTGCGAGCAATTCTAATGCTTCGTCTTGTGGGCCTCGCATTTCATTTCAGAAAGTATGGGATTCGATATTGCCCAACTTCCTCTGAAAGCACTTTTCTTTCGAAGCTATAGGAAAACGTAGCCTCGGAGATATCGTTTGCGTTAGAATGAAGACTTGGGGAAAGTAATTAATTTTGATATCGCACCTTCGCACTAAATCCTCCTTCCTTGTTTACGCATCTGAATCAAGTCACTTTTCTACCTTATCTAATACAAACCTAAATTGATCAGAATGTTTTTAACTAAATATTACTTTAAGTAATGAGATTTACTGCTTTTGCTTTTGAAGAACCGAAGCTACGCCCTATTTTTTTCATAGTTACGAATGTTAGTTACAGTATGAAAGAAAAAAATGAATAAATCTTTGGTTTTCCATATGATTGGTTCTTTGTAAATTTTCTGCTATAACCTGAGACTGTTAACAGCCTTGATAGACTTGCCTTCCTGCTGCCGTTAGTATTTTTAAACTCCTTATTCAGTCCCTTATTATATTGCGAGATTTATTTCTATCCTTATATCGAGGAATTCATTATAGCACTATTATAGAGTAACAGAAACAGTATTGATAAGTGCTTCGACATCTTAGGTCATTACCCACATTGGCTCTCAATATAGTAGCGAGTGAATAGGTATAATTTATAGTATTTATTACTCCCTAAACTTTGGTACTGCTATATATTCATAGCAACTGAAATGCATAGATAGCATTTCACTCAGTAAATTCATTTCAGCATAGCATTGCCTACCAATTTTGATACTCGCTAATTTATCTTTCCCTCCTCCCCGTCTCTCTTCATTTCAAATGCAATAAGTCCCTCTTTCGTCTCTTAGCAATTTTCCTCATTTCATCTGAACGTCCTTTGCCTTCCGTCAGTTGGTATCGAGTGCATTTCAAATGGAACCGAGCGACCCTTCCTTCACACCGGGGACTCTCACGTGTTATTGGACTGTCCTATTGAATCGATGTCGTCCTTTAAAACACGTGAGCGCCGCCATTTCCATCCGAATGCCCTTATGATTCATTTCGGGACTTCAACGCGTGAAATTGTTCATTGTCCGTTTCATTTGGCATTATCGGGAAGAGCAGTGTCTCTTCCGGTCCAGGGAATTGCACTCTGGCGCATTCAACTCCATCTCTCTCTATCTCTTGTGCTCTCGACAGCTGCTCTCTTCTCTCTCTAAACCTTTTTTTTAGGTTTTGTATCCTTCAATTTCTTATTTTACATACAGTATTAGCGCTTAGCTAGTCGCTCCCAAAAACTTGCACAAATGGTCGCGTTGGGGATTTATGACTCGAGATGCATAAATTGCAATTAACAGATACTTTTCACGATACATTCACGACGGATATTGCATTATATTTACTCATTTTAATAAATGAACTTCCGTATATGTATTCAGTTTTATTTAAAAATTGCAATTTTTTTATACACAAAATATCACGAACAAATGACTGCATTATAGAAGATGTTAAGAATAAAGATTTTAACAAATACTTTTTTCCACACATTTATTTGAAACACGACCGGTTTCGGCACAGATCAGCCATAAATAAATGTGTGGAAAGAAGTATTTGTGAAAATCTTTATTCTTAACATCCTCTGTCATGGATTTCCACTCGGTAAAGCCTGCCACAATCGATTTCATGAATAGAAGTTAATATTAAATGAAATTAATGAGCATTACACCAATTGTCATGAAAAAAATCTTTACGCTTATGGTCGCGTCGCGTCAAAGCGTCTATTACAGACGAACAAAGAATCATTTTGCAAATCAAATGTTACTCAGTGATGAAAGGATAATAATTAGGAGACTAGAGAGAAGAACGACTGAATATGACATCATTACAAAAAGTATGGAAGCAACCAATTAAGGGCTAAATGGACTTTTCAGCCTAAAATGATGCGATCTAAAAAGAATTCTTGTTATTTACTGAACTACCTTTAGGTCACAGAATATAATTTTCCCATTATTTTGTTATTTTTTTACATCTATTTAGTGTTAATTTGGTAGTACTCTACATTTCCATCTGACTCATATACTTCCTCATATATTATATGTTACCGGATTAACATCTAATCTAATTATGCTACGCAAATATGAATATTAGGTGGATTATTCCTGAAGGTACTAGATTACTACAAGGCTATTGTGCCAATAATTCATTGAATATTAGTTTATGAAAAACTGTTCACTTTAACCCTATCCTACCGGGAGATGTCAGTAGGACTTTCCCTAGTAAAATTTATTAATAGTTGTGACAAATAAATAAATTAGTACTACGGGGAAAAACTGCAAACCTTGAAAGGTATATCTGAATTTTTTATACCTGTATTTTTATTGTTTTAATGAATAATGAAGTAAGATCTATTTAAATAATCACGACGCTGAGGTATCAAAACAAATGTCATATGTTTGCGGAAGATGAAAAGATAATGAGACTCAGCATTAAATTGATATAAATAATACTAACACATTTTTATTCGTATTTGAATAGTCACAAGAATGTTTTAGGTAATAGGGATAATCTTTTTTTTAAATCTTGGATCGTATCATTCTATAATGTTAAATTAAGAATTTATTAAAGATGATGTGTTACCAATTTTAGTAGTGAAGTTTGCGTGGTTTCAATCGATTGTATTTTATTGGAATAATTTGAAGTAGTTCTTCGTTTTTACTTTCTAAATAACTTTTAATCTAAATCACAGCAGGAATCTAGTGCGAATAAATACCCAAGTACACTGCCATAAGGCACAATGATGGATTGTGTAAAAAATAAAAGTTAACTTTTATTTCCCTTCAACGAGTTTAATCATTTAATACCTTTAGTTAAAGGACAGTCATCAACATCAACAGAGAAAGTTTTTGATGGCCGTTGGGAGACACTTGAGGAGTAAGAGATCTATTGATTGAGTGTAATTAATATCTAAAGTTTTGTATGTTTTTCTGAATATAAGTGAGTCTTCTTTTGTTTATACAATGAGAGGATTCTGTACAGTAGAGTTATGAATATACTGTTTTTGGATTCGGCTGGTTATAGGCGAACGTGTACACTTAAAATAATGTTTCAAAAAAGTCAGATGTTAACTAATGCATCGTTTTGTAAACACCAGGGAAACCATATAAGTTAGAAACCTTTATGAATTATATTATAACTGAATTACAAATACTTTTTTTCTTCTTTTTCCCCTCTACTCAGTCTCTTGCCGTGCGCAGTGTTCCTATTCACGCTTGATAATGACGCTGATGCGTTGAAACGTGTCGTGGGTTTGAAGTGTGTGTTTTTTGTAGTAATTTGCAAAGTTTTTTGGAACAAACTACAATAATTTCTTTTTGAAAAGTGGCTTCGTTTATTCAACTTCTGTCATGTATTTCTACAAAGTGAATTGCCGTTCCGTCGAGTTTATTATTACAGCTGAAATAGAACTCCTTGGGTTGCTTGAAGATACAACAACTCTGTCCGAAACCGGTAGTGTGAATAACGTATTATAGTGGAATTTACCGCAGTGGATTTTTACTAGTATGGATTCCATGTTAGTTAATGCCTACTCTAAAGATTATATATAACCCTATTTTGGCTTCCATCACTTTAAAAGAGTAATCTTGGATTCTGGAAACCAAGCGAAACTTCTCATTTGTTGTTTATTTATTGTATTAATCAATTGATACATCGCTACGAAAGGTCATATTGCTATAGTATCACTAACGAAATCTAACTAACAATACGAATTCTTATAAGTATATAAGGAAAGGGAATACGAATTCTTTGACTCAGAATAATCTGACGCCTTTTTTAAGGTTTCTTGTTTCAAAGTTTTAAGTACATTTTTATTATGCTTACCCTTTTTTCGGATTTGGTGACACCTTAAATGCGTAAAACAAGAACTGCTCCGTTCTGTTCGGGATAACGACTTTTCAGTAATCACTTTTCATGAATTACATAACGCTACAATGTACTTAGTTAATAAGGATGGTTACCAACAGAACCAACTTCCTTTAGTTTAAAATATTTGATACGTTTAATGAAGCTGAAATGCTTTCACCAAAATGCGATCGAAGTCAGTTGGGTTAGATCGATGTTGGATTTTTTTCTTTTAGTAGCCTAATCATTTGCTTGGTTAACGAAATGAGAGAAGAGTCAGTTAAACTGAATGTAGTTAACTGATGTATAAATATATCAAAAGAAATTTTCTATTTTATACTAATTGCATCGAAACATAATCGAAGTCCGACTTACATTGATTAAATAGCCATCTTTTTACCAGCTTGAACATGATTCTTTGGAATAACCGCCTATTCTTAATGGTGAAGATAATGTTATAACAAAATATAGGGAAGTGGAAGAAATTGAATACCGAGTAACTAGTAGAGATAATACACAGTTGATATATCAATTTGTTGTATAATTTAAAACGTATTTCAGTATTGGAATGTCCTCTAACGAGAGGAAAACCTTCAGCTCGATCCCTTGTAAGAAAACGAAGGAGTGAAAATTTGTGCAAAGAAGGGAGTAGAGGGTCAAAAACTTTCAAATCGAGTTACAATCTGACATTGCTCGCAGTGCGCGAATTTCAAGGGAGAAAGTCGGGGCGAAATCAAGGGAGAAAAGAGTTAGGACGTGTTAGAGGCAGGGAGAGGAAGGACAGGCGAACGATTTTTATTTAAAGGGTGAAATTGAGGGATGAAGATTTAGGAAAAGAGATAAGGAGGGAGCGAATGAGGGAGGAAAGGAAATAGAGGGAGGAGGGGGCGGGGGTTATATTGATCGCCTTAACCGGGCCGCCCGTGACGTCGGCGTCTACACTCCCCTACAATCCCTCCCCTTTACCTTCACTTCGGTGCATTCCGTGATATGGTCGCGTAGGGTGAGGAGCCTTATCCTTCATTATACTTTCTCCCCTTCGTGTCCCCCCTTTCGGGGACGGAATGGACCAGGCCTTAATGGGAAATCCTTCCCCACGTCTTTCCGTTTCTTCCCGTCCCCTCTCCTTTCCTCAATTCTTGCGGGCCTAGTACGCTACCTTGAGGTACTCTGCCATTTTTACGATGCAGCATTGTTTCTTCCCTCCGCCCCATTATCCTCAAGGTTTTTTCCCCCTTTTTTGGGGACCGTGCATTAGTAGGTGTTTTTAGCGTGAATCGATTGTGTGGATTGCATAACGCCTTCCCCGGATCTTTAATGCCGGCGCTCGTCCTTGCATTAATGAAGGGAAAAGCGATAGCTGAAAATTCAATCATTTCCACCAACAGTAACTTAAAAGTTTAGAATTTTGAAGCAATGACGACTTCCATGGAATTGCATAAGAAGTTGAGCTTTCATTTGAATACATCAATTACAGCATACGTTTTTCATAAACATAATCACATAACTTTTCCAAATATTACCATTTTAAGTTCGCTACAACTATTTCAGCTTCAATTATCGTGGTATCAATGCTTTTAATTAATCATACCATAATATTTGACCCAGTTGCAATTAAAAAAATCGCATTCATTTATGCATGAATACGGGAGGTAATCAAGTACACAATAACCGTTAGGATATGCTTAGTGATTTGATGGATTCAAAGACTGCTCTGGTCCCTCGTACGTCATTTGATTTTGTAAACGTGGTTTTCAGTATCACGCAACATTTCAATGGTAAAACTTCTTATTTGTGCTTAGATAATATTATGTGACGCTTTAAGCAACATAATCAAAGGCATTCAGGATTTGATAATCAACCCTCCAATCAATACAGTTATATGTTCTCTCTTAGAAACCGGTATTCTTTGAAAATCTTTTGATAATCATATTGCCTTTTCAACAAAGGTCTGATTTCTTACATCTTGCTCCTCGTAGTTGTCCATTAGTGGTTTAGCCTCCTCGATATGGTCTCATTTTAAATTGTTCTCTCTTCGAAATGAGTGAAGATATATTTGTTTAATCTCTTTACAAGATAACAAAACATTTCCTATCCATGATCTATATATTTCAAAGGTAACTCTAGATGCATCAATATAACCATATATCTGTCTAAATACAATAAATTTCCGAGTATTCAATACATATCATACACTCGATTCATCTTTTTATACTGATTTCAAGTCCTAGGCCAAACATCTTTGATGGAACCATATTAGAAATATGTCCTCTAGATAACCTTAATAATAATTTATATTTTAGTTGTCACTACCAGTATCATTCTGGCCACGCTAAGATTAATACATTTGAATGTACTGCTGCTTGATTCGGCGAATTTTTATTTTTATACTTCAATTTCAAAAGAGAAGAGAGGCAATTTATTGGAGACAATATCAGTAGAGGAAATCTTTGCACAAAAACTCTATTTAGATTACACCAAGCTAAACATGGAATACAACTTGCAGGTTAAGGTTTAGTAGACTCGATGTAATACAAATACAATGGATACTCATTACTTCGGCGCATTATAGCAATCGGGAAATAAATTAGGTTAAACCGAACTCTGAGTTGCCTCTCGAACGCGCTTCATTTCGACAATCCACTTTCCCATAAAAGCAATGTCAAGGGTTAATAACCAACTAAAGCGAGACAAAGCTTGGGGGATGAAAATCGTCTATTAGCCGCGCCGCGTGAATTTCTAAATGCAGTCGATTCGAGATGAATTCGGGGAAAGCCCTGAGGTCGCCAGCACGTCGATTATCATCGGGTCATGCACAGTCCGTTGACCTCGGCAAAAGACTACCTCTGTGACCTCCTTCTGTTTCACCCCAACCGAATTTACTGCTTGTCTTACCCCAGTCGAGGCGGGGGATGATCCTTCTTTCTCTCTCCGCCGGTCACGTCTTCTTGGACGACGATTTATTATTTACGGTGCACTCGCTGTTTTGTGGAAAAGGACTTTGAAATATAAGATGCACTCGGAGGAGGCGTTTCTGTACGTAACTCGGGGAAGAATTGGTTTCGGTCGATATCTTTCGAAAGCTGGTCGTCTCTTTCCATTTCGTTTGAATTAAATGTGAGATAAAGGCTGTGCTAAGATCGGTGATCCTAGACTATGCCACAATTAGTACGAGGATTTTAATGTCATGCTCTGTGTTACATTTATATAGACGATGAACTGGCAAAATATATTTTTCTCGAGCATTGATCAATTGCGATTAGCTTACAATTTTAGTATAAGATAGAGTAATTATAAATTCCATACATATCTATAGAATAGAGGAACTTATTAATTTCCACAGACTATTTCTTTTTACTAAGATAATTAGTTTGACCTATAAATAGACATCTTCAATCTTGATGATGCCTATTTGCTGACGGTATTAATTGCCTTAATAACATATAAATAGTCTATCGAAATTCAATTACTTCGCTCTTGGTGGAACTTCATCTTTACACACATAAGAATTTAATACTGTATTTCTCAAAATTTATTTTGTGGAATAAGGATATAGTTTTTTATTCTGTGTAGTCTGTAAAAATTACCAAGTATTATAATTATTTATTATGCCGCCTTTCCAGAAAGTTGAGCTGAGGCATAAAAGATTTATTCTGAATTAAAATTATGGTTTTACATTTTTGTGAACTCTCTATAAATTTTCTACGATAACTATATCTTCCAAGCATACATATTTGTTCTGTATTTACTCTATCTAAATATGCAAGTTAAATAAATGGTAATTCATTTCACAACAATGACTAGTTACAGAGAAAACTAATATCAACAATCGAATTCTAAATTAAAACTCCAAGTCCTCTTCGCGGATTATCTTTGCTATGAGGGCGTGACACATTTTTTCAGTCTAATTTTAAACTTCGCTCTTTAGAAAAGCTTGTTTTGAGTGAAATCGCAAGAAAATCAAATCAACCAAAGGATGGGGTTTTCATTTTAATCTAGGTGGCGAAATTTCCAGATGGGATGCCACCACTTTCAAGAAAGGCACAATCAGTGCAGCTCCTTCCGGGAGATGAATATTATCGGGTTCATTGGACCTAGTGATGATACGGACATGATGTGGAAGAAGTGAAATCCTTCTGTTATACGCTGACATGAGAGGTTATAGCTTTATCCTAATTCGTTTCTTCATTCAGTTACTAAAGTTAGTTTTAAATATAAAGCAGAAATAGTGAACTTTTTAAATTTATATAATCCGAGCAGTTTAATTTATGGAAACGCTGAAGCAACTTTTAGAACTAAATACATTTATAATTGCAATCAGGAAGCAATTACTAATCACTTACTCGAAGTATATTATATTTTGGTAGGTTAATCTGCCATAATAATTTTCCCTTTCTTTTGTTTCTTGGTAATGTCATCGATCATATTCTGCTTTCGTCTTTCCCTACGGCTGTTCTCTCGCATTTTTACTTCAGGTACTTCCTATACTGTTCCCTATCCTCTCATTATTCGGTCCATTCACTTTTTATGCCGTTGCTTATTATTTACAATAATATTTTATACCTCTCTCCTTCTGCCATCTTCATCATTAATATGTGTTTCTATCAAACAACGTAGGTCTTCGTTTCACATCCATACTGCAACTCACTAAGGACTTGAAAGCAATTACTTAGATTATAAAATTAAAAATATTTATCAATGATAAAAAAATTCCTGGAAATTGCCGTCATTATTTTTGTAGATCTTTTGAATTTAGTATATATATATATATATATATATATATATACACGAGTAAAATATTGCTTGCATACTGCAAGCATATGAAATGTATTTTATAATCTTTATTCACATGCCAAATTTCTAGTTTCAATGTTATCGGGAAGAGGTTAAAAAAATCTTAAACATCGTAGCAATTTCTAATTTTTGTAGACGCTTGGTGTCGAACCCAGGACCTATTGGCAGTTGCGAATAGAAATTATAACTTGTTAGGAACTGATCTTAATTATTGCAAAGTTTGAAGTCCATATCATACTGGGAAGGTCCTTAAATAGGACTCCATTATCCCCATCTGAAATACATTGGGTGATGTAAATGGCTTTCTGGGATCGAACCAAGGACGATTAATGAAATATAAAACACGTTTTTTTAAATTTATCTATAATCTCTATCTATTTCCTGAATTTCAAGATTCTATATTATTGGGAAGGGGTTCAAAATAATTCTTGAAAATCGGATCAGTTACTGATTGTAGAAACGCCTGGTGTCGAACCCAGGACATATTAGCAGCTGCAAATGCACAGTATGACTTGTTAGGACTTGATCTTATATTATGCAAAGTTTGAAGTCGATATCATGCCAGGAAGTACCTAAAATTTGTTTCTGTTATCTCCATAAGAAATGCATTGAGGAATGTGAATTGCCCTCTGGGATCGAACCGAGGACCATCAGCGAATTGCTAAAATTAGATTATAAAATATATTCATGATCTATATTCTCGTGCTGAGTTTCAAGTTTCCCGTGTGTATTCAATGGGAAGTAATTGCAGATAATTATTACTAAAGAGTTCAGTATTCAAAGAAAATGGTTAGAAGGTTAGAAAACTATTTTTACCATTAACAAGCGAAAAACTGATCTAGAGTGATAAAAAGTTGATGTTAAAACATTTAAATTTTCCATTTTAAACATAATTACATTTTCCACTTACTAAACAAAAAATATGTCGATACAAGATGATGAGTCAATGTTTGATTTTTATCTACTACTTACTACTCGCCCAAATAAAGACGATTTATTATTATTATCATTACTTATGACGTTAGTTCTTATATTTTGAGAATCGTTACCTATATCATAGGATTTAAGCTCAATATCTTAAAATACATTTTAATGTCGTATTCAACGTAAGAATTTTCTGCTTCACAAATCCAATCCATACGAAAGGAGAATGAAGTGAGGTGGAAAATTGCTATAATTAACATCTAAAATTCCCTTCACATTAGAAACACTTAACTGGGCGAATTCTCATCATTGCGTATATCACTCCACGGGCTGTGGAAGAGAATATCTCCGTGAAATTAATTGGAAGGCTTATGAAAAATTCAAGGATTACGTATTCTCGAGAGGCGCTCTCTAGTTGCAAAGGAGAGAAAGATATTTCACTGTATCTACGATAGACTCCCACGGATTTAATGTTAAACCTCATTTAAGTCGATGGGTTGCCCTTTCCAAGGATATAATTTTCTCTCGTAGGCGATGTTCCTTGACTTCGTTTTTGAAACAATTTAAGAGCATTTTGATTACGGAGACTGCTCGAATTACCTTATTATTTCATATCGGAGATGAGCTCATTGGAAAATTTCATAAATTAGATTTAAATATCTGTTGTTAAGTAGATCAACTTTAGCATTTGGAAATAAAATGTATTAATTTCGGAAAAATATAATTTGTGTGATTCATGCTCTAAATCTGATGGATGGAAACATTTATTTACTCAAGTCTGTGTAACATATACTATTGCTGTGAAATTGGTTTAAGATGGACTAGTAATCATCTGGTAGGGTCAACGTCGAATATATGTTAAGAGCAGTACATAATAATACTTACTTTGAATTCCTTTCCAAATCAAGGGTGTAAATGCATCAATCATTCAGTTCACAGATAGCAATGACAACTTGTAGTAACGAGTTAAAAATGCCTTTAAAGATGCAGAATCTTAATTAATCTCTCATAAAATTTGCGTAGTTTCCCTGTCTGTGGGTAAATATACGTTTATAGATCTTTCTTCGTAAGCTATTCCATCGTTTTCAGCCATATTTCGCATAATTTGCCTTGTTGCCTTGTATTTATTTGTATGTTGCCTTGTATGGCAGAAGATAAGGCTATGAAGGTTTCATTTAGTAATAGTGCTGGCTTCGGCTCCAGAAAGGGCTATCCAAAATATACACTAAAATTCGTTTTTATTTCTTTGCAGGCATTTCTTCTTTTACATATTTAAATTTCTGTTGACTTGATAAAGGTTATTCAGCTATATTAACCTATTACTAAAATCGACTATATCCCGAAAAAGACGTGTATTAGGATCGTATTCCATATTATTCTTTCCGGATTGAAATCACCAACGCATGTGATAGCTTCAGTCTTTGTGCCATGTTTCCTAAAAACCTTCCTCTAGGCAGAACATAAGCAGAAAGCACTCATAATGGTAAATAAAAGGAAGAAAGGAACACGGCTGTGTTATTAACATTTAGAGTCATACTGATTTGTTTTTGATTTTTCCAATTTAATATTAAGTCCCTCCGATTTGCAGTTTCCTGAGCTCCCACTCCACTTCCTGAATCATTATTTCCCCTATTTCAATTGCCTTACTTCCAATTTGGCACACAATATATACTTCCTTGATATTAGTCGCATTTGAATAAAGTCATTTTGAGAGTCTTTAGCTATCTTGCAGCGAGTGTATTTCTTAATTGTTCTCTTTCTACATTCATGCGTTTCTATAAGTGCTGCGTTACCTTTTCCGCTCTATATCCGACTTTATTATATCAATAAAGCTATAACCCTCAGATTGATAACGAGTGTAATTTACTAATTTATACATTTTAATTGTACTTGATGGACTACTTTCTCACATTTGTCATAGGTTTTCGAATCCTTGCTACCAATATGTATATTTTAAATTAATATATATCCATTTCAGCTCCTTTATTTACTTCAACATATCATTGTTCGTAATAAAGTTCCTAAATTATATTCATAAGCAGCATCAATTGTCAATTCTTACGGAAATATTTACACTTCAACTAAAAAAGTATACATTTGCCTCGTTTCATTTGAGATGGCAAATTTGCGCTCTCAAACATTAAAATAGATCGTGGTAACGCCCCATAGTAAAAGTTGAGGTAATAAACCAAACCACTAATTCCCCTTAAATAAGATTGCCTTCTCTAGAACTTTGGGCTGTTATTTCTAAAATAGCTGTAAAGAGAATGAGTAGTAGAATGAAAGAAATACAAGTCCTTTACGTTCTGAGTAACAAAAACTGATCCCAAATGCTGTAATTCTAGTCCTAAGTCCTAATAAAAGACTTCTAATAAATGATACGAAAAGTTTCAACAGGAATGACTTTATAGATTTTCAGTACTTAGACTAGAATGTCAAAGAATCTCAGTAAACTTCGTTCGTGTTATTGTGGCAACTTAATTAGAAGATTCAAAAATACTCATCGCTATAAAAATCTGAATGTTAATCAGTATACTATTTTTCACGTCAACATTATTTTCTGTCAATATAATCCCTTCATTTTATTCGGTTTCATCTCAGCAAATGTCTCACACACTGGAAGACTGTTGCGGAAAATAAATTTCATGAGGTAAATACGTTAGTTGATATGAGTTATTTACAAACATAAACAAAAAATATTTAATTCATTTTAATATTGCTCCCTAAATCCAGTTTTAATGTTTAATTTGAGTGGTAAAACCATTCATAATCAATGAAGAGTACATGTGTATATTTAACGATGCATAATTCTTTTTAAATTAAAGTCCTAATATGGGTAAAGGGCACCAATAAATAATGGAACCAATCCGCGATAATGGCTAAGATAAAAAAATTCAACATTTGCGCCGGCCGGGAATCGAACCCGGATCAACTGCTTGGAAGGCAACTATGCTGACCATTACACCACCAACGCTGTATTGTCCTAAGTCACAAGCTCAAAATTATTTTTCATTGAGGATACGATTAATCTTTCTGCTACTATATTCTGATTGATGTAATATTTTTCATTTATCGTTTGGTGCAGCACAGAGATAAATGTATCTTACATTTACTTTTGTCCCTGTCTTATTCATAGCTGTGATGACATGAAAGCTAATGAGGTATGAGTGTATAGAAGCACTAATTAAAGTCTCTCCTAAGGGAATGCCCAGAAATGTGCTACTCGTAAAGCCATTGCACTTAACTTGCATGTTCCGCTTACGGTATTCTGACTCGGTGAGGAAAGTAAGGGCAACTACCTCACTCCTCATTATGCCTAGTAAGCATCATTCCCCCATCAGCTCCTGGTGTTTAATGTTAGAGGGAGTGAATTACTAACCAGCCTTCGGGCTGAATGCTTTACAGAAACACGCAAAAATATAAACTAGTTGTTGACTTGTGTATTACGAACTGCATGTACTGCAATTCGCAACCACAGTTTATTTCTCCCATCACACTTGTCAAAACATACCCAATTGCTTCCCCAATTTCTTCTCTCCAGTAAAATTCTCTTTACTCTCCCCAGGGGGTGCAGCAATGGAGAGCGAATTCACGCGATATTTCTCTCAACTTCATTACGAGAATGAGCGCGCATCTCCCCACGTCTTTGTTGGCATCCCACCCACACTGACCCCCAAAAGCCCTGACTCTGGCAGGTGAGAACAAAAGGCGAAGTGAGAGGAAACTTTGGATGCCGTGCGATAGGTCGAAAGGTGTCGAAGATCGAAATAATAAAGTCGATATTTCTGACGAGTGATAAATTCCTTCTCTCCCTCACACAACCCGATCAGTCTCTCTCTGACCTTAATCCAGAATTATTCCCTCGTTTGGTAAGGATCCCCTCCCTCCGGATGCCCCCTCTTGTTCCCCTCCTTGCCCCCGGTGTCGCCCCCGCGGCACGCCCCCGCTCTCTCACCTGCCCCATTGCTCTTATAAAAAATCCGTCCTTTCGCATATGACTCTTCCGTGCCATGATCGTGAAGTAAAGCCCGTGGAGAAATGTAAGATATTGGCTTTGTTAGTTCCGATTCAATAGTTCGAGGTAAATATTCGTAAGTTACTCGTGAAAGAATTTTTCTCCCTCCTGAGTTGACGTATTGGGGTCACCTTCACTGGAGCTGATGCAGCGATTCGGCAACCTGAAATAACTCAGTTATAGGTATAAAAACACAAATTAGCCAAATATTTGGTTAATGGTAGTTATGCGGGGGTTATACCGTTATTTGTTTCAGGTAGAAATTTCGAGGGTCACCATCCTAATACGGACCCTTCCCAGCTCGGGAGCGCCAGACCTTCACATCAGGGGGGACCATAAAAAAATTAACCGCGTGGAATACGATTTAAAAAGTTATAAACAATTCAAATGAGCAACAATTTATTACCTTCGTCGTCTCACTCGTCCTAAGAGATATACAAGCGTCTTTTTTATCGACGTTCTACGATGAAAATTAAGATTTTTCGTCATTTTGCAAGAAATTACCCGTTCACACACGGCAACGTTGCCGTTGGGTTGGGGTAGGGGGGAGGGATTTCTATAAAAAATCTAAAAATCCTCCCCCCAACCCAACCCATCCCCCTTTGAGATATTTATAGCACCCGCCTATCTGACTGAGCAACGTTGCCGTGTGTGAACGGGTAATTTCTTGCAAAATGACGAAAAATCTTAATTTTCATCGTAGAACGTCGATAAAAAGACGCTTGTATATCTCTTTGGACTAGTGAGATGACGAAGGTAATAAATTGTTGCTCATTTGAATTGTTTATAACTTTTTAAATCGTATTCCACGCGGTCAGGTTTTTTGGGCGCTCCCCAGCTGGGAAGGGTCCGGATTAGGATGGTGACCCTCGAAATTTCTACCTGAAACAAATAACAGTATAACCACCGCATAACTACCATTAACCTAATATTTTGAAACACGTCGACATTTACAAAACAGTTATTGGCATAATGTTATGGTAAATATATTTATTTATTATAACATATTCTTCATGTAGAATTTCTTCCGGTGGCAGCTACGACAATCGTCCATGTACAACTTAGTTCTAACCCCAATCCCTCACAAAAGAGTTGCACACTAACAATATTCGAAAATTATCATCAATACCATTAGATAGTATTCGAACACCGCAGCAATACAACAAGACCTAATTTACACACATCTCCCCGGTACCCCTCCAAAACATGTACTCAAAATAAATACTCTGATCACAAAAACTACATTTCACCGTTTGTAATGAAACATTTCAGTCCAAAATGTCACTTCATCGGTTTCACGTTGTCACTTAAAAAATTTCCAAGTAATACTAAACACCACAATATTGAATCCACTCAATTACATAAGCCACAGGTTTTACTTTTAAACTCCTTTCTTTTTTGGCATGGGTTTGAACACCTCTTCAGGCCACGTATTCCATTCTTTGACCCCTCGATTTATGAAAGCATACATAAATTAAGGGTAGTTGATATCTGTATTGCAATTAATGTAAACAAGGCTCGCAAATGATTTGTAGCAAATCGACTATTGCAAAATAAATAATGTCATAATATCATTGTAAATCAAGGGTAATTCATATTACTTCGAAAATTCAACTTCTCTCTTAGATCAATGACTAATATTCTTAATTCTACTTTATTTGTTGATTTGTAAGTATTTAAACTGTCAAACATTATTGGAAAATTGCTTTCGGCTTGTGTCTGATTCATAGATAGAAATATTTGATCATAATGTAAGATGCTTACTGAATAGCTAACAATGTCACCATTGAAATTGAGTTGAACTGCAAATGTGCTAATTTATATTTATGAAATCACCATCGCGATCGGTTTTAGCATATTTCAACTGGCTAAAAAAGTAAAACAGACTTAGTAATGTTACAGAATATAATTTTTAATAGAGTGACTATTTTAGTATACAAATACACATAATCAGGCGTACACCTACACCAGAAAATGTCTGCTCCTCAGGACTATACCTTCACCTGAATATGTTTATTTGTAGACGAAACTAGTCGCCTTTAAAAAACATATTTCGATACTTCTTCGAAACGGCTCCCTTTCTTAAAGTTGAGCTTGGACACATCAGATTTAAATATCAACGAGTTTAAACAGCTCACCTTATAAATATATCAAAATTCAGTGATACAAACTCAGAAGATATAAATGGATGCAAGGATATTTGCTTAAAGTCAATTAACCTTAGACGAAATAAAATCTAGATACAGAATACTTCTAACAGATATGTACCCTTACATTTGTGATACTATCCTGCGATTGCGGGGACGCATCATGTTCCGCTAATTTTCCTGATTACCAAAGAGTGTCATCCGTATTTTGAGCAATCTATGCAAGTTTACCCCTTTTATAGCACCTGATTCCCCCTCCAACTCCCCTCTCCCGCCCCCGGAGGAATGGCTGTTCGATAAACTCGGAGTCGGGTCGACGCACGCGCACTGCGGTCGAGCTGCGGAACAGTGACGTCATAGGAGGGTGGTCGAAACTCCCCCATCTCTCTCTATCTGTGCTTCTCTAGTTCGACCTCTTTCTCTCCTTCGAGTTCTCTCTTTAAAACCCTCCCGTCTATCCACGTTTCCTCCTCTCCGCTGTTTCCTTCCTTAGAGTTTTCCCTTTTACCCTTCTGCTCTTGTTTGTTCCTAGTTTGTTCCATTCCTAGTTTCCTTGCGCCTCTTCCTTCCTTTTAGTTCTCTTTTCGTTAGATTGGTTTTGTATTCTATCCCTGGAGCTCGGCTGTCCTATCAGTTCGCGTCGCTTTAATTGAAACTCTCAGCCTTGACTAAGACACGCTCAATTAATGCTGATGAGTAGTGTTCGAATATGGCGTAAGATTTGGAGTGTATTCAATTAGGTCCTTCGTAAATCTAAGTCTTTGGATATCGGCAGAACTGAAATATATCTGCAACAGCGGAACTGAATTTACAATAGTTGTTTCACACTAAATTAGAGCCCATCTCTCTGTCTGCAAGGATTAATTATCCTTTTTCCCAATAAAGACAGCACCACGAAATGGTGAAGGATATAACTTATAAGGAAGCTCATTCTAATAATTGAATAAAACTCAGCTTTCGCCGTTAGTGTTATATTATTCTCTTAAGAGTAAACATTTTACACTATTCGTGTTTGAGAATTGAAGAGCTTCCTGTTTAGCATCTTTTGGCAAACAAGCAGAGTAAATTCACGCCGTGATCATTATCTGATTCATTAGCGTAAGCACAACATGTCCAGCTTTCTCTATCAATAAAATAATTCTATTTAACTAATTAAAGAGATTTATGGATTAATTTGTGTTAATTATTCAAGTTTCAAGACTTACACATAAATTAACGCTTAAAAGTACAAAGCGAAATTTCAGGTCATTGTTTTACGTCTTCATTTGGTTATTTTCCACTCATTTCTTCCTTGAAGCCATCATTATAAGATATTTACTTATGAAAGTCACAGTTAAATTATAGTGGAACATAGTAATCTATTCCCGAATGAGAAAACCCAGAATAACTGAGGATTGCACCCGGGACCTTGACGTTACTTACTAACCACTCTTTCATCAAAGTCGGTATTGAATTATACTATAAAAAAACTACAACCACAAATGCGGGCGAGATGTTGAGGTAATAAAATTTCTAAATGCTAAAGTAAAAACATTATCAGAATACAATATTAAAGAGAAATACCACAATATAATCTACATATAGTTCATTGAAGAAGCATTATAATAAAGAGGTGCATACATGGGAAATTATTCATCTTTCATTTATACCAGTTTCGTTTCCTATCCACTTTTTATCTCTCTTATTATATTCCTTACCTCAAATTCTTTGTTTCCAGTTATTTGTGACAAGGTATAATAATCCACCTAGATTCTTTTATTCTCGGGTTCCATCAAAATCATCCATTTAATACAAATGTGCAAATTCATCAGTGTCTAGATACTTTGTTTCTATTTTTATATCTCCAATTACCCTTTCATTTGGAATTTTCTGCTGATATAGCATATCCAAACCTTTGTAAAGATTGTCATAGTTGATTTATGTAATACATTTTTAAATTACATCCTTCATATGCATACGTGTCAATAAAAAATTGACAAAGAGTTTCACAAATTATTAGCGTGATAACTTTTCATATTTTGCCACACATACGTATTATTAACAAATTGACTGAAACAAGATGCTCAGTCTTAGAGACAAATTCCAATTAAAGAGCTTGTCTTTGTATGCATTGCTCATCAGGAAGCCCTTGTGTGCACTTGCCTGAGGAATTAGTGTGATATCCTAGGCTGTACTAGTCGTCGTCTTGCCTTCAGAACATGTTAATGAGTGTTTCCCGTATTAGAGTGCAAGTCTAAACATAGCGTGAAACTACGAACCATGAATTATCATCTTTAATGAGAGAACGAAGAATCATGTCTCGCTTCCTTTCAACGAAATTATTCTCTTTCCCCTCCTTCTTTTCATAAACCCCCTTTCTCTCCCTCTCTCTCTCTCTCTTTCACAAAAGGCTACTGCAATTAAGCCCGATCATGTCTCTCACCCGTCCGTCAAATTTATCTTTAACTGTGAAACAACCAACTCTGCTGCTACTTAAGAAACTGTCAGAGTATGCATCAGAGAAAAATTGAGTTTCGTATCCCACCCACACTTCACCGATACTGCAGATCAATATCCATCAAAATTGTTATCCAATTTTAAGTTTCGTCAACAATTCGAAATGAAATGCCCTACGCTGATGAAGTTCATAAAGTTCAGAATGTTACTGTAAAAATATGGTGCATATCCGTTACCGTACTGCCCCTTCATATTACTTATTAATATCAATTTTTGTGCTTTATTTTCCTCTTTTTTAAATCTAGGATTATGACATTATTTCGCATTAATTGACTTTTGGTCATCTGTAGTTTTTCATCCCGAACTATCCTCAAATGTGCGAATCTTACTCAGAATCTAAATCTTAAAATTTTCTTTGATATATTTGAATGAATAATGGCTGGGAATGCAGCAGTTTTTATTTCCCCAGTTGATTACTATCTCGTATATTTCACGAACATATTGAAGTCGACAAGTCCTAGCATCTATCTTTCTGTTTTTTTTTGGTATTCGAATGGGAATGCCAATCTATGGTATAATAATATGTATATTCTTTGCAATTTTTATGAAAATATCAAACTATTGAAGTTAAATGTTTCTTCGTGTATCCATTTTACACAGATATTCATCTTTACTTGCATTTTCTTCATTTAAATCGATCTTTCTCTTGACTTAAAATTATTTAGGTACTCCCTCCAACTTTAACTAGTAAAGCTGTCAGCAAGTCTCTTGTCCATACATTTTTAGCCAAGAGGAATATTATTATGGCGGCATATTGTCTGCACTTGTACTTTATATTCGCAGGTATCTCTTCACCTAGATTAGTAGCACTACGCATCAGCCCTTTTCTACTAGATGTTTCGATTAAAAGATTTTTCGAGGAAGCATCTCTTTAAAGCAATGTACCCTCATATTATGAAATTTTTTTCTCTCTCTATGAAGACCTGAAAACGTTTTCATTCTTATATCAGCCTATTGTGTCAGCACATGTATTCATGAATATAAATTAGCATGCTTACGAGTTCCCCTATATTCTCCCGAAGTATTTCAAATTAAACGGTTCTCCTTCCCCCAATATCGCTGCCCTTTCCCCTCTATGCAGTATACTTTTTCCTTAACCTTCATCTCCGTCCGTTTTTTCTGCCGCTTCGCTTTATCTGTTCCAGAGAGAGCGCTCTGCTCTCTATGAAACTCGATCAAGGACCTTTTTTTCTCTCCATAGCGACGGAAGAGAACTCGAGGAGGGGAAATGAATGTAAATTTGCTATGCACGAGGGATAAAAACAGCTGTTTAAATTTTAAAGATATCGTCGCGTTTCAAGGCGTGAGATGTGATTGCATTTAATCGCAGGGTTCTCGGATACAATCCGAGCAACCTCATTATTTTACGTCAGAAATAAAGGTTTGCGTGCATACAGTTAGATAAGAATTATTTCCTTTAAGCATTTCTTATTTTAATAATTCTGATCTTAACACTGGAAGTATGGCGGTGGTCATTTTACCACTTTCCAGAGTTTTACTTCAAATTTTTTAAAGTTATGCATACATATCAATTTTTTTAAACTCTTTGTCTTTGTGTAATACCATCCCAAATCTCATATGAACGAATTGGAATTTTGTTAACAATAATACGGTCTTACTGCGAATAATGCGGTTTTACATCATGTTATACTTAGAAGGACGTAAATGGTCATTTCACCACCGCTCTTCTCAATTACTATTTGATTTCTTCTTTGCATCTTGTAGACGTTTCTCAATCTGATGTGGCCAACACATGACATCCTCTATATTTATTGAACACAGAAGCTTATACCGGTAATATATAAATTACTCCAAAACAATGAGCGTTACAGAAAAATGTTTCACACAAAAGTTGTAGTAAAATACATTATTTATAACTTTTGTATATAGTTGTATATGCCTACATTGCATTCTGATAGAGACATTTAAGAAACAAACTTTTGTTACGGATAAACCGCTACTTCCGGTTAAGCAGTATTCATCAAAAACTAGTAAACTCTTGGCATTGTTAGGAAAATACTAAATATGAATTTTGGAAATGATCGGATAATTGCTTTTTAAGATAGAGCGCCCACAAAAGTTTTTACCACAGACAGACACACACACACACACACACAGACAAACATGTTCGGGAAAATAGCGAAAACGAACTGTATGGGCCCCAAAACATCTATTATATATAATTATATAAAATCTGGAGGTCGAATTTTTTTGCGAATACATTCTTTCTCTATACTACGTATACGGAGAAAGTAAAAAACACATTTCTGACAGATGCTTAATTTTTCAAAGTATTCTTCCCTATGAACATTTTTACAAGGTGAACGTAAATTATACGATTTTTTGTCACATTCTGGACAAATTTGTTACTTTTCCTTTTTGCAATCAAAAGATATTGTAGTTTTAGATGGAGATTTTCAATGTGACAGCTTCGATTTTAATTCATCTTCTTATGCACAGCTTCACACGATTTTGAGCATAGTTTTGTTAACTTCAAAGTACATATTCGAATTATGATTTTCCTGAGAAACCCTGTTGTATTATATATGTATTATACATTTCTATGATTGAACGAATCTTTTAATGGATTTTCTTTTCTGTTTGAACTCCATAAAACATATTGTGTCTTGCAAAGAGTTCATTTTCTTTTTGAGGAAGTCATACACATTTCCCCGAAATCAGTTTACAATGTATTTGATGGAGTCTCCCCTGAAAAGGTCACATATTTTATATATGGCTGGCGATGTAAAGTAGGTTAATAAAGTTTAGAGAAATGTTGGCGAATCGAGAAACCGTTGAAATGGGAGTAGAGCACTGTGTTACGAACGCAATCCTCGCAATGAGGTAATCATATCGATCCTTCAATTGTGTTTGCTTTCTCCTCTCTAACTTCACCGAGGCACCAAAATGCAGTGGCAAAGGGATTTATAGTCAGCGAAACAACGTATCCAAAGAACAGATGTAAACTGTGTGGTGACTGTGATGATGGGATCTATGTGGAAAAATGTTTTAGAAGGGATCTCATGGGGGATGATTAATGAATTTAATCTTACTGTTCTTTTACGGTTTGTAATTATGGTGATGTTGTTATAAAGGTTTGGTATTTAGGTGAAGTCTAGTGTTAGACATTTCGGAGTATTTGTATATTTTGTGTCTTACTTGAATGTATAGGGGCTGCCAGCTGAAAATTATCTAACAGCAGCATATATGAAATAAAAATATAACAATTATAAAATAATAATGATTTAATAATAATGTTAGAATATTTTTTAATAATAATGTAATAACAATAATGTGATAATATTATTTTAAACAGGCAATACAATACCTATATTAAAATAAGTTTCATTACATACTACAATAGGGTAAAACCTGTTTATTCTACTGTTTAAATGAGAATTTTTGGTCCTGCTAAGCACTTACTTGCTTGTTTGCAGGTTCCCAATAAGTATCATATTACAATAATAAAATATAACATAATTAACCTGTAAAGTAAGATAGAGCACTGAATAAATATCAGTTATTGGTTGAAAGATACATGAACTTGTGAATTATATGAACTTTTAAATTTCAAATTTGATACTTTGATGAACTTTGATTAATAATTTAATAATAATAATTATAATGTAATAAGAATATATTTAGAATAAGTCACAAAGTAACCCTAGGGAAATATTAGAACCTATCATTTCAGATATTGAGGCCCCATATTTTCTACTTCATGTAATGTCGCAGTGGACCTTAAGAAAGGAGGAAATCAATCGTTTGATGTGGCTAAGGCGTAGAATGGAAAAGGCAAGTTGGGTTTGTAGGAAAACAAACACGGCGATGCTGGAGATGATTGGGGAGGAAAGGACTTTAATTGAAGTAATTAATAATCGACAGAGGAATTGGGTGGGTCATATATTGAATGGGAAGAGAGTGCTAAAATATGTAATTGATGGTAGCATACAAGGGTTAACCCTCCGTCAGCCGCGCTGTTGTATTTTGTACAACACGGACGGTTTTTCGGGTCCCGTTCCTACGTGGTTGGTCCCTTGAACCTCATGCCCGGGTCTATTCCTTTATTGTACTTACCGTTAACTTGGAAAGGCGTCAACAGCTCCTTTTTGGTCTTAAAGCGACTGCAAAAGCGAGCAAATCTGTGAAGTGACGACTGTTGTAACACATACAACGCGCGACCGCTTGTATAAGTTTTTCGTCGGTGATAATCTATATTTTGTTTATTATAACGTTCACATGGAATTTTTCACTAATTCTGTTTTCGGTCTTAAACTTTATTAGACGCATTTCGATTTTGGAACCAATAGACATCTAGCTTTTTAGGTACTCTCTGAACGCATGTAAATAAATAAAGGTAAATAATAATATGTTTTACTAAAAGTTGTTTACTTTTTACATAACTCCTTATAAATTATATTATTATCTAAAGTTTATTACTTTAATAATAATTAGTTCAATTAATTTTTCAATTTTGGCCGAAAAACGATCTGTTGTGTGAAATACAACGCGCGACTGATGAAAGGTTAAAAAGCAGAAAAGACGAGAATAACCAGCAATATTGTTTCACCGAATATGTTCTCATTTTAAATGACCAAACATTTGTAACGACCCACCAGAGTTTTTCGTCAACCTTTAATATATACAAATTTCAATCAATAGGATATACATTCAGTGTTGAATCAGCTGTCTGTAATATCCAGCTCTAGAATATTGTTTCACGTATTTAAGAAGTAAATTCCGTAAATATTGTTTCCAATAACTCTATCAACCAAATGGAGCTTGCAGTATTTGAATTCTTTATCTCCCAGGGAAAATCACATACTGAGTAATAAGAAATAACACAAATGAAAGAAGGGAACACAAACTTTCGGTGCTCCTCCTCTTATAAACTGTATCGTCGATGTTTACTTTTATAATTATAAAACCTTTCTAATTTCTCGTCGGACAAAACAAGCTGGCTACACTGCCTTCTATCTGATGTTTGCATATACTCGATCACCAATCAAATCCAATCGTATAATGAGATGAGGGTACATAAAGTCCCTACACTCCACTTGAGAACCCGTTAAAATTGATATAATAACAAGTATATAATTTTTAGTATTAATCAGTGGTTGTAACAAAACCTTTTTGCAATCGCGCTGTAACCTCCACATCAGTATTTGAATGAATGGTGTTTGGATTTATTTGGTATATTTACGATGACTACCTTTATTCTTTTATAAGATCACCGCGGTAACGGTCAACTCCGTGAAAATGAATTGCGACAGTCGAGCTGGCGAACGTGAAGTAAAACACGAAAAATTATATTCGTGACACCACTCTAAGTAGTATTGTAATTACTTTGGCTATTCCTCTTTATTTGAAACAATTACTTCTCTGTTGAAAAAGTCCACAAGTATATTTTCTCTCTCGCGTCTTCAAGTTAAACCCAATTGCCACCTCATCTGTTTTTATAACATTTAATCAGTTTTCGATTGCTATTGAAATATACCGTATGAATAGAAGAGAAATAAAATATCCCGAGGAAAAACGGACTTGAAAAAATTCCGATAGAGCTAGGTAGCCTAGTTATGTGGATAGCCTAGATGTTTAAGGCGGCCTCCTGGATAGAAGAACATCCCGGGTTCGATTCCCAGCCCTGCCAGACTTTTTTCAACTCCGGTTTTCCTTGGGATGTTTCCTGAGTGCACGGCCTTATGTGCAAAGTACCTTAATCTTTTCCTTGTTAGAAATAAAATAATTCGAATATGAAGATTTTGCGTAGAAATTAATCTTGGTGAAAAGAACGATAATTTGGAACACGGCTGTTAATGAATTAGAGGTTTTAAATCTGTAATAGTCTATAATAGTGTGGGATTATATTTACTAAGTTTTTTATTGGAACTGGATTTAGTTACCCAAAGAAAAGTGATCCTTTTTTATATCTCAACCGTCAAAGAATTCCACAGTGTATCTCTTAAGTCAGATTTTATATATGAATAGCTATATTTACATGTACGACGGCTATTGGCGTCATCAGTCCCAGCCCTTATAGAAGTTATTACGAATAATCCACTTCGCATACCTTATAGTTGTAGTTAAGAGCATATTGTTGGACTCTGCAGCCCCCTCAATGGTGATACAACCGTGAGATTTATGGTTCCCAAAGGGTATCCTTCGATAACCACCTTAATGTTCCCTCCCCTGATATTCTTTTTTTATCCCATCGTATGCAAGGTTTCGTGAGCGTTACATAATGTGGAGATCGCGAATTTACTATTATTCAGAGAATCGCTGATGTATGCAGTGATCGTTATGATCCTCCTCCTCTTTTGTTTCCATCAGTTTGTTCCTATCGCTCCATTCTGCATGTAAATTGGCCTTATCTTTGATCGCTAATTGCGAATATTTTAGAAATATGATGATATTTGAGATGTTCTTTATGACTCGAAAATGGTTTTAGATGAATGCCTTATTTGAGTGATATTGTATGTTTGGTGTACCAATGTTGTTTTAGCATTTAATGTAGTATATATATGTGGAGTATCAAGGTGGAATATTTTTCAGTGAAAGCATCTATTATCTTTGTAAATTTACACTTTGACGTACTCTAGTCATAAAAGGTAAATCGAAGCTGCTACTTTAGATATTCAAAGTGAAATGAATTTCAATCTCGGATACAATTTACAACTATCAATGAACGGCCTATAGAAAGTTGAGAGCGTATAGTATGAGTTGAAGTTATACCCTTTACACCGCAAAGTGCTCCGTGACTCGCAATTCCAAGCCTAAAATCTTCTTCGCTGAAGTAATACGTGCGATAAGAATGATGGGTGAGACCCCTCACAATATAGGCTCTCAAATAAACTATTTTTAATACGATTATCTTTTCTTGCATCTCAGAATGAGGCTGATTTCTATTGGAAAGGCGTTCTTTTGGATTACGAAATAGATACTTAAAAATGAAAAAGAGAAATAACATATTCAAGAGCTGGGGAGTTGAGTTGCTTAAAGAGTTACCCTCAATTTAAGATAGGGATGTGCAGCGATGGATTGAGAACGAATAGCAGAAGATAAATAGTAATGTGGTAAAGAGCAAAAGGAAAATATATACGAGGAAAGAAAATAATTATATTACGAGAGACTTTTCATGCTATGTGCTGTGGCTTAATTTATCTAATTTATTGTTTATAAAAATTATAATCTTTTTACGATAAAAACGGACACTTTAAAATTGTATGAACCATGAAATCTTAAAATAAACAAGATAGATTGCGTGCTTTTAGAGTTAGCATGCAATTCAGAGCTTCATTTTTATTCAGAAATATCTGGGTAAGCACGGTTTGCGTCAAATTAGCAATAGCAATAAAATACTCAGAGAAGGAAGTTGATTCAGTTATCTGTCGAAGAAAAATACTAAGACCTCAAAGTGACTTGTAAACATAAATGTATTTGTGAATCGATTCCATTTCGCAAAATCCCCTGGATCATTAAATTCTGAATTTTCCTCCTTTGAAACGAAATGACTTCTTCAATTCCACGTCACACACCGCTACCTGCAAAGATGCCGTGGTACGTCAATCCCCCGGAAAAATAATCAGACTCAAAGGCGAGCGAGATGGAGAACGAAATTGAAAACATAACTGCTTTTCTTTGCGGGATCGGAACACGGGAAATCGCAAGAGCGAGGCTTAGAGGATTCCGACGTACCGCGTATGTGCAGGCGTAAGACCCTCTTTTATGTATCTGCGGTAATAAAACCCTCTCTAAAAACACAGGGGTGAGATAGGAGTAGAGATGGGACTGGATTAGAAAGGGCTCCACGGGAGAAAGACAAGGGAATTGAAGGGGCAAAGAAGCCCTTTAACAACTGACGAACGCCCCCCGAAGAGCCGGAGGGGAGGAATTCGCATTTCCCCTCGTGCGATAATGCCTCATTTCGGTCGGATGCTCTTGAGGTCACGGAATTTATTAGAAAAGAAAGCAAGGCGTAGGTAATGCGTTAATGCACCTACAAAGGGCAAGAGGTGATGTCTTCCTGCCGTATTCGACTGCCTCCTCGCATCTTCATTTCCGGCCGTCGCAAGTCTGAATTTCATGCAGATGCTATGTATATTGTTTCCATGGATGGGAATACATTCAGAATCAATGGTTATTTCAAGGAAAAAGCTGTTTTATATACTGCGAGATACGTTGTGAGTTTTTTCTCTACGTTTGATTCAACCACGGATATGTTTTCCATTATTTTTGGTTTGAAGAAAAACTATTTATTATAAGGCTATTTAAATCTTGTTTCAGCTACCATACTCTGATGAATGGAATATTTTCATTTGTCATTTGGTACAGGATAGAGAAAAATGCATCATTCATTTTCTTTTGTCCCAGTTTTTATCATGGCTGTGATGAAATGAAAGCTACTGATGTATGAGTGAATAATTACACTAATCAAAGTCTCTTCTTGGAAAATGCCAAGCAAAGGTTTACTCATAGAGTCATTGTGCTTCACTTGCGTGGATATGTTCCGCTTATAGCATTCTGGCTCAGTGAGGAAAGCAATGGCAAACTACCTCACTCCTCTTCCTGCCTAGTGAACCTCATTCCTCTCTGCAAGCTCTTGCCGGAGGGGGTGAGTAACCAACCGGCCTTCGGACTGAAATCTTTACAAATTTAAATCTTGCTTAATATAACTTTGGTTTATCATTCGAAAAACAGTTGGCATTTTCAGTTGCTACTTCAGAAATATTTCCAATCAAGCATCATTATTTTTTTGTTTGAGGAAGAACTTTCTAATTTTTATAACTTTATTTCCATCTTATTTAATGTAACTTTGTTTCATCATAAAAAACATTCAGCCTCTTCAGCTTCTAAAAATACTTGCATTCCAATTGTTTCATACCAAATTTCCATATTTTAGAATCAATTTCAAGGCGTTTCGTCTCAGTTGTGACTCGACTAACAATTTTCAAAATTTTTCGAGCATTTTTTGCATCATTTAAGTGATTTATTTCTCCAACTATTCCAAATAAACACATAAATTAAAATTTACATTATTTACCGTTATAATGGATCTTTTACAAACAATCTTACAATTCCTTTTCACACTATTGACATTTATTTATTAACACTCTTTATTCCTCGTTAGGAATTTTTAATAAATAGCAGTACTGTGTCCAACCATATTAATTCGATCACAATATTGCCGAGACATAAGAATGGTGTAGGTATGATATACTCTCCGGGTATGAGATAGTCCCTACTGGCAGATGAGTACACCTTACCTAGACTCATCTCATTAATGTAAGGGAAGATTAGATCCACATTTAAACTATGTTAATTTATAATGGAGTTTCCTGTGAGAGGTGAGTACATTATGCCAGAGGAAGAGATTCCTCAGCCGTATATTGTAACTCTGCAGGCTATTACAGGTAGTGTCTACTATATAAGGATGGAATAGAACAGTAAATATTAGAAAACAAAATGTTTATTTAATATTCTTCACAGCAACGAACGCTATGTTTATATTCTTAAAGTTAACGACAAATACTGAAAAAATAGGCGTCCTAAAATTTTCAGCTCATAGATTTATATCTCTTTGTTCCTGACGGAGAAAGCAGCGTTGTACTACATAAAGCAATTTAGGTTTACTGCAGTGTAAATTATGTAGTACTAGCCAAAGCACACTGTCTCTCTACGGATAAGTCATGGCCAAACGCAGCGCCGTATTTTTCAGCGAAACGTTTAGTGGAACAAAGAGTACGACGAGTAACGAGATTAGACGATCTCCAAAGCTTATTTACATGCAGTTTCTGGGTGATTCATTTGTATGCGATGCAGTGCTATTGAATTCATCTATAAAGGAACGGTTTCCTTACCTTTCTGATGAGAAGAAGCCATCTTCGTTTAAATATTACTATGAAATTCTAGACTTTATTGATGAAAGGTATCAAATACTAAACAATTACTTATTATAAAACCCCTTCTTATTAGTAATGTCCATATTCAAGTATATAGCCCTCTATAAAACTATTATGAATCCAAAATATAAATAATAAGTACTTAGCTGGTTAGTTATTACATCAAATTACAAAGTTATCTTCGTAGATAATTTAACACGAATTATATACTCTAAAAGAGACTGTTTAACATTACATTTTCTAATATGCTTGTTTTTGCATAATAATGTCAATTCTTCCCTAAATAAAAATCTCGGTTTTATGAATTGTTTTATAATTTTTTAAGTATAATTTACTATGTTAATATTGATCATTAGTTTAACCTTACCAATCTCTTGTTCCTTCATCCGAATTTACAACGCTTCTAATTCCAGAAATCTATGTTTTTTGTAAAAGGGTCATTGTCATCCCATTATTTATTTTAAAAAATTGAATCACATAAAGTAAAGCTAAAACCAAAAAATTCGTTCAAAGTTAAATTACTAATATGTTAAATAATTTAATGGGAAGTTTCGGGCCAGAATGGTATGAAGATTCATATCCAACATTTCTTTGATGCTGAATTTCTCGTTACTCGGCATCATCCAAATTGCAAAGCTCAGAGGGTTTTTTGCATTTCAGATACGCAATCATAAATATTCTAGGAGATATTCCGTTTCAGATATACTAGGTTGCGTTTTCCTCTCTGTGCACTTTGCCTTGCAATTCTGAATTTTGTCAAAGTGTATTTGGGAATTTTTTATCACTGAAACCTTGAGAATATATGTTTTGAATGAACCGCTTCGTGTATGAGCAGCAATATATGGAATTCATTCATAAATAATTGGATTTCATTTAAACTTTAAACGAATGGAAGTGACAATTAACATCTAAAGGCTATCTTAGATAGCAGGATGCATATCTTTTTGAAAACCAACGCTCGGGTAACCGTTAAGGAAATCTTCAAGATAGATTATACAATTTCGCCGACATCAAACCCCTTACAAGTAATATTGGAATACTTGTTTTGGAATGGTACTCAACGCATTAACCTTGATTTTCACTTGTAAATGAAAAATGTCATTACTTGGAAACAAGTAGTAAGTATATATATTCTATTCAGAATGTATTCAAATCTCACACCATACAGTAAAACTGTAAAAACGGTAGATTTTCTACGAGCCAATTAGAGTCTTGGTTTGGACTATTTTAATACAGTTGAATCAATTTAAAATAACACTGACTTCTTGGGACGCCATGTTTATAATTTCTCCTCAGCTTCACAAAGTCTGAGCTTGTTAAGAGTTTGTATTCTGCATTCGCAAATATTCGTAGTATTTGATACTCTGGACAAAGAGATAAGTGCATCTGTTGTAGATTGGAAATGAAAAGGGGCGAGAATTCCATATTGAGTTTTACAAAATTCGATGAGTAAGTATAAATTTATGAAGTACACAAAAATAATCTAACCTTACTGCATGTAAATCCATGACAGTAAATCTTACGGATTCAGGAATTGCAACACTTATGCTCAAGAGTTACATTAAAAAGACGATCAGTTTTGACACAGACCGACAATCGTGAGATTGATCTGTTTTTAAATATGAAAATTGCTATATTTTATTTTTTCTGTGTTCTTCAGAACGGGAAATGCTGAAATTTATTAAATTAAACGTGGCACAATTCTCATGCTTTCTACTAGCACAAAGTTTCCATAGTTCATATTTGTTTGCGAGTTACAATTATAAAGATAAAGTTAAACAGGAAGAATAAATTAGTATAAAAAGTATAAAAATAGTATAAAAATGATATAAATATAGTATAAATAAATTTTATATATGGTATAAATATATTATAAATATAGTATAAATACAGTATAAATACAGTATAAATACAGTATAAATATAGTATAAATACAGTATAAATACAGTATTAATACAGTATAAAAATTGTATTTGGATTTAAGGCGTACGCTTCCCCCGCCAAGTTAAATTTCACCTCGTGGATCTTTAAAAAAGTAAAGCCTTTAAAATGACTCTATTAAAATATTAATGAATTTAAAGAAGAAAAATATGAGGTGACAAAATTTGGCGTTACACACGATGGAACAATCCAGGGAATCCTGGCCAAAATCGGAGAGCCTTCTTTCAGCAAGAACGAACTCAACATATCCGTACATTCTTATAGACGTAAAGAAAACGGTAGTGATTCATTTTCCCCAACGCATTTCTCCTTCCACCTGAGGAGGCATAATCTGGGGAATTTCAACTCTCCGAAACAGAGGTTCACTGCAGACGATTGAAGAAGGGAAAAGGCGAGGAAGATTCGAGCCGTCTTCAAGGGAAGGGAGTTTTTATCCTCAGAGGTTTACCGTGAACGACAGCTTTGCAGAAAAATGCGTCGTTTCCATTGGAAATCTGGAGCTGTAAAGAGTGGAAGAAGAGGCTGTGAGACAGCGATGGGAATCAATCGTCGATATCTCTCGCTCGACTGAACCGATTTCGCGTTTGAATAACGACGCGTAGACCGTTTTTCTGCACTCGGAACGAGAGATAAGCGTGAATGAAATAGTTTCTTTATTGTGTGAAGGAAATTTCGCGGATGTAAATCCTAAGGGAACGTTATTGCGGGCGACAGTGTTCCTTCAAAATGCCTGTACTCCTGTCTCCTTGGAACATTCTGCAGTCTTGAATGCCAGTGTCACTGAGGAGGGAGCTTTAAAAAAATGCAACTTACCAGTGTCGATCTATGGAAAAGAAAGTTGGGTGTATCGAAAATCAAAGCAATATTTCAGCAAATCCAAACAACACTAAGAACTTTGGAGCGTTTTACACTTGGAATCATTAGAAGAGACAGGAAACGCCAACCTGAGTGAAGATGACAACATGGGGAGAGAAAAATAGGATTAATGAAGTCAATGGAAGAGTTAAATGTGGCTGAGACACTTTTGGAAGGAGCCCTTACATTATGAAGGCAATAAGGCCAATAATTTAGAAAAGAAAACTCTTTAGCAAATTTATTTTGCCAGTCTTGACCTATGGAAGTAAAAATTGAGTATTTAAGGTAACAAAGATCCAGTAACTACAGACAACACAAAAATATGGAGTGCTGCATGCTGTGAATGATTAGAAGGGACAAACAACGCAAGACATTGGTGTGGATGTCGACAGGCTTGACAGACTTCGTCGAAAAAAATAAAATCGCTGGAATGGACATGGACAGGCCACTTACTGAGGAGAAATGGCAACTGTTAGATATTAGCAGTCCTCTAATGTACATCAAGAGGTATGATGATACCAAGAAGATATGCTTCTGGGAGATGGGGCAAATACATCATCAAATACCCATAGGAAATACGGGGAAAAGGCAAAGAGATGCTTGTAGATCTCAACTTATGACATGTGCTATTTACGATCACTCGAACTAAAGACATATGTGATTTTCTCTTTCGTTTGTGATTGTAAATATTACGTTAAAGAATAATTCAACATGCCAACAAGGGATACTTTGTGTATAGTTAAAGGTTTAATGAATCTACTTTTTATGAAGCTTCCGCATGATGCAAAGAAAAAGTTATATAAGTATTCCTCGTGGTTACGTATACCCTTAACTCGGAAAAAATAACGGAAGGACTCTAAAGAGTATGTATTTACCACTTTTCACAAATAAACGCTACAAATACTGAAGCGTATTTCATTACATTACGAAGTCTCGCTCATCTTTAATCGTAATACCCCATATTCGTGCCCGGATTCAGTTTAAATATTTCTAATAGATGAAAATCGATTAAGTTTTTCTCTGTATCTCAGTTTTCGTAGCACTAATTAACAACCAGCGGCATTCCTTTCTTGTTTGCTCCGACTACCGGTAAGTAAGAGGAGGAACGCCGTCAAAGTCGGCTTTTTGAGATTATAAACCTCTAAGTAAAACCAGATCCAGAACCAGAACTTAAAAATCATCAATACCTGATCGAGAAGATTTTATTATTATTGCCTGAAAAATGTGCCCGTCTTATTATGTAGGTAATCTAATTAACGGTTTTCATAATGTAAAGATTGATTTTGTATTTTTCAAGGTTTTAGGCATAAACTTGCCCTATAAAAGGAGAATGAAATAAAGTTTTTGTGGATAATGAAATATATGCAGAACAGTTTCACTGAAAGTATCAGAGTTTTAGAGAACTTGTAGAAGAGAAAGACTTCGTTGAAATCAAAGTATTGCAATTACTGAAATATCTCAATGAAACAATTCCCAGTGTTACGTATGAAAATGTTGAAGTCTTTTTGTACTCGCAAACTCTCCTCACGCAGAGATAATCGTGTAAAATGTTCTCTCCCTTCAGCTTGTAAAGCAAAAGTTGGAGGAAATTATCCTACTTTGCATTATATTGCAATCTAGCCCTCAAGTTTTTACCTTTGGTGTACCTCTAACTCGTGAAAATCTCCTTTAAAACTAATGTAGTTATAAACTTGGCAATTCTCTTGCTTAAGTTCCTTTCCATGGACTTTCTTTAATCGTACCTCCCATTGTCTTTTAGTTTTTTCGAACTTTACTTTTCTTTATTATCCAATCTGTACTGATTTAGATGCAGATTCTTATTCTTACATGCATGACATGTTTAACCTATAATTTGAATCAACTTTTGCATCGTTTTTGTGCTAATAATTTCATTAATATTTATCAGGAGTAATATTAAAGAAGCAGGCGTGCTCAATTATTTGCATTATACTTAATTTAATATAATACATCAATTTAAAGAAGGCCGTTAACAGCGAAATATATGTAAATTTCGAATTTGTCCTTTGGGTACTCAATACCGAGTTTTAAATAACATACCAATTAAACAGTATATCGCTGTCAAACAATTTGACCACCTGCCTTATGATTGAATTATTTATGGCGTTTTTATTTACAATATATCGAAATGTTAATCTAATGTTCATACAATACTAACTAAAGAAGTTTATGTTCAACACATTATGTTAAAGATTCTTTTTCTTCTTCAATACATAAAATTAATAATCACTGGAACATAATTGAACCAATTCTACCAGTAACCAGGTAACACGAGAAGGAAGCCATATTTGCTCTGAATTGCGGTGTCTATCAAATATTTTGAAATTGAAATAGCCACATTTCCTGCAGCTGTACATACCTCAAATGCGAATGCTGATAAATTTTTCCACATTTCTTTTTTGCGTGATGGATTACTTCAGAGGGAAGGTAGGATGACTCTGTTCCAAGAGAAAACTTGGAATGCCCCGCAATTCATAAATCAAAAACGGTCTCGTAGACAATTCTTCGATATCAAACTTTCCGTGGCGGATAAGATATGAAATAAATCTTGAAAAATTGGGATTGGCAATCAGACTGCATTCCTCGCGAGACATTGATAAGGAAGAAGGAGTACTTCGGAAAGAGTACTGCAGACAGTATCTTCTGATTTTCTACAGTAAATTACACGTGGAATCTTAGAAACATTATGCAACCAAAAAAAAAGAAAAATACTTAGTGAACTTGGTAGAAGCGTGCTTCACAACGAAATGCAATACATTTTTTGAACAAATTCCAAGACAAGAAAGTTAGCGTCACTTAGATGCCTTAGAACGCAAAATGGGAACCTTTAGGAGAGAGAGGATTTCAACATTTCTTGACTTATGTAATAAATTCAAAGAAAGTACTTTCTTATAATATTTAGTTATATTTAACCTCCATTTTAATTAGGCTGATCAGCTACTACCGGAATCATCACAGAAACACCACACAAAAAACTACAAAAAGTTCTTGAACTTATTTTTCCCTTTAAAACGCCTATCAGGAGACGTGTAAAATTCTGGTGGTGTATATGTAGGTTGGTGGATGAAAGGTGGCTTGCGGTGTAACTATGTAAATGTTACTGTCACAATTTTCTGAGCCATATTTGTAAATTAGATGGACCTATAAATTATGCTAATTATTGCCTTGGATTTTGAGCAGCACCTAGCGAAGTAAGTCATCGTACTCCCTCCGCAGGAACGACTTTTATTCCTCGAGTTTTACAACCTTTTCCATGCGAACTGCATTTTTATTCCAGCTTCCACACGCTCTCGTAATGGGTCGGAGCGGGCCTCGAATTTTTCCTCGGGGATTTAAAAACATAACCTCCGGTATTTTTTCCCTGTGCTCAGAGGAATTCGAAATGCATTTTTGAAAAAGAATTAGTCATTGTGTTAATGCAAATTAGCTGAGTGTGGAGGGAAGTTTATCCAGCTTGTCTCTGTGGCTGGTGCCGCAGGCGCGGTATCTTTTCGAAATGGAAAACCGTTCCCACTTTCGTCACGTTCTCCGATACAAGGGAGCAAAATTATTCAGTATTTAGCTTTTTCAATTTTAATGCCCAATTTTCGCAGAATCTCGAAATTTTTCCACCGAATCCGAAGCGAGAGACCACGTTAAATAGATTTCCATTTCTTTGCATTTAAATTGTCATCTAATCGAGATTTATTGAACAATTCCAATTATCTTTAGATGAAATAAATCCTTTTATTCGGCTTTTGTTTCTTTCTATTATTTTAATGCCTTATTAAATACAATTTTTGAATCTAAGTAAACGAAATGATTACCTAAATAAGAGTTTACTTGTATTGATGTATCGAACTATTTTATTATAGCTTATTTTATTTACTGCGATACTTTTTAAAATTCCACAAAAATGAAAAACACAGTAGGACAGGTTTTTGGAAAATTAATGCGATTTGTCAATTCATTCAGACCTGAAGATAGCCAAAAATGGCCGCATTAAGTGTAGCTTAATTGTATAATACTTCCGTACTGAAGTAAAAAGTAGTCTATTAGGTACTTATCCTTATAGCTGTTAAATACATCTCAAATTCAATTTTTTACGGATCTATGAATTATTGTATGATGCATACTTTTTTATAATAAACAGTAAACTTCAATGTACTACATCATACTATACTATACCCCTATGTATTCGTTATATTATACTGTACTATACTGACTATAATATACTATCATGTATCCTCAAAAGTTATACCGTAACTTACGTTAATTTTTGCATCTAGAAACGCCCTAATTTTAATTAATCTCACTGTGGTTATTAAGTTTAGTAAATGCATTAGAATCATCATTTTGTATTTAATAATCTTTTATTTTTATTTATCAACTATTACTCTTTTGCTTTTGCATCATTTTTTATGCTTTGAGATCAATGACATCATTTAAATAGACAGTGGTCAGCCGCATATCCTCCAAATGTAGCGAAACAAAATTATTTCATTCACACAATATTCCTGGTGAGGGAAGGTCCATTTGATTTCTTTAATTACCTTAATTTTAACATATATGAGAAGCAATTTTCAATGTTATTTGCAAAGAGATTCGTTATAAAATATAATTATAATTCTAAACCAAACTGAGAGACGCTTCATTTTAGTGATATTTAAAGTTAAACCCAAGCACTAGCATAAATATTTTACCAGTGAATCAAAAGCAAAAGAGAGAAGGGTAGTTTAAAAGTCGTCGGATCCGTCACAGATAAGCTTTCCGACACGGAAAAGTCTTGTGTTTGCGGATCGGTGTTTTAATCATTTAACACGGAACTACACGGCTCCGTACGATCTTAAACGCGCACTTACGTACGTTCGTTCGTCTTCCCTTATTTAGTGGAATCGACGTATTTGCTGTAGCTACTCGGAGAGTAACAAACACATAGGGCAAATAGAAAGGAGACCACTGAAAAACAACGTTATTGATATTCCGAGGGCGCCTTCGGAGGTAATCACACGATCGGAGACAACGTGCACAGGAATGAAAGGGAAGAAGAAACGGAATACAAAAGAGAGAGGAGAGGAACGCTTTGGAAAACACTCGTCAATTCTTACGAAGGGACAGCAGAACCTGAATCAAGAATCCTCTAATATTTATAATAAACCACAAGAGGGAACGAAAAACCTAAAAGGGTTTTATTCTAAAGTATCTCTGATATGGAACAAATGAAAAGAATTCCTAACCCCTGGAAATAAAGACTCTGCTTTATGAGTTTATCATTTTATTTGCTCTTGATGGAGACTTACCACCAGGTCAAAGCCCAAGCAGTGGATTCTATATTTCCGATATTTTGTCCCGAAAGATTTTCTTTTGAAATTTGAATTGCTGATATCATTCTTCATATTTCCTTTCCTTCTTCATCTACTGTTGATTGTAGGGGTGTAGTGCAACTTCTTCAACTTTATTTACCCCACTTCCTAAGCCTTTCCACCAGATAGTAATTGTGTCTAATTCGCTGTGGTTTTCAAACCCTTGGGTGGCAGCGCCTAAAAACACAAACAGAATACTTTACGCTAGAAATTATCTTCCAAATTTTCACTCCAAAATAACATCACTCTGTTTACACAAATCCATCAACGAAGCTTAATTTATGCAACATCATCCTGGTACCCACTCTATTATATTTATCTCATAGTTATCTTATAGTTAGAGCTACTCTGCTGGAGTAGTTTACATAGTTCCTATGTTTGGCCATTGCTCCATAACCGAGCCTACTTCCTCCACTCTTTCTTCTATGCCTTCTCTCATTTCATCCTTCCATCTAGAGCCTCGTGTCTTTTAGCTCCATCTCTTTATTTTCTTATACCACCTTCGGTGTATTTTACGAGCCAAGAGTAATCATCTATTATTTCGCCGTCGTCATGCTTTTCAATCCTGCTACATCATATTAACTTTTGTTTTTTGATTCCTTTTGCTTAATTGCCAGAAGTGGTACAGAATGAGTTTTAAAATTTTAGGATTATTATAATTAGTACAAATTTCAGGGCCTAGCATCAAAGCTCCAATAAAATGAGGTCTCGGCTTTTAACCCTAGTTATGACTCGTTTATATTCGATATATATGACAATTTATTTTTATGCACTTTCAATGAAAGGTTATGCGTGGTAGTGATTCATTAAAAGAATGAAATGTTGGTTACTATTGCTAATATTGCCTCCAGCTAAGAAAATAAAATATAATTCTTTGATTAACATTTACTACCGAGATGTGTCTGAAACTTTCTTTAGACTATCACTTCAAGTTCACATCTGTTCTACTTATAAAATATCATTTACTAAGGATTTGTAACTTAATATAAAATAAAAGTAATATAAAATGTTTTTAAATAATATGAAATAATACATTTTTTTATATTTCAGCTCTTTTGAGTGTTTAGCATCGCTATAGTCATCTTCTAAATTACACCTACATACTTTAATACTTAGCTACTTGGCGATAATGTTAGAGCTGTATCCCGTAATGAAACGTCATTATGTAGGTTTTAGCATTTAATCAACCTGAGTTGAATTGACTTCGTAGAACGCCATTAAGTAAATGAAAACTGGGCTTCGACTTTTTCTCAGCATTAATTAGCAAGTCTTATGTGAATACGAATTCTAGTTTTCATTTATTTATCAAAAGGACTGGAAGTTACCTTGTTTCAAATATGGCTTTCGTGAAATTGGTTCCATTTTTACACTGCTCTATGATAACAAATATTGAGGCAATACTGGCAATTTCAAGACCAGAGACAATATGAGTGTAAATTACCTGTAAAAGGCCAGAAACGTTCGAGATAGACAGAGAAAATGGTGGTGTTGAAAAGTTTATAAACTCTTCCCAATTAATACATCCGATTCTATTTCTCAGTTATTAATTAGCTTCTTGATTCTGAGCTTGCATTTCGAAAAGGATAATATGCTTACAGTTCGCTTCCTATCTTCCCTTGTCAACCAATTAAAAACAGAAATAATAAGCAGATCTCGATTTTGTATCTTTCTACAAAGCCAAATCTTCTCCGTAGCAATCATTCCACTGATTGGACGAATAGAATTGCTCTGAGTCGTTATTCCAATTAGCTAGAGTGGGCAGGAAAAAATAATTTCATTCAATCTACTTCCTTATTAGTGCATTGGTGTAACTTACGTAAATTTAATCTCATTTTATAGAGCGAATAGAGAAAGGAAATGAATTCCTCTCAATCCATTTTGCTTATTAGCGTATTAAAATTACTTGCTCTATCAAATGAGATTTAATGTACCAAATTAATAACTATATTGATAGGTTATAATTAATAAGTTTTTGATACACTTAGCAGAAAAAGGCGATATTTATATAGCTCTATGATATGGAATAGAGATGAGACTAGTTTTTTCTCAACCTAGCTCTCTCTCTCTCAGTAAAAAATTAAATCCAATTAAATTTACTGCATGTTGTGTAAATAATATATATGAAAACATCACAATCTCTCCTCTTCATTGGATATAATGTACTGTCATTTTTATTCTACTACATTTGCAGTCTAATCAAAATTAATTCATGGAAGAGTATTTATTCCTACACTAAAGGAAATACGCTTTGAATGGTATTGCAGTATGTTTAAAGTAAATGAATTGTTTATCGTTCCATTTTGATTATCCATTGCTTGTTTCGCAACATTAATTACAACTATATTTTCCTTCATTATTTTCCCCAAAGATCCATTCTGGGTGCTTAATTTTTTTTACTTGAGAGTTATTTACCTCTGATGTTATATATTTTTTTCATTTTGTCGTAGAATAAATTATTATTATTCGCCATTATTTTATGATTTATGTATGAATTTAATTAAAACTGGAACCCGTTGTTTCATTATGCTTTATCTAACAGCTTCATTATACTTAATCAATGAGACATAACACCTTCCAGTCCAGAGGGTAGTTCAAACTTCACTCTCTTATTCAGCCGAATATTAACAAGTTTAGTCAGCCTTAATTGTACCCATATCTTCCACTGTATATTATGTCCCTTATTTCCTTTCATTCTTCCAAACTTGAGCTCAGGTGTTCACGTTTCCATTTTATATCCAAAGTTTGCCGCTTCACAGCCTAGAAGTTTTGCTCGCAACCCCATTGTTCGTGAGTACGTTGGCAAATGATGGTAGATATTGTAGTTTGGAAGACTTGGAAGGAAAGGCTGAAAGAAGTGACGTCACGATTGTAAAGTCAACTTTGAGGACAAAAAGACAATGAGATGAGTCAGTTTAGTTCATGTTTCATCCAGGGCATCTCCAGACTGCATAAAAGTGGAATTTAATCATTAAGGTGATTCAATTCCACTCTGTTGTTGATGGATACGTTTTAAGGAGAATCTTAAATTGGCTATAGCGTCTTTAATTCATTAAATGAAGTTTAATGCTGATTTCATGGAAGAGAAAGTCATTTCAGAGGAGGAAAGATAGACGGCAGGATATTGATTGGAAGCAGAATTTGTGTTTCGTTGGAAACATATTTTGTGGATCAGGGTTTCCCCTGATCCACAAAATATGCATCTTTAAAGGGCACCGAATAGGTAATGCAATTCGTTGTTTGAAATAATTAGGCGTTGTGCTGGTCCTTAGGAAACACTCAATTCCTCAAAATGTAATATTATCAGAACATAGACGTTTGAAATGAGAATAAACTCGTGAATATTTCGTGCATTAATTCTGACTCCTATCATTTATATTGGACCAAATAATGTACAAACAATTTCAAAAAGCCAAGCGCATAGGTTTCAAAGGTTTGTTTTCCTATCGAATTTATTTCTTCAATGAGTGTGACACAAAATAGCTATGTGAGGTTACTACACCTAATAGTACAGAGTTGTTTATTCCTTATAATCCATGATACACAACAAGTTAAATTAGAAAAAAGAAACCGCGTTAAGTATAAAATTCTCTTTCATAAGAGACCATTGAAATTCTTATCTAATAAGTCTTAAATAAGTACAGCATCCAGCGCACTGTAAACAAATTCATATTATCATTATTATATTACGAAACTCTATTTAACCAACATCAGACTATACGCCCCCATAATATGCTCTAAAAGAAGTTGTGCATCGATAATACCCGTACCGAAAAATAAAACAATATCATTTACTATTTGACCTTGTCGATGTTTTTGCAGGTGAATTTTAAATTTATGAACGTGCATATGAACTGCATATATCTTCGTGGATAGAGGCTCAACAACAATTCTTTCTAATAACAAAATGAACGCCATGAATTGCTCAGAATCGAAAGGAAATTTCAATTATTCACAAGTTGGCAGTCGAACGAAACGCATTACTTTTTATTGGAAGATGTATGGTGATCGCAGCGTTGTGATTAGATTGGATTTAATTGGATAGACAAACAGTGCATTTGATTGAATTAGACTCTGAGACTCATATTGATTACACCTTTTATTGGCGTTCCGTTGGTTCTTCTTCTCTATTTCACCTCTGTTTATGGTTTCACGGTCTTTCTAGCGCATATTAATTAATAAGGTATGTCCCGTAAAATTCTTTTATCACAATTATTTATAGTATATTGTAAGTGCATTATATCAGGTTTCAATTGAGACATATTTCACTGTTAAAACTAGATTATCTTCTAATTTGAATTGAAAATATTCTCTGCTATACTTACACGGTATTCATCAAAAATTACTATCATGGAATATCTTTTCATGATAGCAAGTTAAAACCTAAATATTATTAATGGAAATGCTTCAGATAGATGATTAAATACAAAATTATGCTCTTTACAAATTGATAGATCAATGTGACCCACTTATAATTAGATTATACAATAAAAAACTGTCATAGATTATAGTTACGTTAGTAATGCAAACCTTCACTCTCCTCAAATATCCTTAAGGTGGAAACAATGTCTTAGATTCGTTCAAGTGCAGTAATACCATGAAGGGTATAGAAAGAGTCCCAAATTTAATCAGGGTAATATCACATTTTACGTTTCGGCAAAAGTCGTCGTGTAGAAAGTACTGGTACATATCCACTGCAACTCTTTACCACATCCAATAAATAAAAAGACATCAGCACAGGAATATGTATTTACAAAACTTTAAAATATTTACCATACCACACGACAGATTAAAAACCATCCGGGTTTCAAAACTTTGCCTCATCTTCAGGTTGTGTAGTGTAGTAAACATTTTAAAGTTTTGTTAATGAATTGTCTCTTGGACTATTGTGTTTTTATTTTTGAATATGGATAACCAAGTTAAGTGCAATAAAATTTAGCCCATGTCAAGTTTCCTGCGTACAGATTTGCATCTCACATGATTTGTGACCCCCGTTGCGTTGTCCAAATTGCCTTCTGCTTAGATCGGTGTTCATCATACAAAGATCAACGCAGGTAAACCGCAGGGAAGGGAAAGAGAAAGGGTTGTGGCTGTAATAAAGGGTTCAAATAGAAGTGAAGATTCCATTGTGAGAGAGACAAAAGAGTAAGCGTCGAGAAGAGCATTTCTCCGGGTATTGGCTTCCCCAAAACTGATTCCCGTCGAATCAATCGCCAAAAGTCAAATGCGACGGCAGCGTCTCTAGCGGTCTCTCCCGTAATCCTCCCAATTCTTTTTCCTCCCCCGCGGCCGCTCTTTTATCGGGCGCTTCTCTTTCGATTTTTCACCTATCACTTCCCTCTCTCCCGTCCCACTCGAGGGTGCGCACTCGACATTTCATTCGGAAATCTGTTACTCCTGCTTTTGTATTAGCCTATCAGGACATCTTCATTGGCTCACTGATTTTGGCAACTATGCCTAACCATCGATTATTCCCGTTTATTTAGCTTTTCCCCCTAGTTCCTGTTGTAATATTTTCATCCGAAGTACGGTTGGTACCTCACCTTCTCTGACATTTGGTACCGAGAGGTAGTACGGGGGAATGAGGCTTACTAGGCAGGATGAGGAGTGAGGTAGTTTGCCCTTGCTTTCCTCAATAAGCCAGAATGATATACCATCATGTTTATGTAAGTGGAAAACAGTGACTCTACGAGTGAAAATTCTCTGGAATTCTATTAGGAGAGACCTTAAAACCACTATTCAGCATCACTCTTACTTCAGTAGCTTTTGTGTTATCACAGTGAGCATCACAGCATAGCAATAGAGTGACAAAAGTAAATGAAAGATATATTTTTCTCTATCCTGTGCCAAAAGACAAACAGAAAATATTCCATCCATCTGGATATTGTATTAGGTTTACTAAACCAAACTTTAATATTTATAATAAATCTTTTTTATATTTAAGACCAAAATTGTACTGTAGGTCACCAAATGAAATTAAAAGCATATCCAACTGTAACTTATTTCTAAATAAGGCTAAAAATTGGCCGTTAGATCATGAAGAAATTGATGTTTTTTCTTTGAATTTTTGAAAGTTTCTTCGTTCATTAACGTACTTCTTAAATTTTCTTTTTCTTCTCTTTGTTTTTTCTCAATTTTTGTCGTATAGCCTTTCCTTTGTATAAATATGTCACTTCATTTTTCTCATATTCGTATTATGCCATTGTAATGTTATCGTAATCACACATGTCACTATTCTTAGTTAAATGAGTGTTTTAATGTATTTCTATAGTTTGTGAACACAAAACGTATTGTGTTTTATCGGTATCAACAATAAAAATAACAATAAAATTATGTAAATTATATTGTATTCATTTTATATGCAATATTTAGAGTAATAAATACATTCATTAATTCATATGGCAGCAGAAACGCTCTAATATCTGTTGACTACTTTTTTTCTTCCAAAGCTAATTTTTCTGCTAAAATCAATTTGCACCTCACCGTCAGAAACTTGCATTCCGTAACATCTTTTACAGTTCCTGCATTCTTATATTATAACAGTTTGCACTGCTAATGCGCAGTTCTACTAGTTATTTTTATTGGCTTTCAAACTTCCTACACTATATCCTCAGATTATGTAGAACACTATGTAGTCACTCTTAGCATGAATGCGATGGTCTGAAAACTATCATAATAGAGTTTTAGCAAATCTTTACTTTTTAGTTGATGACAACGTTTTGATAACGTTTTGTTCCACCATTACCAACACTACCAACATCACCAACTAACATGGATAACCTCAATGATCGAATAAAAAGAGTATGCAACTATGAGGTTCGTGATTTGCTGCGACCCCTTTCGAATGAAATCTCCTATCATCTTGATGTGGCCCATGCAGAGGGTCAGTCATATTGAACACTCGTAGGACAGGAAAAGAACTTCTATTCCAGTAGAATTCAGGTGCATTAGAATTATGAACCGCTTTTTATTTTTTAGATGAAATGAAATCTGTAAATTCTCCTAAAATTACCCTGTATATCTGTTAGGCCGAAATTGATTGTATGATTTAAGTTATTTGGAATTACGTTGCACAGTTTTAATTGAAAATATCGCAATCTGTTCTGAATATTGTTTCTAGCATTAAGGCGTTTCTATATTTAATTTTTAACTATTATGATATTTACTCTCGTTGTTTACATCTCCAAGCAGTGATTTTTATCAGTGTAACTACGGTATTTCGTTTGCATAAGTATTGATTTAAGTAGTCATGTGGTGTATCAAAGTTACGTTTCCTCGTATCATATATTTCCTACTATCGCATCATGATTATCTCATGATTGCTAGAATTGGAGTGCACTGCAAACGTAGCTTATCTTGCTTCCGGAGTTCGACGAAGTTGCACTGCGGAAATCTGCAGATGCACACATCGTATCCCATTTGTTTTTTTAATTTCTCTATTTCCGATAACTTCCCTTTGATTCATTATGCATTACCACGCAGTTAAGATGCCCAAATTTTTAACGACATACATTTCAATCAATTCAACGAAGTCGAAATTCAAACAATTTTAATTGTTGGATTTTTAAATTTAGTTTAAAATGACATTCCTTTGCGATAATTTTTGTTTCCCATTTTTAACAGTTATTCTCTCTAAATATTCTTTGTAATACTTTGGAATTTTTCAATCTTATGCATAGCTTTTCTTTACGCGTTTTAGCTTGTATTATCATTATAGGTTTGCGCAGTTTTTTCACACCAGCCTTTCTCTGAGGGTGATTCCTGCAGTGTATCTTTTTACCGAAGCTATTACCTTAGTTTTTACATCCACTCCATCTAAAATTTTCTTCTCTATTTCTATTCACTTACACAAAACTATTTATGTTTATGATATCATTGACGAAAGGTTAGATGAAAGAATCTCACAAAAATAAAGACCTAAATTCAAATGATAAAATAGTATACACAGTAAAATATGTTAACATATAAAACACACAGGCATTAAATGGCAACAGAGCAAAATTTGGCGGTTAAGTGTGTAATTTGATATAATATTCGGCAACTTTTCTTCATTCTACTCGTCGCTATGCTATGCTTACGTATGCTATGTCGCTAGCTATGCTTACGTAAAGGAAAATATTGTGTGCCAGTACTTGAATTAGAGGTAATTTTAAACTCATGAAGCCTCTAACTCAATCTTTATGTACGTACCAGGATACCAAACCAGCTCACAAGGAAGGCTCTTATTTGCGTGAACATCATCATTAGGTACAATGAAGAAGTATAACATTCAGACACCACAATATGATTTATTCTCAAACGACCACGTTTGCAAGTAGAACATTGATTGCACGAGTCGAAATGATGGTGGTTTAAGAACTAATTTTCTTGTGCCATAGAAAAAATTGTACTTTATCTTTGTTCCTGGTGGAGACCTACCACAAAGTTGCGGCCCAATCATTCGAATTTAACATTTTCATTTTCAATGTTAAAAAAAATCCGTATTATTTATGTAGTATAATTTTATTTACATGCTATGCCTGTAAAGTTACGCTGCACAGCACATTCAAGGCTGCAACATTTGTCACGGAATTTGAATTAATCTCATATTCTTTCCGAGAGGCGTTCATATCATCCTATGAAACAAGCTATCCCTCAAATCAATATCCAGCTAGACGTAATCCTATCTCCGTACGTCAACGGCATCAATCAAAGCACTTGATGCATGAATCTATTTTTCAGCTTAGCCGAAAGATAACCCAAATTGGATACAATATCGAATGAAATTATGCTAATCCTTCGCAAACGTTTGAATTTGTCACTACCTTTTGAAAAACGAGTTGAAAATGAGCGTCAATTCCCACTGGATAAAATAGAGCCGTCAGTGGGCGTAACTATTTCTGCGATGGTTTTATCGAGACGTCCGCCAGAGCGCGTTTTAATACAATGCGAAGCAATCAGCGTGTATCTGAGCGGAAGTTTTTACTTGGCTGGGCAGTGAATCAATGCGATCCGTCTACATACAAACCAGCACATTCATCGGTGCAGTCAGCACGTCGGTTTCAATTGGAAGAGGGAAAGAGTGCAAATGATTGAATTAAAGTATCCCATGATTAAATATTTCTGTCGTAACTCATTTAGGAATGCATTAGAACGAAGGCTGGGAAGCTGTATTCTTGTTTAAAAGCCGCATGTGCAAATCTGTCTCATAAAGCCCTATTTAGCCGCATGTGATAGCATCAGGCCACGAACGAATGGCGAGTTGACTGCATTCAAACTGTTAAGTCTCTAATTGCACAAAGGTGACTTTTATCCATTTTCTGTTAATTTAACATGAGAAATGGGCCTAGAAAACTGAGTGACTATAATATTTGTATTAGATCATTGAGGAGACTAAATGCCACATTATGCATAAAAACCCCAAAGTTCCCTATATGGATTATCTCTGCATTAGGTTAAAATTTTGGTAACAATATAATCGTTAAAAATCATCTAAGATCGGAAATTTGTTAATAACAATAAACAATGAACAGGTTAATTAACGAACAATGAAATTAAAGGATACTTATTTTCCTTTATCTAACTAATATCGTTGTATAGGACCCCATTTCAATTTCGTATATTGAGGTCAATGGAATATATTTTTATAATTTATAATTTATTTTATTTCGGTTATAATTTTGAACAGAATGAAAGAGAGAAAACCATATAATATATCGTAGATGTAGAAAAGTCTTTCGACAGAGAAGAGTAAAACTTGGGATTTAAAAAACCTTGTTGGAAAGACCGTATAAAATAGTGTTGTGAAATGCAACTTGGCCTTTCCTCTGTTTCCGAAAACCGGCAGTAATGAGGTTAGAAACTAGACAAAGATGGCTTTTGGAGATTTCTTAAACCTCTAATTCATTTACCGTGTTCCAATTTCTTTCCTTACAAATAATTCAGACCATATGTTAACGGTACGAAGCATTAAAAACTTTCCCTTTTTCATTAGAAATTGCAAATAATGGAACTGGAAGAGAATTTGATGAAATTAATAATCAGAAATGTTATAAAAATTCATATATTCCACATGTTGCTAAGTAATTTGCAGTAATAATAATGAAGAATGTGTTAAAAATTATGGTAATCTTATTTATTTATTTTAATAGTGAATAATTAATAACAAAAATGCATTAGGGATATTGACGAAAATAGAAAAACAGTAAAATAAAAAAAAGCAAATTGTAAAATCGGGAACAGATCAGAGGTCTTTCTAAAGTGAATAGTAGCGGAAAGTGAACTTAATAATTTGTGTGATGAAATTAATAAGCATTTTTAATGCAGAAGATAAAACAGATGATGATCAATAAACAAAGTAGATTCTGAGAATATTTTAGTATTTATGGGAAACAAGACTGAGGCAGCCATTGTTGCTGAGGAAAAATTTGGTTTGAAAAAATTTGGAACTCTATTTTATGTGCAATAAAATGTCGGTAAAAGGTGAAGAAACAGTTATAAGGATTGTAGGAAGTTTTCTCGGGTTTCCAACCGGGTTACAGGCAGGAACGGGTCCGACGTTTCGACTGTTATCTCCACAGTCATCTTCAGGGATGAAGTGAAGCTCCAATCCCTGAAGATGACTGTGGAGATAACAGTCGAAACGTGGGACCCGTTCCTGTCTGTAACCCGGTTGGAAACCCGAGAAAACTTTCTACAGCACCTTCACCGGGAAAGCACCAGATCTTTCTTAGTTATAATGATCATTTATAATGAAATTTACGTAAGAAATGAGTGAATTAACACTAAATCTTTTATCATTCTGTGAGGGAATGGGAGGTATAAAATAAATCTAGCATGAAAATAAATCGATGATTAGAAAGACTAAAACCAGGTGAATTTAGTTTGGTATTTTTATAAAAGTCTTTTATACTTTTGGTAATGAATTGGAGCAGTGCTGCAGGGTGTAAAAAAATTCCTCGCTCGGAAATATGCCTTCTTAGCGTTGGAGTAAATCAAAGCGTGAAATTTTTTTCCATTTTTAGGAAAGTTCCAACTTTGACTGATAAAAATAGAGATTTTTAAGGGACGAATGGGAATTTATGCAAGCAAGGAATCAGATCCATGAATCCTGAGAACGAAGAATCATATGGAAGTTTTTAAATCGCTAATATAAATCAATGGACTGGGACGATTTACCAAGGCCGTTTCGCCCGACGAATTCTTAACGAATTTGAAATATCGCTTGTAAAATTTTCAGGGTATTTTCCATCATTGTAGAGAAATATTAATGCCTACTGATACCGTGTATTCTTTAAGAATTTGGACGATTACCTAGAATGTAATAGTAAGAATGGAAAAAATACTACTCCTATTTGAAGAATTTAAAAAGAATTCGCTAGCAAAAAAGCGTATGAAATTGTAAATTAGAAAATCCTTTGCAATAAACTTTATTTGGAGTACATTACTATATAGATGCGAAGCTTGAACATTGGAAATGATCCCCGTCAGACTTTTTTAAAGTCCGTTTTTCTTGAGAATTTTCCTGGGTGCACGCTCCTACATGCAAAGTTACCTTATCCCTTTTCCTTGTGGGAAGTTATAGTTCTCGGTATGCTAAATGGAGGTTAAATACCCAAAGAGTTCTGTATGGAACTATCCTTCTCAAGTGAGTACCTTCAAGACGAAGTTAAATAAATTGTAATAGCTGTTAATTAAGTTCTGTTAGGATTGGCCGACTCTCTTAGATTTTTGATGGCGAGATTATGAATCATAAAGATGTTTTAATGCGATGGGATAATATTTGTTAATTTTGTATTATGTATATGTCTTGACTTCTGTCATAGGAAGGTTTTCTGTGGGGTTACCTTCCCTCCGTGGGAAAATGCCTGACAGGTATAGTGTTTACCCCTCATCTTACAGTATCTATATATTGCTTGACCATGTCTGACTATATGAATGTATGCTTGTATAATATGTAACGTGTAACCACTGCCAGCAGATTTTTAATCCACTTGTAGTGTTCATGTAATAATAATAATAATATTCATCGATTAAATGATAATATATCATACTTGCAGCTGCAAATTGTCCTAGACCCATAAATCAATGTCTACATGTGTGAAACTTCGAAAAGAACGATATCACTCGATCGAAAGCTTTCGACGTACGTGTGTGACGTAGAAGACAAAGTAGACCTTGAGTGGATAAAAGCGCAGGATGGGGAGTACTGAAGGTAATGGAAAATAAATATGTATTGATCGAAGTAATAAAGGGCTGAGAGGGTGGGAGAAATCTTGAGAGCCTGCTGAAGGAGCAGAAGTGAAGACGCTGGGAAAAGAGAAAAATTAAGGTGAAGAAAGTAATTGGAGGAAAAATCAAAGGGGAAGCAATTTGAGAGGCGGTGAAAATAGTGTTCGGATAGAAGAGCAAAAAAGGTTGTGTCGCAAGGTGGAATACTAATGGCTGCCATAGATCAAAGGCTTATTTGTTGCCATGGAAACGATCATAAATTATCCCGACCTTTTTCGCCGGCGCTAAATCAACTTTTCCTTGCAATAAAAAACTAAGTTCAAACCTGCGCGCCATTGACAAGTGTTTATCGAGTGCTTCTATCAAAACGTCGATTACTTTACCGGTGTAATTTCTTTAAAAATGTGTTTATTATGAATGTATATGTGATACTTTATTTCTGAGATTGTATTTACGTAATTATTAAGTTAATTATATTAGATTATTACGTAATGTCTGTATCTACGTAAGATATCTATTAAGAACTCCGAAAATATCATTCCCAAATTATTTTTACCAAATGGATTGTTTTCTGTTGAAAATTAATTCAAACGGTTTCAAAAAATTGAGAATTCCTTCCGTCAAAATTTTAATGAACTATTGTAGGTTAATTTTTGCGTTCGCGATAAAAGTGTCGTTGAGTTTTCGTCATCTAACTTTTCTTAGAGGCGTCTTCGTTGGAAATTGCATTATTCAAATATCTCATTTCATGGAGCGCAGTAATTGGGGTAATATAAGAAAATCTTAAAAAATATATTGTTTGAGGTAAGTGTTTATGTATAGATAAAAATTGAAACTACTTGTCCTTGTAGATTAGGTTCACGTAGATAATTATCGTCTATTTCCCTTCAGAAAATTATTACTATTAACATGATATTTGTTCTGTTTCCAATTGTTTCCATTGAGGCATTTTCAGTGAGTTATTTCAGTGACTTCTTATACTAGCATAATTTTAAAATTAAGGATGTATCTTAATTCCTTAAACTTTATTTTGTTATACACTAAATTTTCTTAGTTAACTTTTGTTAATGGTGCTTTACCTAATATTGAAAATTCAAGGAAATCAAATTTTTCGTTATGATATTTTTAAAACGAAAATTTATTTTAGCTCTGATAACCTTTTTGGAATTCCACGCAAGGAACAAGTTCGTCTCGAGTTTACGTGTACAGCTTTTAGTTGACACTTCAAAGCACCTTGCGCTTAATTTCCGCTTCTTTTTGTGATACACTGAGTTCGAAATCCTGTGTGCACTCTGACCATGCACTTTTATACTCCCCTGCGGCGCAGAAAGGCTTTCATATTAAAACTCCGTCACCGAAAAAAATTATATTTTTGTATGTAACAAAATTTATAATTAAAATAGTTAGAGCTCCATTATTTGGAACGCGTTTATAAATGTATGTACGTGGTGCATTCAAGTTATAACACCTCCGATTTTTTTCTCATAAAGTAATCACAGACAAACCGTGAAACTTCTGTCACTTCTTGACGTAATCTCCCTGTAGAGGTAAACATTTTTTACATTGACGATGCCATGACTACATGACCGCTGCGAACGCTTTTTTAGGGGTCTGCTTTGACACTGGAAAATCACTGATGCAATTGCAGCACGGCTAGTGAATGTGCGACCACGAAGAGTGTCTTTCATTTTTGGAAAAAGCCAAAAGTCAAATCCATGACACCATCACCACGTGTCTCACTCAGCTGGAGAAGCATTTTAAACGGTGGCACAGCACGCAAATTGAGAAAAAAAATGATTACACACCGTTACTGAGAAGGTTGCCATTTTAAGATTCAACAACAGCCCTAACTGCATCTGCTGCTACAGGAATTCTGTGTCGCACAGTGCCGAAATCTCTATCATGCATTTAAAACGTGTGTGCGCGTGATTAAAGCAAACCGCATGTTTCTATCAGTAGCCATTCCTGAGGAAAAAAATCGGAGGTGTTATAACTTTAATTGCACCACGTATGTATCTTTTTGTATAAATAAACTTAAAAAAATATTTTATAAATATTCAGGGTACGGTAAGCCTTTCTGTTAGAAAACATTCCGCTATGTTCCCTTTAGCTATGTATACAAACTTTAGAGGACATCATCGTAACTGCTTACACATCAATGATATAGTGATTATCTGCACATGGCTTATGCGTTAGTGAGTCAGCAATATCCGATCGCATGTGGCATTTGACATTGCAAACAATAACCACATACTGTCAATACACTGATTGATCAACATTGCCGTATGTTATGCATGTGCTATATACGTAATATGCATCTATAACAGTCAATTCTATAATATGCATCATAACTATGCATCAATCAACATCAAGCAAACAAGGTCGTGGGTCTGCGAGTTGCTCTAATCTACAGCAAGTCATTGGTAGGAACAGATATTTTATACAAATGATTGTTGTATAAACTAACTCAAGGGGATGTATCTCGTTTCTTATATATCTACATTTGTATGGAAAGGGATTGCCTATGAACAGGCATACTTTGTGTATAAGCTATCAGTCAGTTGGTTATATTCAATCTAAAAAGATGAAGGACCCGGTAAATACTCGTATTGTTACCTGCAAATGGTGGTAATTTTTAAACACGTTTATATATGTACGTGAATTTATAAAGAACCGTGTAAAACAGTTACATGTTATTATTATAAATCAAGTCAAAAGTGCAACTTTCCGTTAGAAATGTTTAATCAATAGTAATAATAAATACATTTTTATTTCTTAAGTAAATACGTTATTATATTTCATCAGCATGAAAAGACTAATTTTCCACACTGATTTAAATGCATTACTGGTTTCGTAAGTGTGCATACATCTTCAGGCTTTATTCTTGGTAATAGTTAAAATTTGCATAAAAGCATTGGTTCAAGATGAATTTGATAAGAAGGAAAAAGCGTGTTTTAGAAAGGTACCTCTCGTTTCACCTCTCGTTTTCGCGGAATCTGGCAGAAGTACCATAGCTGTGTAGCGAAGTTGATTCCTGTCAATTTACGGTACGGTACGGTACCCGGGTTCCGTTTCAAATAATGGCTAATAGTTTTTTTATATTATTATAATATGCTGTAAGTGGAATTTCTTCCATTGAAAACTCAAACCAATGTCTATGTACAACTTAATTCTAACCCCAATCCCTCATATCAGACGTAACACGCAAACAAATATTCCAAAATTATCACCACTACCCTCAGACAGTATTTGAACACCGTAGCATTACAACAAGATCTAAATAGCCTACATCTCCCCGGTATCCTCTCCAAAACATGTACTCAACGTATTTACTCTAATCACGAAAACTACATTTCTTAGTGAATAATATCTGTTTTAGGGCAAAATTAAAAATATCCAAATAATACAAAACATATTAATATTTATTTTCCACTTAATTACATAAACTACAGCATCCACTTTTGAACTCCTTTCTATTTTTGCTAAGGGTTTGAAGACATCTTTAGGGAGCATAATTCTTTGACCCCTCTATTATTAAAGAAATATTTGGTGATTTTGGTCCTTTGTTTCCTCCGTTTTAACTTGTGACCCCCCGTTTACCCTTGTCACAAAAGGATTCTTTGGAATTTTTTCCTCATACGATTTTAGCTCTTCATTAAATTTCTTTATTTGAGCTAACATTAAGAGAGCAGCCTGATTACGTTAAGTAAAGATGCTGTTTGTTCGAGAAATGTGCTATTTCCTATTCCTCACAGAAATCCCATCAAGATGTCATCCATTCCCCAGACTTTAATTTCCCTCTTGCAGCTTTTTATGAAGCGATTAGAGCGTCCGATTAATTATTTGGATGGCTTCGATCGGAAAAGGGGATTTCGGATGATGGAAAAAGTTTTCTTCGTTTAATCGAAAAGGCCAACTTTGAGGATTAGCGTCTGATACGGCGCCTTGTTTGTCTTGGCGGAGTGGCGGTCGGAGACGCTCTGCGAATTATTTTTTCGAATTTGCCGAGTGCTCATGAATTATGAATGAGCGTTGCATTTGTGTACGCATGCAAAATATTGGGGCTGGGATGAAAAGTTTTTTATTGGCTTAAGACCTTAATGAATGCTTTGTGACAAAACAAATGCCGTTGCTCAAGAACATTCACATATATTCCGTATTTTTTCTCGGATTTGCCACTAACACCCCCCATCTAGTCTTTGAAATAGGACTTAATGGCGTTATTTATTTATTCATTTATTACGGGCAGATTCAAGTAACAAAGATTGCGTTTAGAGAGCAATTGGAGTTTAGTAGAGCGTTTACGCTCCAACCTCACCGACCCGGGTTCGAATCCCGGGTAATCGGATTTTTCCGGTTAGGGAATGGTTGTCTGTGTATTAACATGAGTATTTTGTATAAATTAATATAATTAAATAAAAGTATATGCAAAAAATGATAAAATGGAAAAGGGGAAGGAAAAGAAATCGGAAGAATATCCTTCAAGGTAAAATTCGCCCATAAAAAGGACGGTATTATTATTATTCATAAAAATAAGTTCTTAATTAACAGTACCGCAGTATAATCCAAGTACAATTGTGGTATTGACATATTTTCAACGCTCATTTTAATCCGGTTGCTATTTGGTAATAATTGACTTATAAAAGGATGATACTAATATATTTTGTTTTTTTATGCAAAGCTTGTAATCAACAGATATCATAAAAATCTATGTTAATGTACCTATTTCGTAGCATTTCTAGCAAATTAAGTATCTTCGAAAGTAATATTTCCGAGTATAATGAAAACCTCCCTTCATTAAGTGAGGGTCCTATTTTTAGGTTATGGGACTTATTAAATTCATCTCTTGAAACATTATCACAAGAGAAAAACAGGATCAAATTTCTAATCCAGATAATAGTAATATTTCCGTAGTACACTTTAATCAACTTATTACAGCAACAATACTTTTGGGTAATTGCGACACATCAATGGTATCAATGCTTCGATAATATTTGAATCACTGATACTAAATAATAAAAATTTTTATCAGAAAGTAATCGACAATTCCATGAGACTTTTTATTTCCTATTTTGAGTAAGCTTTATTACAAATGCCTTTTATTCTTTTCCACGGAGGTTTTCATGCCGCTCAACTTCCTGCTCGAAATCGCTTTTTTACGAATCCTTTCCATTTCAACGAGTTATTTATTGCCGACAAAAAGTGTTACTGTTTCATTTTTCACAGCATCCTTTCTAGGAGGGAATAAAACCTACAGCTATCTCATCCCATGCTTGGATATTTCTATTTTAAACTCAAGCAAATTGCTCTCCTTAATAATTCAGATGATTGATTGCTCTATCCAAACTCAATTTCACACTCGTAGGAATTTCTCTCGGAATGAATGAAACGGAAACAGAAATTAATTAATCTATATATTTTGGGTTTTGAATCGTTTCTCAGCTTACAACTCTTGCTTGATTTGTTTTTGCTATTTATTTCATTTAAGATTGGTTTTTATATGTTATCACTTAAATTTTGTAAATCTCTGCCAGACATTTTTTTATTCCAATATGCAACGATTACAGTATCTAACACTTTAATGCCAGCAAAAAATATAGTAATTAATGGAAATTTAAATGGCTTCTTTAACTTTTCGTTTTATATATTCTAACATATTTTATCTCATCTTTCAAATTTATCTGGTGCATGTTATTTTTTAATATGGAACCCTATTAACATTTTCTAACTTCATAAGACAAAAGCCGAGTATTTTATGATGCAAATCAACCGAATATGTACTGCTCATGTGGAAATATATTTGGAATTCTGCAACTATCATGAAATATATTGAGTATCTCATGTGAATTTCACTGAATAACAATAATAATAATAATAAAAGGACTTTATTAGGGCAAGATTGAGACTATGAAGTCTCTTCTTACATCTAACCCTTCGTCGTATGAGAAATGAATGGAAATACATAGCTTGCTAAAGAAGAAAACTACTATGCGGATTAAAAAAAACTAAGCTAAGAGCTCAGGAAAAAGTTCCACTGCAGGAAAACACTCACTAGAAGGGGAGCGTGAAAAACCTGCGAAGGCTACAGATAGATAGCTAAATTTGATGATGAAAGTATGTTAAAAGAAATAAAAGAGACAAGAAGAAAAATTAATGTAGGTATACTAAAAAGAATGAACAAGTGATGAAATATTTACATAAAAATCAGCATTTCAGAAATAAAAACTAATTGAACTAATTACGAGATGAGTTTCAAATGTAACAACAGGACAAGTATCAATAGTAAAAAATTAAATACATGGATGTAACTTAATAGAGAAACAGAGTATTCACTAGATTAGACTAACTTTGTCAAATATTACCATTAAATTAGCATTAACAGGATTTCGCTTAATAAAAGCTCGTTAAATATTCGGAAATAGACAAGAATTAAAAAATACAAGCAAATACTTGCTAAAACTACCAAGAATACTAAGTCTAGAGCACTTAAATAAGACAAAGGAGGAAAATACATAAAGAATCATAGAATAAAGAAGATAAAACGCATTAACCTAAAAACATGTAATGTCTCATAAGGTGAATCAAATCTTTCTAAATAAAGCAAGGAATTAAATCTCGAGCAATGTATTCATGTGTGAGACTTTTAAATATTGAGAGGAAATAAAATTAAACTAATTTGTTTAATCTTATTCTCGCCTACATCACAGCTGTAACATCTTTATTGTTACAGTTGGTGTAGGTAAAGGATTCAACCCTTTCTTTTTTCCTTTAAGAAATATCAATGTAACTTTTTCATATACGAGAAACAAAATTAAGTAGCTTGTGGGTGTTGTCATAAGGTTACAAATACTATTTTTGGTAATTTTTTAGCTTTGTAATTGCATTGTATGACGTAAGGCTTTCGGGAGTTTTTGGAGGGTTTTCCTTCTGACTAAGCAGGGTATTTTATTTTTCCCTCCTCCTAAAGGAGTGACTACCACCTGTCCTAGTACCTTTTTGCAGTCTTTAGGCATAAATAAATATTTCAAGTTATATATCATTCTGAAACACTGAAAAAATTAATGGGTGAATGTTTAAAATTTAGAATTACACATGTATTCATATACACATCTCAATTTGTTTTCTCTGAATACACAACATTTCATTCATTTCGTACAGGACTTAACTTGAAACATGAATAGCTTAGTTAATCGCATTATTAAATTCCTTTTCGCAGTGGATTCTTCATATATCGCAATAAGTACATATGGATATTCACAATATTCCCAAATTTTCTCGAAATATCAGATTTCTTATCCAGATTGGGGAAATTTTTCGCAAAATTCCAATGCAAACCCGAGTGATTTAGGTCTATAGTAAAGCTACACATTTTCATAACCCGCAGTGATGGTATATTGTCCCGATATATCAACGCTGTCAAGCCTCCAAAAGGGATTCGGTCGTAAGTGAATGTTGGTTGGAGAATATTCCACTCTAAACCATGTGACACAATGAGATAAAATACAAGCACATTGGGGCGCATTGAAAATTCAGCTCCCCTATTTTTCTTTCTGTGTGATCGACGCCCAAATGGGTGTCGTCCTTCTTTTCCCCTGAAGATGATTCTGCGCGATGTTTGTCATGCGGTCGTCGTCACTCCGTCTTTGGGCACCCGTTCCATCATCTCAGTCGCATTTGTCCACGTCTCATATTCGCATTCATACGACCCCTCGCATCTTTTAACATCATCTACAGATTAGAGCATGTCTACGAGTTCAGGAGGTGTCCCATTCCTAGCGGAACATAAAATGATGTAGGTGCTAAATAAATATTTCATGACAAAACAAAACATTACAGAGCAGAACACGAAGAAAACAGAGACAAAACAGTACATTTAGTTGTAATATTAATTGTAATAAATTACATCTGGAAATGAATCATGCATATAATTACTTTACATTGATTATATATTGTGTTGTGTATTTGAGACGTAAGTTAATATTAGTATAAGAATGTAATGCAAAAATTTTTCGTCGATAATAAAGTGAGTCATCCATATACGGCAATATGCATAACTATTACGACTAAAAGTTCTGTTTTCTCTTGTTCTGTTTTGTCTATGTTCTGATTTGTCGTGTCCTATTTTGTCATGTCCTATTTTTTCAAGTTCTGTTTTGTCTAGTTACCGAAATAAAATATGGAAAGTGGATGGATTTCAGTGAACTTGGCTTCAGAGGAATACAGATTTCAATTTTTATGTTAACTCCAACAGAATCAATCAAAAATATTTTTATTAAAAATGAAGGAAACAAGGTAGTACTTTTTCCACAGGATTTTTGATATGCTACTGGTTTCAACGAAGAATTGTCATCTTCAGGCAAAGTTACAAATATCACGATGATTTACAATACACACTCATTTTAAACACAATACACGATGAGTTACAAAATCACAACGACGATTCTCCGTTGAAACTGGTAGCATATTAAAAATCCTGTGGAAAATGTGCTGTCTTGTTTCCTTCATATTACATGATGATTTTTCTCCAAATCTCGGCTGATTCTGTGAACTTCATAGTATTATTTATTTATTTAGGTTTTCAGTAAACCCAACAAACCTTTACAAGACAAACTAATACTGATATAAAAACAATTAGAGGTTTAATATCTTCAAAAGCCGTCTTTGTCGGCGTTCCTCGTCTCATTCCCCGGTATTCCGAGAAAACAAGAAAAAACACCTCACTTTTTCGGAATACCAGTGAATGAGACGAAGGACGCCGACAAAGACGGATTGGAGATTTTGAACCTACAATTCTTTAACAGTTGTGCTCCAAATTTTCTTTCTTTAATTAAATTTAATATACATTGATATACAATATTAATTATAAAACAGTTGTATAAAATTTCAACGTTATTTAAAAAAAAGAGGGAGAAAAGATAAAAGACGGGGATATATATTTAAGTATAAATATTTCATAAGTAATAATTAAATATATATATATATATTTAAGATTAACCTCCATAAAACCTCTTATAGCACTATTAGATTATGATACTACTAGAAGTTTCAAATCTCAAATAACCGTTTTGTCGTTCCTCACCTCCTTCACCGGTATTCGGAGAAAACAGGAGAAATCGCTGCTCTCATACAAACACTCAATATAAATTTCAATAGCGATGCAAGGCCTTCTTTACAGGCAATTAATTACCTAGAATAATACATTTTCTGTTTTTTTTAGATATTAATCTTAGAATAGTCGCCGAGTTTCAACAATATTTCAGATTTCAGAAATAATTTTAATGAAAAAGATACCTTCGAAGCTATTTTTACCAATTTTAAATTATAGAAGATACTTGACAAAATCAAAAGTACCTACTATTTAGCCTATTTTCCTTTAGACTAAGTATTTAACTCAACACACATTAACTCAAATATTGTAAATGAATCATTCTAATAATGTGGATGACTAAGGTTGCTCTATTATTGGTTAAAATATTTAGTAAGACACGTTACATTAAAGAAGTGGGTTTAAATAAAGGTCAGGTAACATTCTCGATAAACGGAAAGTGTTCATGATTATAAGATTATCTCCATCACGCAAATGAAGGGTAATGCAGGAACTGACAAATGTGTTAAGAAATCGAGGGACGTAAACAAATTCAAACGAGAGATCGTAAGCATCAAACGATCCCATATTCTTATTCTTCTTCACATTTCCTCTAAACTACTTTCATGGGGGCCTTTTCCGTTTGCGCTCTTGGATAGGTCGTTCCTAAATTAATGATTTGGCCTCATCTACTTCTTCACATGTGTCCAGTTGTCATCCATCCCTCGCCATTCGCTTCAAATCAACCATTCTACCACAATAGCAGCGGTGGCAATATGTCTTCAATTGGAAACGGAATCCATGTCGTCCGTATACTGAATATTTGAGCGGTATGCGACAACGTAGCATCCGCTGCACATTTTTACGGCGCATTTTCCGAAAGAATGCAAATGTTTTGTCCTATGCGCAAGCATTCAGGCACGCAGCAACCACGCAAAAGGTAGCGTTCCCCTCGCCTAGCCGCACGTCTATTCAATATCCCTCAATAAGTGAGCCTCACGTATTATTTTTTCTTCGTATTTTATATATTATGCAGTATGGATTAAATATTCCATTATATTGCTCTTCCATAATTTACTTTTTGAGGATTAAAGTAATATTTTCTCATTATATATCTAAATTTTAATTGCAACCAATGGGAAATTAAAATACGAGAAAATGGAATAGCGAACTGGAAGATTAAAATATCACAATATATGAAAGCGAACAATTTATTCTAATTTATTTATTTATTAAATTTATTTTTATTCTACGTTTTATCACTCGAATTGTAATCAATAATTAAAGGGTACACTAGGCATAAAGATAAAGATCGTTTGAAACCAATTTTCGTTCTTTCTATCAGGGTGTAAACATTAACACTCATATTATGTTTGAAATTCGAGTCTATATCCATCCGAAAAATGTAGTTTTGGAAACAAATATTTAGAAACTTTTACCGAAATAGATTCTCAACGAATTTTTAGATAGTCTTATTTGGAGTTTAAAATCAACAACATTACACACACTTTTATTAAATGGATAAGAGTCAAGGGAATGTGTAGCATGGATGTTCTTTGGCTGTCAACTTGTCATCTAAGGAATTGCTGAACTGCTTTAAAATGACAATTCCTATAGAATATAAAAAACACATTTAGTTTGTTTCACTTCAGAAGTTATGCTTTCTACTGTCATTAGGAATTTCAAGAAATCGTTTTCAATTTTTTGTAACACTATAGTACAAATATACCCTCCATTGTTATCATCCTGTTGGAATATAACGCAATCTCGCATTTTGGGTGTGTTTATAATCTCTTTTTATTAATATGAAATTGTTTCCAAACACTAAGAAGTTGAACATCATCATTATGGCTAAATTAAAGCTCAGATATTCAATTAAAAGAAAATAAAGTAGGTTATATTGAAGTTCGAAATAAGAATCATTACCATGCACAGTAACTATATACTTTGTATCCGAGAAAAAAATAGAATAAAAGCAAAACATTCATTTGAAGTATGTCATTCCTTTGTGTTGTTAAATTAAGACACGCCATCCTGTGATGCATGCAACCCAACAACTTATTCCGCATAGCCGGTTGGCTATGCTTTAGGATGTCAATTCTTTTAAGTCCCCGAGTGCGACGTATATTCCTAAGCTATTCACAATTCAAATTTGGAAACGCTTTCTGATGAAGTGACTCTTATCCTAAAATTGAATTGGGATTATAATGACTTATCAATTCTTATAATCATTACATTTGTTTAAATTACTTCTTCGTGGCGACTACTTTTATACTTGAGTTTAAGTATAATACATTTCAATGTTGCCACCTGGCCTTGCCAACTTGCAACTAATGTACATAATAATAAATCCACCGGGATAGCGGACATTTTTAACAGGTGCTGAAACTTGAACTATAAATTTTATAAGCTATATTTTTGTTTAAAATTATTCTATACAGGAAGAGTTTTAACTTGTAATCGCAGACAGGAAAACTCTGGTGATGATGGGTGTAATGTTATATTATGGATATCAATCAACTAAAATTATAATTATTTGCACATTATTATAAATATCATTCTGTGATATGTTTCATATCACGCAAGATTGTTCTTCCACTACAAGAATAAGGGAGAGTTGGACAAAACGGGGTACTTAACAAATTAGTTACCATATCTCATAATCTAGATAATATTTCTCTGTATATTTTAAATGAGAAATTGCTTCATCTTTCTACTTGAAGTTGACGAAAAAAAAATGAAAATTTTAATTAACAGAAACAAAGAAAATTAATTAATTGATTTATGCCAAGTACCCCGTTTTATCAGACCGGTTTGATAAAACGGGGTACTCGGTTTTGAGGTAGATCTATAGGCCTAAATATTCTATTTTAAAACAATCAATATTTATTCTAGTCACAAAAATTACATTTATATGGTTCGTCATATACATTTTCAAAATCAGTGCACTCTTCATGAGCCCATTCACTACAATTAAAGGACTTTCTTTTTTTTACTTTTTCTTTTTAAAGGAAATATTTCGATCTTCTTCCTCTTCGGACAATGACTATGACGATATTCTGTGCTACAGCAGATTTATTTAACTTCTTCTTCCCGCCCTTTCTACGATTCGTTGTAAATTCACTCGCAAGAGTAGTCTCAGACATGGAAATTCATCTGAAGTTCCCTATTGGTAGACCTAGTCCTTCCTTGTTTCGAAGATGAAACCAGTTCTCTTTTTTATGATCTCGGAACTGCTTTCATATCTTGTGGAGATATGCAAGGCTGAAGTTGAAGGTGCAGGTTGTTTGGACGGATGGACTAGGTGTACATTGATAAGAAGATATTATCATCGGTAGCTCTGAATCAGATTGCAGGGAATAGACAGCATAATTCTCTAGCGGTATGTGTGTGTGTGGTTTCAACTGGCGTGTCAGTGATTTCAGTTGGTGTTTCAGTTGCATAAGACGGGGTACCCCGTTCTGACCAACTTAGTGGTACCCCGTTTTATCCATACACGCCATTTTATGAAACAAATGTCTTTCCACAGAAAAGTAGTGGAATATTCATTTTGAAACATACGTAATTACGTGGAGAAAACGAGGTTACACTTGCACCAAAATTACTTTTAAATCTTTAAATTAATGTCCTCCAAATATAATCAAATCTTTCAGAGCCAAAACTTGCATCACAACACACTAAAAGCTGTTTTTTAACACAGAGATCGCGGATGTGCGAAAATCAGATTGCTTGTACTGTCAGAATGGTTGGGAGGAGCTTACGAAGAAGTAACATTGATGATTTGAACATGACAGCGCATACTTTTGGAGAAAACTTCGGTACCCCGTTTTATCCAACTCTCCCTTATACATATTTATTCCATCCACAGATTTTTTACAAACACGCGGCCATGGTTTTTATTTATATCATATTTTAAATGCTATACATATATCAAATCATATTTATTTTTTACTTTAATGCCTGATAATGATCAGGGAGCAAAGTAAAAACCCACCAAATAAATATTCGTAAGTTGAAAGGAAATCCTGAAAGAGGGTGAGGTAAGGGTAATATCCAAATAGGATTCAAAGGAATGGGAATGGAATCCTGTAGCCATCTTGTACTTCGAGTCAGCTGTGGCATAAAAATATCGTAACTTTATAAAATATTTTCCAAGACTTTTTTAACCCTTATTATAGGTTTTGCAACACATTGCAAACATGTAATTTAAACCTGAATTTTTAATCCCAATGAATTGCAGAAGTATTGAATAATAAATAGTTTTAATTTATTTTGAATAACTATAAACCACTTCATTTAGTACGCAGGTAGCATAAAATATTTTATCAGCCTCTTACTTTTACGGTTATACAATACTTATTGAGAACCATGAACAAAGTTTAATTTGGGCTCATTCGCTAAAGGTCTTATAAAAATGAAAATATTTCCCATTTTTGTACAATGAGATAAAGTATTAACTACGTAAGCAGTTAACCGGTGAAATTTAGCATAAAACATTTAGATTAACTCTAAGAATGCTTGACTTCAGCTGGATATTTGACTTAGATATCTGTGATCAAGGAAGTAAGGCCGAAGGGTATCAAAGGACATCCATGTTACAGCTGAACCCCTTGACTGGATTACCCCACCATTTTATGGCTGCAAGCACTGGCTATTGGATTTAACTCATCACATTACCTCAATAAACCATTTTTCTTATCTTTTGGAGCCATACTGCTACTCCTATGGGAGACCTGTCCACCGCCAAGCACAACGTAGCAATCTAGGAAGTTCTAGTTTTATTCACTTCCGAGTCTATCCCAATAATTTCAAAATATATAACTTCACTATCCCAAATGCATTAACATAAGAGTTTCGAAAAATGGTTGCAATTAAAGTAAAAATGGAGGGAAATCATAATTATGAAGTTTGTATATGCTTATTAAAATAAAAATATGCCCTCTCCTTGTACAAAAACATCGCGTTTTCACAATTATGCCATCCCAATGGTAGCCAAACTTATTCAAGGTTCCTTATGTTATATTCAAATTTGCTAAATATTTATTTCCTGTATTCATAATTTTCATGCGAAATCCAGAAATAATATCTTCAACGTCATCTTTTCCTTTTTCTAGATTAATTTTTATATAGTGCAACATGTTTTTTGGAAGGTCGTCCTTTTAGGTGAGATGAGAATATGCTGACGTTAAATTACTAGGGAAAGTTTCCATTTAATGACACATGCCGTACATACATTTTTTATTACCCAACTCCATGTTGACTTTCATGATGTTAACTTTCATCTTTTTGTGGTATATTCTCAGAGTGCTGATAAGATTTAAGATTAACCCGTGATATGGAGTATTTTTTCACTAACTAATTAATCCTATGAATAATTATTCATAGGAATTATTATATTATTATTATATTAAATCAGTTATAATAGGATTATAAATTTTAATAAATTAATTACGCCTTCATAGTGACAATATTTAATGACATTCTCATCAATGATTTAATGCTAATTTTTCTTCATGATCAATTATATAATATCTTGGAGCATTTTAATATTCGTCGACTTTTTACATTTAGAGGCAAGAGTTCTAAAAATTCGTCTTTCTAAAGTTAGGCAAATATTGATGAAGCTGATGATTCCTTGGATTTCCATTTTATATTTATTTTTCTCTTTTACGAAATGTTGTTCGGTTCCAGAATTAAATTGAGCTCTTTGAGGTACACGTTAAACGTGAGGCCATTTTCTCCCATAACTGATTATGGTGGATGAAACCTATCGTATGTACAAATGAAATAAATTCTTGTGATTATTGTTGTTCGATTCTATAAATTGCTCATTTTTTATGAATTAATCAATTCATCATACGCAGTTATTAATCCGATGATGAGATTTGAGAGCATTACAGTGTACTTTAATGCGAAATAATGATTTAAAATTTACATCACAACGGCAAATATACATCTTTCATACCTGCAGCTCATAGTAATACAAATTTGATACGCCTTGAAAGGTTGTTATAGACAGTCAGATAAGCTGCATTAACGGAAAGCAAGTACCGTTTCTCCTTCCATCTTTTTGATCTACAAAATTTCATTGCGACGACTAGCTGGCATAATACGCCGAAAATGAGAATGCTATTGCACGTGTTCGGGTTATGTAGTTTGCTGGAAGGGTCTGGAGAATTAACGACGTTGCGCATCCGAAAGTAGTTCACATTTTTATTGGCATAGTAAATTCCGAGACATTCTCATCCAGATAACGTCGGGAAGAGTCTGGGAGCAGATCGTGTTGGCAATAAATTTCGGTGAACTCAAGCACTTAATCTTGTAAAACGTATCTCTACATTTCTGATATTTTAAAGTCATTCTTTTCTGAGTTAGCGAACTTCTCCTGATTAGAAAAGCTTTCTATCACTATACTCCGATTGCATAATGGCATGCAAAGGTGGAATGAACGCTGGAAATCTCTCAGTAAATTCTTTTAAGGATCAGGTTGTACCTTATAGAGCTAAAAACAAGAAAATTCAGGAACTTACGTAATCGGAAAAGGGAATAAAGCCTTGAAAATGCAAGTGTTAATTTACAGATATTCCAATAGAATTCTATCAATAAATTCAACCAAGACTACTGTTTTCTTTAATTATTGAATTTAATGAAATTAAATATTAACCTTTAATATATATAGTACATTAAATAAACGAAAAACACTTAGTAACTTTTACAGAAATATTTTTAATGGCGACTAGTTTCTGCATAATTATATATATATATATATATATATATATATATATATATATATATATATATATATATATATATATATATATATATATGATTCTGTATAAAATAAAATATTTCTGTAAAAATTACCAATTTTTTTCGTTTATTTAGTATGGATCCCTTCCACATTTATTTAATGTTAAAATGGAAATTTGAAAGGCACACCTATACCAATAATAAACTTAGTCCTTTTTTACTCAAAGATCTCTTTGGTTCGTTTAAATATCTCAAAAATGGATTTTATGGAGAGGCCACTGAAGTTCAACAGCGAATACTAATTGGAATATAAACCAGAATAATGTTACCGCGTCCTTTGATAGTCCCTAATAGTGCGACGGTGTTACTTTTTGTAATTATTTCCAAGTATCTCCAGCGTCCATTAACTAATGGTGACACAGAGTTACTATTCAAAAATAAAATTACGCCATGCACTGCTTTACTATCTTGAAAATCTCAGCGCGAGTACATTAAAAATACACTCAAAATACGCAAAATAAAAATTTTCGATAGTATTAACCTATATAGTTACGAATAAAACAACTCTCATCGTTTAGGTAGAGGAGAGATTGCACGGCCTCTTTCACGTAACGTAAATATTTGAACCGTCATCAGCGGGTCATCCAGCTGCATTGGACAGGATTCGAATGTATTTTGAAACCCAAACTTCCTGTAAACGCTAACAAACCTTTACGGCAAACATTGTGGGAGTGGAGAACAATGTTCCCCACGCATCGCCAAAGGTCAAGTTTGCGCAGAGAAGTAGCAAAACACCGCAGAATGCCGCGGAACGAAGTGCATCGCGTTCTGTTTTTCTTTCTTCCAAATGATCCTGATCTGGTCCCGTACGTACTAACTGGGGGACGTTTGCGATGGGTTATGAACCACTTGTGTACGGATGGCGTGATGAACCCCCATTCGCGAGGATAGGAAAACCCATGCGCTCGTGAGCGGGTAAAAGGTCAAAACGGGTGGAGAATCGATATGGGATTCCAACGCATCAGAGGCAGACAGAGGCATGGATGTATAAAACGACCAGCCTATACTTCGAAGAGTTTTTCGCAGTGGATATCATTTTATACTGAACATTTATTTACTCTCGTGTCCAGTAAAGGAATACAAACCAGAACGGATCGTTTCAGCACTTTTGTTCTGATCGAAATGTAATACCCGGAAAAAGTGGCCCAACCAGATGGACATTACATATATTTATATTTTTTAAGCAACAATAAGTATCTTCTGTGAGAGTTTCTGCCACGAAGTTTCCAAATTTCAACTAAAACATCAAAATTTTCATATTTTTTTCGGTTAAAACGACCATATTTTCTGTGAAAAGATGTCAAATGCAATGGAAAATTGATTGTGCATCAATATGCCACTTGTATGCCTCTGGAGGTGGATTAATTGTCTCCTATGGGACCAGATAAGGAGACAAATCCAGTAAAGTTTAGCTGTTTTGTAGCACTTTCCGTCACTACCTTCACGGTGGATCGTAGCGGTAGCAAATCATAGCTGTTGCGCACCTATTTATTGCATGTAATATCTTAAATGTTGTTTATCATCATGAGTGTGTTCATGTAAAATCAAAAATCTCTATTAAGCACCATATCCTTCATTTCCTTATAGTTAAGCCCACCCCTTATAACATCTAAAATCTTTTGTCTTTGTCTCCCCCTCTGTTTTTTCCTCTGAATCCTACCCTCAATTACAACCTTTGCCAATCCCTCTCCCCTCAATATTTGGCCCACCCATTTCTTCTGACGATGCTTAGTCACGTCAATTAAAGCTCTCTCCTCCCCAACCATCTCTAACACCTCCGTGTTTGTTTTCCTATCAATCCAACTAACGTTTTCCATTCTACGCCATACCCACATTTAGAAAGCCTCCAAACTTTTGACTTCGTCCTTTCTTAAAGTCCACATTTACTATTGTTTACAAACTCTTTACGGAATCACACATGATAGCTTCATTGTCTGCATACCTTACAGACTTCACTACTTCCCCACCTACCTTTATTCCCTTGTCTATTTCTTCCCATGCTTCTTTCACCATTTCCTTTTGATAAATATTGTTTAAATATCATTATAATATTTCTGAGTACATCAAGACCCAACTTACAGGTGATAAGATTGATTTTCTTGGCGGGAAGGAAGGGACACCAAGACGTTTAAGCGGTTCCAAACCGAGAAACCGTACCAAAAAACGGTGTTGAAAAATTTTGTGAACCTCCAGATTGAAAACAGAACATGAACCAAAAAATTGAAAAACAATCACACGAGCTTTAACAAAAAAATCTAAATTTATTCATTTCTGATTACCTACACCCAACAATAGCATTTCATATTGATGTGGGCAAACGAATATTTAAAAGATAGGGTAAACATTAGTAGTTGCGTGACATTGGTAATTCGCGATACATTTTCAAACGTCCATCACGCAATTACCAGTGATTATACTGGCCTCAATTTTAGCATAGAAAGTTCTGAATTCACTGACTCTTTTATGCCAAAATTGGAGCCAATATTACCTCTGGAAATTGTATTACGGATGTTTGAGAATTTATTACGAAATTACTTATGTTTACTCTATGAGTAATTGAGACGTTACTTGAATGCTCAATATTTAAATTTATTTCACTTAGCATCATTCTCATCGTTTGTTTAATAGTTCAATTTTAATTCTAAATTTTAAATTAACTTTCAGAAAGGTATAAAATTTATATATTTGGACTGAAAAAATCGGTTAAATTCGGTTTAACGAGTAAGTAGAGTGCATCTGAAACTGAACTAAACTTTGGTTATTTAATTAAACCGGTGTTAATAAAGGAACATAATAATATTTTTATACAGGTGCTTGTACTGTAAGATTTTCCTGATGGTTTCAAACGAATAAAGGAGTAGTACTGTCACTCTTCATGACAAATAATCTCTCCATACATGAACAAATATAAGGATGGGAAGTTGTTCTTATATACTCTAATAAGCATAGAGTAATTAAGCTTTAAAATGAAGCAATTTCTTTGAATGATCTCAATGGTATCTATCGTGAAACGAATATATTCAGCTTCAAAAATGATCCAAGCTTGATAAGAGATTAATCATTTTTTGTACATGCATGAATAGATAATTAGTCATTACTATTTTTCGCACTGGTGGTACTTTTTTGTTTAAACATAAATTTAATGGAGACCTTTTAGTCAACTTGTTCAGAAATAAAATTTCTTTTAAACATTAATGATGTGTGGGTGAATTTTGCGACATTCTTTCGAAATGAGTACTTAAAATTTACTCACTAAATAATATGTAATATAAAATAGTCCACGGAATAGTATTATCAGCCGTTAAATATGAAATAATATATCCAATTATTTATTGAGTTTTAAAAAATGCGCATATCTGATAATTTGGCCTTTAAAATTAGACTTTAAAAGAAGATCTTCCAAAGGGTATTGATCAAGAGAGTATCTGCCGACAGAGAGGATCCCATAAAATTAATTTTCTGTATTTTTGTATTAATAACAGACAATTTAGCAGACAAACAATATCCAGAGTCTCTGTAATAGTCTTTCCGAAGCAGGGATGTTTATAAAATTCGTGTTTTCTTTTCCATCCGGAGAGAAGTAGAGTAGATTAAATAAATTACCGCTTTTTCTACGAAACGTAATGACATTTTGTAAGATGTCAGTAAGCCCATCGTTGTACCCGCCGTGAAATTCATTGCATACTCAAAGCGGTGGTTGCATTGCGTGCCGGATTTGCTAGACCTTGTGCTCAGATATCGACGAACAAAGAAGTGAAAAAAAATGCTCTACTACGTACTGGATCAAGTTTAGCTGACGAATCATATATGATGAAAAAGCTAATACGCCAATACTCAATGGTTTTACAGGACTAATATTTTATATATTTTTATTCTTATGAACCATAATTTAAGCATAAGTAAAATAAATTAAATTTTACACGTGATGCAATTTACTTCTTTGAAAGTCAAACATAATAATTCAGAAGAATTGAGAGAAGAGTAAGAGAATAATTAAGAGATGGATTGAGAATTGGAACGTCTGTTTTATTTACTTAGACAGATTGGAGCAGAATACGAAATAATATAAGAACGTCTGCAGAACTTCAGCACTAAAAATCCGGTCGTATATTGCAAAACTAATTCCAGAAGATGAATATTATTATCATCATATTATTACGTAAAATTTCATAGAGGCATATAAGATTAAACTCTTATAAAACATTTTGCTGAAAGAGGTGCCAAAAATACCTTTGAAATTATCAACCATACTCCTACAAAAGAACTCCTAAAGAAAAATAATATTGCGTTAGCTGTAAATGTTAGCGAAGAACTTAAGTGTTCGGTTTTTCTTGGATTAAAACAGGACTTTTGAGCCGAAATCGAAAAATTAACACTTTTGCGGTTGAAACACTTTCTCCGAATCCGTGAAAGTAAATACTAGGTCGACTCTATTGGAACTATTCTACGGTTTTGAGGTCATGGAACCTAAGACTAGATTTTATGGTTTCCGGCCTGGAAGTCTGACTTCGGAGAAATCATTTTCGTCTTTGCTTGTGTAGGGCTTTTCAATGCAATTTGAATTTTTTGGACCAGATAGCTCTCCGATTCGAGTGTGTAATCCTCGGACAATTCTATCTCCTCCACCAGCCTTCAAACCCCAGAATGATTCTCAGCCGAACATTTGGTAGGGAGCCAATTCCTCGTCCTCAGCGTTCAAGGTGTAACGCTTGAAAAAAAGGGTTTGAGTGCATCCGTGATACGTCCTTCATTCTATCTCCCATTGCTGGAAACTATTTCCACGTACAGTGTTATTTCCATCCAACCCACAAGAGTTTGTTAACACTTCACAGTTTATAATTCAAAATATATCCAATATTATTACTTCCAGAATTATTCCTTCGATGTGATAGAGCTCCAAATACCGTATTATGTTACGTTAGTTTAAGGAATAAAGAGCCACCACTATCGGAAATTGGGAGAACCCAAAGAACCTTATGTATGTAATCTATCCATTCTTTCGGTTTCCATTCCTGAATTCTCCTCGTTACATTTTATTATCCTTAGATTTCCTTAGAAGACCAACATTTAAGTGGATTTAGTTCCCAGTTTGAAACAATTAATGAATATATGGATGAATTTTTAGTAGGTTTAAGGATAGCTGGGTTTAAATTTAATTTTGATGATTATATTGACCACTCATTTGACTTCAAAAGGTAAGCTAGTGAATTCCTCTAAAATATTTTATTAAATTCTATTTCTTACACACCGCATATTCTATATTCTTGCATATTACATGTTCTAACAAACCGTTCCATCTGCCGTGAAAATGTTCGTAACAGTCTAATTAAAGCATGCACTAAAGTAATATAGACATTTGATTTAAAAATAGGTATATGTGTTGATGTCTCAGTAAATCAAGGACGTATCATTTTGTTAAATATAAATGAACAATGCTCCAATCCACATTAACTAAATATGTCTTAAATTCCTTAGTTGAGTGAATAATAAATAGACAACGCAACTCTCTTGAAACAGTATGAAATGTCATCTACGTATCAGTAACGATATCCTCTTTGAGGTAAGCACGTTACTTATCTCGTTTCTGCCCAATACATATTTTCTTATTCATTTTCCTTTATACTTTGAGCTAAATTCACGTCTTCCCATTATTTTTGATTTTCAAACAGCTTATAAACGATGTTTGCCTACCCGTAGTACAATCTCTAATCTACTCATATCTTTTAAGTCATTTTTTCTATTCTTTCTTCCTATAAATTAAATAAAAATGAGAAACATTTTTCTCATTACAGTTCACTCTGTATTTCCTTTCGTCCACGTTCATTGATCAGCAAATAAATTATTAGTTGCATACTCTGTTCAGTTTTTCCACTATGGTAATTAGCGTTATTATTTATTTATAAGTTACGGAAAGACAAATAGTCCGGTGGTAACATTATTAAATTAACATCTGTCCATGAGATACATTGGTACGATATTATATTCAATACTAATTACAATAATTTAACTTTATGGACTATTTTGTAGCGCATATCATTTTACCATAGCAATACAGTTATCAAAATACCTTTATCTCGTAACTACTTCACTATTACAATAAAATTACCTTCAAGTTAAATCTATACATTATTACTATGAAGCTGTTATCTAACTGCTACGCTCTTACAATGCAATCTCCTTTTACTGTGGTACATTACTTTATATTGAATTAACATTACTTCAAGTCACTTATTCATTCTATATTTTTCTTCAGGGTTCCTGTTACGCCTTCACTGCAATTCCTCATATAATCTATGTTTGACAAGCCTTGCGTACATTTTCCGTAACATGGTTCCAATGATAATGAAGTGAAACTCGTATTAATTCTCACAGACTATTTATTTTTTAAAGCCGACAATATTTTCAGCAAAAAGACATCTTCAAGCAAACAAAATCTCGAAATCTTTACCAAGCCTTCGATATAATGTTTTACTTCTTTAGTATTGAGCCCTTCCACGAAGTCGAGCTTGGAAACATTAGTAATACTACGGTCTTGATCTTTCCTATTGTGAAGTACAAATCCATCTCGGAGACCCTCTTTTATACGAAATTCGCATGTCTTTTGGTCTAGCCGATAGTTCGAAGGGAGGTCGTGAGGGGTCGCCACGTCTCATTCTGGAACGATCCATCCCAAGACGGACCCAGACTTGTCCCTTTTTAATGGCAATAACGACCCTTTTGACCGTATTAAAATGACGCCAAAAACGAGCCCCGAATGAATAGGGTTACTACGTGTCCTTTGGAAAGATGCCTAAATGGAGGGGATCAGCATGGGGGACCTCTCATTAATTATGTTGTAACTAGGAACCCCTGAAGATGGCACCTCTACTAGGAAGCTGTGCCCAATTTATCAGTCGACTGAGATTGGAAATTTTCTTAATTTTTATTAAATATACGCAGTTTAGGAATACTAACGCAATCTTCAGTCCCTTCTCCTCTTTCCTATAGGTTTCCTTCCCCGATTAGCTATTAGTCTCGTGAATCTTGCGAAACGCCCTATGATGAGTCTCATTACCTTTCCATTGCTGCTGAATAGTATATTTGTAGCTACATTATTCTGATGACTTTTTAGCGATTTATATTTCTGTATTTTCCATTGACATTACAAACCACTGTACTCCATAGAGTTTAGTAGTTTTTAATGTCAACCCCATGACGTTTTTTACGTGAATAACTTCACAATTAAGTTTGTCAGATGAAATTCTCTAATATTCAGCGCATTAGAGGTAACACTTTTACAAATCAGAGTACAAGTCGTTTTATAGGAGCAAGAAATTTTGTTAAAGAAATCAGCTAAATTTAACTTTATCGACAGGTAAAATGAATTATTCCAACTCTGACAAATAATCATGCATAACAAAGAAATTTGAACTCCTTCCTCTTCCAAACAAGGCAGTGAGAAATCCTCTTCTCATCCTCATGCTCGTTAATAATGATTCCTTTTCGGTTTACAAGATTTCCTATTCTTCCATCCCTTTGTAGACTTATAAAAGTATATCATAGATTAAATATCAAAGTTCTGGAATGAAAATCATAATTTATTTTGTATCACCTAGGCTCAATTAACAAAGGATTGGAGCAATGGACACCTCTAGAATATCTTATACTTTCGTGATGGGTTTTCAAACATGCTCTCGTGTACACGATATCTGATAGCGGCAGGATCTTCTGCTTTCGAAATAGGTAAATATGAATAATTCAGTATACGTTGCCAACAGCAGTGGCGTGGATCACAAACCATTCGGTGTTGCTTTAAAATTTAAAAATTGATATTCTGGATTCATTCTTGGTGGAACTCCATAATCCAATATTTAATGAGGCAAATTTTCTTTTTTTCTATAAAATGTCAATAACTCGTTAACATAGTCCCTTCTAACTTTTCCGTCAAAGAACGGCAACGAAATTACTGCTGAGCTGATTCTGCTAGGCTGTGCTACTATTGCCAAGGAAGAGTTTTAAGTTGAAGAGTTTCTGATTTTTTCCATTAAAATGGCAAAATTAGCCACATAATTCAAGTATGCAATTCTTAATACGTAGGTATGCAAAATACTTATTCAGTTGGGAAAAATAAATCTAATGGCTTTCAAATGCTTCCATAAATACTGGGCACTCTAAAATGACTTACTGCAAGAAAAATATTACATTACCACCTAGGAGCTTAGAGGAAACCCTCTTCGTATCCATGATTCTACTTATCATGATCATGATTTTATCGGTTATGATCTTGTTTTGACTCCGCGCTATCATCCTCGGGTGAATGATGAAAATTTTGTGGAGAAAAGTACAAAATCATCTAATTTTTTCATTCATTGAATTATCTATATCTATTGTATATTTAGATTTGTTAGGTGACTTTCATATGATGTCACTACGAGCATATAATGTTCGCGACTTAGCAATGCAATATTGAATGGGTATACATTTTACTAAAATATTAACGTAATAAGAGTACCAAATCCATTTTTACAAATAACCTTTTACTTACCTTCTTTAGTAACTGTGTAATAAACGATGTGGTTTTTTTTAATCTCTCGCACCCTCTGAGTGACTGGAACATTCCAGGTTATGTAAGAACCGCTGGTTTACAGGATTGTCAGTTGCGTATTATCTTTCCGATATTGAACCAAAAGTAAGGAATTTGCTTGGTGTGAGGAAGTCTGTTATCAGAATGATAACTGGTAATACCTCTTAAAACTCAAAATCATATTATTATATGGAATATTAGATTAAAATTTGGTATCGAAGAAGAAATACTCGGCAAAGATTTTATTTAAAAGTAATAATAATAGTTTTTATTTGTCCATTGATATACCAATTATGCATAGGATACGTCATACATATAATACATAGTAACACAAATTACAGAATCTAAATTGCAAGTGGTTACAGCAGGACACACTTATTTACAATAAGCAATTTCTTTCATTAAAAATTTCATCTGCTCTATAAAATGTTTTACTAAGTAAGTATTTGCACGCACTGTGCATTTCAAAATATTACATTGCACACCCTTAATTTCCTTTAGTTCATTTGGCAGCATGCTATATATTAAAAAAATAATTACAACGAAGCTCCTGTCAGTCAAATCAAACGTATGTAATGGTGTCCTCAATATATATCTCCCTCTTCTACTATTGTCGTGAACATCGGGTTGTTTTTTAAAACTATCTATGTATAGATGAATATAGTTAGGACATGCATAGATGTATGCTGAAGCCTTTCTCAATATATATTCCACTCCTTAAAAAGTGGCTTGCTTAATATGATTCGAGGTAGGAATACCTGCGTCTCCATTAAAGCGCAGGGTTTTAGGCGTCTGTTTCGACGTTCAGTCGTATCTTCGTTCGTTACTCAGTTGGGAATAGAATTAACGAGACACTAATTTGCTTTGGCTAATGGAATACACGAGGCATTCATTGCTAATGCATCTCTCTAGCAGAACGAACGCTCAGCTAAATCATTTTACCAAAGTGATTAATCAGATGAGAAAGTGGACGGATTCGGAATTCTTATGCTTCAATAATGTATGATTTAGAAGGTGTGTTTTCTTCTGTAAATATAACTTAATTCCGAAAGCTCTGTTTTTAGGGTATACCTAAAAGTTAACGAAATTAATGGGGGCCATCGTGGAGTTAATCTAATTTTCTTCTTATTTGCGTATTTGAATTGCTTTAAGTTACATACAATGGTGATAATTTTCACGATTCAGTAAATACTAAATACATTTATATTTTAAATTTTAAATTCAGCGACAATTAAAGATAAATGCTATATATTTAAAGGTAAAATCCTTTTCTTTGACATTTATATTGTTGTATGGCTGAAAGGGGAAACAAAAGATTTATTTAGATTTACTTCATTGTATTTGAGATGTATATTACTCTCGATGATTAAAAAGGCCTTAATTTTGTGAAAAAATACAGATTTGTTTTATTTTTGAGCCTGCATGAGTTCTATTCTCATTTCCATCACAAAATCGAACTAAGTTGATTCACAATATTCAAAAGTTACATGCGGAGATAGTTATATTCACCATGTCGTTCACCCTTCAGCACATCTGATAAGTTATCGAAGGATTTGGAAAATATGTGGGCAAATTATTTCAAGTAATTATTAAAAATATTTTACCCATTGATACACATAATGCGCCAGATAACAATAACATGAGCTAAATCTGCATGTATCTACAGATACAGATTATCTACTGATGCTTCGATCAATATATTCTAAAAGTAGTGATTTTTTTTTAAGTTGGCGATTGAACTTAATTGGCTCTTTACAATAAATTCTGTGGAAACTAATTTTTCTTAACCAAATTCTTCGAAAACGAAATCTTCGAACGATCGATTCTTCGAATGGCAAATTTTTCGAAAATAAACCACATAAACATAGACAACCCAACCCAGCCTAACTCAACCCATTCCAGACAATTAACCTAATAGATTAAAACCCAAAATTACTTCCTTGTAAATTCAGGATAGATTCAGATTCATTATAGTGGTCAATTTACGAAGAATTTGTAATTGGAAGAATTTCCCTTCGAAGAATTGGTTTTCGAAGACTTAGTATGCTGCCAAATGACCTTCATATACAGATGCAGATTATCTAGAAATTTATTTAATAATATATAAATCTATAATCAGCGCTATATATAGAGGAAGAATCATAAGAGATGGTACTGACTGACTGAGCGCTCTGGAGCAGCGATCGATTCCAAAAACGAATCGCAGTATCAGATGTGATGGCAAATGAATCGGCAAAATATTTTGCTCAAGTAAAGAGTGAGGTGGTCGACTTAAAAAGCAAATAGCAACGAGGGAGTGTTTAAACAGCGAAAGCAGTCCAAATGAACGCTACAATTTTCGCTTCCAAATTGCGACGCCTGCGAACTTCTGCAGTGTTATATCCGCCCACACTGTCCCCCTTCCCTAGGGCGGATCGAAAGGGATGGGGAGGAAGGGGACAGCGTTGGCATAGGGCAGTGCAGGAGAACGTCAAATGAAACGACACATTTATTTAATTTTGAAGAAAAGCAAAGTTGCCATAAGGGATTAGAAATTTCTGTCAAATACGAAGGATACAGACATGCGTACAAGTCGCCAAATGTATGTAATATACCTCTTTTGGGTTTAACTATTATGAAAATCACAGTATGATTATTACGTAGGTAAGTCTTATGCTTAGTAGATGCCTAAATAATAGTGGAAAGTGATAGCTTTACGATTATTTGGGGTAAAATTTTTATCTAATCGATAGGCATTTTACCGATGAAAAATATTTTCTTGATATTTCGAGAGAAACTCACTCGATAACATGATTCCAAAGATCGTGTTTAATAATTAAGTAGGGAGTTACTGTGACCGAATTTGTCATGCTAGTTGTAAATGGTCAATCATAAACCAATCACAAAATTAAATATCCAGTCAATTTCCATGATAATATCAGCTGCTTTTGAGACATCTTGCTTAGTATTCGATGGAGAACTAAATTACTCTAGTATTAACATTTTTACAGCGAACTGAAGTGACTTGTTTTAGATCACCTGCTAACCTTTACCTTTTATCCTTGAAGTACCAATATGCACCATCCTTAGCTGTTTGTCCTTACTCAATGATTAAATAGTTAATTATCTACCACCATCATGTGTAGCATTTTAATGCCATTTCGATGTATTAAAAAAAACAGCCGAAGCTAATTTATTCATAAATGAAATTAAAGACGCAAATATCAGGAAATTTAATCATGGCTTAGGAAAAATGCTTTAGTGAGAATTTAAAATAGAACATTCTATAACACAATTCTAACGAGAACATAGAAAATTACGGGAAAATGATGAGATTTGAGTATTTAATGGTGAAATTGTGGCGAAAATGTTGAGCACTGAAGTAATTAAACGTGGGGTGAAGTTAGTAAGAAAGTGAGGTAAATCTGGGTTACGAAAGAAGCACATGGGCGTTAAACAGTACAATTTATTACAAAATGTTTCAAGTGGCTTCAGTGAGGAGAGGAATGGAAGGAGAAATTAAGTAAGAGTAAAGCGTTTTGTTGGTGGAAGGTCTTCAGAAGTTTACCTGAGCTCTCAACTCCACGAGTAAGAGCGGGAGGATAACATGAGCAGAGGAGTTGTAGAACTCTTCTGCAACACAACTACGTAACGGAATTCCAAAGTGTGATAAGGAAATCCGGTCGGAAATTTAAGTCGAAAGTTACTAAAGAAAAGCCTAGTAAAAATATAAGTGGGAATGATATATTATACCCAAGTTTCATAAAATATATGCAAGATATTGAAATGTGAGTAGAAGTATAAATAAAACGAAGAGAAAGAACACGTTGATACATAGCAGTAATTACTATAGAAAATTAAATAGTCAGATACAATCACGGGATTTATAGTAAGTTATTAATGGGTATTAAAAAGACAAGAAGTAGAAAATGTTATCAAGGTTTGATAAACGCAAACAATACTTTTGAACTAATACACAGAAAATACTTGAGAAAGTAGATAATTAGATAGAACTTATTAAAAACTAATTATGAACGCAAGCAATACGTGAGGGAGTAGACGGTAATTACTTAAAATTATAGTAATTATAATTGTTATTATTTCTTAATATTTTTCACCTTATTCATTTGCAGATTCATTATAATATATTTTCAGATACCTTGATAAAATTTTCTACCTAAATTGTCTTTTTAATACCAACTTACTATATGTTCCATAATTGCATTTGAGTATTTACTATTGTACAGCTATATATCGAAATATTCTTTCCCGTTCTTATTAATAATAATGCTAATTATAATTAGACAAATAAGACGTTAATAGAAAAAATATGTGGGATATCAGCATGAATAGCGGTTTTAAATGAATATGAGCGTAAATTAAACATCGAGCTTGTGGTAAAATTGCGAACGTATAGGAATGGAAGAAGGAAAGACATCGGAAAGCAGTGGATCATCACCCGCTCTTCGCCTTGCGGTAGGTCCAGATTTGGCCCTCTAAAATTTACTACTTAAAGCTATATCTTTATCTCCTAAAAGACCACCTTTAATATCAAACGAAGGCTCCTTCGCGACTTCTACGAATTTATGTTACACGTGACAATCTTATTCCAAGTCCCAATCAATCATTTCCAGGGAACGGGAGGGGTATTTTAAGGAGACCTTGACGGATTCGAAATCGAAGAGAACGGAGAGGAGCGATGGAGGAAGAAAGTCAATGAAGGAGAGTTAATGGGAGAATGGAAATTAGGGACCAGGAAGAGTATGGTAAGTGTAGAATGTGATAAAAATTGACGTAAAAATTGAGATATTTCAGATTCCTCTTACATACAACCTTCTGTCGTTTCAGCTTCAAAAAGTGAGGATAGAGGGGAATTGAGCTATAAAAAGGGGAAGAAAATAATAAATTTGATCGAAAAAACCTAAAAAATACTAACATAACCCTTGCTGAAAAAAAAGACGGAAAAATTTGCAAATTAAATTCCGTAGCGTAAAATTGATCTTGAATGGCAAAGGGGAAATGGGATAGAAAATTGAGGGAGGAAAAAGGTGCATCGAGAATAGATTCAAAGCGGGAATGAGGAGGGGGCTCTCGGGGGGGAGAGGTACTGCCGGCGGGTGTTGGCGGGGGCCTAGGTCGTCCCCGGAGGGGTTGTAGGGGAAATGGGGGGCCTAGGCACAGATGACGGGGGTGGGGTGGAGTAAAATGGGGGTATGGACTAGGATAAAGGCTGAAGCGGGGTGCAGGACATCCTCCCTACTCCAGCACCCGACCCGCGACCACACCAACACCGGCGCGGAGTCTCCTATGCGCCGATCTTGGCACGGCTCCCGTACTGCTCCGCCCTAACCGAGGATCGATCTCCTACCCACTGCCGCCCAGCTCTCCGAACGCTACGCCCAGAACCCATACAGACCGAGTCTAACGAAGTACACCATCGAGAGCAGGGCATCCTCATTGAAGCATCCGCCAGAAGGACATACAGTGAGACGCCTTCAGGATGCCGGGCCAGGTAAGGAAATCTGTGCTTCTGAGGCGGGAGAGACCCTAAGGATACCAATGCTTCCCTCCGTACGTAGTTCGCCACTTAAAAGTGAATACGCTTGAGGACCTCTCTTTGACTTAGGGATACCTTTCTCGCTTCAAGATGGACGCCATTGGGCTAGAGGATGGACGTTATCGGATGCTTTTCCTCCCGTGCTTTCTAGAGTTTTCAGGATCGCTGCTCGAGGGTAACGGAGAGAGAGGGACAGTTTCCTCTTCCAATCGGCTCTGTCGTTCATCTCTCCCTGTCTCGTCCTCGCCCTTCTCTTTCGCTGTTTGTGTAGAGTGGTTTCCCATTCGCCCGTCTGGTGTGCAAGAAGCGTCTTTTTTACGACTGTGGACATTGGATTCCTTGCGGTTCCCTTTAGTGAGGTGCTTCGTTAAAAAACGGCGAGATAAATTCGGAGGATTGTCTCTCTGAAGGAAGTGTTCTCCGTGGGATTGGGAAAAAGTGTATGACCAGTGGAGTTGCAGTCCCTTTGTTCTTTCGAGAATTCCTAGGAACGGGGAAATTACTCCTTTCGATCGATAAGGCCTCTTTTGTTACCTTCCGTAGAGTGCTTTATTTTTTCCTCCACCGGCGTAAGTCCATATAAGTTTCCTCAAAACCCTGTTTTCTGCCAATGCGGTTTCAATCAGAGGGTGTCACTTATACAACCTCTTCCTCGCTTCCTCCTGAGCCGGTCTTTTTATGTTACATAAACTTCGAACTGCGAAAAATTAATACTCATTTCTGTAATGTCATGGATTAAATTCTCATCAATAATCCATATTTTATGTTTCATGCCCTTAAAATCCTGTATCCCCTAACCTTTCTGAGGAACTAAGTCCCTCAAACCATTTGGACCTAAATATAGACCTCGTGGAATGCGATTCGCGGCCGTAAATCAATCGATACGATTGCGGATTCCATTGGATTTACGGGAATCGGTCTCTTAACCTTTGACCTTTAAGCTATCACGAAGCCTGTTGGGTATTTTTACCACTAGATGAAAATGTCGGGCTTCCTTCTACTCGCCGTTTTTCGGTACAGAACCTCAATTCAGGATCGGAATGGATTCGAAGCCTAAGAGTACTTGCAAGGCATTAACATCCAGATCATTTTACTTGCATTACTAACTTACATTTACTGATTCCATATCTATTGATACAATATTTTGCCTTTTCCTTTAGGTATTTGATTGATTCAAAAGCGTTTAAGTCAAACTATGAAGGATTAATTTTAAAAACTATTTTTGACTAGAGATCCAATCAGAACAATTACTTAATCAGGTAATCAGATAATTCAATTCAGTCTTTCATTACTAAACTTAGCTCGCTTAGAAGGTCGAATTCGGAATTTCAGATTAGTATTTAAAGTGTTACACATAGGTTGGAGTACTTAAGACGTAGTAAGGTACCATTTACATGGGAGAAAGGGATATCAGAGAAGCGGATGACCAGTTACAAAGATCGTGTCCCCAGTCCCTAAATCTCGAGGTCACCTGAAAACACCATCCAAAGAAACCCTTCATGAAAGGAACGTTTAAAAAAGTAGTCGGTACCATATACTATTTCCTTCCTATTTATGAACTCGTTAAAAAATGGAATCTGAATCAGGACGTAATTGAGGTCGCGATTTTTTCCTGAACTCCTCTCTCATCTGACCCTTAATATCCATTATGTCGCTCTTCGTGGAACGAAAAGAACTTTTGAAAAGCTTCCACGGAGAAAGAGAAGAAGTGGCAACAAATGTTGCAGTTAGGCTCGCTGGCCAGCCGACTGCGCCACGGGCTCGGAAAACTGTATGGCTCAGGAAGATGGCTGCCGTGTAAAACTCTGGGAACGAGGCTAACCAGAGGTGGAAAATTTTTTTCGCAAAAATGCATGTGTTACTTCGCCGCAATGGAGAGTAAAATGGGGCACAGATCGAAAAACAAAGAGTTCACCGGCGTGACGCGTGAATGCAACGTGCCTCGCGAATGCACGCGAGAACTGGGGCGTTCGTCTTTTGTTTTCCGGAATTGAGGTAACTTACAGCAGATTTTAAAAAAACTCAAGTACTGAGAGGGCATTGGGTGGGTTTTATCATTTGTTTTCGCTCTCTCTCACGGCCGGGATTCAGTGAGTCCGGAGAAAAACGTGCGAACGTGGAAACTCTTTTGTTTCTTCGCGTGCGTGCGTTTCTGGCTACGAAGTACTCGCGCATTGAGCGCCAAAGTGACCTATTTAGTTGGAATCGATGCGCCAAATGGACAGGGGATTTCAGGGAGGGAGAAATGGATGCATTCCTACCGATCCCTTCGATGAGAGGAATTCCGAAATTTCCTTGTTAGACATCCTCTTGAAAGTTTTTGTGAATGATTATGTGGAAAATCAAAAGTTAAAGGTCGTAATTTTTCTTATTGTTATCACGAAAATTCTATATCGGAGGAAGAAATGGTTTTACGATTCAGTCAGCTACACTTTGTAATGCCAATACCGTTGATATTTTCTAATTCAGGATGTCAGGTATTGCATTGTATTATGACAATGTGGGTGATACTTGGATCTAACCACCTCGGGCGTTTTTATACCCAGTCCAAACGTCGTTTCATTGATGTAGGTCATTTTCGTATTGGGGAAGGACTACAATGCGCAGATCTCTTCTTCGTTGGGCCTACTTTTGATGGGGATTCAATGCAATTGTTGCTAAAAGCTCCTCAGTTCTAATGAAAGTGTAGCATTAACTTCAACCTTGAAAGATTATATGCTAGAGAAAATATATCATTAATGATTCCTCCCTCGATGAAATCCTATTTAATAAATGTATTTATACCTCATTGATTTTTCTGGCAATAAAATCATATCAAAATTATATCCAAATTATATCAAGTATAAGTTGACTCAAAGTTCCCTTAGATATATCGTGTATGGAGTGAGCGAAATAGATATATAGACAACTCCTTTTAAATTCCGATGATGTTTCAAAGAAGAGATCATTATGCATGTAGAAGTGCATTATAAATACGATTTTAGTATATTTATAAATTAAAATGCAGTCACATTTAGGAACCTAATCTAAATCATAATAATATAATAATCGACAACTATGTGTTACTTTTTTCAAATGCATTGCAGTTTTCAAGTGATGTTAAATTATTTAATGAATGTAGGTTCTAAGTACCCTTCGATTCTTATTGCAGAAGGATCGAAGTCGTTAAAAACTTTCCCTAACAACAAATAATGTGGTGTCGTTGAAAAGCAAATGTTTTTAGGAATCAAGTACTTTCTCTCCTTCGATAACTGGGACGTACACATGACTATTGTTGGCTTTAGTTAATCCATTTCTTGCAATGACCACTTAAAATTTGTTTCGAACAACGATTTGTGCCCGCGGCGTATCATGGTGTCGATTCCGCTGCCCAATCGACTTTGCCCTGCCGTTTGATCTCTCACCTTGGATACCGATTTGCCGCATTGGCGACAGTTTTGCCCCGCAACACATAGATCAAGTTTGTTCAACCGAACTCGGTCACATTGTGGAAGATACAGGACTTCTTTGCGATTCACCTCATCAATATCCATGAACCTCTCCTTAATTCCCATTCTCTTCGAATTTATCGCTTTATACTCAATATCTTCCACGCCGTAACTTTCGAAACGTCAACTGTAACCGATGTTTCTAATTAGTAGTTCTATTTCGCGTGGATGAATATATTCTGCGAGAATACGTAGATATCGCTGACATTTTTTGTTTCATTAGGTGCTGCGATTCGTTATTTTCGAAGTCTCTTCCCGTGAATCACTCTGGTCTCTATCTGCTCTTTCTCCCACTAATGCTTCCAGAAATATTACGACTTCCCTATCCGATCTCCTCTTGGCTCCAACCTCTGATTTATACTCCTCGAAACACGTTGTATCACTGCGAAATCCTACACATGCTATCTGTTTGGAAATGTTGCCAACTCGGTGCCATTTCATTACCTCGCTACCCCGAGACTCTCTTCTTCTATTCCTCCCGTGAGCTTTCCAATCCTTGTACAATCTCTTCTGAAAATCAAGAGCAAACTATTAATCAAATTCTGGATTATTTTAGGGTTTGGCTTCAATGTTCCAACCGGTATAAAACACGGATTTAAATGCTCCTTTCCTGGCACTATTTTATCCTATTATATTTGGAATTATCCAAACCTTAACGGGTTTTTAATCAGATTAATCACTGAGAAAACTTACATTAGTCTTTCTTTTATACCTTCCTAAATCTCGCTGGTACCTTACGCAACGTCGAAAGATAAGATTGTGTGTTTTTAGGCTATCTTTTGGGTTTGGGTTATAATATAATAGTGACTGAAAAGAGCAAACAAATCAAGAATCCCCCAACACGTTTCCGCCAGTAGTTAACTTTTTGAGTATTTTCACTAGGTCTCTGCGTTCACCTTGGAATGAATCTAGGCTCTTGGCCATACTCCAGTTTTCTGTTTGGTTTCAACTGGCCAAAATATTCGCAGATGATTATGCATTTCCTTATCATTATTCATAACCCGAAATCATTAACTTTTGCGAATATATATCATAGCATTCCATATACGACTGAAAGAACTTGAGTTACTGTATAGTTTTGAGACAACCGTACAACTAACTAAGCCGCACAACTTGCAAAATCTGCGATAAAATTTCCGAAACAAAATCCATCTCTAAACTAAGCGAATCTTAAGTTAATATATTTTCCCGGTTTTAATAAAAATAATTTGATATCAAAACTATTTCCCAACTTAGATTATGGTAATTTTTGGTACTACACTTAACAATTTATCCTAACAATTTATCTAAGTGCTATAGGCTTGGAAAATCTCGTTGAGATACCAGATATTCCGCGAACACTGCAATCTTTGGAGCGTTTCATTGTCGACTTCAATTAAACACTCAGCCACGCTGTGTGACTGAGGTTGTATTCCTCCTTCTGTTTTACATTTCCTTATTGATGACGTCTCACCATGTACAGCTTATGCAATTTATTTCTTTTTATCTTAGTAGTCGATTTCTCGTAATATTTCATTATGAAACAAGACAGTCGAACTAGTTAGTAATTTATAGAATTTTAAACTCTTTCTTACTTCCTCTCCATCGTGCTTACGTTAATTTTTCGGTTCGAATGAATTTACTTGAACAAATCAATTGGATTTGAGTTGTTCAAGAACGTTGATTTCTAGTGGAAATTTCCATTCCATTCTGGAGCACGTTTCCCTCTTAATCCTCTACCAAACGATAATTTTAATTATAATATGAGACGATAATTGCACATTCGACATTTATATCAGTGATTTTTCTACATCTTCCTCCTCAATTACATACTCTAATTTTCTATTCAGTGACATATTTATAGATTTCGTCACGTTGTATTGTCTCTTTCTCATGAACGATCCCGTACCAAGCGTGCTTCACTCCCATTTTACGAGTGATTTGTTCCTTATTGCGGAGTGGCTCGCTCTGAATTGAAAAAGTCTCTCTTCTCTCAAAGAATCGTTGCATTTTTACCTGCCTTCGTTTCGGAATACTTGTTTACCTCTCTAATGGAAGACTATATTTCAATCATTCTTCCAAATACCAAACCACTTTGGGTAGATATGTAATCTTACCATCTTCTTTCTCATTTATAGAGGTGATTGAAAATGTTTTTATTTTTACTGAAATTTGTTGATTTGAAAACCAAATTGTGGATTTTTGCGTTTTTATTATGTTTCCTAAATTTGTTGAAACTAATTTTCTCATTAAGCAAAGGAATAATATTAGACACACTTTAGCATAAACATTAAAAGCATTGGAAATATTATTAGCTGTAAATTATACAAAGTATTAAATTAATAAATTATATTATATTTATTTTAAACTGTGCTGTTTTCGCCAAAGAAAAATGCTTTCTCAGCTGCAGATCAACAAAACATGATATTTTCATTAAAAATATATTGACATGATAGATGTTAGGAAAATCAAAACATATTTCTTCATGGATTTAGGCGAGATTTTGTGATAATCCATAATGGAAAGAAATTTTTGTCACTTTATTACAAAAGATCAAAGCTGAATTCGCGTAAGCAAAGATGTCACGAGTGATCAATATTATGACAAAAAATACGTAAATAATACAAATATATATTGTACATTTATTTAAATCATACCAAAATTACATTTCCCTCTCTTACAAATGATGAATGAAGCGAAAATCACCAAAATCCGTGCTGCTTATTAAAACTGCCGAAATTAGCGTTATTTGTTGGTTCTATCGCTTATTGCGAAAAGCAAACACCTCTACTCATTTATAATTACTAAAGTTATTTCAATGTGATAATATCCGTGTTGATACAATACTTTCTTCGTTTACATCTCAACTACTTCTTTAAAGGAGAAATAGGGAAACTTCTAATAAAACGAGACTCATTGATGAACAACTTTTACTGAACCACAGAATACAGCGACAATTTATTCGCAGCGTAGTTGCATCATCTGGCAAAGAAAGCAAAAATTAGGTAGCTTTTGTACAAAAATTGACAAATTATTGGTTGTTTAACGCGTCAATTTTGTATAAAAGTTACCTAATTTATGATTTATTTGCCAGATGATGCAACTACGCTTCAAATAAATGGTCGATGTATATTATTCTGTAGTTCAGTAAAAGTTCAGTAAAAGCAATCACTTGTCTTCTAATAATAATTAATTTCTGCAAGATATTTTATTTCTAACGACCGATTTCGGCAACAAAGTCTGGCCTTGGCCTTCAGGATGTCTTTCCACGAAGTTAAGCATGATAGATTTAATAATTTCCTTGATATTAAAATTTCCACTCCTCTAGAAAAGAAAGAGCTGGAAATTCTTTTTGAATTCCTTAGCTTACCAATCTCTGGTGACGCTGTCTACTTCATCTTCACCGGTACCGCATTAATTACTTGAGTATCTCACCACGGTGATGTACTTACCAAGTTGGATGTGAAAGAATGAGGAAGGGAGAGCGAAAATGAACCCTAGGGCATTCTTTGCTCCTCCTCACTTTACGATCCTGGCCAACGCCACGGTCACGGACACTCAAGTCCCATGAAGGCCGTTCGATTCTCTCCGTAATGGACTGTAGAACACTCCTTTGACACGGATGCGAGTTGATGCCTGTCTCCTATGCGTACATACTCCGTCCATTAGGTACTGTCGCTTCTCCAACAACGCAGCTGTCGAAAAGAGCAGAGCATGTTGCAATGCATCAAAACCTCTACCCTGTCCATTTAATCACGTTCCATTAATAAAGGGTGTTCGGGTTAAACGTATAACAGTACAAAATTTAATAACTTGAGATTTTATTAAGATATTTATGGGCGATTTGTTACTACAATTATGGTAACTCAAAATGTCTTTGAACACAGCTAACACACCCCGATATGTGCACCATTAGTGGCGGAAGGACATCAATACCATTCCATTCCACTTCTCTCCAAGTGCATAGCATGAGCATGATGCGACAGTTCTGATAGATCAAGAACTGCTTTCTGGTACACCTGATTCTTGATAAGCTCCCACAGAAAAAATCAAGTTGCGTCATGTCCGGGCTTCTAAGGGGCCAAGCAAAAGATGGACTACCTCTCCCGATCCAGCGATTTCGGAACGCATCATCCAATAAATTCCTAACAATTACTGCATATTAGCATGGTGCGCCATTATCAAGCAAACTTAGTAAACACTTTGAGTTACCTTACTTGTAGAAGGAAACAGCCTATAAATATTTTAATTACCTCTCAAGTTATTACATTTTCTATTATTATATTTTTAACCCAGACACCCAATATGTAAACATAAGTAAAATGTTTTACAGTTGTAGTACATGGGAAAAAGCACCAATTTATTATAATTTCATTATTGATGATTATAACCCGACTAGTACAATTGTAGTATTGCAAAATTAGAACCATATATTTCGTGGTATATATTGCATAGAAACGTACTCCCTGATTGGAGAATAATTTTCATCTTTATAAATCGCGTATTGCATATCATTTTGAATGCTGTGTATCATTCAACTATCATTTTTATTTTTGGCAAGATACTAGACCTATTATTTACGTAGTGAAGACTCTACTATCTCTGGCTATTAATTTTAGCAAAGTACCAATTATCGCTGCTAAAACATTATTTATCAGTGAATTCTTATAAATTACCCGGTAGATTTTGTCTTCTGTTTAATCAATTTTTACTGTTTTTTATCAAGAGTTATTCATTGGAGCTTCGTTTACCTTCGTTACTAAGTTATTGATAAAAAACGAATGTAATTGTTTGATGATAATTTTGAATAAATCACCCGTTTGCACATTGTATCATTGCTTGATCTATTCTGTAAAAATAAAGGATAGCTGCGAAGTTGCATTTTTTCCACGCTTTTGCTTGAATGTTACTCATATGATGATCTTTTTTGGAAATAGTTTATTTTAAAACATTTCCCTATTCTGAAACTAATATTCATCCTAGAAAATAATATTCTAACTACTTCCATAAGTATTGAGCGGTAATTATGAAAGGTTTTCGTTGCTAGTAGTGCATATTATAACATCTCATTTTAATAAGACATTAAAATTTTAATCTATTTCATGAGTGAATTGGATTATCTCATTTTTTATATATTTACGTTAAATCTTGAGTTTAGCTTCCATTTGATGATACCATGTTGTTTTGATTAAATCATACATTGATAAACGCACATCCTCATGGAATATTTTAAAACCAGTTATTCGTACCTCAGAAGTCAGTAAATAATCTTGTTAAAACTGCCAGGTAGTAAATTTTGTTGAACTACTTACTGAGGAACGATTTGGCTATCTTATTTAGCGTTCTATTTTCAAATTCTGCCGCTTTGACGTAACGTTAATCTGTTAATAAGAATGAGCGTTGTTCGTACCGAGAACCAGGTCAGAGTCTTATGGGAAATATTACAAAAGTTTTCCATTTACAAGTCAATCTCTAGGCAAGAGGACTAAACAAAGTCTCCAGTCACTTCGGGATTAACTTAAGGGCTAGTTTATAAACAAGATCCACGGAAGAGGAAGTTCGTCTGCTCCCAAGGATTACGCTGCAAGACTTTTCCGGCATCAAAACTTTGAGGACGTCTATCCTTTCCTTTGTCTTATCTAGTTTTGTTCCAAGTAGGCCTTAAATTTAAGTTCTTCCTTCGAGCTTCCTCCTTCTAATAAATGTTAGACAAATTTTGAGTCCTTGGAGCAACTTCATTGGTATAAGCAATCCTATTATCACGAAAGGTATGATTTTCATTTCTCTTCTCAGTTTACTTTAAAGGTAACCAACATTAATGCATACTTTATCTTACCGTGAAAAGCATAGAAATATCCTAAATCTTTCACAAATTTACTAGTAGCAGGATATTTATTCAATACTTATGTTATTCTCGACATTTTTACTCCACTATCAGAGATAATGGTAATTATAAATCGTATTTAATAATGACATATTGAGAAAAGATTTTCTTATATCCATCCGTTCAATTTCGAAATGTTAAGGGATAGAGATAGTGGTTTATAAAGTATGCATATGAAAACTATCTTGAAATCATACTTGAATGACTACAGAATATTTTATCTCATAAAACTTTTGGAAGAGCATTACGAAGTTCGAAATTTGCATTATCACATCAACATGGTTTCGTCTAGTGTCAAGAGGGCAGTCAATTTTTCTAACTGTTACACTCATGGGCATCAAAATCTCTTGAACATACAAGTTTCAGGGAATGATGAATAATTTGCACGTGTGATCGAAAATTTTGGGACGAAAAATATCGAAGTTACCGGCTTTGAACCTGGATATTGCTTGGCTGACAGATATTTCGAACAATTTACTATCTGTATACAGTGTCGGTATTACTCGGCGTTATAGTTTAGAGTTTAGAAAATCTGCCCAGAAAGAGGAAGACCTGTTCTCGAATTCCAGTCATACAATTGTACTTATACGGTTCTATTTGTTCTCGTTCTCTGTAAAATGATTGTTATTTGAGCAGTAAACTGAATTAGGCAGTGGTGACAGTGAGCTAAACTAAAACAAAAACAGAAAGACCGTCTCTACTCTTAGATGTAAATTTTCTCGTAATTCACATTTTATTGTAATACCTATTTACTCATTGTAATCACTGCTGGTTATTATTTTAGACGACATGGAATGATTGTTGAGAATGATACTAGTTTGTTTTTATTTAAAATGATATGTGATGATTTTAGGTAATTATTTTTGTCGAATTGTAATGACTGGTGTAGTTGTATTGAAGTTGGCAACTGCGGAGTTGTATGGAAGTTGGCACCGGGCAGTTGTCGATTTGTAACAAATGTAAATTATTATAGTGTATTATAAAATTAAAATTAATATATTCAATCTTCACTTCGTGGAAAGCTGATATATGGAAAGATATTGAATATCGATCTCCCTGCAATTAATTAAGCCCTTCTCTAATAATTTCAGACGTAAACTTCAGCAGAAATCGTTCTCCTCGTCGCAAAATTCGGGAGGAACGTCTCTCTCGGAGAGGACGGCTTTGGGAAGGGAAAAGTTGACGATCTCGAAGCGTGGGAGAACAGAGAGGGAAATTATGGGCAGGGAATTGGGTGCATAATGAGGAGCAAGACTTGGGAGATGAGGGAAGTTTGGAAAAGGAATTACTCGCATAAAAGAGAGGAGAGGAAGGTACACGTCGAAGAAAGGGACATTATAGAAAGCACTAACGAGGAAATGGAAAGAAATAATCTCCTCAAAATTCAAGCAGTGGTAGACTCGGAGAGTAAGTTGTACTCTTCCACATTACTTGTTGAAATTGCTTACGGAAAGAAAATGTTAGAAAGATTCAAGCTAAGAAACGCTTTGTTTTTCAATTGTTTTAGCTTATATCTTATGATATTAATGATAATTAAGTTACCTTTTCTATGATTTGGTTCCAAAGATTTTTAGGCCATTCCCAAAAGGGTTCCAACTTAGTCCACTAATTAATGGACCCCCACAATTTTCGTTGGAGTGCCCTTGGATGACTATGAAATAACTACAAACGATTATAAACCCTATACTGAGCAATAAATACCTGAGGTGAACAACCACCTTTATTGTGAGTGGGTCTGGGAGAATCCTGAAAAGCATTTGATATTATCAAAAAAAATTCGACGAACCCAAATTTCCCAAACTTTCCCTTTTGGAGTTACTTTCAAGCACTATAAGAATTGCCCTTGCGTTTTGCATTTAAAACGTCCATTTAAATAATGTTTAATTTTGGACGCGATGTAATACTTACAAACCCAGCGTGAGAAGATTGTTGGCTCAGAAAAAATTATTTTTCGGATCTGAACTTGATACAATTTAACCAGTATTGGCTATTTCCCTATTGAAAATATGACTTTTGATGAAAGATGATGAAGGTACTTTACATCCACGTATGTAATCTGCCAAATTCATATTAGCGAGCTCAACTATAATTTAATAATGAATGTTTCATGAAATTTTACAGTAAAAGAGTAGTGATGTACCTAATGTGATGTAGTCTCAATCCGTACCGGTAAACAGGACATTTTAATGACTTAATCAATCATATAAATGAACCGTGAACTGCTCTTAATCCAAACCTCTCCACTCTCAATCGTGTCTTAAACTTATTTTTTTAAATAGTCTGTTTTCGAACGTCATCTTGCAAAAACATGCCCAGAGCTCATCTTCTAGATCACTTCAATCTTCCTACTATCAAAGCCTCTCATACTTCCTCCGACATCTCCTTCCTGTATAATATAATTAACTGCAAAATCAATTCTCCTTTCCTACTCTCTCTTTTCTCTTTCCGAGTTCCTTCGAGAACAACTCGCCTATCCGATGCCTTCTCTCTGAGCACTCCTCGTCTATCGACTGTAAAACGATCACTCTTTTTCCATCAATTCCCTTTCTTCCAACGTTCACTTCTATCCTTTCTTCTCTCTTTTTAAATCCATCCAAAATATGGTTGCAATAGATTGACTTTTTATAATTTTATTCATTATTTAAATTAATTTAATGTAGTTGATTCGTTGTTTTATTTTGTTCTCACTGATTGTTGGTTTTCCTTGCTTCTTGTTGTTTCGTCAACTATAATTGGCCTCGTGCTGTTTGTTTATATTTACTGATAAATAAATCAATAAATGTATTTTGGACACAGAAAATGGTTTAAGTTATCTGCATTTCTAATCTGCACAAAAATGTACAGCTACTATGTATTGCTATATGTATTACTACTATGTATTGCTATTGCTTATAGTATGATTACCTGAGCGATATAAGGTAACTAGTTAGGTCTATGATAAAATTATATTCAGTTATGAGTGACAGATTCATTCCTAATTATGTCTGCGTATAACTATGCCTTTGATATAAAAAGTACACGAATTTCGTAAATGGGAAATTCTTATATCGTGTTTCGTTATGCTATTGTAAGGATAACTACAATTTCATCTGCATAATATCAAATTGCCCATTTTGGAGAATTAGATGCGGATGCTGTCGGTCCATCGAGAGGATCGAATGTAGAAAGGAAAGGGAAGAGGAATGGCCCAGTCGAAAGGATGCTGGGGAAGATGAGAAGTCTTGGGCGGACAAAAGAAAATCGAAAATTGGACGAGAAGCGTACCCCTGAGGGAATCCGAAGGGAGCGTTCGGTGGGAGATTGAAGGGGACAAACAATGAGAGGGATATTGAAGGACGACGAAAAAATGCCACGGTTAGATCTTGGACGTCTTTCTTAGGGAGGCACTGGGCCACGGAACGATTAAAATCGCGTTTAAAAGAGTGAACTGCGCTGTCGATTGCCCACATGTCTAACTGATTCGTAAATTATCATTATTAGGAAAGTATGAAAATGGTCTTATTTAAAATTTTCTATTTGATAGGAGTATGAATTTTATTCTGCCTCAGTTTCGGAAATATCAAATTGTTTCATCTTCTCTGTTTCACTTTTAAGATTAACAGTACAACTGATTTACAGGATGCTAATGAGTAAATTCAATTGATTTACTGTAATCGAATCAATGGAATTGGATAAATTCAGATGAATATTTTGAGAAATATTTGAGAAGAAAATCTTAATAAAATTAAATTTTAGTGTTATTGGAGTAATATGTTGGTGCGTGTTTTATTTCACCGATGAGCTGGAATATATTGTGATGACAACTCTAGGTAACAAAAATAGTGGTTCTTAGCAAGTATAGGTATCAATTAAATACTCATAAAGCCTAAAATATAGATATTTATACATGATTTGAGAGTAAATTAAATTTCGTTGAGGAGTTACACGCATTAGGAGTACCTATCATAAACACAACAGGGTCACTCTAATCGTAAGTTATACTAAATTTTCAGTGAGAACTTCAGGCTGTATTCATGGGCCAAGGAATCGTCAAATTTGCTTCGAATCGAATCTGATTGATTGAGGAAATAGATAATACCATGTATTACATCCACTTTAAACATTAAAATTACGCTTTTTCGGTACCTCCGGGGCTATGTCAGTTTCATTAAGCCGTAGAAATAGTACAGAGGAGATGCGTACAGCTTAACCGATGCAAGTTTCAATCTACGAGAACCATAAAAAAATAAGTTGAGATAAATTTCAAATCCGGATCCCTCCCTAGATTTGATATAAAATACTGAACAAAAGAGTGAGAAAATAAAATTGAAAGACGGCTGTTAGTGAACCGTAGGTTTAAAATGCTTCTTACAAATCAAGAGAGCCCCGATTTCTATTAAACGAAAATTTTCTTAGTTATTACATTCTTCATGAAATTCCCAAATAACAACCTTTTAGAATGAAACTTTTCCACCTTTTTCTCTTCCGTTGCTAATTCACTGAAGTAATTTTTCATTTTATGATGTTGAAGTCTTACAGACCTGATGTATCCGTTAAAATCATTCAGCGCCGATACATTCGTAGAAAGAATCGATATTAGTTCGGAATCCAATTGGGAGTTCGCGAAATTTCTGCGAGTGCTGTCGAACGTCAGTAGTGCGGCTTCCGCGATAGCATCCCATTTGACCGACAGAATGGCGGGGGAGTTAAAATGGCCTCTTTTCCCAGACAGCAGTGCATGAAACCTTAATGCAGGGCAATTTCCTATGGGAGGACTTAATCCCATCAATTATTTTGAGAACTAATTCGTTTTGGGTTTTTCTTTTTCCTTTTTTGCGTGGCGGATGGAATTCGCTCGAAAAAAATTTAGAGCTTTTGCGGAAATAAGGTGCCTTGGACGTTCATTTAATTTGGCATCCATCGCTTTCGAGATGAAATTGTATCGTTTAAAAAAATTCCTATTGCAGCAATGTCTATAGAGTCGTTTGATCCAGAGAGAGCCACGGTTTGTAGATATGTGTTGTGCAATTATTTCAATGTTTTATCTGCTGTAATCTCCCTTAACCTATGCTTTAATATTTCACAGACTTGTTTTTTCTCTATTAATAAGTCACAAAAAATATTCTATGAAAATTCGCTTTCAGCAATATTATGGAATGAGAATTTTTCTACCAATTCTAGTAAAATCATGAGCCAATAATATATTGTAATTCAGGATATATTTAATATTGAAGAAGGAAATTGCTATAAAAACTTTAATACTGTCATTACAATACTAACGCTTACTGTTGACATGAGATAAGATGTGCATTTATTTAAAGTTATAATGTCACTAAATCAAACGAACTGTTCTTTTTAACTATTTAAAACGGTAGGTTTTCCTTAATAATATTGTTAACTGCTGAAGTGTTTCATTTCTAGACTTTATATTTTATAGCTGTTGATCTCAATAGGACCGGGAGGTGTAATTTTTGGAACGTTATGAGATTTTTGATAATTTTCTATTTGACCTATCATCTCTTGATTCATTTGCTAAACTATTGAAATATCTTTCCAATTAATTTGAACCAACTCCAATTTCCTTTTATTTTAGTGTGCATTACATTAAATATTACTGTTAATTTCATTGGAAAATTCAGCACAAAATATGTACGCATTATTATCTAAACAATGCACTATAACAACGCAGGAGTTAGAAATATTACGCAAAATGCTTCATGTAAAGAAAGAAAATTTGGAACACGGTTGTTAATGAATTAGAGATTTTAATCCTCTACAACATCTAAAACATGCTTCAAGTTTAAGAATTCCTTCCCTGCGCCATAATATAAACGGATCCCTCAATTCGTTCTCTGAAATTAATTGGTACAATTCTTCCCGCATTTGCCACCCGACAAATGTCAACGAAAACTTCGACGGACCCAGAGTTATATCCGCGCAGTTATCAGCATAACTCCACACCGGGGAGATAGCAAGACAAACTCCATAGGAGCGTCTCTAATATGGTTTGCATAGCTCCGGAGTCACTCTTCCGCATCTCGTTATCTCCGTCACACATCTGCACCCACGCACCCTTTTTCAGGAGCCAATCAAAGTACTCCCGCTTCTCTTGCACGGCATCCTTGTTCGGGACGTTCTATTTTCCGATGACTCGCCATAGGAAATCCCCAGCGCTCTCCAAAGCTATTCAGAGGCATGCACATGAAGAGAGACAATTATGTTGATAGTCGCGTTTTTCTAAGACGTAAGTTCGCAAACGTCTCGTTGACAACCCGAAAAACTGTCCTTTTTGCAAGTTTTCGAACTCAGGAAAAATATTTGGTTATAAAATTTATAGAAAAATTAAGTTTAGGTATAACAAAGTTTGGTGCTCGAAGAGTCAGAGAAGATAAGGAAGTTGAAAATTATCCTAAGAAGATTTTTTCTTCACAGAAAAGAGGCTTAGATTTTCCCATTTTAAATACAAATTTTAGATGATTTAAAAGTGTTTTACTCTGACATACATCGCAGAGGCCCACATATGCATACATTTGTAATTCAAAATTTTGTATTATCCATGGTAAGAGTGAATCCTGATCACAATGATAAGTATATATAACACATTTCTCTATGTGTATAGATTTTGTTTCTGCTATAAATATTTATTATAGATTGATGAGGCAATTTGAATAGATCAGTAAACGTTCATTTTAATATACTACCGCATCGTCTTGATTCCGCAAAGAGTTTGAGAATGACATCAAATGATAAATCAAATATATAGAAAAGAGTTTATAGTATTAGGGAGAGGATAAATGGACTCGAAAAAGTCTAATGAAGCCGGGACTGAAGCTAAGGATATTCCATATGCTTAGACGACTGCCTTGGGCAACTCAATAGGAGTTTCCTGGTACCGATTACCGCTCATGTCTCCCTTTTTTAAGAATGCATTTCGAAAAGAATATTCCCACGTCTACTCCTCTATATAAAAAGTCATTTTACACACTTTTTCTTCATTATAAAATATCTTGTAAACCCGGTCTTACAGAGTTAAAGAATATCACTTTCTTGCTACTCTCCCTCTATATCTTCGTTTAGGTACTTGTTTCTATTCTGTTAAGAGTAAAGATCATCCGCAGTTTTTTTTATTTTGAGCCAAGCTAGTAAAGAGCTCACATACAATATTTTTACAAGGTGAAGTCCCATTCAGTAGATTTATGTGTACCGTTTGACATACTTTTACATACCGTGTATCGCGTCTATATCACGTTTCATTTAATGTTATTCATCCGATTTCCTACTGTCCGTTACAGCGCATTAAAATCAATTAAGAAAACATCGAGTTTTTGTTTACGACTGTTATATATTGCTTGTACTTGTGTATTCGGTGGTCATAAAGAAGCAAATTGAGGCAGAAACCAAGTTGGTTATTACAACATGGCTAGGTTCAGGCCAAGTCTTCATATGGAGAGGGCAATAAAGAAGTGAATCTCGAAGCTATTACCTTAAACCCAATCGATGATAAAAATACACTCGCATAAACACCGCATAATAAGATGACTTTCAAAGGCGCAGTGTGGAAATAGGTGAAATACTAATGGGAACCCACATTCGCGTATTTATCTATCAAAACCAAAGGAAACCAAATAAAGGCAGGCTAAACACGTCCATCTTCTGATTCTTCGCCATAATCACGTTAAGATTGAACTCTATAAGCACTCATAAAGTATGCCCTTTTTCGTCGCTGTTTTCGTCAAGTCAGTAAGCCTTCCTTTGCGCTTTCATACTTTCAACTCACTTTCCGATGCTTCAAAATGAATAAAATATCGCGTTGAAAAGATCGCGTACTCGAATAGTAGTGTATCCTTCTGAAGGAAATAATATGGAAAGGAATTCACTTCCGCTCGGGGAATATAAAATCCTGGTTTAGGACTCGGCGAGAATAAATAATGTAGGCACACTGCAGGTATTGCCGCTCTTACGTAATCACTTCCCCTATTCCTTCCCCTCTTTTCCCCTTTCCATTCTCATCGCCGTAACGCCTTTTCCTTAGGAGATGCCTTAATTTGTCTCGTCCCCATCTTTCTTCATGTGCATTTTTTACCTGCCCTACATTCCTTCCCATACCTCGTGTCATTCTTTCGAATAAATTTTTCGCTCTAAGATTCTTTTTGCTCGCCGTCAGCGGCCGTGGATCCTTGCTTCACTTCCTTTTTCCCTTCTGTACCCTCAGAATGTGATTCGTCATGGATTTATCCGAGGTATCAATTCGGGAAATTTCCACTTCAGATTCCTCTCCAGTTCACTTTACACACACACACTATATCAGTTCGGTTTCACTCCAATTTTGTATTTATTCACTCCTGTCGATGAATGCATCGCTTTTGAAATACATATTGGGTGCTCTCAAAAAGCGTGGCCGGTGAATTGGTCCGGGGGGAATTCGTACGCGGGGAATTCATAAGCGGGGAATTTGTACACGGGGAATTCGTACGCGGGATATTGATCTCCCGACCGATTGGTACGCTGGGAATTGATCCCCCGCGCTGATGTTGTATTACTGTTATTCAGTCTTATGCTAATCTACACACCCTGATTATTGGTTAATGTTATAAATAAATGGAATGCAACATTTTTAGTGGCAATTATGATCCTTTTTATATAAAAATAGATAAACAAAGGCAGAACTATCGTTTAAATTTCAAGTCTGAGAGAATGAACGAGACCACGCTGATGTTGTACTACTCTTATTCAGTCTTGTGTTGATCTGCACGCCCTGAATATTGGTTAATGTATAAATAAATTAACCAGGGGGGTTGGGTTCTGTTGGTAGTACAACATCAGTGCGGGAGATCAATTCCCCGCGTACGAATTCCCCCCGGACCAATTCACCGGGAAAAAAGTGCGGTGTCCTTTCTTGTTTTCTCGGAATACCGGTGAATAAGAAAAGGAACATCGACAAAGACTGCTATTGGTGATTTTAATTTTCTAATTCCTTAGCACCCGTGTTCCAAATTTTCTTTCTCTCCAAAACTATCGTTCTTCTCGTCAATTCATGCTCGATTACTCTAAAATGAATATCTGTTCTCGGTTTACGTCAAAGTTCCGGTTGTTTCCGGTTTCCGCAAGAATCTAACTACGGTTTTGCAGCTTGAGTGTCCGTTAAGCACTCGGTCTTTAAGATGGATGACGGTTTTTATTTCTTCCTTATGTTTTCGGCATAGCTCCAAATAAGCCGAAAATATCAAGTCGATTCTTTGATTGGGTTGGGAATTCATTTCCAGTCCTAAACTAAAAATATGAGCATGTCTCGATTATTCGAAGCAAATGAACACTAAAGAAGCACTTACGTATCCAACTAAAGATAACTTGAACTCTAAGAATGTCTCGTTAAATACGCAAACTACAACAAATTAAGTCAGCCGCGAGGTTCTCAACTGTATATCGCCGAAAATGAAAACTAATTATGTTCATAACATCTTACTTTTAGCTGAGTTGAACCGTAGTAATTAAATGGGAGTCGTCTTTCGTGGAATTAATTGCAAATTTTTAATTATGGAATTATCTTTTTATTACCAGTGATGCACGGATTACAACATATTTCTATAAAATTAATTTATATATAATAATATTTAATAAATATAGGCATAATAATTTTATAAATTTCATGCATTGGTTTATAGATGATAATCCACAGAAATAGAAGACATTTTTGGTTACTATTTTCACAGAACTTGCAATTAAGGAACGTAAGTTAAACAAATATACCTCTCCCAAAATAATTCTCAGTTTTTTGGACCTCAATATCTTAGCCCGCTTCATTTTCCTGTGACTGATATTTTTTTCTCATTCTTAAGAACTAGTTGGCTGCCTTTCAGATATATTTACGAAGTACATCGGCGAAGATCCAATGAGATAACGGATGCTTTGCCTTATCGGAAACCGATCGCGATAAAAATCTCTCGCGTTTTCTTTCAAATCCGAATTTCAGCTCTGTCTCGAAAGCTTCTCTTTCTCGATTTCTATTCCTTGTCGCTCACCACTTAGCAGCTCAAATCATCGGCGGAAAATACAAAATCATTATTTGCTAACATCCTGAAAAGAATTCGTCGTCTTGAAGGGAAACGATCAGAGGATAAAAAGGGGGAACCGGCTTTCCATCTTCTCATTATAAATGGAGCAATTATTTGACTCCCGGAAGAGATGATGATTTCCACTATTCGCTATCGAGAATCTCTCGCAAAATGTACATAACGACTTCAGCCTTGATTGCGTGCACTCGATTTCTCGAAGAGTCCATTGTTATTGAAATCGCTTTTTCGGTTCGATATTTATCCACTTTCGATAAGTGAGAAGAATAGCATTTTAATCTGCAACTGCTTCCTCTCCTCGATTCATCGATAGCATTTTATCTTCAAGAAAGCATGATGATCTTGTAGATGACAATAATATCTGTGAGACAATGAACATTAACAATAATGTTCTCATTAATATTTTAATTTGTTTGCTCTATTTCTTGATCCACTTCCTGTCTTTTTCACTGCTTACATCTCTCATGCACTGTAATAATTTTATGTATGTTTTTTCTAATCTAAAAAGGTATTGATTCCTCCTATCTCTTACATTGCTACTGAACCGACTTTTAATTTTATAACTATCTGTAGTATGAATTAAAGGTAGTGAATTTGGAAGCATCTTGAAATCTTCGAGATGCTGATTTTTTGTGGTTAATTGTTAGGAGAATTTATTGAAGTATTTCTGCTTGAGTCTTTACTCGTATTTTTCTACTTAGTTACCTATTGAACGTTTGTTAACGAAATAGGAAAGCTTTAAGATACTAGGTTCGGTTCACAAGATTTAAGTGACTGCGATATAGAAACAAAATAGCAGACGCTCTGGTGGATTATGACTGGCATATGCTACATTTTACCTCTTTATCTGAAAAATTATTATTGTCAGTTTATTTTAAAATAATATATGCATCCTTTTTCAGAAATAGCCAGGCCTTTAGTTTTCCAAGAAAAACTCTTTGATAGGGTGAGGTGAAGATATTTTTGGTAGAGAAGAGAAATATTTAGGTGCTATGTAGGAAAAACCTTGCTTATGTAACTGTACATTAGGCTTAGGTATTACAAAATAGAATGTCCTTCTCAAATTATATAAATACAAACAAGGTTTATTAATGTGCCCACCACGATTATAAAACACTCTTAAAACCTTATATACAAAAATATTTCTGAGTGGTATAATATTTTGAGTAATAACTGCACTGGGATAAAGATTGCAGTTTCTCCATTCCCGTCACATGCGATTCCCTTTCCTTTTGAGTGTGACTTATTTATCGAAATGTTTCTCCATCCCGACAACCAACCTCTCGAGATTCCATTGTAAATCTCTCCCAATTCTGTTCCATGAATCTTCATCTTCGCCATATGCTAACTTCTGGGCCAATTCTTCTCCTCCGACTTCTCTCAACTTTCTTCCCCTTCCTCCCGTCACCTCCTCATTCCTCTCACGTCAAACTTTCCTTTCTATCTCTGGATATCATCTTCTTAAAGGCCCCGTATTGCCTTCTATCATTTCCAATTCTAATTCCCGGTCCCACACCCGACCCTCCTCGGCCCCCCACGTTTCCGAAAACCGTAAAATATCCCATTTGCCTCGTCCTCCCACGCGCCAAGTGCTCTTAACCCTCGCTGCCGATGGCTTCTTCTAATTCTGAATTGCGAGTATTGCTCGATGTCTTTGAGGGAATGCCGTTGCTAATGGCTGCTAGTTTCGTCGTCACCCATCCTGGCCATTGAGGATTAACAGGCATACGTTTTGAGACCTTCGGAATACGAGAGTTGGTAATTGCTTTTGGACAGGTTGGATTCGATATTTGCGAGTAATTTTAGTTTTGTGATTCACTTTCTGCCCCGTATGACAATAATAAGGCTGTATTTTATCAAATATAAATTAATGGAAAAAAATATCTTCCACAATATATTGCTTACATGTCATGCTACTATTTAGGAGTTTGACCGAATGTAACGCACTTATTACACTATGTAAGTAAAGATTTATTCCATTTACAATACATATTACAGTATTAAAATCCTTATATCAGTAAAACATGCCTGAAATCCGCTTACAAAATTAAAATATATGATTAAATACAATTAATAACTGGGAGATATTTATTTTTTTACTAGCTAGAAAAAATTTCACTGATGTAATCGCATAAAAATGGCAAATAATGCGATTTAAAAAGAATGAAAATTCAAAATAAATACGACATTAATACAAAAGAGTACACAATACACAGAATAATAGATTGAACAAATTATTGTGAATAGGTATGTTTTACATTTGTATTGCAACAAATTATAAGAAATGGTTATAATATGGCACATTAAAATTTAATACAAATTATAGAATTCGGTAATTAAATTCAGGAAATATAAGCACTTCATAAATTAATTAGAGGAACTTACAATTTACCATTAGAATAAACGCCTTCATAATTCAGAATTCCCTTTGTGTCGAAGTAGTATCGTAATTGTATGCTTAAAACATGGTTTCACAATACTCAGCTACAGAGATTCTGTAGCTAGAACTGTAGCAGTAAAACTGTATATCTGTAGATGAAGGGTAGAAATGAATTGCTCCACCAGAAGATTACCTATGTAAAGAAGAGGTAATTCTTGACATAACAATATTAAGTTTACGACTACAAACCACCCGTCCATATTACATCAAGGATTATATTAATACATGTGAATTCCCCCGTCAAATTCGACGGAATTAAAATTAAATTAGTCACCGAAATCATAAATAAATATGTAGCTGAATTTCGATTCCCAGAGTTGACCAATGGTTTTAATGTTGGCTCTTCTTCCCCAATCATTTCTTATTAACTTTTCCATACATTTCTACCAGAGTTCAATAATCACAGTCGTCGTTTGGGAATTGTTTATGCCCACAAAATTACACAAATCTTTCGTCATTTTTGTCAGAATTCTCTCAATTTTGACTCCAATACGACATATTCTATTAATTTAATTTCCTTTCTTTTGGTGTTCATCTCAATTTCACATGGCCACTATTTCTGATTTAATTCTGCTAAAGAAAAAATGCCTGCAATCGATCAAAATGGACTTGATGTGCATATCTTATGAGTGAGACGATTTGATTTGTCTAGAGTCGAACCAAGGATACTTTCAAATAAAATAATAATCCTATCACATAACCTTAACGATCTAAAATTTCTCCCATGCATTTCTTACGGGAGTTACTGAGATTGTATGAATAAATATGTAGACAACCGTGATTATTTTATAAGATATGTGATGAATTGTCAATGCATCAATGTTGTATTGTCCAGAACTCTCAGAAGTATACAGGTAAGGTAATAATCTATAAGTTTTCATGTTAACGCCCTAGCATTTAGGATATGCCATAATTGTATGCGAACCTAAATGGGCTAGTTCGCCTTTTTATGAGACCGTTCTCATATCTTTATTAAGAGAGGTTGGAAGTCACCAAAAGACCCTTCTAGAGTCTTCCATTTTTCTCGCCCCTCTCATCCGATGCTCACTTTTTCTTTCGCAGAATTTTGCCTTCCATTTTCTCTCTTTCGCTCTGAGCCTTTCAATTCCGCTCTATCCTCTAAATCATGTTTCAATCCTTAGATCTGACTTCTTAAGCCTTAATCCTATTCGCTTGCTAGCATCTCTGGGCTTCACCTTCCCGGCCATTATCAGAAATGCTCTCTTGTCTTTCCCTTTGCCCCTCACGAACTTTTTCAATAACGTATGCTGTCAAATTTAAAATTATTCTCTCATGTAATGACTGATCACATCCTGATTAACGTTTGATTCGGTTCTCACTTTTTTGTCTGTTTTTAGCACACCTTCTTTTCCCTATTTTAAACGCTTATTCCATTTTTCTCTGAAGGTCCTTATTTTAAAAATTGAATGATTGCTAATGTAACTCATCTTTTCTAACCTCTTTAATCTATATTTAAATAAGGCTACTTGAACCTAGCATTCTGATACCGACTAGAATGTTTTCAATAGGTAATTAAATTCTGCTCTATACTATGGAGAATGGTTTTGTTTTTCTTATGGCTTTCTTTATCTTCTGCACAAATACCTGTAATATTTATTTCTGTTATAATTATGAACGTTAATAGTGAAGACGTACATAGATACCATCGAAAGGGCATAGGTTAGATCAAGCGCTCACAATAAACAGTTCGGAATGAGTTTTGGAAATTATACTGAATTGTGACAATTGATAACTTTTTAAAGGTCGAATGAAATCTAGGAATAAAACTATGATCATTAAAAGATATTTTACAAATATCGACCTCTCATTCACCATAAAATTGCATTACGTTTTTAGCTGTAAAAAGTTCATGCACGATTTTATCAAATATTCTCCATAAATTATATAAAATATTGTTTAATTTCCAAAATGTTCCATATGCAGCCAAGTATCATTTCTTCTCATGTCCATATAAACCCTCCCTTTGAGTAAACCTTAGTAAAATCCTAATTCTGCACTAGGTTAATAAATAGATGAAAATTTATAACAAGTTATGTTGGCTTCTCTAAAAAAAGTGGCACAAAATTTGAAAAAAAATTTTTGATCCTCTTTTCAGATGTTTGTAGTTAGTCTTCGATTCACTTCAATTCTGCTTACCTTTCTAATACGTATCTCCCCAATATCTTTCATTAGTTTTTACTATTTTACCTCCTTTTAAGGATCTATTTAAATTGAGAACTCTATATCCCTACGTAGCCATCTTCGTATCCTTTATTTCTTGTTCTCATTTATTTTCTAAAGTATCCCCATTCTTTTTTCATCTTTGATTATTCCATTCTTCTTTATCGAATTATTTTTCACTGTAATTTTATCACACGCACTCTTATCTTTTCTCCTGAACGTTATTTCTATTTTCCTCTCTCCTTATATTCCTTCTGATATATTATACAACCCCTTTCAATATCCTCTTTCCTTCTTAGCAACAAAAATCCAATTTATTCGTAGAACTACTCCAGTAGGCATTTCTCACATCTATAACAATTCTTTCTCTATTACTCTGTTTCCCCTTTACTTTCAACGTCGAGAAGAATTCGTATGCGTGACCTTAACTTCATCTCCATGTTACTTCCATCCTCTTTCCATGTCTTCAATGTTTATTTGGTCTCCTTCCGTGAAAATATAAATATCCTTGAAGTTATACCATCCTCATAACGCTCTTCTCACGACATCGTTTGTCTTTCTGGTGGTGCTGACAAGTTGCCAGCTCAAGCAACTGTCAGATGCATTTCAGAATCTTTTGAATATTTCGCCAAATATTTCCTGTTACATATTATTTCGCTGTGTCCAGTTTCTTCTCGTATGGTATGTTGAATCACACATATCAGTTTTCTGTAGTAACTTACCAAAGAATTTGGACAATTAGTGCCCCGTATGACGCAAGTACGTGAAGGTAACTTTTATCAACGGCAGTTCCTGTTTCTTCATTACTAAACAGCTGCATTGCATTTTTTAGAGAAAGTTATTTACAGTAATAATTTATTTTCTTTCCTGTTATTTTTTCACTCGACCAAAATGGATTCTTATTTAATTAGGGTTTCAGAATCTTAGGGAGGTGAAATGAATCTTTAATTGCCGTATTTTACAGCTCTTCATTCCGCATTGCTGCCGGCTTACGGAAATAACGGAAAGGTCCGGATTACTGCTGTGAGAAACATCCGATGTACTTACATTCCAATAGCCATGCTATTATATTTCTGCTACCCCTCAAGATAAAGGGATAGATATTGAAATGCATATACTTCTTAGTCATCACTTAATCATTCCTTTCCGTTGTTTCCGGAAACCGGCATCAACGCCTTGCGGAATGCTAGGGAATTCGGCTATTGGAGATTTTCTAAATACCTCTTATAAAAGAAAGTGAACGCATCAAAATACATTTCAATATATTTATTAAAAAAAATAAATACATCACAATTATATTATATGTCCCCTATTATAGTGGCTAAAAGTTTGTACAGTTTAAATATAAAAAGTCTTGAAAAAAATTAAGACTTTATAAAAGAAATATGTAGTTTTTGTCCAGGGGGCATATAAACAGTTCCCATTTCACTGAATCACTTTTCATTACAAACATTTTTAAAGTCAATCTTCGTCGGTGAGTCCTCATACATCGGTCCCAGTGTTAAAACAGGAATTTTATTGTACAAAAATTCCTATAATTTAATACTGGTATTTTCCTACGTACCGAAAGTGGTAATTCGGACGCTGATGAAATGTTTTCACCTCTGGTCATGAGGGAGTCGTAATTGAAAGGCGCGAGAAATTTCACGCCCTTAGTCGTCGCCTATAATTGCTTTTGAAGGGGTATTCGAGGAGGATCGCAAAAAGCGCCCCCTCGTTAATGCATCTCTTCGATGGTTCAGAGTTTGGCCGTAAAAACGAGCAAAGGGCAAATTAAGCCACGATAAAACTCATGAGAGAAAATGGACGCCGAGTTTAATCATTGATGAAATGAATAGCCCCCGCTGCATCAGAGTCTTGTGTTTTTATCGTAAAGATGCTGTGGCAAGTGCAAAAGCGATGACGGAATGGGGTTGAAGGATTTGTTTTACCATTTCTTACAACAGGTTTACACAAAATGGAGGACGAAAGAAGAGATTTTTGTAGCAATGAACACCACTCTTATACAGAAGAGTACATTAAAATATGTCTATACGACGTCTAAAGAATAAAGCAGGTGATTTGATATGAGTATAAATTAAGGATTTAGTATTCCTGAAAGTGACTGTTGTAGTGTTCTACAAGAAAAGTAAAATGATAAACTTAAATATGCAAATGGTTAACAGATTAATTTGAAACGTTAAATATCTAAACGTCATATATTAGGCATTTACTAAAATCCGCAGTGACATGTAATTCATAACGTTCCACTACTCAGAATAAGTTTTCATTACATCATTTTCAATTGCGATTATTTTTAGTTCAATGCATTTCTTCTCTGAATTCAAATCATGTTAATCACGCGTATCCCATCGCTTGTTTTTTTATACTCACAGGCTAAAAGATCCATCGGTAAATTTTATCACAAGTTTCTCTCTCAGATATAATCATGCATAAGGTTGTCAAATGTAATGGACAAGCTAAGTTTCTTCTGTAATTTCCCAGGAAGGCATTTAAATAGCAAGATGATTCAATAGCCTAAAATAAATTCATTCAAATTCTTAGCTGATTCTTAATTAATTTCTAAACATACATACAAATTACTAAACGCTACTCACAATTAATTTACTCCCAAAGAGGAGTTCTACATCAAATTCCATTTGAAACGTTATTGCTTTTGGGTAACTCATTATAATCATTCGATCATTAAGAATTCAGCTATCCCGAAAAACGTTCACCGTCAATCAAATTAAATAAATGATACATATTTTTTAATGACAAAATTAGAACGAATGTGCATCTTACACTTTAAAAGATATGTAAGTACCCTAAGCATGAGGGTTTCCAGTTTAGGTATTTTTAAAGTTGGATGATTTCGGTGACTTTCTATCTTTAAAGTCTGCTATTGAAAGCAATTTTCCTTAAATGGCAATTCGAGAGATCCACTGCTGTTTTCCTTCAGGTGCTCATAACTTTCGTAGAATTCCTTTCGGACTACGTTCATTAGTCTGTCCTAAGTTTTCCTAATTCCCAAAAGATTGAATGCAATCACAAGAAGGCCCACGATCGGACAAACAAAACACGTTGTGCCGGCGCTTTCCTTTCATCCCCACAACTTCCTAATTTTCTCGTTAAGATGCTTCCCGCGCCCAAATTGGCCCTTTAAGTTGCGTGATGTTCCCATCTGCCTCTGCGGCGTATTCCTACGTCCTATTGATACCCCCTGAGGGCCAGATTATCTCCCGCGTCCACCGCCTGGACTTCCCGTTTACGATCCGTAAATCTCACTCTGCCAAGACGTTCTTCCTAATATCCACCATTTTGCCCAACTGATTTCGGCGATTCCATGGGACGAAAACTCATATAGCATCAGAGGCAAACATGTGTGTTTTATGGAAGGAAATAAAAGATACAATTCCTCAATAGGAAGAACTGTTCTTTGATATAGATTTAGAGTACATTTACATTTAAGCCCTGCAATCCGACAGTGGCGCGTGGCAGGGGGTGTAAAACACCGACATCCCTATCTAACCTGGACATCTATTAACTTCTCTAATAATTCGCGGGAAAAACGACCAAAAGTCACTATCTCTCCTGGCAACTGCTTCCCTGTATCGCTTTTTCCTCGAAGATCGTGAAAGTCTCTATTCTTCGTCGACGACGAAGTACACTGAAATATACTTATAGATAGGTGATACATCCAACAGAAGGACAAATGTTGTGCCTGACCCTTTTAAAAGAATGGTTTCATTGTCATTAATCTATCTACGACTACATTCATTGCTAAATTAGGATTAAATACGTGGAATTTTTGTAAATTCCTCTCAAAGTATTAAATGATTTTAATTACTTCTCGACACATTAATAACCAACGACAAAAATTATAGACTAACTATGAAACTTATAGTAACCTCTGTTTACATCTTTGTAGCATTAGAAGATTTTCGGTATGAAAAGTTTGTTAATTTTATTTGCCTCCGAACAACTTTATTTGAGCAATGAATGAAAGCAATTTAAGGATCTCCCCTGAAAATTGTAATGAAGTGGAATTGAAATATATTCATAATAAAAGCTTTTATTTGTTTCTTTAATTAAGAGTTGATTATACGAGAAGACAGTCTCATTTAGAATCCGCATTCTTAACGAGATTTTCTTTAGAATGAACTCGAATTTTATTTCCGAGCTTATCTTTGTTTAATTAGAAGCGATTCATAGAGTCATTAATTCCTCTTTTGGAAGTAGTTCGGTTACTTTCCGCTAGAGGAAGTATCGCTGCATCTCACGAGTTAGAAGAAAGAAAAATCTTTGCCGCATAAAGGGCGGGAATATTCGTATATTGATGCCAATGATAATTCTAATGATAGAACAAAATGTTGGTCGCGTTCTCTGAAACATATTGCTAAACCCAGATGGGATTGGAAGACAGCAAACATTAAGGGCTGTTAGAACACAAACTTTTGAAACGATATTAGTTAAAGAGTGAGGCAACTCGAAAACTTTTATTTATTTTTGGTTTCGGTATTCATTTTCATTAATTTACAACTTAGGGCTGATATTCTGACCATAAAGGTCAGGCTTAGTAAGTTTTCCTCCGTACAATTTTCAAATAAAATATCTTAGGTGTACTCTATCTCTAGGAATAGCTATAATCTAGTTTAATAATGGTATATTTGTATTCATAAAACTTCTTACTTCGGAATGAGTGGGTTTTAAATATCCATTGATGCTGAGTTCCAAGTATTTTAAAGCATATTTATTTGCAAATCTAGTGACGTTTGAATCGTAATAAAGTATTTAGAGTGTTGCTCGATTTTGCGGGAATCGACTGAAAAACCTTTCTGAAATAACAGTTGCAAAACTTCCCTTACTCAAAAAAACACATTCAAATATTTCAGGAAAATGTTGCCATTCTCTGGTTCATTTTACTCTACCGGTCATAGTATAAGTTGTAATATTATATCTATGAATGGCAAACTTTTGATTACGTAAACATATTTCAAAATTAAAGATTTTGAAATTTTATATAAAGTCATTTTTACTCGTATTATAAAGCTTTTAAGCAATCTGTTTTCAAACAATATCATTTCCTCTTTTTTCCCTTGATTATTGACCCCCAAAATGGCACAATTAGGAACTTAGGAAGAATTTAATTGTATGTTCGACAGTATTGAATCAATAGGTGATTCACATCTTGCTCTGGTCATTTTTTTGTATTAGTCATAGTAGTGTAATTGGTGGAAGTGCCTTGACAATTTAGGTCATTTCGCACGTGTTCCAACCAAAAATCGAATCCGGTACCGATTTCGTCAAAGCTAAACGCGCTGCCCACATGGTAACCCGGATGCCTTTGGTATTTTCGTAAAACTTAGCATCTGCGTGACGTTCCCATAGCAAGGTTATTCTGGGAGGAAATGACTAACCCGTCCTTCCGAAATTATGCATTTCATTAAGCGGCCGTAAGTTGGCAAAATTTCTCCGCGGGGTCTCCAATAAGCGAGCTCAATTACTCTTTCCTAATTCCAATCGAGAGCTCGGGCGCGGTGACGTCGCCGTGACGTCACGGCAGCTGCGGCGGTTATTTGAAGACTTTTAATGAACTCGGAAAAGGCGCGGGTCGCATGGCTCTTTTGGGTCGGGGAATTTAAAATTAGATCGCCATTTGAGTCTGTTTAGAAGTGAACGTCCTGCGTTACGCAACCAACGGCGATTGCGCTGCGTCTTTTTGTCGCAGATCTTTCGCCGGGCCTTTGTCTCTCGCGCGAGTTGATTGATCGGCGATGACGCGGAGTTTCGTCGCGAGCATGTGACGGATGACGTATCTGCTAGCACTTACTCGGCGGTGTATCTATCTTACCGCACCATGCACCTTTTAGTTGGTTGCGATGCGAACTTAAATAGGTCCATTACTCACAAGAATATGCAGAGAAAATATATGAATATTTCGGTCCCTTTACCTTTTGCCTGGTTCAGATTTTATCGTCATTATTCTCATTGATTTTTACGCATAAATTTTTGTCTTCCAGTTAACTCTTTCAAGTTTTATTTCTTTTCTTATCAAGTTCTTCTTACGTTTCGACACCCATTCTATCTTTGGTCTTTCCCGCTCTTCATCTTCTCCTAAACGTCAGATATTTCCTAGGTCAGTCGCGTGCCATTCCTCTATGTATATTTCCCACAGCTTCTTATACCATTCCGTATCTTACATATTCTCCTCAGTGCATCTATTACGTCTTCTAATACCTTTTGATTTTGCGATCGTAAAGAGCTTTACGTTGGATTCCTTTTGTATTAATCACCCTTTTCCAATTATTTCTCTAGTTAAAGAACAAAGGAGACTGTTCTCCAATGTGAATCTCAATTTTGTGGTACCTAAACGGCCTTCTCCTAAATACTTCAAGCTAATTTATGATTTCTTATTTATGAAATCACCGTGAAGGCATTTCAATGGTGTCATTCAGCATTAAGAAAGCCACCTACTCAATGTTAAGACATCAGTATTTTCTGCATTGCTTCCGATTACCATGGTTACCCATTACGTATTTTTAGTAATACTCAGCCGATAGGGAGAAAACGTTTGTTGGATTAAAAGCTGTGAATTTTTCTTAATTATGACAGATTTAGTGCAGGTTTTATGGAACATTACCAAGTAAATATGATTAGATGAACATGAATTCAGCATTCAAAGTTTACCATTGCATAGTTTCATTTTTGCGTCATGTAGCCTTAATGCTCAATTCAAGAATACGGCCTCAAGCCTGAAAATGTCTAAAGCTTATTCGAAGTAGTTACAAATAATTTCTGCTGAATTGTTATAATATAATTGGAATATTGTTTACTCCGTGGATATGACCTCTATTCACAATGTTTAGCTTGACCACATCAAATTTACAACACATCCTCTCCTTCAATTTCTGATGGTACGATGGGAATCGGTGTGCTGCGGAGGATTCATCGAAGATGGCACCACTCCTGCGCACACGCGGGACATCTAAGATTAGTCTTTATAATCAATGTTTATAGCGGAATAGGAGTTTTTGAAGCGAATGACTTATTTTGAATTGAATTTGGATTGAAAGAAAAGACTTCGTAATTTCCACAATAAGTTTTAATTTATTCGACCGGTTTCGGTTTAGAATTGTTTAAAAAGACCAGGTATTTTGAAGTCATGAGCATCGCCGTCTTTAAATATTATAAATTTACATTTGAGATTAACTCTCGGGTCATTTCTATCTCATTGAATACAGAGAAGATTTTTGATGCACCTTGGACTTCTATTCCACTCTTATTAACGTCATCAAATATATTTATAGAAATACCTTTTTTGTAATCATATGACGTGAGAAGTATTTAAGTATTCAGCAGTCATCGTAGTCCTCAAAATGTGGTAAATTTATGTTTGAATTCAAATCTCGGACCATGTCTGTCTCATTGATATCTGAGAGGGTTTTTAAATGCACCCTGGACCTGCATTACACACTCATACCTCCATTTTTAGTTACACGTCATCGGATGTATTTATAGAGATACCTTTTTCGTAATCGTGTGACGCGAATAGTACGAATTCTGCAGCCAAATGGAATCCCCTTGATTCCGCACGCTTTTAACGAGGCGAGCGAAAGGAATCCTTGCAGTGACGTACGGAAAGTGCAACCTTTTTGATAAGCTCATGCATTCTATTTCGAGTGACTCTTCATTTCCTGCGATGAATTGACCTTTCGATGCGACACTGGAGTAAAGAGGTGAAAGGCCTGTCCGCACCGGTATTTGAACCTTCGACCTTCAGGCGGGAGAGAAAGGAGAAACTACCCTCCGCCCCGAAAGGGTCTTAGAAGACTAAAGGTCACACAGGAAGTAAAGGGACGAGGGAAGCTCCTTCTTAGACGCGGAATTAGACTTTACTGAACGTGCGCCTCGTATGTGCTGATCTAATCGAAATCTTATATCTAAAAAGGTTCTAAAAATGCTTGGATGAATGATATTAACGGAATCATTCCTGTAGCCACCTAAACGGCAAATTAGAAAAAATGTTTCCCTAGCAAATGTGGTGATTAGCGTACAAAAGCATATAAACTCTCACGAAAGAAAAAATAACAAATTCGAACCATTATAGTTATGATATAAGCTTTATTAAATGACCGAGTAGAATGATAAATTTTTGATGTTTCTAAAATCTCCGGTTATATTTTTACTAGATATTTTTCCTCGATTATAAAACGGGATTACATTGAACGAAAGGAATATCTAATTGGCAAAATACACGGAAATTATATTAAGCATCGTCCTTGTAATCGACCAGTTCCCTTGACGAACAAAACTTTTGTTGAATCAGAGCTCATACGTCTTACCATAAGAATGCACTCAGAATTTAGGTCTATGTAGTTACATGATGCATAACTATCAAAATTATGTATAATTATATATTGAGCGAAATGAAGACCCGTTATGCTTAACACTTTGTAGAAATAAATCACAATTCGTTATATTTACACTTGTAGGACGGCGGTGGTCATTTGAACAATTTTCAGCGTTTTACTTCAAAATGTTTTAAGTAAAATATTTTCAATTTTGTTTAAAATCTTGACTCTGTGTGATACCATCCCTAATTTAATATGAACGAATTAAAATTTTGATAACGCTAATGTGGTAATTTTTACATCCTGTTATACCTAGAAGGTCATTTGACCACTATCTCATTTTAAGCCAAATATTTACCTTTGACTCCGATTATTTAAATATTTTCCTCCTGATATTTATATTTGAATGATTTATTACGTTAATGACAATATAAATTATGCTTCAAAGGAACTAGAGTAGGATGTGATTATTATTCATTGTCCTACATAGTGAAAATAATACACTCCTCGCAGCATCTAGGAATAAGTAAGTTAGTTTATTTGGAATGAAATTCTAATATTTACAGTTGTTCATAATATACATACAATAATATAGTAGGTAATACATGCATACAATGATATAAAGAATACATTATGTACATGATATGATAATAAACATTCATTAGCAAATATTTGAACAAAATAAAAGTATTTTGAACCTGTATTAAAAACATTTACATATTTTTACCGTGTTTGCACATAGCCTTCTAAAAGCTTTTTCATTTTTTTATATACTATCGATCTATGGAAAAACAAAAATTTATTGTTGCCATAAGTATATAGATATGCCTGAAATAAACAATTAAACGCCTCCAAAATGCAAAGAAGCAATATATTACGTATTGAGAAGCGTCCCTTCCTTCTAGCGCTAGGTAGTTAATAATGCCGGATTTAATAGTGAGCGGAATGAAAGGAAGCGTGCCACTGTCTCTTTAATACGTCGGCGACCTCCTTAGCGTAACGTAGGACATTCCCCGCCATACGTTCGACAGCGTTCAGCCTTTTCCCCAAATTTCAACCCTATCGCCCCCTTCAGATTTACCGCTGACCCAAGAGATTCCTTTTCATCCGCCCCTCCTCCAATAACCCTTTGTGTTCCCTCCCCTCTCTCCTCGAGATAAGGCGTTGCACATCCAGAGGAGAGCTCAATTCATCAAACTTCGTCGGATTGACTGCCGATCGATTTATCGATGATGCCCATCTTTCGATCCATCGAACTTTTGCACGCGTGAAATTAAGCGAAAAGAGTAGACGATGAGAGACCGTTGAGAATTATTGTGCCCTAAGAAAAATAGTGAATACACATCCTCTACTATTCAATCGAAGCAATGTATTTAGATACTTTTGATCCATCAGGCATTAGTATATTGTGGTTTTACCGGCGATTACAACAAAATCACAATTCAAAACAAAATTGATTCATGTCAAATCAAACCCTGATTCAAAATCAGAGCACAGTATCCACGTCCCAGAAAAAAATAATTAGAGATGTTTGTTTTTGTAACTAAGGACAATTTACGATAACGGCAAGTGATTAAATACTTGAGGAAGAAAATAATCATGCATAAGAAATGGAGAATTGTTGGCTATCAACCTTCATCAATTAATAAGAGCAATTAATCATTTAATGCTATCAGAACACGGTATATTAGTGTATGCCGATCAGTATTTAATACAATTTCTCGGCAAACAATAAAATGATTCCCACGGTTACCATGAGCGCGATTATTCAAACTTAAAAATGGTCGAAATAAATTTATTTATAAAATTAACAATTTTTGAATAAAATATAATTTGAAAGAAATGCATGTCAGAAAAACTAAATCATTCTCCATTTTAAACGAAATATCTAATAAAATAGCATTAAAATTAACCTTGTGTAGATATAATAAGAAAAAAGTAGAAGTCGCACAGTAAAACGAAGAAATTATTTTATATTCTTGACATTCCGGAGATTAGCTTTAAAAAAATATTTTTACACATTAAAGAAATTTAAAATAATATTTTATATCCCTTCCTTTTAGAGAAACATAGGTATTAGTGTTCTAAAAAATATTAAATCGTGTATAAAGGCATCTTTCTTACGTAATCTTAGAACAACACTAATTTCCTAGGGGAAGCGATTACCTTATTCGTCCCAATACTTTTCCTGATTTCTCCCGAAGCGTTCAATATTTAAAGCGACGCCGGCAAGCCTTAGCTTCCCGGTCGAGGGAAGTTTAAAAAGGGAAAAAGGTTTTTTAAAAAAATCTAGGGCAGCCCAAACGAAACGAGCCAAGGCAGTTATCTCTATTAAACCAATAGACCATAAACGTTTGGAAGCCAAAAAATCTCCCTGGTCGTGAAATTACTTTGATCCGGCAATTGAAGCTCCTGGACCATAAGGGGGTGCGCAGTCGTGGCGTCTGCTAGGGATAAAGTCAAGCGAGCGACTGTAGACATCCGAAAAAGCGTGCAAATAAAATCGATTTTGAACCTAAAACGGGGTTTATTAAATTAGAAAACGGTTGACGTTGGTTGCTTAGTAATTAGGGATTTAATTAGGGCGTGGGAGATTTTTTCGGGGGTCGCTCAAGCTCTGGCTTGACTAAACAGTAGAAGGGTTCTGACGTCACCACAAGTGGCAAAGTATCTGGTCTTCTGGCTGGTTGAAGATGGCGTTATCAGACAAGGGAATGGCGGCAGAGGTGAGTTTTGAAATAACGTTTATTAATCTACTCCTCCCTGCTTATCGCGGTGGCGTTAAAGATCACCTCCGCTTGCCACCGCTGAGGAGCACTTGCTCTTGGCTTGGTTCGCGAGATGAAGGGGAGGGTTCCGGTTGGCCGACTTCCCTCCCTCGTTCCCCCCGCCGGAAAACGCCTTAGCATTTACTCTCTTCCTTACCTTGTCATAAAGTTCATTTATAAATAGACGCCGTGTCTTGGGTAGCTGTCAATTCGAAAGTTGTTTTGACCCCCCATGGCGATCGATCCAGCCTTCCCGAATTGCCGACCGTGGTGCTAGCATTAAAAAGGTATTCGACGGGAGCCGACGTAACTAAGTTATCGCGATTGGACTTTTTTTTCCTCTGCGGAGGTGATACTTAACCACCGTGATAGCCACCGTTTCGTGATGCAGGTTTTAATTAAGTTAAGGAGTGTGGTCATTTTGCTCGTCCTCCGCCGGCGGTGCAGTGCGGACCTTCCCGAGAAATACGTTGGGAGGGCGTGCGAAAATTTCCACTAATTAAACAACGCCTTGATTTTGCAGCTGTTTGAATGTGGCTTATCCTTCCTAGGTCCCACATTTTTTTCCTAGGTCCCACCTCATGGAGATTCAGCCTATTGGAATACCCTCAACTTTTATTCGTCTCCGAATTTTTTGTCACTTTCCCCAATTTTCGATTTTTCATTACAGGATGATTGATTTTATCTCCTTTTCCTTGCTAGTGATAAATATTTTACTCGATGGTATTTCTTCATTTTCTGGATAGCTCTCGCTAAAGATGTCCTCCATGATTCTCGATGCGACCCGCATTTCAACTCCCTTAACCTTCCGGCATATATTTTCAGCACAAAGAATTCTATATGGAAATCTTATGTTTATCCCAGTCCTTGACTCATTGATATGTATTGATTTTTTGTAACTATTCTCGTGGAGACAGATAAGAGCGGATTTCGGACGTTGGACTCGCGAGAGTTCAACTAATCCAGCGCCCGGCAACTGTTGTTCTTTTCTATTTAACCAGCAAAGCCTCAAAAATGCTAATCAGCAAACGTATCCCATCTATAATTCCACTGTGTACTACATCGTTCTTGATGGACTACTGACACAGTTTTTCAATGGCGGCTACAAATTACATGGCAGGACGCCTAATTCCTAATTTCCTCATTAGAGTCAAATGGGGCAGCGATTCCCTAAACTCCGCCCTCTTAGAATTTAGAGGAATTCGAGGAATTGGTTGTGCTCGATCGATTTCCATTGCTGCTTATTAATTGACGCCGGTCATTGCCATCATGCATGGGGAATGGTATTTGCTCATGTGATCAGATGATAGATTATGTAATAGGGATAACCCAGATCACTAACTCACAGTTGTTTCCCCATGATATCGAAGTGACTAAAAACGTATTCCTGTAATAAATACATTTTGACATTCAAAAATTTTACTCTGATGAACGAAGAAGTTGAGAGTGCATTATATGGCTAGCTTTATATGTATCAAACGTTGCTAAGTTGATATAATTGAATAATTAGTCAGAAATTCTACTACCTTTTACGTTAGAAAAATGGCTAATGCAATTCCATTCAACTGTAGCGGCTTATTTAGAAGGAGGAATGTTTTACCGAAAAACAAATTACGTGGTTAGAAAATTTTTGTTAATTATCTTAAAACAAACACATGTATTGTTTAGAAAATAACTTCTACTAGAACACATCTGTGACTAAAATATTTAGTCTATAAAATGCTATGATTATATAAGTCCATCGTTCTGTGTTTTATGATTACTTTATTGGAAATTGCTTAGAGTCGTCTATACCATGCATAGAAGCGTTTGCTAAAGGTAAATAGCTTTCTCTATACACATATTTACCCAAGTCATCTATGTTGATCTGGAGAGAGATTTTTCTCCGTAATTGTTATCATAGTAAGCATGTAAGAGATGATCATCGTAACTTTTTTAATATCAGTTCTTAATTTGTTCAAACTGTCCTAAATGATTTACATATTTTCAAGTTGCCATCAAAGTTGTGTAATTGTAATAGAAAACACTAACTGTGGAATTTTCTCTGGGATTTTTATTGTAAGAAATTTTTTATCTTCCAATTATTTTTCTTTTTCTGATTGATTAGGCTTAATTTTGAAATAGCGGTTGCTGTGAAGTGTTGATGTATTTCAGTTTTAAGTGTTTGCTTTATCCAGCGAATATTTACTTTAGTACAATTTAGACAGTGAATAATTACATCTAATGCAAATATTTTCATATTTTCTGTTTTTTCAACTCTCTGTTTGAGGTTCTCTTTGAAGTTGCCTTACATTTGAAATTAGCTCAACGTCCATTAATCTAATGCTTTTTGAAATCTTAACCGACAACCTTGTATCTATTTGCTTCATTATTATAATAATCCTCAATCCGCAAGAAATAAGGACAGTGTGTATTGGTGAGGTAATTCATTAAGGGTTGGATGCTGTCATCCTTCTGTATAACATGAATGGATTTCCCACGAGCAGGCAGGTTTAGTTTCTGTACTTCTTTTTCATTTATTAACAGAAGTAATTCTCCTCCCATGATTCTAATCCATGTTGGCGATTCATCTCTAGAATATTGACGTTACGTTAAGAATTTTTTTTCATATTATAATTTCTCGATGGCTTCGGTTGGCTGAGAAGTGCAAACCCTCGGTTATGACCTCTGAACTTACTTCAAGGTTAAAGCCCTGTGAAAGTAGTCAAACATGTCCACATACTTGTACAAATCTCTTGCGATTACTTATATCTTTAAACCGTGATTGATTATTAATACTGCAGCTATCATTTTGAAAGTCACCCCTCAACAATTAATCTTCATATAGATACTTTTGCATAAATTCGTAGAACATCCAATTATTTCCTCCATGAAAAGAAATAGAACGACCCTTTCACAGCTCTCAGTTTCCTTAGTATATTGCTTTCACTAATTTCAGCTATAGTTAATGTTAATATAATTCGCTATGTCACAATATATTTGAATAGTGAAAGAAAATTGCATTGTATCAACATAATCCTCGAGAAGCTACTCTAAAAGGAGTAGCTGCTCAAATAGGAGATTTGATTATTCTTCTGTGTTATTTATATTTATCTAATTGGTCCAAGTCTTATCCAATTTTTTCACGTTTTAGTGCCTATACTGATAATCTACAGGAATCTTTGTTTAACCATTGTTACAGTATTGAGCTTACATAAGAAATTATGGCGGCATGTAGTTTAAAATATCGACTAAAAGTATTATTGATGTAAATCACACTCATTAATTTCTATAAATATATTTTTTGAATAATAGACGACTAATTTTATTTATAAGAAGACTTAATTTGAATTCTATTTGTGACTGTTAAATTTTTGTTTTGCAATTTCTATTTGTACTTCAGTTATGGTAGTTGTAAGACTATGTCTATTTGTAGATCAAAATAGTCCCCTTTTATCAAAAATGTATTCTGCGGTCATTACCAACTGTCTTCTACTTCATTCGAATGTTTCCCTTACACAAGTTTGAGCTTGGGCGCACTAGATCATAAAGCATTATTTAAACCTCAATAGCTAACACACGTAAATCTCATTGATAATCGTTTGAATGTAATTAGTGGCTAAGAGTAGGATTGTTTCATTAAAATTTTCTCCGTCATAATACCGGTCTCGCTTTTAATTCCCAAGCATCCTCGAGTTCATTTACCCCCGTCGGAGTGACTCAAAGTGATAGCGCGTATTTTGAACTCTTCCTAAACTCGCGTCATCCGGATTCACTCACACGCGAGAAAAACGCGTTCCTCCGATGAGTGCGTATTTATTGACCGTCTGCCCCTCAACAGTCAATCAAGGTCATCGGAGGAGGGAAAAGAAGCCGACGGAGTCTCACGACCCCCTTTGCCCGCGACGTCCTCGATTACACATCCAGAGGAAACAAAACACGCTCGATATTAGTCGTAATTCCAAAAATTCCGATTTTCGCGAGTGAAATCTCCAATGACACAGGCGTCCATCTTGGTTTTAATTTTTCCGCAGTTTCTTAAATCCGAGAAAAAACAATTATCGCTGAATTTTATTCATTTGCTTGTAAGGAGCGGGGTAAATATAATAATAATAATCTTTATTAAGGGCAAAATCGCCCTCTAACTATTGCATGACATATTTAAATACATCTAGAGCGACTTAATATTGCAAAGTAGTATTCAAAGTAGTATCTAATGATATATTAACTGATTATAAACTAATATAATCCAAGAATACAAAAAATATAATTCTTATTACACAATGAAGAATTTTAAAGAACATAATAGTAAAACACGTTATTATAATTTATTACATGGGTAAAAGAACAATAAAAAAATTGTAAACATTACAAAGTGAAAATAAAAAAATAAATATACGCTAGATGTTAATACTATGCTTACAAATTTTATAATAATATAATAAAACGTCTTTTATTAGAGTGAGATTGAGACTTGAAAGGATATATTCAAACATTGTTATCTAGGGAACAAATGCCTCTAAATATGTTTCATTACGATAGTATTCGGTATTCAACCTAAGTGATACATAAGGTAATATTTACAGCTAGTAATGTAATGTAATGCAGCCATTAATAATAATAATAATTTGTCATTTATAAGGGCGAGAGTGACATTTTTGAGTCTCTTCTTACATCTAGCTCTTCACCATGTAAATTTTAACGATCAGATTGCTTGAAAAAGTACACAGAAGCAAACGGCATTGCGGGCATAAAAGCCTAATGCTTAGGTTAGGGAAAAATATACACCGCAGCAGGAAAATACCCTCAAGAAAGGGGGTGTGAGAAATATGCGAAATCTACTGACAAGTAAATTCTTATGTAAAAGCAGGTTAAGATAGGTCTGAAAGGCAAAAAACACAATACATTGTTAGACAAGTAATTGGGGGTATTTTTTGGTCAAAGTATTGTTAACAAACCCAGTATTCGGTACTCGACGCTGATTCAAGTTTTGCATCCGTTGAACTTGAATCCGGTTTGGTGTTTTGATGCATTCCGCGGTTTGTTTGCAATGCTTTTGCGGTCTGAAGTCTTTCCAGTACTTGGCCACTTGCTTCCAACATAGCCATATTACATAGACTGGTTTTCAGTCGATGAAAGTAGTGATTCCATGTGTTACTATTCTGTTCTTAACGATTATCCTAGAATAGACAAGAGTAACCCTTCGGTCTTGAGGTCAAAGGCGCCATTTTAGTCAAGACCAGAGAGTCTTCAAGTAATGTCGTTTTCCAGATTCGCGAATTACACCGAGTGAAGTTAAAACGAAAGATTTACACTTTTAATTCTCTCAGAGGCTGGATTCACTTTCTTGTTAACAATTTTGATGCTAAATTATTTGAATGTAGAGAATGTGAAACTTTCAAGCAGCTACCCTTAAGAAAATAAAATAAGTAAGTAGATTTCCATTTCAAAAGGAATTATCAAGTAAATTACAAGAAAAAAATCACCAAATTAGTTCCTCTTTTCTTTATAAATTATATTGTAAAACTATTACGTGTTCATTTAAATATTTTCTGTTTTAAGTATAGCTTCGTAGTCTTACTAAGAAGGATCAGTGGTAAATCCTCTCTGCTCTTATACCGCAATAAATTTCAAAGTTCTCGAGTTTAGAGACACTGAGCGACAGCTAAAAAAATTATCCTTTTATTTTAATTGTGTATTATGAATGAGTAAAAACCTGCTTACAATGCAATTGACTACTAGTGGGTAATATATTTCAGTATGTATACATACTGGCATTTAACATCCTATTTAAAAGGTCGTGAATGAGGATAGTTTGACGTCAGCATCTATCAATTAGGAATTTCAAGGGTTATGATCTACTGAATGTGAGATATAACGTTGTATAATGAATGAGATTTAGATAGCCGTCCCATGGTCTATACATTTCAGTGGGAAATTTAGTAGCAGCTACTTTGAAGCTATTTAGCTAGTGAGGCATCCAGATTGTCCAATATAAATAAGATAACGTTGATCAAGATGCCCTAATAACCAATTAGGTTCCTTTATTCATACCTTGATAATTTCTCTCTTAAACCTCAGATTTTTATCTTCGTTATATTACTGCACACGTAACTAAAAGTGTGTTTTAACACATTTTTATTCTTACGAATTGTTGTTAAATTATTCTTACTGCATAGGAGTGTAGTTGTGGAAATATATTCCCTTTTTCTTTCTCTCGATGAAGCTGATAAATTAAAGTAGGGAACAGATAATCAGTTGAGAATAAAAAAATCTCAAAATTTATCAAAAATGAATAGCCAATCAATCTAACGACTTCGGTTAATAAGGAAATCAACTCATTGAAAATGAGGGGTAATCCATTTTAAACAATTTAGCCATCCTTCTTGAAATTTTCAATTATTTTCTCTTGGAATTTCGATACTCCTTCGTCCTTGCTTAAGACCGGACGTTCTTTTCCCGCCTTAAGTGCAGTTAGAAGCTTCAGAATACCCAATCATCTCATTGTATTTTTTCACCATCGCTATCCTAATGATTAGGCCATCCGCACTACAACCAGCTGGTGACGTTACTCCTAAGGAAGCTAAACCTTTCTCTCGCCTCTGCAATACTTGTTAACATTATCGTTTTTAAAACGACCGCCTCTTATGCTCCTAAAACGACTAACACTGCATCTATTGACGCAGGCCATTATTTAATAGTATCTCCTTGGTTCCCTCACCTTCTAGTTCCCAACTATGCCAAGGTTATTGCAGAGGGGACTTTCCCATCGACCCGTCGCTCCCGAAGAATCCCATTAGCAATACTTTTAAAGGATGACGTAATAGGTAATGCCATTAGCGCCTTAATAAATTTTATCACCTTTCTTTTATAACTCCTGCTCCTCCTTAACTATCTCCACGTTCTCTTTTTACGGGGATGAATTATCGAGTTAATTTCCACGGAGTACGTGAGGATGAAGAGTGATCTATGGATTTGCCTCCATTTGTAACGTGAAAGGGTGGTTATGTAACACTGGAACTCGATATTTATCGTGAGAAGGGTAAGAGAAGTATATGGCCGGCCATATATTAGGGAGAGAATAATTCTGAAATCATACTTAGAATACATGTGGATTAGATTACATTTTTGGGGGTTTATATAGAGATATAGATTCCCTATTTCATTCAAATTTGGTCTATAGTAAGGAGTTTGGGAATAGATAGGCAACGAAGAAGACTGAGATATATTTCATAATTTAACAAGCATATGTTACACTTCCTTCTCGAGTTAGATTCCGTCGAAGGCAAGCATACACCAAGGTCAGAGGCAGGAGGAAACTTGCGAAGCTTTTGATAAAATGGAACCATGGGATTGTTTATACTCATAAGGATAAACACTTCATCTTAATATTGATCATTATTAACTAAATTCTATTAGTAATTTTAATAACTAGTTGTAATTATATTAGTATAATTGGCTCATCTAAGGTGAAATAATATAAACATCTGCATTCTTGAAGTTTTTATCGCTAATTTGCCATTACCAATTAATTTATTTATCAAAATTCAGGAATTCATAAAATACAGGCCCTTTGTAATTGATTATGTCTGGAAACCAAAGTTTCTGCATAAAATCATTGATTTAATTGATTTAATGCTTCAATTACATCAAAATTTTTAAACAAAATATGAATCACAGCGTGGAAAGGTTTTTACGTTTATTAGAAAGGCCGAAATGACCGGAAATGCCTCGTCATTCTTTTCCATTTTACCAGATGAATCCTGGAACGGAGCTAAAAGCTCGCTGAAATATGCAATAAATACTCAATCAAACGAAGAGCAGGGTAAATCCACTTTTATAAATATAATAACAGGATTGACTGTTTTATCAGTTCAGGATATCATCATTTCAGAATATATCATCAACTTAATTCCAGTTTGGTACAGCGTCCCTGAATATTCTAAATAGAGTGTGAGGTGTCGCTTAAACAAGAAATGCTAAATAACGAAAAAGCAGCTCGTTATAGCGTCAAAATCCATAGCATGAAAACTACCCTAGTTACGTTGTCTTGAGACTCCTTAGGGATCACTTTCATTTTGTTCTGTTAAGAGAAAAATCCTGGTGAAATTAGCAAGTTGGTAGGGACGGCAATAGGCCAATCAACCCCTTATTACCTCTGGGTACGCGTTACGTTTAGTCATGCGCCTCCAGTCGAGAGCTATGTTCATTAGCGGCCCATTGGTTTTAAAGAGCAAAGATAGCGGTTACACCTGGTCCACGAGATTCTGTTTAATCTCACACAAGGCCAGCTCAAGGAATTCGGTCCTCGCGTAAGGTCAAGCCATCGGCGGCCCTGAATTGGGCCAAGATTTTCTCGGAGGACGGTCTTCGTAATATTCGTCTAAAGAAGGACCTTTGGAGAGGGTTGCGAGAGACCATATATGCAGACATACTTGAGAAAGGAAAAGCTCCAGGAAAAAGTCCTAATTCATTCAGGAAATGACCTTTTATCTCATATCGATGTTGATTACATCTTTCATTCTTCACAAGTCTCTTCGGACCGTATTCGAAATGTTAGTCCACAAAAATGTTTACCACTAACTACCGGGAAATCCTATTTCGTCATACGTTTGAGATAACGCTGGGCGCTTAATGTAGATAATAACTGAATAAATTGCGTTATTTAATCAACGGGAATTGTTTGATAACACGGAAAGATGATTTGACCGATGCAAATATAGGTATTTCCTTCTTCTATGTTGTTTCATCTTATTATTCCTATTTTCTCATTCTAAAGTCGGCTAAATAGCTCTGATATGACAGCTATAATCATTTAAAATTTGTTACTCATATTTTTCTCGGGAATTCCTAGAATAGCAACAGTACCGAAATATTATTATAAGTGACTCAAGTTTACAATTAAAAAGAAAAAAGACAAAAATGTATATAAAATCATTCTTAATATTAAAATAAATTTTAATATGTTGCATCTTCTACATATTTTACAAATATTATGTTGACAAATCTTTATATAAGAGTATAAAATAATTTGAAAAGAGAGAAAAAACTACATCATTTTAGTGTTTTGAATAAGAAAGTGCTAACATAACACTGGGTTATACTTTTGAATTGTTAACTTGTGATTTAAAAATAGTTTAATATGAAGAAGAAACATAAAATTTACATCGATCACGTGATTGGTTTTTTTTCACTAGTATAACGTCAGTCAAGGATTTTTTACCAATTAACTCCTACTTAATTTCTGATTTTTTTGTCCCTCTGCGACTGATTCCCTCTTTTTCCGCTACAGGGACATGTTATATTAATTTCTGTGAGTACACTTGGATGATGTGACGATTTCCATCGCACGCAAGAATCCCATTAAAAGCCTTCAGCAACCTCTTTTTTAGTGAACACCTTAATTGGTGTATACACAGTTCCCTTGTTTTTTGTTTCGTAATCCAGAGGCTAATGCACGATATTTGCAGATCTTCCATCTCTAAAAACAGCACCTTTAATTGCTAAATAGGTGAGGAGAAAAGTGAAATTGATTTGAGTGAGATTTGAAGGTTTACAAAGTTAATTTTCCTGTTGTTAAATTAATGTCAACTTTTGTGAAGAATTTAATAACAGTCCCTTGAAATCAAATTCGGGTCAGTAAAAGAAGGAAAGGTAAACGAAGAAATCTTTTTTAAACTTTTCATGTCAGGGACTGTATAAAATTCCCTAAAATCCAGTAAAAGTATTTACGTTTCATATTTTACATGCATTTCTTAGGTTTCGGGTAAATTTCATATATTATGTAATAATTCCATTGGATTTATCTGTATATCACGTATGTTATATAATGCATATTGATTGTGTTTATGACTTGTAAATATATGGGTAAAAAACTGTCACCAGACACACAGCTTACCAACAATTAATTGCTAATAATAATATACGCGAACATTTAGGGCAGAGAAATACAATACTGCATGAAATAAATTCAATTCAATTCAATTCAATGCGGTGAAGTAATGTTTCTCTCTTCATTTATTTCTCACCCGTATCGACCAATAGTTAATTCTTAAATTGTAACATCTCAACTCAATGCCAATCAATTGGCATATATTTTTAGAAATATAAAACTTTCATCTTTATTCCCTCAGTTATACTCTGGAGAGCTCTAATAATCTCCTTCGAATAATACGAGTCTATCATACCTTAGTTACAGTCCTCATAAATATCTTAAACTTCATATTTCAATCAACTGGCACAGATGTTTGAAATATGACGTTCATCTATAATCCCGTAACAATCCTTTGGTTAGCTTTAATAATCTCCTCCGATTTCACAAGTCTATCTTACCTTAGTCCTCGTAAATATCTTAAACTTGATCTTCACGTTCTGGTTGCAATATTTTCCATTAGGAGTCGCTGTATTTCCTCGTGAATATCCTTGTGAGTTTTCCTCCTTAACATCGAGAATTCCCCGCACTTTTGTTTCATTTTCCTTCGTAGTTTTCATCACTACTTCCTGGTCGACGCCTCTTTTTCTCTCGTTTCCTCTCCTCTCTTCAGTTCCCTGTCGTTTATCAGTCGGTGATATCTTCTCTACACATCGATACCGTCTTCGCAGTCTGTCCTCATTTCTGTTCTGTCATCGTTTTCTGATCGTTTTTTTTCCAATAAGTTTAGAGAGGCGTAGAGGAGACTTTGTTTGCCTTACACGGAGTCAGTTCCACTACCAATACATTTACCTGATTCAGCCTTCCATTTCGCTTTGGATTGACGTTTTTCTTTACCTGGAGTAAACACCACGTAGTTGAGGATTTCAATCAGTTTGTTCCCTGATCTAGAGAGAGATTGGATTGGATGAATCTTTTATCCTCTAAAATCATGTATACAATCGATCGACTCACATTTTTATGACAGATCGGCATAATGAATAACACCTCGCTTACTCGCTATTTCTCAGAGACGTGATTTATAGGAACTGGGATTTACATGGGTAATGGATGAGGGATTTTTTTATTCGAGACAGTTACGTATAGAATGTTTCTTGTTGCTATTGTTCCATTTGTATTGAGACGACAGGAAGGAGTGATTTCGAAATACGAGCGTTAGATAATATCTTATTTATTTATCTCCATGGTGACCTTCATAGCGGTTCGTTTCTTTAAGGAATATTTCACTCAGCTTTACATTGTAATTATTTTATATGCTCCTATCCCATGGAGAATGAACTAGCTTTATGTTCCTTTTTGCAATGCATTAGTATGAAATATATAACCTTTACCCTAATATCTGGTCAATCCTAATGTTCTATGTGTGTTGGTCGTAACAGTCTCTAGCACCTTTGTGCCAAGCGCTGCATTACTTCGTCTAAAAACAATGAAATGATCAATGCAGATATAAAGAAATCGCTTAATCTCATAAAAAAACCTCACATTTGGAAAATCACATTTGTATAGCATATCCTGTATTGTAATTCTGAATTTTCTGATTTTTAGTGATTAATCATTGCAATATGTCAATGTAAAAATGGGAAAATTAAATTAATTCAAAGAATTATGAAACTCTTTCATCGTGATTATCGCGATAGTCAATGGTACAAGATTTTTATGTATTTTCCTACGTAAAGCTGTATTGTTTTGTCTCTAAAAACAACGAAATGATTAATGCAGACAATGAAAATGCTTAATATCATTAAGAAAACATATCAAAGTAAACAGTATATGAATGGCATATTCTGTATTGTTATTCTGAGTATTCTAATTATCATTAATGAATCTGAAACGAATGCGTTTTTAAAGACTCCTCTTGATAGAGATATTATAAAATTCACTGTACATTTAGATGCACTAAATGTTAATTTTAATCTCTGAAGTTGACTTTATATTAGCACATGGAGGGGAACATTTAGCCTCTTACATATGTATTATCCCCTTTATTATGATGGTTATTTACGTAAATAGCCAATAACGTTTGCACGTGACGGGAATTCACGTCATGTCAATTCGAGAGAGTTCACAAACTCAAGAGGATGACAGATACGAGAGATATATTTCCACGTGTTTCTGTGAGGTAGCGGAGCGTGCTAAGAAAAAATGGGCACATCAACGACATTTATAAAAAAGAGGAAAACAGAACAAATGACGAACCGTGCGGCGTTCGTCTTTTCCGCCGAGTGCAGGCGCTGAGCATAGTTGCGTTCAACGTCGACAGATGGCGGTGAAGTGCGCGCACAAAAGGAGACAATTCGATAATTGTCTGCAGTTCTCATCTTGCACTATTGTCTCTCTCTTCTGTCTAATCACGAAAAGTGAAAACTAATTGATTAATCAAAGAATAATATCGAGAAAGCTCGTGTAGATGAAATTATAATCGATAGTAATCGAAGTTATTTAGTCACAATTCAATACAAATCGAAGTACGGTATTATGATATCGATCACTGTTTTATTATTTCCTCGTAAATTAAAAAAGCTTCCAAATCCAACTCACATTCGATTGTTTTTGAATTCACTCTTTTCCTTGGTGAAAAACGATATAGGTATTTATCACTTGGCCAGGAAAATGTATATTCTACTCCACCAATTTCAACCTCATGTGGGATTTATCCGATTGTATTGCTCTGTTCGTGAATTTCAGAAGCCACAACATGGTTGTCACCAACCTTATTCTTTACTAAATCACGATTGGTACCCTTAACAACCGTAGTAGTTTGTAATAAAAATTCCTTATTAAATTTTGACCAACCAATTTTGGTCGAAACTACTCACCGTATTTCTTAATATTTATCTAGAAGTGTAACAATTGTTTGAGTATACCTATCGGATTTCTTATATCGATTTGAATCCTGGAAAATATACGTCTAAAATGAGTTGAATTAATTAACCTTGGGAAGGACTCCGAATTGCTAGAATAGGTTATTGCTTAAGAGGATTTGCACTCTGTTAAACCAATGGCGAAACGTCCTTTGGCATTGATAACTTCGCAAGGACGTTCACACCTCCATGCCTTCATCGTTTTCTGAATATCCCATTTACATGAGATTTGAATACAGTTCACGCATGGCTTGGAGTGAAGGAGATATAGTACATGTCTTTGGCGTGAAGTCAGGTATTTCTTAATACTTTTCGGAAAGCATACCGATTAGTTTTGAGTGAGAGAATGGATCTGGAATGATTATTTGATCAAACCTATTGTTTTGAAGGAAAAGAAGATCTAATCTGCATAAAAACGTTGAAACTGCAACGAGATATTCTTTACGTTCATTATCTCATCAAAACGAACGGAATGTAAGTGTATGTGTGAAAGTTTCAATTCAATGGAGATATTTCTGGAATCGCGAAGTTTTTTTGAGTAGTCTTTGTGGGATGTGTCCCAAATTCATTCCCCATTATAGGAAAGCGAAGTGCAAATATTGAAGATTTCTCCTGGTTGGTGAATACATTTTTCCAATTTCTATGGAAGCTTTTTCTTATCTTATTTTAGCTATCGAATCTCCACTTTTGTATTCCAAACTTGTTCGGCAACGTTAAGTTTGATTTTGGCAGAGTTAATCAGTTAAGTAATCGAAGACATCCTCCGAGTCGGTCAATGTGAAACGAGTTTACGTATAAACTTGCTCTTTTACAAAATCCCCAATTAAGTTATCGCTTCGATGTTATGGAGTGGTTTGAAATAATTAGTAACCTTAAAAAATTACCTTTAACTACATGAGTTTAGGCGAATCGTATGAGAATTATGGATTTCGTAAAGAGATAGACTTTAAAATACCATTGCAAGAAATAAGCATCTAATGATCGAAGGTCATTCACATAGATTAATACAGATTACTAAGTAACCATTAATTTTTAAGTAAATAAAGTATTATCAATGAAAGTGAAAAGTAAAGCAAGGAGGAACAATATTTTAGCATTGTATCGCGAGAATTGCTTTGAAATAGCAAGTGCTGTTGTGCTGTTCTTTTTAATTTGGTTTTACAATATAACTTCCAAATGGTATTTATGAGCATACCATACATCCTTTCTTTCTTTCCTTATCCTTTTGAGAATTTACTACAAAAAAATTGAATTCGGAATTCAAACCTGAGCTGCCCAGTTTTGTTAACTGCTACAATATCTGATACCAGAGATCTATAATCAAGGGGTTGAATCGATTTGCCATTTGCAGTGGAAAGAACGAAAAGGCCTTCGTTAACTTCCTTAACAAATCCGCTGAAAAGAGAAATGATGGTCAAAGATATAATCTAAGCAAGGATTAGAGAACAACTGTTGGGAAATATTTCAGACAAAAGAAAATCTTACAGAGTAAAAGAGAATCATGCAGCGAAGGCCTTCCTTGGTCATTAATTTCCAGAAGATTAATGCACGTTTGTGTGTGAAATACTCAGAAATTATAGTTCTGCCACCTGTGCATGCACGCAACGGAAGCGATATCCATTTAAAGGCATCATGAATGCCTCATTTAACTGTCCCGATGATAACTCTATCATCCTCGTCACGACTGCAATTAAAACGCTGTCAACACTGCTTAATTGCAGGGCGATTCGTTGCAGGTGGCGAATTCTTATTCTGTCCACGGTCCATGAAGCAGGAAATAATCGAATACGAAAAGGTGGACGAATTTGTGCCCATTCGCGTGGACAATAGCGCGGTGTATAGGATCGCGAAATTTGCAGGTCCAAAATCGGAGCCTTGCGGGACGGAAGTTAGCAAATGTACGGTCGTTATATGGGGAGAAGGATCTTCGCGACTCGTTAGCGGCCTCTCTTCATTGTTGATTCACTCACCTCCCCCTCCCTCTACAATACTCATTTGGCTTTCACAGGACCCTTATTACTCGTTTCTCACTCCCAGACCCTAACTCGATAAGTTTTCTGCCGTTGGAGCCGCTCGCTTCACCACTAAACCAGTGAGGGTTGGATTCAGTTGAAGATCGGTTTGATTCCTCGAACATACTATCATGCATATTATTATTTTGTTTTATTTATTATTTTCCTCCTTTTGTATTTTTAATGTTTTAGACCGTTTTTTATTAATTTTTTATTTGATAATATATTTATAAGTCCATTTTAACCTACTTACTTGTAAATGTGTAACTATTTGTCCTTTTTTGTTTTTTGTGATATTATTGGTATGTCTTCCTGTCTTTTAAATCTCATTTAATCTTATTTCATCACTAAATATGTTTTTCTATCTGTAGGCTTCGCAGGTTTTTCACACCTCCCTTCTTGAGGCTTTTTTCCTTCAGTAGAAAAGCTTGTGTTTTAATTCCACACAGTATTCTACTTCTGTGTACTGTCTTTTTATGCTATCTCTATTTTTACATTTATACGATGAAGGGTTGGATTTCGGAAGAGACTTTATAGTCTCAATCTCGCCCTAGATAAAGTCCACTATTATTATTATCAGAGAAAGATATTTGTAGGATTTCGTCTACATTTCTCTGCCTTTCGGAGTGTGTCAAGGGTCATTTCATGATGGAAGGAAGGTTATAATTACTATGATGATGACATTTACTGGCAACTTAGGGTCTTGAGAGACCACTCTCACAATTAACACTAATTCTTACAATTAATAAGTCACGAACTATGGTCCAATCGTTGTAAGACTAGCACGCTAACCATTAAGCCACCGAGGCCGGCTGATGAACCTTCCTGAAGGCTAAACTTTGGGAAACGTCATCAGCAATGAAGGTGAACAAAGAAATACTTAAATGTGTTAATAATGTGAGAACAATTATCAGAGCATACTTTCTCAATAGCCTAATACTTTTCAATGCCTTTTAACCAAGACACATTTGGTTATCCTCCTGCTACTTCGTCCATGTTCGAGCGGTATTTGGGTTTATTTCATCTCATCTTTTGAACTTCCCCAAATAGTTTTGTTCTTCGTTTCCATCTCATCAGTGTATAGCATATCTTTTGCAGCTTCCTTTTGAATCTATTCCATTTTGGTTTTATTAATATATCATCAAGAAATGTTTCAATCGGACTAATCGTCCGGTGGCAACACATACTACATACTGAATAGATTTTATACATTCTTAACATTTACAACCAAAATACAACTCATGTTAACAATATAATAATACAGTACATAAGATAGCAACGTTCTCAGTTACAACTCAACACTTAAAGTATACATTCTCTTCTTCAAAACAATATTCCATCTATACATTATTTAAATACAAAAATTTACATGTAACTATTCACTGATTTATCAGCTATTTCCCTTCCTTCGCAATACAATTTTTATTTTTCAAGTTTCTTCTTAGATATCCCAGATTGTTCGTTTTCTAAAAAATCTACCCTTTCTGTTATTACAAAAGTAGTTTGCATTCAGTATCAGAAAATTAATAAATGACATTTGAACGAAAATTATATCTTCAAATATATTTCCTGGCGATATGATATTTACATTTTCTACTTTATTACCGTCAATTTTACGAGAGCCCATTCCATCATCGTCTCTCTCGAGTATGTCTACGCCATTACAACGCGCCTCTACTCTCCCATATTGTGGTATGCTCGCGCTAATGTCTCGAGCCATTCAACCTATGATTACCGTGCAAAGGAAAAGTTCTTGCATCGGTTAACTCCTCAGATCTCTCTCCCTAATTACACCCTCTCGCTCTGACCTGGATGTGTAGCTCTCATTATCTTCTGTTCCGAGGAATAGGTAATTTGCATCTAGATTCTACACTCATTTCCACGCATGTATAGAACCCACTTAGGACAAGGTGAGAAAATTTTCCAAACTAATGTGCAAATTATTGCTTCAGAATGAAAAAACGTTTCAGATTTCCCTTGAGATTCACTTAAGAAGTTCTGTTCTCTTGTCAATAATTTTGAATAGGTTATTATAGTGACTCATTTGTCTGTTAATTAATTTACCCTTTATAATGAATTATTCACTACGTGGAACATTACTCGCCATGAATAATACACCCCTCACTAAAGTGACATAGTAGCACCCCGTTCTGATTTAATTAGTTTCCCTATAACAATAAGATAACACAACTTATGTAGATAAATCTGTTTTCATAACCCATTATTAGGTTTCTGAGATAGCAGAATTCATAGTCTTAAAAACGATTTTACTTTCAAATCTAGACAACCGTCATGGACGCCTTATTTAAGAAAACCCTATCATCTTCATTCAAAGTATAGTAAAAGTTCGTCGGGATTTCAACTCCCACTTTCTTGCTATCCTCGAAACTAAAACTCTTAAATCCACCGTTGATAGCTTATGCATTGAATTCCTTTGACTTTTATGTCGTTATTAATTTATTTTATATGTCACCTCGTCCATTCGCACATCTGTTCCATAATCCATTGCTTTAGTGAAAAGTATTATGTATTTAATCATCTCAGATGTTTTAAAGTAGAAAAGATAAAATCTTTCTCCTGCGGTCTTATTATATTCTTCTTAAACTGTTCCATACAAACAACTTTATTAGGAAGCTTCTGAGAAAAACTAATATTTAAGCCTCAATTGAATACTTCATTACAGTTGTAATTCTGTCGTCATAATTGTCGCAGGCAGTTCCATCTCGAGTTTCTATTCATAGTTGCTAATTTAATGTCAAAATCACAACATGATGAAGGTTGTTCTGTCTTAATTATTAAGGAACTCATTGATAACACATTAATTGAAAATCTTCGATTTATTAATGAGTTTTAACTCTCTACCCTCGCTTTTCGTCTTTCTTAATCAATCTTTGGCCATGACATGGATTTAAGTTTGATATCAAAGATAAAAGCTGTCGAAAATACGGCCTAGGAGTTCGTTTTCAATACAGAATGGTTATAATTATTTCAATTTGTTCTCTTTGTCATCGGTTGTGCGTATGAATTATATATCTAAATAACTTTGGTATATTATTCTTTATTTCCTATTGCCCCATGTATTATATATTATATGATACCTATAAGCTAGGAAGCGTCACCAGGAATGTGTGCTCTTACTCATCAGTAGGTTTTCTATTTCTTAATTTATGGATTTCTAAAATTGTGTAAACCACCTATATTGTGATGGCCGATGAGGTTGAGGGTTTCATTAGAAATACAAACTAATTTTATTGGATATGGTAATTGTTTTCGTAATCGCCTTTCAGCAATCGATCACCATCGTTATTGTGTGTTTCCAACCATAATTTGAAGTGAACTCGATATTTGTTACTTTCTCCAAGAACTTCGTGTGATTTGTACCTTTTCATTGTACCAATTCCTCCCTGTTATCAAACTTCCTCCAATCTACTCTTTGATCATGTTCTGTTTCCCCAAATCATGACTTTTAACCAGTTCGTATCACCGGTTGATCAACCTGTGTTTCTCATCAACAAAATACAAATCAGCAATACATGTCTTCCTTAAGAACCGCAACTGAAACAAAACCATTTTTCCGTTTCTCCCACGGGTTTCGATTGTCATTTGTACACGTGGCGCCATCCTCTTTACGGCGGACGCCAAAGCCGATTACTGCCGTATGACCTTCCACCATCTTCCCTCCCCATTCGACAGCTCTTCATTGTTTCGCACCGTTAAAGAAGAGAGATGTAGAGAAATTATGCGTCCCTGTGCATCTTCGCCTATTCCTTCCTTTAATATCCCCATCGGTCGTTATGCAACCGTTTCCAATGGCGAAACGAAGTTACGCCAAGGACGGGCGATTGGAAGGGTTAACCGCCTCTTTCTGGGGAAAAGTGATTGATTGTTTTGAAAAGTGGCCGATTCAGAACCAGTACCAATTATTTGCCCTCTTGGCTCGATGATGCGTATTAGGAAGTGTAATTGAGGCTATAAATTCGTATTAGTGAGGCACGAGGGAGTATATATCTCGAAATAAGTAAAGTTATCGGTTTCTCTGTCTGTGGAATTTTTACTCATATTTTTACATTTCTTTAGGTTTTTTATCGAAATTTCTTTAGTTATTAACATTAAATTCAGTCAGCATTTTATATTTATAGGTATCAGAAGTTGCGTCTCTAAATCTGACGAATTAGAAAATGCATGCGTTAGTATGGCAACTAAAAGTATCCTTGTCAATCATGTCGAATTAATTAACAGACTTCCATTTTATTTTTCTAAAACTTTCTGGGCCATTTATCATACATTTTTGATAGTAGATAGTAATTTAAGCTAACAATGAATCCGTTATCGTGTTATTAATATATTTCAAATATTTTCCATTTATTACAAAAAATATAGGAATCTTGAATTTGAGCTGTAAATTGTTAAAATATACCACTTTCTAGTCTCAGTTTGTGCATCTTAAACCACATAAAACATGTTTTATGTATAGTTTGTTCTATTGCTTCATTTCAATTGAGGAATTGCATTTCGGGCACCACATACATCAGATCTATTGGAAACAGAATTCTGTAGCTTATTTCGTAAAAAAACAACAAAACGTGGTAGAGAAATCAAAATTCATGACTATTAGCGATAAGGGATGCTTGATTGAATTTCCATTGGAAAAGTTTGTAAGGTACATCAGCTAATTTTACGAGGAAACAAATCGAAAATGGTCGATGAACAATGGAAGAGAAAGGGAAACGTTGTGTTACATATTATTCCTGATTCCCTGTTATACATGAATAGCGTGATGAATCTCATGCTAAGTTATCTAGCGACAAATGATACTCGTTCCCATGAAAACACCTTAGAAACCGTTTTAGCACAATCTCAACGTCAATTCTGATCACAACTAAATCTCGACCTTCACTTCCCACTGCAGTTTTAGAACGAGGTCAAGTCTGCCAGAACATCTCATTAAAAATTCCAAGCGGACATCATCCTCACTAAATAAGACCCGCGATTTTCTAAGTCTGGTCACACCTTCACAGTCTGCTCCCATATCTGATCGTAATGACTAGAACGGAGGTAATATCCGCTCATCGCCGAAAGGATAGCCTCATGGAATTATATAACACAGCTTGACTCAAGTATTTTTATCTTTTGACATGCATAGTTTTCCATAGTTGAAGCTATGGCTTTTCTGTGGGTTTAAGAATCGGAAAGTGTATCCGATGCATCGATAGTTTCGATATATCTATCGATAGTATGGAACTTGAAATTGAAATGCGTTCCATTCACCTTTTTAAGCCTTTAATATCTTTCTTGTGAAGATTCTAAGAGTTTGTATGGTTTATTTGATAAAACTAGAATCAGATATGAAATAATGTATGCCTTATACCTCCTTCTGTTCGAAAATAGATATCCCTTATTCATAAGGTTGAGTGTTAGAGATCCTTTTCGTGTATGTGTTTAGGCTATCTCGAATTAATCAAACGTATGATTACTCTATACATTAAATTCACTTCACACTCTAAAACTCATGTAATAATACCTTATATTCATCTGAATTGCAACAAAAAAATGTTTATTTGAATATATTAACAAAAGTAAGCGAGGAATATGTGGTAATTGTACAGTAGATCAACACAAAGTTCTTAAATGTAATTAATTACCTCGATTACGATTTATTGAGGAACAGAAAGTTTTAGAAGAATTCTTTTAGGTACGGAAAGGTAAAATTTTGTTGATATTACTGCCAATAAATTAATTTAAGCCCAAGTTTGTGCATTTGAAAAATAGTGACTTGCTTGGGACTTCCATTTTCCCTTTTCATTCAATTCCAAGTTTCGATAAAACTTGTTAAACGTGCATCACTAATTAAAAATTACTCGAAATATCAACCGCTTTTCATTTGCAGGAAACGTTTCTATGGAGCGTAAAATAGACCGTTCAATTGAGTGGGATAATTTCATTCGTGGATGTTTTTACTCCAAAGCCAATATGATTGAGAAGACGGATGTTTACGATCTGTTACTTTTCTACTCGAGCAAGTCTTCTTCTTTCGTAACGATCCGAAGTTCCGGTGTTAAACAGAATGAGTTTTCCGACACCTTTGTTGGCAGTGGGTGGAGATACACACACCATTGAAGAGAAAATTGGAAGGAAATTGGGCGAAGGATTTCGGGCGCAACTATGCGGAAAAAATAGCTCATACATATAAAATTTCACGGGTATTTCTGACAATGATAGAAGATACATAAAGTTCTTATGATTCGTCTGTGAATATCAGCATTGATATTTATACGTGATGAGCGTTTGATATTTTAGATCTAATACTAATTTAAATTAAATTATGTCTATATTCCTGAGGAAAGTAAGGGTAAACTATCTCACTCCTCATTCTTCCCAGTAAGCCTCATTCCCCTACTTATAGCTCTTAGTAGCTTATGATTGAGAGATACCAACCTGCAATGGTGCTGAATATTTTATATTTTTAGTTACATTCCATAAAAATGTAATTATTCAGTATCTTATTAAAATTTCGCTCATTTGAAGAGTATACTCCAATGTTTTGTTGAGATAGGATGTGCCCAATTTTACTTGAGAAAGAAACTAACAATTCGTAAGTGAAAACACTTACTTGAATCTCATCAAAACTTTATTCGTAAATTGCAACTAATCTAATGAAATCCATGAAAGGAAGCATTCTTTATGTAATAGCCGTCGTAACTTTCACTTCGGAAACGTTTAAGCTCGTTTAGTATAGCAGCATCGAATGCATTCTGATATCATACCCCCTAATCAAATTACATGATAATGTCGTAAAACTTGATAAATCTCTATTTTTCTCTCTTAAATTGGCACGATGAATGTTCGATTCGTAATTCCTAAAATGGCGAATAAAAGTTTAATAAACTTCGTCCTATATAAAGGAACTTATGTCGAGCGTAATATTTAATTTAATACTGTTACAAAATGAGGAAGCACATTCCGTAAATTTTGCCTAGTCTGTGATCTACTGCTCCATTCCTAAGTTGTATGGCTCACCAGGCTTTTTCTACGATTCTTGAATCTAGAATGAAATGTGTTTCAACCATCTTCCGAACATAAAGTAGGCGATTAATTCCAAAACATCGTCTCTCCGAACCATTTATGGAATACGCTTAAAGAACCTGAACTCGGATAGTTACCTATCTAGCCTCTGGGAACTCGTCCATTTGCCTTGCAGACGGCTGCCATTCGAGAGCCTCCAACTTTGATCTTTTATCTCTCTGCACTTACCTAGCTTTACCATAAACGGCAAACATCGGTGGTTTCCTTCTAAATTATTCCCCACGATCCAAATCGCTCTCCGACACATGTATCTGCGGCTTCGATCATTCGCTCATAAACAGCATTGGGTTAACCGTCGTAGATTTCCGCCATTAAGAAAGCGTTATGAAGCGAAAGGATTGCTGTATTAAATCTTTATCGAGGTGGATAATGGAGACTGGTACGGTCTGTAAACGGAATAGTTCCCCTTGCACTAAATGAAGGAGTTTATAACGTGAGGATAATTCGCTACGCGATGATGAAACTCCTTCCGAGGAGAAATCACATTCTGCCATCAATTCTCATCAGTGTATGAGAACTGTTTGTCATCCTCTTGATTTGTGTCCTTAACATTAACCTCTTGTAACGGTGGGCTGTTATAGAGCACTCGGAAGATTGCTGTTTCTCTCCCTCTTATGAAGAGTTGTAGTTCAGTTAACCTGTACTTTGCGGTGGAGGTCGTCATCGTTTGAACTTTGAGGGCTTCATAAAAAGTTCACGGTAGCTCAAATGGCGAATTTAAACTCAGGTACACTCCGTGGATTCAGTGTAGCAAGGCTCAAATTCTAGCGAAATTTAGACATATTGTAAAGTAATGTCTGGATATAGCACACCTATATCTTGCTCGTATATCTTTAGCATCCCTACTACTGGCAGTTCTAAAATCTTCCCTCTCTATTTTCATTAAAATTACTTTCTTAAACTTTTTTGAATGCATTTATAATTAGGTTAGTTTGCGTGAGGAAACTTCTTCGCAAAATATCCCTCAGAGTAAGAGTTTTTGTTTGTATTAATCGATCTAAAAGACTATTTAAAATATTAACTGACAAATTTTCTTTCTATCGTGAATGCAATCAAAGAATTCGTGATATTTTAATTCTGTTCCAGTTAAGAAAGGCATTTTCTCTTTGAATAGTTTTCTAGTCCACTTACGAGTGTTGAATGAACTTCGGAATATTAAAAAAACATCTTAGAATATAAAAAAAACATCTTACTGTTCATTAGTTCCTAAATAATTGTTTGGGTATTTCTTTTCCAACACATTGCGCTCGAAAGCACGAAGAGCAATTTTCATAACCAAATAAGGTTAAATTTATTAAAGAATGATTGATAAGGATCACTTGATCAGCTAATCGAATATTACCAACTTATAACATCGAGGCAATAATATTAAGTGGTCATCCTTGATCTACTGGAAACGATGAATTGATACTCTCTAACATATAATTTGAGTATTATCTATATTAAATCATAGAGTAATAACTCTGTATGTCCTTATTTAAGTTCTCCTCGAATCAGTGGAGATTCTCTTGATGACGTAACCGGCGTGTCTATCCATCATTTAGCGGTAATTAAATCAAGTCGTTAAAATCTCGTACGTCCATCGAGATGCACAGCGAAGGTCAACATGGTCGATGGAGATCAACGCATCCACTCATTGGGCGCATTGCGTTTTTCAACTGTTTTACAACGTCAACCATTTATGCGTTCAACAGTGTGTGGCGATAAACGGAGTGCGCATAAGTATTTCATATTAGTCCATTACCCCTCGGTATTTTAATATCTGCCAAATTAGGTCTCCGCCTTTTCTCTTCCGCTTCTAAGAGTATTGACAAATTAACCTTTTAACTTCTTCGGCACGAGCTTCTAATCATAGTTTCTCTTTCTTGTAAGTTGCTTTTAATTGGTCCAAAGTCGTGTGTTGAGATAGATTGAGCATTACCATTAAGTAGAATAAATCGCTACAAAGAGAAAAAGGGTTCGTTTGGATTTAAAAAGTATATCCCTCAGTGCTCTTTTGTAATCTGTGTAAACTCGTACTAATTTTGATTCTCGCATCTATAATCAGGACATATTTACTTCTTATATTTTTTCGTATATAGGGGTGAATTTAAAAAAAACCACCTATTCTTGCAATAAACTGAAAATAATGACCTTTCTTTCTTTATACATGATAATCTGAACAGTTTTACCGATACATCGCGAAATAGTGCTTTAAAAAATGTTCGAGAAATCTAATAGAGAAGTGAGTTTTTCTTATTCTCTTACCTTCTCTTTTAATAACATTCCACAATATGTAGTAGTATACAGTTTTAAAATCATCCAAAATATATTTAATCCAAGGAAGTGGTAATTTATTTCCTTATTTACTTCCAGCAAAGATAAAGATCTTCATTTACGAGTAGCATGTATCAGTTAAATTTTCGTTCCGATGTATAAGTTTCTTCCATTATTTTTTCTAGAGAAAAAACTAATGTTAACAAATTAACTATATTATAACAAAAAGTGGTCGTTCAACACATAAACAACGGGCATTATCTTTAACGTGACTTGTTTATGCCTTATTCGACTTGTAAATATTTTATTGGTGTTAAAAGTTTTTATTTTTTTATCCGTAAGGAGTTCGATGACTTGTAAGACGCGTGTCTTCAATGTCGTCTCACTTTCCCAATCACGTACACGAAAATTGACTTCATGCGATCACTTATGCCCCAATAGTCTTTGCGTAAAGGCGCCGATCTCTTAGTTGCGTCACTTGGGCACTAACAGCGAAACCCTGAATTGTTAATGGCCTCCGTCAACACCGCATTCGCGCCAATCCAACGGTCCAATTGAGACGATTTGTGTTCCCCATATCGCACGCTCTAACGAGCGCAGCACGGGGGAGCGTGCTCGTCTTTAAGAGAACCGTCACGGAGACGTTACGCAAACCCTTCACTACGAGGAGTTGCTAAGGTGCGGATGAGCGAACGTCTCTATCTGGAGTGACGTGTGGTACCTGCGCCTCGCTGTTACCCCGCTCTAGAAACAGTTAAGTGGGCCTAATTCGCTCCTCCGCAGATTCTTCCCGCGCACTGTTTGCCGAGCGCAAACACACGCGGAATTATTTGATTAATTGATCCGAAGCAGTGCTCGTGAACGACGTGACGCAATGAATAGGTGGAAGAAATCGTGTCGGATGGCTGTCGAGATAAGCGGCACACGTACCGTCATCTGATATCAAGATTAATGGCAGCTAAGCGGGGTTTTTACCGATACTTTTTTCAGGAGGAAATTTCGAGGGTCGCCATCCTAATCTGGACCCTTACCTCCTCGGGAGCGCCCGACCTTCACATCAGGGGGGGGCGATAAAAAAATTGAACGCGTGGAGTACGATTTAAAAAGTTAGAAACAATTCAAATGAGCAACAATTTATAATCTTCGTCGTTTCATTCGTCGTAAGGGATATACAAGCGTCTTCTGATCGACGTTATACGATGAAAATTAAGATTTTACGTGATTTTGCAAGAAATTACCCGTTTACAAACGGTAACGTTGCCGTTGGGTTAGGGTAGGGGGGAGGGATTTCTATAAAAAAATCTATAAATCCTCCCCCCAACCCAACCCAAGCCCCGTTGAGATATTTAAAACACCCGCCTATCTGACTGAGCAACGTTGCCGTGTGTGAACGGGTAATTTCTTGCATCTTGTAACTTTCGCGATCCGCGGAGAAAGTAAAGAGCGATAAAGGGAAGTAGTTGCCAGGTTTGATATTTACTTTTGGTCGTTTTCCCTGTGCAGTATTAGAGAAGTTAATAGCCCTCCGGGTTAGATAGGGATGTCGGTGTTTTACACCTCCTGCCACGCACCACTGGTGGATTGCAGGGTTTTAATGTAAATTTAAATACTCCATAGCTTATTTATTTGTTTATTCGTGAGTATTACAAATAGGTATCAGGCCAAGTGGTAGTCATTCCTGTGTGGGGAAGGAAAAATAATTTGCCTGGTATTCACCCTAGTCGGGAGGAAAACCCCACAAATCCTCCCGAAGGCAGTACGTCTAACATATTGTTACAATACAATATTTAAAAAATCACACTACAATATTACAACAAAATCACGAAACCCTTTTCATTTTACTGATGAATACATTATAAGAAGGGGGAAAAGGTTTTAAAACCTCTCCAGGTAAATTTTTCCACTCTACTATTAGAAAATGAATTCTTACAAACATCTATTCTCTGTTTAAGAGTAGAGACTTAATGATTGTGGTCGTTTCTCCCGAGGTAATCCGGTCCCCTGAGTCTATTGTTTAATTCTTTCAACGAAGGCTTTCCAGTTACATTTTTGTATATATTCCCCAACCTTTTTATTTGACGCCTGTATTCTAATTTTTCCCAACCAAGTTGTTCAACCATTGCAGTGACGCTATCCGTCTTCCCATATCCACTCAACACGAATCTTACCGCTCTCCTCTGCTCGTTTTCTAATTTGGCATCTTTTGTGTACTTGTACGATCTTTCCTCATTAGTCCTACAAACCCTAATATGATGTTGAAATGGTAAGCGTTACTTTATGGAGGCAACCTGCACTGAAGGGATTTTAGCCTCGTTCAGCACTCCTATCTTTTGAAATTGTATTTGACATATCATCGAACCTTATAAGTTGAAAAATTCAGACTATTGTACATAATTAAAATTTCCAAACGAAGTAAAAAGGTATGCTACTCCCTTTATAAAAAAGCTGACAAAAAAAACTATCAGAAGGAGGACATTTCGGTGCTTGTTCATAAGGAGGAGCCAAAAATCAGTTTTGTTGGATGACGAAACTCAAAAAAATTGTAAATGGAAGTATGATACTTATCCCTTCAAATATATAAATCAGCTTGTATTGGATTCGAGTTTAAGGTTGATAACTCTTATGGTATTTTTTTCACATCCTCACATTTTCAAATCCACTCTTTCTAAAGTTTTCCTCTCTATTTCTATTCGCCTACACAAAATCTTTTATGTTTTTAATGTTATTGACGAAACATCAGATGGAAGAAGAGACTTTTCAGTCTCAACCTCGCTTTAATATTAATTACAAGTCCTTAGAATGTAAAACTGAGTTCTCTATCATAATTGCCCCTTGAGAATCTTCCTCTCCAATCAATAGATGGCAGTCGTCTTCCATTTTTCCAGCAACCATTCTTATTTCACGTGATTTATGACATTCGTTCTTCTTAAAGAGACTCTATTACTCGCTTCTGTCTCCATAACTAATTGGATATTGTATTTTATTCATATTTCTTTTTTGTGATAGATTCTTGCCGTTTCCGAACCTTCTCAGCTCCTTCTTGCACATTTTCATGACTACACGCAACTGCATGTGTGCAGATGTGCATAGTTTGTTACGGTGCACTTGGCGTAGATACTCGAGGCATTTGTAGTGCATCAAAGAGGTCGAACGGGAGAATCGATTGTGCAGCATCGTAGTAACGCGGCGCTGCCGGTAGATGTCTCCCTCCCCACTTCGGCGCAACGACTGCCTCCAAGAGCTTACTTTACATCTTAATTCCGATGGCCGTGTGGAAGAAGCTGCAAGGGATCCAATTGCTTAAACTTTCAAAGCCCCTTCTCGGAAACACATTCGCCGACGAGTTGTGAACGTTACAGCCACCAATGGCGTACCCTCCAGGGAAGAATCAGCGGTCAGCGAACGAAATGTTGAATATAACTACAAAGGGAGATGTAGTGATAATGTTGAATGTCCTCTTCGTTCCAAGTGTTCTCGTTCAATTAACTATTCACCAATGAATTTCCCCGACTAAAATGATGGAATGATTTTTTTAATGATAGTGATCAATTGATCCTTTCTAACGTTAACGCGTATTTTCCGTTGCCAAAAATAGTGCTTATTAACTGTTTTAATATATTATTTGTTTATTTGGTTGCTAGAACAATATCGCTTTTGTATACATTGATGCCTTTCGATTGATTTTGACAGCAAAATTTTCCATGTTTTTGAGTACGATAACATTAATCATTTGAAATTTTACTTACAAAGCCAAATATATAAACCTACATTACAGAAGGTGATATTATTTATAAATATATATAGCTGCATTTCAATAGTTTACTTGGGGTTTCAATGCCATAAAATGTCGGCTCTTCTTCTCAGTGCATTTCTTACGAGCCTATCCTTCGTATTGATTCGTATGAGAGTTGAGTCCACTTTGTTGTTAGAGAATTGTTTATGCCCGCAAAATTATGCTAATGTTTCTTCAGTTTCGTCTGAATTCTGTAAATTTTGACTCGAATACGATATTCTACGACCGATTAAGAATCGTCATTCAATTTCCTTTGTTATGGTTTTCGTCTCGATTTCGTATGGCCATTATTTCTGATTTAATTCCGCAAAAGAAAAATGTCTGCAATCGATCAAAATGAACTTTACGTGCATTACTTATGAGAGACGATTCGAGTCGCCCATAGTCGAACCAAGGATACTTTGGACTAAGATATTAGCTTTCTGCACTCCTTCTTATAAACTTTAACTATGAAAAATCTCACACTCCTCCGTGCGCGCAATATGCTTAAAAAGGGGCACAAAGTTTTCTATTCACGTATTGACATATAAGATTAACTACAAATATGTCTTCAGATATTATTTTTTAACCTCCAGCGCTTTCCATACGTCTGTATCTTCCGAAACTGTTCCGTGACATTTGGACGCTTGAGTTGCATCAATTGATTACGTCAGAAATATCTGTTTCACTGAGAAATCCCAACTGAAAATTCTATCTGAATTTCCGTTCCAACAGACTCCTAATTCCTCTGCTCGTGTAAACTATGTTCTTAAACTTTAGTGTTTTTGTTGGGAATACTCATTTATAGCCAAATAACGACGTGAATTTGAGCCGAAGGATTATTAAGTTCTTCTCAAGTCCCTGATAGAATCGATTGCTCTTCTTACATATATGATCATTTCTGTTTTCAACTATGCAAACACGATGTACCTTCATATCATCGATCGCCAAATGCAAGCAAATAAATTTAATGCAGCAGTGTAATGCAGACGGAAATACAAATAAATGATCATTGTATTTACATTGTACATTAATACATTATAAGGATGAGATATGTACAAGTGAAAGTGGACTGTTAACGTAAGAATAGATTATCTATATACACAGGTAGTCAACGCACCGAAAAATTTGGTAATAGGGTGACTGCCCGTGTATGAATAAATAAATAAAATATTATCATTTCCGTCAGTATGCTAACCATAGAGCTCCCTAATTATATAAGAGTGTTAATAATTATAGGGATGTAAATTGGGTAGCTAGTTTGCATTTGATGGAAGTAGTCCCGGGTTCGATATTCAGTGGGGGCCCGTATGTGCGAAATGGCTTTTGATGTCGACATTATTTCATCACGAATGTCCCTTTATGAATTATTGCACTTCTCCACTAGATATTGGGATATGTCCTTCCGGAAATTTCAGCGACCGATATTTACTAATCAAAGTAATCCGTAGACTGCTATATTTTATTTATTTATTAATTTCAACGCTGCAAGTTGGTATTAATACCAGGTGGCAACGGTTGAGGGGGATATAGCAATACAATCCATCCGGCATTCGCCCAAGTACGGTACCCCTCCAAAAACCTCCCGTGGACAGTACACATCTTAACAGTAGCAATAGGCCCAATTAATACAACATGTCAAACAATTCAGATAAACAATATACAAACACCTCCACCAAACACAGATACAATCGGCTTTTACATATACATACATATACATTTTCCGTTCCTGTATAAACATATTTTTACGCTCCAACCAAAATCCACCCGTCGTTTTTCAAGTTTGAATGCTTGCCTTTCATTGCCCTGATAATTTTCTAAATTCCAGTCGATAGACAGCTCGCGCTGGGTTCGCGGAATCGGTCGTTGAATGGGGCTGGAATGGGATCGACTGCAGTGCCATTACTGTGTCACGGCCGACTACCCCTTCAACGTGATTGTTGTAATGAAACGAAAAAAATGAGCAGCGATTGCGAAGGACGAGCGTGTACTCAGAATCCCGACGGATGGGATTTTTCACGTGAATAGAGAAATCGTTTATAAACGAGACAGGAAAAGTTGAGCCGTTTTCACTCCGTCGTTGTATTCTTATAGCTGAGCTTCATTCCGTTACTTAGGAAGATTGTTTATTACAAGTTTTTTGTATCTAATCGAGGTATATTTTTAATTCAGATTTACCATTGAGTGTCCCATGGTGTAGAAGCGGATATAATTCAAAGCAATCAATGGTTATTCAAATATTACAGAGCAAGTGACAATGCATCTTTGATACTCACGAATTTAGTGCTATAAAATGTCTAAATGGTGCAGTATTTTCATTTATCAGAAATATGCATGTAGTGTTAATCAAAGTTGAAAATGAATTATATCTTGTAACTAAGACAAACTTGAATCTTTAATCAGTTGTCTGTGGTATTAAGCTAAAACTTCGTCTAACTATCCTTCATTTGGATCGGACTCGCCAGATCATAATGATTAATAATATAACATAATGTAGGAATATGGAAAGGCTAGGTTCACCTCTGTTTCTCTTTGCCATAATACATCTCTCAAAGGTACGCAACATTAATCTATTATGTAAAGATTTGACGATTCATTTTCACTGATAGTGCATATATAGAGTAATTACTTTATAAATTTAACTTTAATCAATTCTTACTGATATTTGTCAACTCCTTCTCCCTCCCACCATCAATCAAACAATAGAAACAATTTTCCATTACCGTCCGTCACTAATCAACGGATTTTCCCGCCATTTCGGTAACCGTCAACAAATATAGATTACGACCCACACAACAGCAACCAAAATGGCGCGAGCGAGCCGTAAACTATTTTACACCGCACATTCCCCGAGATTTATCGGATGCGGCTAAAGACTTCTCTGGCGATGATTCACCGAATGGGTACCCTCGAAAGGAACCGAAGCAGAGAGAGTAGGAGAGAGTAAATGAGAGAGAGAAATGAAAAAAAATCTCTTTTTTGAGTCGCATTTGACCTTATTTGTGGCGGGAATGAAGAGGGAGACCTCTAGCGACCTCTTCCTCTAAATGGCCGAGTCTTCTTTGGCGAATATCCCAGTTCCCCCCGCAGAACAGAGCTATGTGTCATCCAGAAAAGGGGTTATGTGACGTGTGCCCTAATTCGCAGCTTCCTGTGATATCGCTGCACCCACGGCACTCTTCCCGCTGCCGCGACCGATTGTCTAGCGGAGGATAGACCGTTCCTTTCGCTGTGCCGATCGGTACGGCATCTGTTTGAACTAGAGATGGGATTTTCAGTGAAAAGATCGATTTCCCGAATCGAATTTAATCGTTTGTTTCAAATCGATTCAAGCACGATATTGTATTCGAAAGATCGTTCGAATCGGATGAGATCGATTGTTTTGTCTTCATATTGAATCGCTTAGAACGGCCTCTATTGGCTGGAATTGTCACGTGGAAATATAGTTTTAGCTTCTATTTGTAAATACGTTATAGAAATTACTTAAGTTGTACGTTTTTATTGAGAGAGTAATTACAATCATTCAAATTTTATTACAATCTTTATTTCAAAGTTAGGAGATGAATAGCTACTACTTATTATTTTGTAGATATATCGCAGTTATATAGCTAACAATCCAGCTAAAAGCTAAAATAATAGAAATAATAATGGATCTAATATTTTAATTTATAAAATATTAGATAAAATTGATATATTGATAAAATGTTAGCTCTGTTATTATTTTTATTATAATAATGATCTCCCAGCAAGTGAAGGCCGAAACTATCAATGCTAACGAAAAGACGTCCTATCCCATATGCAAAATATCGTCAAAACTGGAAGATCCAATGCTGGAAATACTCTAGTATCATGCAGAAAACGAAGGCATACATCTGTATCGAATCGTATCGGTTGGATGCATCAAATCGAAAAATCGGTTCTAAAAGATCGGTTCAAAATAATTTGGAATCGGGCTAAAAGAATCGATCCTAAGATAGATCGGATCGAAATCGCCCACCTCTTATTTGAACTACTCTGGCATATGCCATCATGATGATACCCGGGAAAACTTACGAGGGCATACATTTTCACAATAATCGTAATGATTTCGTATGTTTTCATTGCGTCCTCGCGTATAGCTCGAATAAGAGAGCGGCTGCACCGCCAAAATTCACGTTCGATAAAATGTTTCGCACGAAAGTTACACAATCATATGTGGACTCAGTGCGGACCAGAGTTGTTCAATAACAGCTCTGTTTTGATGACATTAAATTTTCATGCAAAAATAACTGCCTCACTCGATGCGGCGTATCTTCCACTTTTTGAGAGATACTTTAAATTTAGAGGAAAATGGATTATGAATTCGGTTTTGCTAGTAAATATCATTTAAATTTTTACCTGAAACTTCATTAATTCATATCATTCCAAGTCATCCACGTTATTTTGACTTCAATAGGGGTTATTTACAAATAAGACTTCAACGTTCAGTCCACTGAAATTTAAAATCTGTCATTTTCAATATTTCTCATTCTAATTTTCCCTTCGTTGAGGATTTATTTTGCACCTGTTTATTATTAAATTTAACTTACTCATGAGAAGTATGTAGCGGAATAATTTAATTGGATGAAATAAATGGGAAGAATGGTAAATATTACACCAATTTCTTAGAAACGTCACTTTTTTCCTTCCTTTAAAGACAACACTTTAGTTTCTCCTTATATTTTATTTGGATTCAATTTTTCAACTATTCTACGTTACTGATTTTTTAATGTATACGTACAAGAGGCTGCATCTGCTGTTAGATTTAAATTGTTAAGACACACATGCAACATTTCACCGCCTACGACTTGCTCACTTGCTTACCATCTGAGGCCGGCTCTAAAAATATTAATCTACGCTCATTTATATGTAATTAAACTTTTGTATTTAGTTTCGCTAGAAATAAGCCAAGCTTCAAATCATTTTAATAGTCCAGGAAATTATTTTCCATTGGATCGGTCATAAAGCTATAAAACAGATTACGTATTATGAATAACTATTATATAATGAAAATATTAAAAGAGAATTTTAAATGCAGGTGTGAAAGCAGACATTTTTTCTCTCCCTAAGCTGCGAAATACAATACTCGTAAATACGCTCACTGAAATTTGGAAACCTTTTTTTTTAAGTAGGGTCAAAGATATTGGAACATGATTTATACATCTTTAAAATGTTAGTGCCGAAAAAGTTTCAGGGCATTAATGTTTGGGCGATTTACGATGAAAAGGAGTTGCCAGGCAGTCTGCGGCATTCGCGAAGGCTAGCCTAAACACATGCGCTCATTACGGCATTTCTTTATGACTTCCTGTTTACTCCCACTTGATTCCACCATCCAGGTGGACGGTAGAGGGTTCAGCGAGGATTAGCCCCTTACGAGCATTGCTTCACCTCCACGTTGCAGCTAGGGAAAGAAGCTGGAACTAAAATGCATAACTAAAATAGATATTGAGGCGACTTCCTTTCTCTATTTTGATTCATCTTTGGTGAATTTATTTGATATTTTATGAATATTAAAAGAATGTTAAGAATACTACAGAATCGGATACAGCTAATCCAAAAGTGGTCAACTCTTATATATTTTTGTTCCTTCTTAAGAAACTTCATTGAAGATTTTCTATAAATTTATTTATTTATTTATTTATTTCAATGCGATCCAAAAACAGCTAATATGACCAACTACAATACATCATAACAGAAAGGGAAAAAATAACATATGTAAATACAAGTATAAATATTTATATTATTTTATATAGAAACGTAGATTAATTAATTGATATAAATATAAGATTATTTGAGTAGTAAAATTACGAACAAAAAGTAATTTATGGGGACTTTCGGATTTTCATCATCATTTTGTAATTGAAGATGAATAGATATTGATTATTTTGGACTCAAGATAGCATTGCATTTGATATGATGAATGAATATTTGTATTGCTTGTACTTGTTCCCCCTGCCACACACCGAAAAGTGCTTAACAGGGCTTCTATGTAGGTGTTCATTGCTTTCATTTCATACGGAATTCATTCGAATATGCATCTTAATATCAATCTGCATTTGTAAACCTTTCCGTTTGTAATCTAAACATCAATTAATCTTTTTGTAGTCTACAAACACTACCCCCGTAGCAACAAAAATTTCATTCTTCCTCGATTAATGGTCACAAGCAGTCTTTTAACCCTCGTTACCCTTAATTAAGACACATTCATTGCTATTAATTAGAGCACATTCCTTTTTACGGATGCAAAGCTGATGTATTCAGGTTATCATAGCCCTTTTTCTATGTCTTCAGTAGATAAAGAACCCTCGTGGAGTTTTTTAATAGCCTCCTCTGTGTAATTGACTGTGGGTGAATTATTTCCATCCATTTGGAGTTGCCCCAACCCTTCAAGAGTTTTCTCGAAATTCATTCCAAGATGGGGAAATATATTCACTCATCTCCATCATGCTTCTGGCCGGAATTCCATCAGGATCCGTGGCTTTATTAGCTTTAATTCCCCACAGCTTGCATCCCGGAGCTCAATTTCAACCATCTATATCTTCTGGATTCCTTCTCATCTTCCCCATCTTCACTCTTTGAAATTCGTTGTTATAAGCTTTTCATCGCATTCATGAATAATTCTGGAGCCCTCATCGAGTGAATGCATTCCCAAATGTATATGAAGGGTTTAAGAGTAAGATTTCTTCCTCCACGTTCCATGCATGACTTGATTTTCTTTACCTCTTTAAACTTTCCTTATATATCTCCTCAGTAAGGTTACTTGGTAATTATTCTCCCATGTAGTACTTGTTTGTATTATAGATGACAGCTTTCCATTGCATTCTAATAGTTAGTATCGTAGAAGTTAGCATTATAGAAGAACCGTTCGGCTGTCCAACTATCCATGTCTACAATTTATAAACCGCTTTTCATATTCTGTACTTATTTCATCTTGAAAAAATTATTTAGATTCTTATTTTATCTCCTGAAATGTTACAGTATTGCTTCAATTTTTCCTAGTAAGTCAGTCATATTCGTAGCTAAACCTTTTCTTAACATTAATGAAGAAATGTAAATCGCTCCCAAACATCACAATATTTAATGATTATCATATTTAAAATATTATAATATATATCACATTTAATAATTATCATTACTCCGTAGTAGTTTTAATATAAACTATCTTATCTTATCTCTAACATATCGATGATTATGCAAAAATAGAAAATCCAATTCTCACTCCTGTTGGTATAGGTAACAAAATTTTCCTAACCATAACAACCAAGAATCATTTATTTACTAGGAAATCTTAAAAAATAAACTAATCTGAGGATGTCTCGTTATTTCATGAAGAAAGCTGTTCAATATTTCCGGGTTGGTATTACGTATTGTGCCCATCCCTTTTTCCTAAGAAGCGGCCCCTCGTCTTGTGCATTCAAATGGTCATATTCTTCTCGTAATCACTTCCTGGAACTGCTGCCCAGGCACTTTATCTCTTATCATTTATTTCGCATTCATGCGGCTCGACAGTGTATCTGCGATGAGGTATTTTCGTACTGCAGTTATTGAATCAAGCGAAACTATAAGTACTCACTTCTCCAGACCTACCAAAGTTCTCACAGAAGATATATGGAAGAGTTTAAGTTGTAGTTGAGTTTTTTTCTACGCTAGCTGACGTAAAGGGTGGGGTATAGTACCAAGAAACGAAAGAAATGGCTCTGAACAAGGTATATTGAGGTATGTGAACCTACCAAATGGAAAACAATCATTAATGTATTACACTCTTTCAAAACCGCCATCTGCCATTGCATCGCCCATAATTTGAAACTGAAAATTTTAATTGGAATCATTTTTCAATACAAGAATTGAAAATCGTTTCTCTGCTTAGGTTTATCGCGTTGAAAGTCGTGATTGTGAGACTTTAACTTAAAGAAACGTGACTGCAATGAGCATAATAAGTGGACAAGCGTCTACATACCAACATAACAGTGTAACTCGTGATTTATGTGGTTTGTGCGAGGTAATTCCCGTTCACATTTTTCCTGTTGGCGCGATTTCATCTCGTTGCTCACTGGTGGCAACCAATGATTGATTAGCCACTTCATCCGTCGTTGAAATGCTTGGAGAAATATGAATTTGTGTCTCTTTGGTTTCGTTCCGCTGGATTTAATGCATTTATCAACGAGTTTCAACCTCAACTCTAAACAATTCTTAATCTAAGTATGTATAAGTCGCAAAAATTGCCAACAAAGTTTCTCGATTTTTATCATATTAGTCATTCAATGAATATTACATTTATTTAATTATTTTAATCGATAAATTATTTGATGGTGGTGAATTATTTTCAGTGTTAGATTAATAGTATTGAAAGAATGTAAGAAATGATCTATGCATGTCGAACATACTGTTTTATATTGAGATTTTTGTCGTCGTAAGGGGTTGGTATAGTCCATTCGCGAGCTTGAGTCCGATGACATTCTACCAGCTCTACCGCGTACTGACGTTCTACTAATTCCTCCATGGGAAAGCTGTTTGCACATGACTCCCCCTTTAGTAACCTCCGCATATCCTATTTTCTCATATATTATTCAGAAGTAAGGCCATTTAGCTACGGAGTGTCGGCCTCAATATCGCGAACGGGCCGTGGTTGTTGCATGCTTCCTCGTGTTCCTCCCATTATACATGTAGTAGTGTATCATCTGGGAACTCATCTCATCCGCCCTTCATATACTTCCTCTATCAATCCTTCCTCTCTTGATATTTGACTGAGAGGGGATGGATTGATAAAGAAAGTATTTGAAGAAGAGGGAGCCTTTGAAATACTCAAAGAGAAGAGCCTCCGACGACCCACCATCATCCTGATGACCTCGCAAGAAACCATTCTAAACCTTCTAAACTTTCCACACATCACTTTCCATGTCTGCATGCCACCTTCTGTCTTAGTCCTTAACATACCAAGAGGTGTCCACGGAGGACTCGAGAGTGACATTCTTAGTGACCTTGCTGTAATTACAACAAACATACTTTTCTTGATTTATGAATGTTTCCCGTGTCACTTAAAGATAAAAATAATACGATCAAACTTACGTAAATTCTTTTATAAAATCGTAAAAGGACCCTCTTATACAACGTTACTAGTACTGTTCTATTTGAAATTGCAACTAAATTAGGACTGCAGCGTCGGTAAAAGATGAATCGATGCCACATATTCCAAGTGAATTTTATAGTTTTTCCGTATCATATACAATCGAAATATAAAAATTTGAACACTTTCACGAATAAGAGAATATGGATAATATTTTGTTTACATGAGTTATTTACCGCTTCAAACAATAAAGAAATTGAAAAATCGCGGGGTTCTCCAAGACCCCAGTTGGTAAATAACATTGACGATATTCGCTTGGTATGTTAAGGTTCAACACAAACATCAAAATCTTCACTTCAAAACTCTAATCCCCAATTCTCCTCTATCGCAATTCTTCCAATGGACCCTATTTCTATCTGGGACCCTATTTGACCTTTTGAAGTGTCTCAATTGGCTGTTGCATGTTCACTGTACTTCTCCTAATAGTTTTAAATTAACTTGTATTCGAAAAGGTGTACAGATACAGTGTAAATTTAAAATTTAACGGTGTATAGAGTCCTAATTCTATCTACGTGCTATCATTATTGAGTTTAAATGAATGAATGTGACTCATGCCACGTCATGTGGGCCATTTCATGTCTCTCTTAGCGAATTTGGAGAAATATAATCGTTTATACCGAATTTTTATCAAGACACGCTTAACCTACCTTGGTACGCACTCCAGTACATTAATCATGCAGATAAAGCAAACTTCCACTTTCGTTTTTAACTCTTAAAACACGTGTATATCACTGAATAATCTCGTTCCGAACCGCTTTTGCTTCAGAAACAGCTCGCTGCGCTTTTAATATCGGCGTATTAATCAAAAGAAACGTCTGAGGAAAAGTTTGATGCACTTGCGAATTTCAGAGGAGATTTTCGCAACGACTGCTATTTTGGCGAGAGAGCTTCTCTGCATCAGATTGCCAGTCTCCCATGAGGTCTTTTTATAAGTGCCACTCCGCTCAAAACGTCTCCACAAAAGTAATTTGCGTCCACGCTCAGAGATGGCGGTGACGAAGCTCCCGCGTGCGCACGACTCTTCGTGCCTAGCAGAGAAATATTTCTAATTTCTAGCGATTTATCCCTCGTTATTTCGTGTGAATAGAAAGTAGCTTGAGAACATAGAACTTTCTTGGACAAATTCGTCCACTCTCCATATCTTTATGGTATTTTGAAGTGAGATACTTTTCTTTTTATGCGTTCAACAACGGTTGCTATTTATCCCATATTGCTCTAAATACATTGAATTGACCATATTAAAATACACAAAAAAAATTAAACGGATTACTGATTAGAATAATCGTTAGATGATGGAATACCTAAAGACAGTAAATCGCTATGGTTCACCGATACTAACATTTTAAAATTAAATAATTACATACGATTAGCGGAAATGTATAATAATCCAGCAAATGAACTGGAATCCAAATAGATCTTGCTATTTAAAATCACCACCCAAATAGCAACAAAAATTTTACAACTAAGTCAGCTTTAGTTTTATAAGTGCAAACTTACCAATTTAATTCAAAAACTATACGAGGGTTTGAAGCCGATACTTCAAAGTTAGGATAGCCCTAGAGGTAAAGATTGCATCACCGCTGCAACAAAATTATAACGAATTAAATAAGTGGAACCATATTGGTGTTAAATATGTCTGGTAAATTTTTAGAGCCTTTTATCGCTAATTGAATTTGCAGCATCCGTGATTACTACCATATAATTGCGGATCGTATAGTTATTGAAAACTTAAAAGCTGAATTTTAATTTTCAGTTCAGCGAATAGATTAATTTCCAATAAAACATTCAATTTAAGTTATTGAATTGTTAAAATCGGGCCTGAATTGTATTTTCAGTTTAATTAATTAATTGATTTCAAATTAAAACATTCCTTTCTGAAATAAAATATACAATGTAGTAAATGCTGGCAATATTGTGAAGTTTCCAGCAAGATCAGTTACATAGTTGCTCTTAATCAATTATCAGAGCTCTTTCTTGATTCATTAAACACGGAATGTTGGAGTCAAGCACTTTGCTGCACTGTAGCTCGTTGTAAAGAAGCGTCTTATTCCGAGCATTCTTGGGCCAAAGGTCGCAGCCGTCTTTGGGTCATGGGGGGGAACGTAACTGAGGTCGCGAACGGCAAACTGCATCAATCAAAACAGTAGTACAATCATCTGCGCCATTTCAGAGCAGTTTCACATTTTTTCCTTTGAATTTGTTATGCATACAGATCACAATGGTGGGTGGAACGCTCAGGAAGCCTATTCGTCCAGTGGTGCAATAGGAAAGAATTTCGCAATTGTTTCAATACGAAAACAAACAATTGATTTTTACGAAATCATTGCTCGAGGAAACTATTTCAAAACGAGCGAGTCCTTTACTTTTTACCAAATAAAGGATTTGTGAGTTGGATATCTGTCATTTGAGGTTGGAAATGATTCTAATTGGACAGATGACCTCAGAACAGTGCTATTAGTATGCCAAGCGTGCATACATCACTAATGTGGCATTGTGTATCAATTTATTTATTAATTTTTGAGATACATTATAGTTTATTGGGATTTTGTGATCTATATACCCAATAATTATATTGAATAATCATATCTATCATCTCTAACATTTTATTTATCAAACTTAGCTGCGAATAACATATTCTGACTGGCCATGCCTCAAAGTTTGAATTAAAAAAACGAATGAGCTATGGAAGACAAAGTTGTGAAGAACTCCAGGATATTCGGATACATTAAAGATTATTAATACTTTTAGAACCCTTCCCCTTTTATTCTTAAACAGCATTGTGAAGACTCTTCCTGTTATGTAAAAATTAAATTAAGATTGAAATCAATACAAACTCAAGTTGTTGGTAATTAAGTTTATTGCTCATGGCCCACCTCATACGTCGATAAATTCAAATAAACTCAGATTACAGTATAAAATTTCTAAACTCGAATAATCAGATGAATTCCGTTCAGAATATCGATTAATTTATTTTGCTGCATAATTAGGGAGTTAAAACCTATATATAACCTTGTCCAATATTCGTGACAACGGCTCAATGAGCGTTCGTTATGCGAGTTACGCCCTTTTTTCCGGATTTTCGGAGCGTCGGGGCGACGCCTTTGCAGCGGCGCGCGTGTGACGCAAGCGAGCGATTGAAGAGGACCAAGGTCAGAGAGGAAAAGACTCGTTGGCGATCGCAGCGTGCGCGCTTGTCAGCGGATTTCACGTATCTCAGGCAACGAGCGATAGGCGATTGCACGGCAAGGACTCCCAAGCGTGCTTTACGAACCATGCAGCTGTATTCACCTTCCATATAATCGGGGAATGATTTTTGTGTCGCTGAAGGGTTGGATAAATGCATCCGATAGATTTTTACATTTATATTTGTACCATGCGAGCCATTTGTGGCGTATGGCAGAGGGTGCAGTAGCACCAGCACCCCTACCTAATCTACCCTATTAGCTTCTTAAATAGGCTGTGTAAAGAACGACGAGAAGTGACTATCCGTATTTGCTTCCTCTTCCTTGTAATGCTTTGTCGATGCTTCTCGGAGATTTCGTTTTTTCTTTTCTGGAATTAAAATCTCATTTACTTCGTCTAAAACCTGAATCTTATGAATTTTCGTTTGAGTGATCTAAAGTGTAGTGGTGGTGAAGAGAGGTATACCCACCTATGTCTAACGAAGATTGATTTATCCTCAAATCTTTCGCCATTAGCTACACAAAGCTTCGGATAGGAAGTGAGGCTTACTGGGCAAGATGAGGAATGAGGTAGTTGCTTCCCTCAGTTGTTGTGAGAATGCTACAGGTTGAAAATTCCTCATTGGGTCACCATAATGATCCTACGATTAACAATTTTCAATGTACTCAATATGGATTGTGACGAATGTTTTAACTACTTGATCTTTCGGTTGATTATTATTATCTTGTACTGTGTTCACTTTAGTTTTTCACTCATTTATGACTCGATGTTTCAAATTCAGCGATTAATCAATCATTAATGAATTAGGAGAGTCAATCTGAGTCCATGTTTACCCTGTGTAGCAATGATTGAAGGTAGATACCGTCTAAATATTGACTTTAGTTTTTTCTTCTGCTTCTTCCTCGCTATCTGACACTTGGTTGATCAACGCACTCTTTATGTCGGATAATCCCCGAGTAGCCTCTTTTATATATCTCTTATCGTCTCCACTCTAAAATACGTGCTTCCGTAAGGAAGAAACGGATGAACAACAGCATATAACCTAACGTTAGAAATGAAACAATTACAGTTCAATTTTTGTTTTGATTCAATCGAGGTTTTTTAAGTGAGAATTCCCTTTCATGGCATTTTAAGTTCAAATACGATGCATGCGTAAATGACAGAAGGAACTTTCTGAAATACTGTTTGTGAAAAAATTTCCTCAGAGATATAATCGAATATTTTGAGATTAAATGGCTCTAATTCTAATGAAATACAAGAGACATTAGCCAGTAATATATTTTAAAGTATTGTGAGGTGAAGACAGGTCAATTATTGTCTCTGATAGAGTACTCCAGTTATAGATTTCTAGAAATTATGAAGAACTATGAACTCATAGAAGCCTTATGATGGAGACAACTTCATACCTATCGAGATGTTGATGTTTTTCTACGATTCTCATGTCATATTATCAACATTCTTTAGTACTTGTTGATCGTATTTTGTACAATATTCTCAGAGCATCAAGTTGTTGGATTGATGTATTTTGAGGTTCAGGAAGTATTGATTGATTGTATCGCATATAGTTTTCCTGTGGTAGATTTCTCTTTCACGGAAACTTATTTTGATTACATTGTGGTGGTTATTGAGATAATAACGTTTTTTCTACGATATTTGCTTCATATTGTCAACATTCTTTTAAACACTTTATACTCTTATAGTTACATTCTATTTACATTTTTACCTATAAGCATTAAATTGGTGTATTAATGTAGTTAAAAAGTTGATATACTAATAGAAAAATGGCCCATTGTGGTCGAATCGTTTCATTTGTTACCCAGTCGCATATTCTTCCCATTGAGTTTCGTAAACATCCAGAAATGACAGTGCTTACGAGACCTGGTGAAAATTCAGGGTTATAGTATTTTTCCGCCGCTTTTAAAAAGCCGAAGTTCAAAAGAGGGATAACGGGATCGGTCCAAAATCCGAACCCTTGGGGAGTACCTGGCCATCGAGGACCCGACCGGGAACCGCCTTTCCTTTGTTTTTTCCCTTCCCGAGATAAAAGAAGGTATAGAGGGTTAACGAAAGAGGACAACCGTCCCGAAGGTGATTTGGCGCCACCCGAACTGACCGGTCGACCACCTTCCCCTTCAAAGATTATCGTTTGAACTTTCTAGAAGAAAACATCGAACTGCGTCTTGGTTTTGTTTTCGACGTCTAGCCGATCTAGCCCTAGATCCAGCCTACTCTGTCCTCTCGGAGACAAAAACTTTCCTTCGATATCACTTCCTAAGTTTACAGTGCTACAATTCTGAGTTTTTTCTTCCTCATTTGGAGTTTCTTTTGCTGCTTTCATTTAAATAAGGACCTGGAATTCATTGTCAGAGTTCCTGAGGATTCAGTCCGTCTCTTTGATTAGATTTAGATATAATAATAATAATAATAAATAGACTTTATTCGGGCGAGATTGAGACTAGAAAGTCTCTTCTTACACCTAACCCACCGTCTTATGCGAAACAGAAAGAAAGAGATAGTTTGCAAAAGTACACGAAGAAAATTAGTGTGTGAATTTAAAAAACCTAATATACTCCCTGCGAGCCGCCAGATTCGTAGGGGGTGTAATAACACCGCCATTACTGAATTTACCATTTTAGCCCCTCTGATAACCTGGGGAAAAAAAGACCCAAAGTAATTATCTGTTTTTGCGATCACTTCCCTGTAACGTTTTTTCGATGCTTTTCGGAGATCTCGCCTTCGTTTTTTACTGACACTAAAATTTCATTTATCATCGTCTTTAAGTTCTGAACCGATGAAATTTTCGAAAAACCTCCGTCGGTAATCAGATCTTCTCACCTGGAGCGAAATCCAACCGACGGACTCTTGTTGTTTCATCTTGGAAATCTGTGTGAATGAGATATTAAACATTTACATTTACATTAGTACCCAGCGAGCCGCACTAAGGCGTATGGCAAGGGGTGTGAAACACCAAACTACCTAAATAATTGTCTAATCAGCACACCTTATACTATCAGGAAAAAGAGAACAACAAAGGCCATTTCATTACATATACATATAATATTTGTAGATTGCTGCGAGCACGATTTCTAACGGAAGTCTACCGTTCATTCGGTCATCGAGAACGAAGTCTTATCACCCTCAGTGATATCTCTTCAAAGCGTTGTGCAGAGATACAGACGAAAGATTTGTCCTCAAAGATTGGTCAGAAAATCCAAGAGAAACGCTCTTTTCCGAAATGCATCAGTTCGATCGGCTCTCCATATCTGATAGAAACGTTTCCATGGGCACCAATCGTGAGCAAGAATGGAAACGTTGCGGTAGTGCTGAAAACGTATAAATTTAAGAAAGGGTGTCATTGGCAAGGAATCAAAAGGTTGAATTGCTTCATAATTCAGACGTAGCTGGATCTATTTCTTAGTGGGTTTGAAGGTATGGCCGAGTACATCGAATCTTATGAAATATGCCTTTTTTACGGCGCTAAGAGGAATTTACTTTAGGAATGAATTCCCTGCTCGCCAGATAAAGCAGTTATCTCGTGAAGTTTTTGACGGGAAACAAGCATTTGAGTGTTAATATAATTAGATAAGTGGAAGCTAGAGTTTTCAAAAATACGGATGATACTTACTGATTTTAGATTTAGATATATACCCCGCGAGCCGAGGCGAGAGGGGTGTAATACACCACCATTATTCATTCCTCCCTATTATCATCTCTAATAGCCTGGGGAAAAAACGACCAAAAGTGATTATCCGTCCTTGCGATTACTTCCCTATAACGCTTCGTCGATGCCTCTCGGAGATTCCGTTCGCTCCTTACTGGCACTAATATTTCACTTACTTCGTCTATAATATGAGAGAAATAAGGCAGTTAGGGGTACATATATTCATGCAAAAGGCTTAAGTTTGTAAAGATAGCTAGACATGTACTCTACATTTTACATACTCTGGAAGAAAATTTACAATTTATAAATTGTGGAATTATAAGACTGTTATTGCGTATAATTTGGTAAACTGAGAAACAAAAACCACTTTGTTTCCCAAATCTCGGCACTTTACCATGGATGATTTTCAGCACATATCACTAGTAAACTATGTGTCTATTAGAGCTTAAAGGTCTTTTTCGTTGCATTTGATTTGTTATAATAAGTTCATAGGTAAAATGACAAGTCTAAGATATAAAAAAAAGATAAGCTCTCATTTATCTATATCTCGGAGACATTTCCTTACAAAGGATATTGAAACTCCTAAAGAAACAAGGATGATGGAGCCGAAATATATTTATACTTATAGATGAGCAAACAGCACAACTGTATGCCATTTTAATGTTTGGGCGTTATTGAATTAGCAGGCCCATGGCTTCAAATTCAACTCTTTCAATTTCTGTATCTTACTTAATGAAAAAGTACTTATGCACTTCAGACTCGAGCCTAGATCTCCCAAGTTATTCGAACCATGACCTGGGTTCGAGTCCCAGTAATGTCGATATTTTTCACCCCTCTTTTTCCTTTGCTTCCAAACTAAAAAGTATCAACTCTTGGAATAACACCATAGGATATATTTATTCATATATATTGAATAATGTATTGATCTAAAATTAACTTTAAATTAATTGCTTAAAGCTACACATTTCGTATTTGCATATCAAACGTTTACCTTCTCTCAATATATCACACACGGAGTGAGAGTAAATTTTTCCCAAGTGTTGTTAAGAAAACTCAATCAAACGATCCAAAATCTCACCCAATATTTTACCGGCCTCTAAGTTTCACTTGTGGAAGCAAAAAGTTTTCGTCAGGAGGATCCTCTGCGAAAACTTCTCAAGAAGTTAGCCCGAAGTCCTCGGAAGAAATGCATTCAAACCATATTTACGACTCCAATAACTTAAAGTGTTCCCTCGAAACCCAATTTGTTTCTGGTCCTCTCGCAAATTTCCACGGGTATTTCGGTCCCTCGATAGCTTTCCTTTTTGCGTCTGTGCATCGAAACGAGTTTACTTATCACGGAAATTTTGGCCCCGACTCAAACGGGTCCTCATTTTTTTCTGTTCCTCAGACCTCACCTATCTGCCGCTCCTTTGAAAGGGGCTTCAAAATATGCGTCGGTCAATTCTTTCTGAATGAGATTACTCGGAAATGTCCACTTGATTTCTCGCTTTAAGATATTCACCCCATGCGAGTCATTCAAAATGTTGAAGATGTGTAACTTATAAGCATCTTCACCCATTCGTTGTATTCTTGCACAGTAGATCTTCAACATGTTGCAACGGTACGCCAACATACTAGCGTCTAATCGAAAATTATGTGCCCCTTGACTCTGCGAACTTATTGCGGGCTTCCTGTGAAATAAGTTGTTATTCTTCTTATATCAAATAAAGGTAATCTAATTTTCTTCTTGTGGCAATTATTTCGCTGGTAAATATTATCAAATTTATTTACTTTGAAGGGAATATTTAAACCAAAGTAAGCTAAAATCTGTAATTATTTTGAAGCGGTGACTTTTTGCGATATTTAAAAGCCAACAACAAGGAAACGAAGTATATAATATATATTATCATCCTGCATTTTCATCCTGAATTGCATGTTATCTGCTTCAGCGAAATGAAAGTTTTTAATTTACCGAAAACTCATTAAATTGTGGTTAATCAGCGTAAAAGTTAATTCGATTTAGTCCTGAAGTTTTCGTCGTAAAAAAAATGATTGATTGCACCACCGCAATCAGAATTTAATTTAAGAATTTTCAATGATCCAATTTTCTTTTAATTTACTCTACATTTATTCAGAGTAGATCTAACTTCGTGGAGCAATAAACAGTACGTTTACTATCTTCTGTTCAAATCAAGCTAGTGAACAGTTGATTGCGAATTTTGAAATCGGCAATAGGTTCCAATTAAGTATGATTAACTCATAAATTATTAATAAACTCGAGACATGCAAAATTTCGAGCTAACAGAGCACTGGTGAATAGTGAACGGTAAACTTCCTAGGAATCGCTGCCTTGCATAATGCGAATTAGGAATCCAATTTGATCCCACGGCGTTCTTACGATGAATATTTCCTTACCTCTCTCAGTATTCTCCAAAAATGTTTTTGAGAATTCGTGCGCGAAAAATTACCTTCTTTTAAATCATATTAAAACTGGGATATTAGTTCAGTTATATATTATGGAAGAGAAAAAAATATTAAAAATCACATTATATTAATAACATCAAATAACTCAAGTACTGATCTGTGCCTTTGTTTGATATAATTTCACCACTTTGATCTCGAAGCGTTTTTCCTGTTGTCATCCTTTGTAATCAAATTGCATTTTTGTTCATTCTTTTCCTTAATCTCTTATATTGCTCGACTCTTCCTCTTTTAATTATTCTAATGGATTATGGATTTCTGCTTTATTTTTCCGACCGCCTTCATCGATTTCTAATCCCGTTTCTCCTTTAATATTTGTCCTCTCTTCTGTTTACTTTCCCTTCGTCGCTTCTTCTCCTCACACCGCTATCCGCTTGTAGATCAACGTTTTTCTTCCATTCCATCGACTCTCTCCAATTCCCAATCTCTTTTCACGTCTTCCCGATGTTCCATTTCCTTCCTGTGGACGTCTTTAGCTCTTTAAATCTGAAGAATGAAAAACATGCGATAAATGACGCTTTTAAAGCATAAGGATGATTACCAAATACTCGATGCTTTAAAAGCAAAAAGTTTGATTTGCATAAATATATATCTTTCGTCCTGCGACAAACGGCTTAAAAACCTCAAATGTAGATGTCAGGAAAAGTAAGAAAATCAAACTTATAATTAAAACTGGTTGTACAAATTCAAAACGATATGAAGAAAGAGATTTGTATTTGAATGAAATGTTTGTACAACGATTATAAAATGGCATTATTAAATCATCAGAATTATTACCAAATTATGGACGTATTGAAAGAAATGAGTATTATGTATGTAACTATTGTGACAACGTAGTATTTATTCAGCACTTCAAATGCAAACATATGCAAAGAGACCATTCTTGTATTTAAATTTCATTAGGAATGAAGAACCTTATCTTATGCATGCTTTGACAAATGTTTTTTTATCTTTGCCTGAAGATGTTCTAAAGAAACCGGTCGTAAATTAATGTCCCTGTAGAAAACTACTAATTTTTAGTGATTTTTCATTCTGCAATGCTGTTCCTCCAAGTCACTCCTTCAAATATTGATTTCAGAAATGAAATAAGATTAAAATTGTGCGAAAAATTAAAACCTACAATTATTCTAAACTTCTGAATGCATATATTTCACCAGCCATCACGATCACAGTGGATACTTACCAAAATAACATGGACGAGTAAGCTTTCCCTTGGTATATTCTGCATTTATTACTGTTCCAATACCTTCCCTGTACTGAACGAACGTTAGATTAGCCATAAATTACTACCTTTCGTCTCGCCACCGTCTTCGGGGGGACCCAACCCTTTCCACAATCCGCGGCCCTGAGATAATGGGGAAATTAGCATACGTTATCTGGTGAAAGGGCGAATTTCTTCTTCCCTTTCTTTCCCTTTCACCCTTCTTCGTCTCTTTACCTTTCTCCTCGCCCATTTCGGTCGCGTCAACCCATTTCCTATATATAAAGCCCGAGTTTGCCCGTGTGTGTGTGTCGGGACAAGAATAGAAGCCAGCCGAAGGCAGAGTCACCGTTGGATGTGCTACGATGAAAGTAGCGGAAGGAGACAATGAGGAATTTGAAGGGAGAAAGAGCAGCGGTTAGGTAATTTTTCTCGTAAATACTAGTGTAATTCCTTCTTCGATGCCCCGTACTTTTCTCTGATACGTTAGGATGGCAATGCCTTCATTCTGAACGACTTATAAAGTAATTAATACAATAAATAATTGAGCTTTATAATTGCATGCAATTAAATTACATATTCCCACCATTTCTTTCAGACTGATCTTATCATTATGAATTAGTCTCTTGAGTTTGCAATTATTGTTGGTGTTTCAAGGCTGAGCATATACAATGTATTCCATAACTATGTTTGATGGCATTATTGTTGTTTTTGTAAACAAAGTAGCATATAAGGTTAAAGGGATACTTACATATTACTTAATACCTCTTTTGTCGACGTCTTGACTTCTTTTGCCAACAGTTGCCTTAAAATCTTAATTAGATAACACGCCATCAATCAGTTGCCTAACTAGTGTTACAAAGTAAAGAAGAGTGAAGAAACACTCTCTTAATCGTAGTCATGAAAGAAGTACTACAACGGTATTATCGGTTGCTGACGCGTGGAATGACTTGATGCAGAAAATGCAGAATATGCACTGAGAAGAATCACATTTCATTATCTTTTCGTAATTTTTCCGCTGAGTTCAGGCGTTAGTTGGATAGTACCCACTCTCTAGGAGAAATCGTGCCAAATTTGAAAGCCGTCTGTTGAAACCTTGCCAAGAGGTCATTGAATAATATGTATTGTGCTTGGGAGACTACTGATATGTTTTTATGCATTCGGGCTAGATCGATATGTCTTTGTTGACTTGTATATTTTATTTATTTATCATTTAAGATGGTATTTCAAATCAATATTGATGTAAGTGTAGGGTAGGGAAAGAAACGAATGTATTTAACAACACCAGGGAGCAAGGATGAGGAACTTTCCAACATAGGGCCGCCTGTATGTATCGTTCGTATGCATATGAAACCATGAGACCACATCTGAGTTAGGTATTTCTTACATTTTAACTGCTTAATAGCGAAATTCTATGCGGGAAAAGGAATTCATTCACTAATTGAACATATTTTCCATCTCGCTTCCATGCCGCTTTGGAGATTAGGAAATTAATCGATTTAAATAAGGGTATTTGTTTATGAAATGATGAAAAGGCGTTGAGCGTCCAAAACTGAAGGTCGCAGGTTCCCCATCTCTACCAGAGAAAGTAAAACCCAAATTTCAGAGCTTAGCTCCAAGCTGAGGAATAAATGACATACTGTTGATTTTGAACTGATTACCATTCAGGAAAAACTGCAAAATTTCTTTAACGATGAATTGTTTTGCAGAATGTTATTTATTGCTAAATATTGACTTTATTTGCCGAAAAATGCCTCTTCCTTTTCCTTGTTCTTTCCCAAGTGTGTTTGCTAGTCCATACCCTTTTCCCACTAACAAAAACCCAGTGGTGTGTGGTTTAAGTCTTCAGGTTATCCCACCCTTTGAACTCCGAGAAGTGTTCGCCGGTTTAACCCTATTAATTCCTGCTGACGATATCCTCGCTTGTGCATATTTGTAGCTGAGTTTGGTATCTTCCCTTTTTCAGCTTCTTTGCGTTTAACTGAAATAACTGGCGAGATGCTCACGGACCGCAGTTGCGAGAAATCCTGTTACGTTACCCTATCCTCATAAAGCAGGGTTCGTTATCTCGACTCCGGTTCCGACTAATGAAATTAATAAGAGAAGTTGCGTGGTTGAGGTGCGCTGGCTTCTATTGCTTCGCGCTGTCTCCAGGACTCGCAGAAGTTGGATTCTGACTGGTTTTCACTGGTGGTCATCCAACTTTTGATTTATCCGTGCTATTAAAGCAAGGAAAAGAAATTATGCTGGGTAAATTATCACTTTTCCTCCCGTATTTTCCAAATAATTTCTCGCGAGACGTATTTCGTGTGCAGTGATCACAAGAAAGTTGGGTAATATACTAATAAATGAAAAACATGGCTTTCAAGAGGGAATTTTTCGGTACATGAACCTACCGAGGGGTAAAACACATATACCGCTTAGCAATATACATTTAGCCATAATTTATTCATGCTTATTTCTGTACAAAGGTTTTGGAGCATGATAAAGTTTTCCGAATATAAATATCGTGTGAGCTTCATAAGAAAAATAATCCCTTTGTTTTTAAGCGTTGGATAATCAAGAAATCGGGTAATATATCATTGCGTTTATCTAATAACGATTTGATTGATAGTCTCAAGTGAAATCTGGTGGAACTTCATTCTACAAATGCACTAATAAATTAAAATATACTGTCTACAGAATGATATATTTATTCATTACACATTTACTAACACGGGAACCATTCTCGTGTGAATAAATACCTATATTAGTCTATAGTATATTTTAATTTCTTAGTGCATTTTCAACGATCATTTTCGAAGTCTTAATGTTCATTAATGGAGTGTCCGATTCAGTTGAGAGATAACTGAAGTTTAATAAGAGATGAATTTTGATTGATTCTTCAACCGTTATTTATAATCCTTTGATTGAATCCGATTTGGGGGAAGGTTCAATTCACTGATTGATGGAAAATTGGTGGATATATTTTTTCTTCGCTAATATAAGAAAACATTTTTAGGGATTTCAAACCTTTTCCTCCTTCTCGTTATATACAGCGTGTTTTAATGTAATCTTCTCCCGTTTTCCTTTAAGCAAGAATTTTCTCTCTCAAAAACCCAATAAAACTTCAGCCTTTCCTGAAGATTAACCAAAGAGCGGAAGATCTGCGAAAATCTTGGAATTTTGCCGACTCTGGATTCCAAGAATTAAATACAAATCTTTGCCTACTCATCGCAGATTATATCTAAATTGGAAAAATTGCGCAGAGGGGTGATATTGCGTGTTATTAAAATATTTCTTTCTTTTATTAAGATATCTTGCTATTAAAATCTTAAATTTAACAGGAAATGCCTCTTATATGCTTGTTGTTCTGAAAAGAGGTATTAAAATAATAAATATTTGGCGAATTTAAGCTTGATGGTGTAGTTATCCATGAGTAATGCAAACCACCTCATTCACAGTGAGAAACAGACAACCTCCAGACAGGAAAAACACAAATTGATACCCCTCATCTTTCCGCGCCCTCTGCAGATAGCCTTAAGGGAGAAAGTACTACATTCCGTTGGCGGACATCAGTCATTGGAAAGACAGGAAAATGCTCCACATCCTCGAAGAATAAGGCCGGTTTAGAAATTGCTAAAAAGAGCGAGAACTCCATTAAATATTTTTTAAGTAGACGATCATGTGGAGTGGACATTGGCGGAATAGCAATGCCGTGGCGGCAATCAGAGTTTGGCCAGGCCCCAAAGAGGATGTTTCAGTGGGGAAAAGTCCATCCAGAGGACACGATACGGGAAGGAAGAGCGGTTGCGAAAGGGTGACGAACCCAGGATCAGTAGGAACAGGCGTAACGTGGAAATGGAATAGGTGATCATTTGCACGTGCTATGGAGAGAAGTTGATCTGGTGTAGGTGTGGGCAGGACATCGAACCGAGGAGGCCATCCGAAAGCTAGTGGCACTTGCGCAGTGATCGTTTTTTGGTTTGGAAGAGTCCACTACACAAAAAAGACCCTTCTGAGGTCTCGATCACATGGGAGTTTCCTATGCTGACTGATCGGAGTGCAATTAAATTACACAATTTTAATACCGAATTCTGTTTTTCCTATGGATTTCTCCCTTATTACCTTCAAATTGGTTGAAGGGTTATCATTTTACATCGAAAATGTGGGCAAAATCCCAAATTAATATTGCAAGCTTCCTTGAAATACGGTTGATCAACGTTACTTCCTAGGTTATATTGAAATCAAAGGAGTTCCACAAATGTCAACGGAGCCATTAGTAAATAACGTGTTAAATTAATTTACTACAATATGCCAGAAAAGGGTGTTATCAACAATTTTCGAAGCACTAAATCTAAGATTTTGATTTCTAAAATTGAATAGGTAAATACTAAAAATTCTAGTATTAAATACAAATTACACCTTTATTCGTAACAAAGCTCAATTCCGAAAATGAGAAAAAGTAAAATCGGAAACAACCATCATCATAAGCTTCATTTTTATTGAAGAACATCGATGTGTAGCACACTCTTCATAATCATACCGTTTAGCACTAAATTACATCAAATTGCGTCAATTATTTCTTAATTTCATTCAGTTGGTCGAACTGTGGCTGCGTATACATACCCTGGATCATTCCATTAAGATATCTGATGATGAAAACCACATAACATTACATAACCCTTGACTACTTACTAAGATATTATCAGCCGAGACATCTCTCTCCCAACAATCAGTGAGTAAGCCAACATTTCCTAATGTTTTGTTGACCTCTTTCTAATCGAAGGAGCTATTCCTTATCTTCAGTTATCATTTCGTCTGCGATGAGGTTGATAAGTCAACTTGCGTTCAACTCTTCGTCAGCCCAAAATGTTTCCCGCAATTTTAATTTCTTCTGAAGCGTTCTTCCATTAACTCATTCCTCTTTATTCATGCGCTACGGCTTATTTGTCCCCGTACTTGAGGTTCGCCAAGTCCGCCGAAACTTATTAAATTACAAGGAAGTTTCACAAAATGTTCGTTCATATTTCCCTAGTTCTTATAATTTTGATTCGAAAACGATATTACACGACCATGATAAGAATTTTTATTTAATTTCCTTGCGTATGGTATTTATCTCGACTTTATAGAACCATTTTTTCCTATTTAATTCTACAAATGAAATGATGCCTGCAGTAACAGTAAAAACAAACTTTACGTGTAATTGTCACGTAGATTATTTGCCCCGACCTAGCGTCGAACTAAGGATAGTCTTCGAAGATATCTTTGCAGTTTTCATTGGATAAATAAAGTTTCCAGCTATCGATCGAATTTCAACTTATTAATTTTCTGGGAAGTGCCTCAAATAATTTTCGAAAATCCCAAAAATACATTCTTATGAAAAACCGGGATTTTGGGGTCTTCTAGCATGGAACCCATGATAATGTGGGTCAAAGTCACAATTTTTCAGGTGGTTACATGCTTTGGGCAGTAAGTCGTAAAAATTTCAAGTCAATGACATTTGGGGAACATGGTTAGAATTCCTGTCCCCTATAGGTGTATAGGTATATCAGGAGAAGAGTCTATATATAAAAATAGATAATATAGCATATTACTTTTTTAATATATAAATATAAATCGTCTTAATCACATATTTTTTCAAAATGTATTAAAACCAGACACAATACAACGTTTCATAATTAAAGCTCAATCTACTTGTATACGATACTTCTATTTTACAACTCAAATTTTCTCTATGAAGCACAGAAAGCAGTCATTTAAATTCAGTGGTAAACTAGAGACGAAAAGAGATTCCGTATCCAGCATCAATTAGGTTATAACAATCGCATTGTGGTAAGAGATTTCTTAAACTTTCGTATCTCCCGGTGATACATACGTATTATCGGAAATTAAATCTTCATCTTGTGCTATATACTATGTTATAACCAAGAAAATGCTTTGCATTGTTTCCTTTATCGCCCCCCGGATCAGATGGGCTGAAATTACGGGATGAGCCAATGCAAATCCCTTCGCTAATCCAATTTTTATCCCTCCATATTTCTCTCATGAAATTTCGGGAAACCGGATTTCTTCGTCTCTTTCCTTTTTCTTCCCCTTCACCACGCCCCCTTTCCTCCCTTCGTTATTCCGCTGTGGGACTTTTTCTTGAAATATTAATGCCTCTGCGGCTTTTTTTCTTAACCGCATAGAAATATATTTATATTAGAGGTAGAGGGCATATGTTACCGACAAAATTGTATCTTTTTTCCGCTTAAACCTCATTTGTTTCAATCTTGGGGAGACAGTGAGGTCATTATACCGAACTTGTATACAATATTTCTTTAAGGTTGTCTTTCTGCAGTGCCATCTTCACAATCTTCCTACTTTGGATGGTATTATTCCATGACGTTATCTATAACCAGTTGGATTCTTGCGCAGATTTTATTTGTGACTGCCGTCTAGTTCTCGTGGTTTGTCCAATATGTACTACTTATGTGCTCATTTTGTTACATATTTAATCTATAAGAACTTATTGTTATTCTAACTGTACCAAAGGAAATTAATTTTCAGAGAACAGTTCTCTCCTTCTACCGAAGATGAAAGCATAGCTTCCGAAACACATGTCGAGAATAATAATACTGTTTACAATGCTTCAGTCACGGTTAACCTTAACTCACATGGTTATAGTATTTCCACGCGACGGGTTGATCGCAAACAGCGGCTATTTGAAGCTATTTTTACCCTAATGTAATTACACAGCAGTGTTCATTTTTCTTCTTAGTTATCCACATGATAGTCAATGCTTTATTTTTTTACCAAGCCTTTGTAGAACTAAAATGACTGATAGTGAGAGTTAGCAGTAGTAGTGGTTATAGTAAGAGGAGGCAATATCGTCTCAATATTTCTATTTAAATTCGTAAATGGTTTCCGATACAAATTCCACCAACGCTGCTCTTATTCCCGTACAGTTCCCATTCCCGCCCCACCCCCGCGTCATCGCACTTCCTTCTTTCTTTTATTCGCGATGATTAATGGACTCCGGTCGCCTATCATTTCTCGCATCTGCCTAATGCATAGAAAAGGAGCGATTTCCTCATGGGGCGACTTCTCTCTTATCTCGCCGAAAGATGCCATCATTGGCAAAAAAGGAAACCGAAAAACTCAAGGAGGATGTGTGTATACATTATGACTTATAATAGTGAATTAAGCGTTTATGTAGAGAGCTGAGAGCTGTTTGGAAAAGAGAGAGCACATGGTTGTTTGGTCGTGAGTATATCACCAAGAGATGAGGATGACTCTACTTCATTAAAAAAAGCATTATATGTACATAGCTTTTTCTTAATCTCTTAGTAAGAAGTCGATCTGAGCGAGATGAGCCTCGAGTTCATTGGAAATGGCACAAGAAAATGTAAATTTCAAATTCGTAATGCTTCTTTTCGTTTATACAGTATGACCGTAAAGTTTTTTATTTCAAATAATGAAGACGGACACTAAATTCCACTACGTTCCGCTCGGTCACGTTGGTTTTATTTGATCATGAAGTGTTTGAGTATACAGACTGGCAATCAATAAAATTTTTAAGCAGTGAACCGAATGAGCGTCCTTAAATTAATTATGAATTCAATTTGGTGCGGTTATATGTTGTCAAGTATACAACGAGACTTCTATGTAGGTACATATATTCGATATATAGTGAAATATTTTCGTAAGTGAGCCGTTTTTGGGCAGCAGTTATATTTTTTAGATATTAGACAAATATATATTCAATATTACCGTAAATGTATTCGGAAACAGACAATATAAGGAATAAAATTCATCAGAAATGATGGTAATCAAACATGATAGAGATAAATTGACTGATTAATATGCCGTATCGTTCGAAGTTCTTAATAATTGCTCTCGATAAATATTAAACTCCATTTTATCAGTAGAACAGTCGTTTGAAGTGCTACTTGTGACTTACTATGCGGTTATGTGATGTGCCACTTGATAATGACTTTATCTTTGAACGCTTTAACTTTAATCTACATCAAAAAGTCATTTGTATCTCAGTTCTTGTGCTCACATAATGATATCGATGTTTCAGATGCAGAATTTGGCCGTCTGATTTCTCACCAGCAAATGTGCTGATGGTTAATTTTTCCGTGACTTCTTATAGTCCTCTGGAAAATTTATTACCCATTGAAACAGCGCGCGGTACTTCACGAAGAGCGTGATTTAAGTGACTGTGCGTCGTAAAAGGCTGTGGTAGGCCATCATTTTTTCAATGGACAGAAAGTCCTGGATGAAGCAGAAGATCTTTATGACCTTCGCCAATCCATAAGACTTAACGCTGCAATGGTCGGAATGAAACTGCTCTGATATATACTTTTGCGTTAAAAACACGTTTATTGAAAGAGCCAAGGTCTCTTGTATGATACAAAAGAGAAATTATAGCGTAGTATTTTCCGATCAAGTTCGTTAAATATATGTATCATTGTATAAATATCACAGAATCAGGCGAGGTGTTGCGTTCTTTCCATATATCCTTGTGTATCGTTCGTTAAATTATATGATTATGGTATTATTGCATATATTTGTGAATGTGGCTAACGAATAATGGTTGTGAAATGTTAAAGAGGAAATTTTAATGGAATTTAATATAGATTCATTTATTTATTTATCAATGCGTCACATACAATGAGAAGCCAATGTACAGTGAAGGTATAACATGAAAAATAGACGAACACATACGACCATTCCCTAACAGGAAAAATGCGGTTAACCGGGATTCGAACCCGGGACCTTGGTGTTGGAGCGTTATCATGTAAGCATGCATTATATAGATGTCGATGCATGTATAGGATTTGAAGTATAAGTCGTTGTAACTTGTCCTATATGTCAAATTGTATGCATTTGAACCTATCAATTTATTATTATCATTATCAGTTTGTTCACATTAGATTCAAGAATCTTTATTAGCGGAAATGGGTAGGATATATCTTCTAATTAGGGATCAATAACATAATTCTCCTCCAAAGAAAATATAATTTACTGGTAGCTTCTGTAAAATGCAATTTTATTGTTCGAATGAATCTTAAATATACTGATTCTTCTCGATGTACTTACCTGGTTAATAATCGAGCACATCTTACCTGAGATCTGAATGATGAATCTTAGCACCTATTTATCTCGCTTTCGCGACTTGTCGAATTAAAACTCGCCTCAGATAAAAATCGGGAACGAAGATAAGATACTCAACGGAAGCATCTCGATCTGCCGTTTAAAATGTCAGTATCGTTGTTTTTAGGCTCCGTAATTGCTCTGAAAAGATCGCGAGGCTAAATGATGGGACTGCTTCAGAGTATTCCGAGCGAAAGGGTGAAATTTATGTACACAGGCAGAAAAAAATAAGCTGGAAAATTCCACTTGGACCCGTTAAATAAAAAATTGCTCGTTTTGTAAGGGAAAGGAGGAATCGTGTAATGAATTCGAAAGGCTCTTACCCTTTCCATCCCTTCTTTAAATGTCACTTGGGGAAGAATCGAGGGATCGCGGATTCCCTTTTCCCCAGCCTAAATTATCCTCCCCTTCCTCTTTCTTATCACTTCCTCTTTATCCTTTTCCACATCCATGCCTCTCATTCGCGTATTCATTTTTGCCGGTATCTCAAAGTTAGAGTAAAGATTTTATCACTTCAGCAATAAAACTATAAGGAATGTAATCAGTGGAACTGTATTGGATGTAAATACTTCAGATCGTGCAGTATTTATTCGTTCATATTATAACATTAAGATCGTACAGTTATTGAAAAATTAACAGTGAACTGAATATTATTTTCATTTCAGCGAATGTATTGTTTCGAAATAGCACATTCCATTTTAAAATAAGATTCGCAATGTAGTAGGTGATGGCAATATTGTTAAGTTTCCGGCAAGACCAGTCGCAAAATTAAGCTCAATCGATTCTCATCCTATGTTCTTAATTTATAAAATACAGAATTCTGTTCATGTATTAAATACGGAGTCAGGCACTTTGCTGAACGGTAGCTTGTTCTAAAAAAGGGTCTTGGTCCGAGGCACTCTTTCGGTATACCGAAAGAAATTTCTTCCCGTAGTACTTTTCTAATCTCTGCCAAAGAGTAAGACAAAATGAACGTTGAGCGTGTTTTTCTGGGATGTAGGAGCTAAGAACAGTAACCGAGAAAAATACACGAGTCGTCTATCTCGCTAATTAGAAAATGTCAAAATCTCACGGCCAAGCGACAAGGAAAACGCAAAGGAATCGAAGATTTTCGAGGGAAAACGCTTCCTAAAAACACAAAGAACGAATTTTAAGCACTGATTTACCTCCCACTCACTTCTTCAAACCCTGTCCCTCAAGGAAGACACCCCACGAAGTGTAATTTTATTGAAAACGTGCTCAACATGTTGGTAGTCAAGGAAACCTGTATTTTGTTTATATATTTTATTCTGAAACTGAATGAACTATTAGTATTGGACATTGAATCCATCAAATTTTCTAATACAACTCATCGAATGCTTGCATATATCTCATATATTACTGTGCACCTCCAACTTTCTTTCAATAAATGTTTATATATTCCTGTGCTTAGAGTGCAGCTACCATGATCTTTCTTACTTTAGAAGCACAGGCTTTTTCTGAACTTGCACAGCACGTCGAACAGCTTGAGGAGGAAGGGCACGAACCAATGCGTCCACGAATTAAATTTATGTCCTTACTCTCCTCCTCCTCAACTACTTAATCACATTGAGGAAGCAATTAATCCAGCTCGTTTCCTCCCTGGGCAATGTACCCTAAAAAACCCTCCCTAAGGTAGCATATGATAATTAACCCCTAGAGTGGTATAGAACGTGGGTAGCTCTATAAATAATATATATGACTAGTTTGTTGGAGGTCGTGGTAGGGCGTTTAAGGTGGTTGCAGCGGTAAAGGGTCCCAAAGATGGGCTAAGAGATAGATGCAAGCACTGCTTCAGGTTGGATCTAATAAATTATCTGCTTTCTCCAACTCCAAAGCATTAATGTTCCCGTACTTTGAATAACGTGGAAATCCAGTATTATTATCACAAAAATGTTACAGTTGGACTAATCGTCCGTTGGCAACACATATTACCTATATTATACATATTATTATATATACTATCTGTACATTTTTAAAATACAAAAATTTACATATTCACAAATTTATGAAATACTTCCCTTCCCTCGTAATATAAGTTTTTTCAGGGTGCCCAGTAATCCTTCACGGCTACCGTAGTGGTCCCGGGGACAAGTCCTCACCGTACATCACCCTACCCCACTCCACCTGTATTCGTTTACGTCAAACTCACTCGTCCTTAATATTTTTACCCAATATTTTAACAAACTCCCTGTGATGTATAAACCGATGGTTGCAGGTAAACATTATCGTACCAGCTTCAGAGGCGGGGAAGTATCGGAGTGAGTCTATCAAACGAATTCGGCATGAAAAAGGAAAAATATTTTCAATTGATATTTATTAAATTATTGCTCATTTTCATATCCCTAACATTATATTACACACCTTAAATAACGATGAAAATATGAAGATAGTATGGTTTCAAGAATAGCATACCAGTTTCAGAGTTGGGGAAGGATCAGAGCAAGTCAAAGAAATTCTGGATTGAAAAATGAGGGGGAAATTATCATTTGATTTATTTTCAGATTATTGTACTTTTTCATGTCACCAACATATGAAAGAGAGAGTTTGACCTACCTCAAGAGAGCATGCTATTGATCACGTAGAACCCATGCTGAGACTCGGAATAACGGTAACTGTGTTTGGGAAAGAATGCCGTCCTCTTCATTCTGTCCTCTAATTTGTTATCGTGATCACCGAAGCAGTGCCTCCCCATAAGTTACTCCCCCTTTAAATTTCTTCCGGAGTGAACCAAGATATATGCGAGGGTCGCCTAGTTAGCAGCTCATCCATTAAGGCTTCCTTTTTTCGTCTCTGAGTGCATTCTCACAGCGTCCACGTGAAATAAATCCTCATTCATCAGTTAAGCTCCAGGAGCACTCTATCTCGTTTTGTGTCCCCTTTTACGGTCTTTCCTTATTTGGAACTTATTCTCCTATCTTTTCCATTTCCAATCAAAGTTTTCTATTGGAATACTTTCTCTGGTTCTCCGTACAAACTATCTAACTCTTGTAGCAAACTATTAAAACACTTGAGGAATTTAACTCGTTCGTAGGTTACCTAACAAGAAATTATAATTAACTACGTTAAGGAAAATATGCGAGGATTTAAAGAAGTTATAGTTTACGGTTTGTCTTTCGAAAATTATATTTCTGAAATATTCTTTAGTGTCGTTCATATTTTCATAATTTGGCTTGATGTAAGATAAATATATTGGAAAATAAACCCAATAAAAGCTAGGAAATTTTACAGAATCTCGTAAATTTTATGTTTCTGCTTAGTTTCAATTTATATAAATTTCATCTTTCATGCAAGAAAAGTTTTTTTCATAAAAATACCCTTCTAAAGTTATAGATCTCCATACAACTTCAAGGAGAACATCTATATAATACTTTCAATGCATGCAGTTCATCAAAGAAAGTCAACCTGATTGAACTTAAGACGGAACTTAGATTAAAATATCACCTTATAAATTAGTTAGTTTAAATTTTCATTAGACGAAATTAAAACTAGCCGGTCTCTCTTTTCATTTCACCCATTACCATGAGATATTTAAAGATTCTACTATTGAAATCTGTATAGTACACTCCTGGCCAAAATAAACGCACCACCTCCCTAGCGATCCTAACGACCGGTGGTGCGTTAATTTTGGCCAGGTGTGTACATTAGGAAAATATTAACAGTGAAATATGCAATGGATCATTTCTGGCCGTACTTCGTGGAATTATTTCAAGAGTGAAATGTATGAAATATTATTAATATGAGATCGTACCATGAGAAATAGATAAAAATATTTGATTATTGCGATTTAATTTTTTTAATAATACAGCAAATAGATTATTAGATCGTTATTGTAAGAAAGGGCAGAGTTTATCAGCGGGGATTGAGAAGGGAAAATATGCTCATTAACTAAAGAATATTTAGAAGAAATGTCTTCGAATTTCCGGTTGTTGAATCCAGAATTGAGTCGGCTACCTTTGGTTGCCGACAATATGGAGAACTTCTGGGATAAAATCTGATGAATTACCACAACACCTCGCCTGATTCAGTGAAGTTTATAATATCATTGGCCGGTTCTGACATCCGCTTTCCAAACAACTTTGATGCTATAAGTCTCTCCTTGTGTGCGACATGGTTCTTGAGAATTTCAACGTAGCTAACAAAGTGACTTGCTTCTTCCTTTGAGAACGTCATTTACCCGTTGTCTCCTATCCCTTTATTTATTAACGATTCCGATCGCACCCTCATTTCCATTTCGACCCTTTCTCCATAACCCTTTTGACCTTCGGTCGAATCCTCACCGCGTCGAGAGAAAAAATTCTCTCTTTGTCATTTTTTATAAGCCTGAAGACGAGTCTTAGAGCACGCCCACATCATCCGAAGAGAGATACACAGGATTCCTTTTTCTCCCCCATTCTTGGACTCGTCCATTCGTAACTTATGAGTCGAGGAAATCTGAGAGAAGGCCAATTTAAGGTCCGAATCATCCCTTTCAATCAAACGGAGAAAGCGAGTACACGATCCACAGATGTTAGTTGGAGAGGCTCTTCATTTAATCCACTCGCTCTGTCACGTGAAAGTTTTCCTCACTAGTCCAACCTATAAACTCTAATAAGTTTGTCTGCCGTATCTCTTCTGGATTCCTGTATCTCCTCTGGAGAACTTATCACTAAACAAACCTCCATCGGGTTTCACTTCTTCGTAATTGAATATACTCAAATGTTCATCGTAGTAAAATTCCCTGGTAAAACTGTATAGTAAAACTTCATCGCACTTGTAAATATTTAATAATTGAAGCTCAGGTTTCCTCATCGGTTTAATTCTAATGCGGCTTCCAGGAATCGCTTCGCATGCAATTAATTAACCAGTGCACATACTTATTTCTAGTGCATATATGCCCAAAAATTTCGTAGTTAAATATTTGAAAATAACCGGAAAGCATACAATAACCTTGCGAAGCGACACCATCAAGTATGCTCTGAACCTATGGCACATTTAAATTTATCATTAGCGATGTGTAGGATATAAATCGATTTTTCGATTGCACATGTTTTGTATATTCATTATTTTATTGTTACCTACATTCTTTAAATTACGTCACTCTAGATTTCCATTCCAGAAATTTAACAGGAGTTTACTTTGAAACGTAACTCTGTGTTACTCAGACGCTATCTTTTAGTGTGGTTGTGTTAAATAAAATGGTTTCTGAATCCGATCTGATAGAGTGCACTGTATTATAGCTTCTGTGAATTAAGGTTACCAGATTTTTCTAGGCCGTACTCTCTTTTTGAAGTACCAAAGCTCAGATCATAAATAGAATAAATTAACTTACGCTGGCGTTCATAACTGCTATAAGGTCATTCATTTGTGATTTCATATTGTACCACGAGCTAACATTACCGGAAAATTAACAATTGGTATATATCATCCAGAATTTTTTACTTTTCAACGTATTATAGGCTCATTCTATTAGTGAAGAACGAAATTCCTGGTACTAACTCAATTTCCTGCTACATTTTGTCAAAATTCCAAAATCGAGCCCATATTTGATTGCCATTTAATTCGAGATGTTCCATTGCTTTTTAACTGTAGTTAATTTAATCAAAATCTTTCTTCTGCCAAATTTGTTAAATGATTTCATTTAAGCCAAACGTTTTATTGCTTGGAAAAATTGGACTTAGCCCTTGGTTACCAGACATAACATCTCATGACTATGCTATCAATTATATTGATTAAGGCGATAAGCGTGGTTAAATCCTTTCGCTGTATAACTTGTATTTAATCAAGAGAGTAAGACGCGGAATGGGAGTAGCTTATCTTTATATCTAATATTTCGACGATCTGTAAACACGGGCGAATTGTGGAGGAGATATTCGAGTCATAGTGTTTACTTGAGCGATATCCGATAAGGAAACTGTTACGGAATCCATCGCTGGGAATTGCGAAATGCCCTCCGCTTTTACGCTACTTCTGAGCTTCGTTTCAGAGGAATATACGCTCACGATTCCTAACAAGGAATACCAAATGAATATAATACGCCTTTTCATTCACTCTCAAAGCAGTTTTTCAAGTATTGGAGGAACGATATTAATAAAAGTGACATTCATATATATTCAATATTACAATATTAACACAAGTGATATATTATATATTCCACTTCAACGTAAAAATTGTGTATAAAACCTTTCACTGAAAAATATTCTGTGAAATTCTCGGAATGACAAATTTCAAAGATGTAGTTAACATTGACAAATAAGCCTTTATGAATATACATAAATTATTTAAAGTATAAGTTTAAATAGAGTATTTTAACATCATTATATATATTCGATATTAAGTCTAAAATCATTCATTATATTTGATATACACCTACAAAGATATTCTAAAACCGTAAAATCATTAACTCACTCTCCTTAAAATTAATTATGAATTTAATTGCTACAGCAGGTCTGTTACTTTCCTCCCTCTTTTGAAATAGTTTTTTGGCCCATATTGATACTAAAGGGGAAATTCGCCATAATATTTCACTTCAAGGGCTCTTTCATGCGATTTTGCAAAACCGAAAGCTTTTTAAATACCTTTGTTCTTTCGTAATGCATACAATTCACAATCGATTACCGGATAGAAAGACTTGAAACGAATATATTTTATTTTGAAATAAATCACTCAGCAGTTAAAGATATTCAAGCCGAAATCGACAATTAAGTAAAGTAAACATCCGAATTTCATTGGAAAGCTACATCTGGGAGCTTTCCGAGCGTTCCTCGACGTTCACATTTGTAATCGTCATGACACTCTTCCAAGTCCACAAACAATCTCTTCTCTCCGATAAGACGTCATCCTCTCTCTCGTATTACTCAATCTCCAATACCGTCTTTCAATGGAAACGCAACTCCAACATCTATTACGTACTATATTTGTAGCAGTAAAAGTTGCATCGATCGAAATAGGCGAAGTCATGGCCGAGTCAACCGATTCCGCGGTCTTCGATGTGTTTCAATTGGTTCGACTATTACGTTCAGAAATAGGATCGAATGTCTCACCGATATATTCTCATACGTCTTCACTTTGAAACGCGCTACCAACATAACCATTTACGAGCGACTTTTCGTTTTACGTGATTTTCTTTGCTTGGAAATCCTAAAAGACCATTTACTATGCTACCGTTAGTTCTAACTCATTTGGCTGTCCCTTAAGAAGGCGAATTGGTTTTCACCTCCGCTTGCGACTTATCAGCATTTAATTAATTTTTCGCACCATTCTCCCAGTTCAATTTATAACTTATCAGTATATTCAACTAGGAAATGGTACGATAAATTTTTACGAAAGACTAAATTTATCTAATAGATGTTTAAGGGATGTTTATAAACTCAGGAAAAATTATTTAAATAAATCAGAAGCAGTGTAAATTTTTACTATTTAAATTTTATCTCCGATGTGAAAATATATTGATTTAGCTCAAGTAGTCATTTTTCATTTGATTTGATTAGTAGTTCAGAGTACGCTACGCTAGGGTAGTGTGGATTTTTGGCTATGACAATTTTTACGGATTATACTTTCACCTTAAATTAATTTTATTTTAAATTAAAAAGGCTACTCATGACTGAAACTGAAATTAATTTCTGGTATTTAATGTCTCAGACTGGCGTTTCTTAAAACTGTCCTGCTGTTGGCACTCCTTGTGCTCTCGCTTCCTCTGGAAAAAATATTATACATTAATCACGTATGAAAATTAAAAATAGTGCTAGCTGCATCATTTAGGAGAATTGACTACCGAAATAAACTCTTGAAAATTTTCCTAATAAATGATCCTTTTTATCATTGAAACTTTTAACTGTAATTCCTTATAAGAACAACGTCCTTCATCCAGTAGAGGGAACCAAGCGGTTCACACCGGTTTGGGTGAACTTGTTCCTATAATTTCCCAAATTCACCGAACCGGTTCCTAAATCTGTCAGATGCCATAAGTGGTAGGTCCAGCATCCTCGTTTGGTCCTAGAGGTCCAGCAATTAGCTTGTTATGACGAGAACATAATTCAAATGTTTCTTCGTGAAATATTTCATTCTTAGCTAATCTTCAAGTTTCGTAAACTTTAAAATTTGAATAATGACGTAGTTAGTGGTTGCATAAAATGCAGGGGCATGTAACTAAATAAATCCGTATTCCTAAATTGGATTTTTAGTTCCGCCGCTTCTCGCACCCTTTAACCTTTAATTGGATCGTATTGACCCGACCGGTTTTGCTTCGAACGTTTTGTAATAGAATGAAGTCGTCTTCTAGTTTCTTACCTCCAGTCTTATCCTTATATTTCTTATTCTTTTATCACTAAGTAACGTTTTATTTGCAAAATGTTACTTTATTTCTATGAAACAGAAATTTTGACTCGACACGACCATAAGTGTAGCAGTTTTTCTCCCTTTTGACCATACACTTGTTTGATATTTGTTATGACAATTGGCGTAAAGCTCACTAATTTCATTTATTATTAATGAAAGAAATTCATTGTAGTGTCAGCTTATAGTTGCAGGGTAACAAAAATGCAATACAAAATTGCTGTAATACAGTCGTATGTTTATTTTGGTTTTTTTTATAAAAAGTTGGTGTTTTTAATAAAAATATGTGAGCTCAATATACCGAAGTTCATCAATTAACATAAGTCAAAGTAATCAATTGTATCGTGAAAGCAATTTGTTAATTGCAATTTATTCATCTCAGGTCATAATGAGTTGATCATCTGTGTAAGTTTTTTGGTGTGACAAGTTAGGTGTTAAACAGCCTTTTTGCACCCTCAAAGGTGCATGCACTCCTGGTTAAGAACTATTATCTCTTCTGGAATCATAGATAACTACTATTTGAACTGAGACTCTTTTTAAAACGGTGAAACCTCTGAAAAATCTAATCTCGGTCGTAAATCCTCCATTAAGACCGCCGATTAGTTAAGAGCATCGGAAGCGAGACGTCAACAGCTTGTATCAGAGTGGAAAAACACGATCCAGTGCACTATTAATTCCGAAATTACTCGGGCATTAAAGCTCCGAGCTGATCGAGTTCTTTCGCGGGTTTTAATCTCGAAATTCAGTCGGAAGGAGGTTATCGATCCACTTATCGCGTCGATTACGCCTCGATACTTTCCTCTCGGGATAATTGGCGTAATTGTCGCTGATAATTTCGCGCGTTCACAGAATTCTTCCGCCGCGCCGCCGGACTATTGCCGGTTACACCTTGCGAAAGAGACTCTTGGGAAACCGGCATTTCCCGAAAAAATCAGATTATGTCTCGTTCTAGTTCGGATGGTTCTAATCTGATGTATCAGGTTTGAAGTCACGTGAGGTTCGTTATATCATTCGCTGGGAAAGTTCGGCTCCTAACGGATGCTTCTTATAATAAATGCCTTCGAATTTATCTAGGTAGTTGGCAAAATATTTTATTTCGAATTAAACGGAGACTAGGACGTTTTGTATTATTCAGAAGATGATGACGATGGTATTTAAATGTACTTTCGCTATCTCAGAAACAACTACATTAGTGGGTGAATCATGGGTCATCTCGAAAATATCAAGTACTGCAATCCTTTGATTAATATATTACACATCTGTTAAAAATGTGATCCAGTTTAAATGGCGTCATTTCCAGCGCTATACTCTATAAGTTAATTTTAAGCACTTACTTGATGTTGCCCGTATTTTAAATATTGCTTAATTACTCATCGATGTGACCTTTGATTCCATTGCTAAACAAAATTACATTATTATGGTCTTCACTTTTTAACTTCTCTTTCGAAAGTCAGAGATCACAACGTTCCACTTCAGTTTGGTTAGTCAATAAGTTTAATTGGCAAGGAATATTTCTAAACGTATGTCATTTTACGTTTATAACTGAAGCGAATTTTTCCTCTTATTGTATAATTGGCGTGATTATGCCTACCTTCGTTTACGATTTGATGGAGGTGATTTTTGACATATTTCGGCGAATTTCCTTCTTACACGTCTAGTCTTCCTTCTGAAGGAAATGGTTCAAATAAAGTAATTCAGTTTTACTATATAATGACGACATTTTTCCTTTGTATTTTACAAAATGTAAAGTTGTGCTTGATAATCGAGGAAAAATCCAGGAAACAAAATATTGACACATCTTTTCCTAGTTCATCAATTGTGCATAATAAAAGTTTTAGGATGTCATCAGAAAATTAGGACGTATTTCACTTGTTTTGATAGTTTCATAAAACGTTAAATAGTATATCAATCCAACATCCTTTTAGTTATATGTATTCGCAACCGTTAACACTTCACTTTTAGTACATTCTAAGGCTTGTCGAAAACCAACTTGCGAGCATTATAAGGTGGAACTTTATGCGGCAGTTGGAAAGTTAATACCGTGAGGGTTTGGCAGAAATGACTATCTCATTTCCGTGAACACGTAGGATCCGTACGAAAAACAGGCGGAGCATCCTCACATCGAGACCATTGGAAGCATTAAAGTCTCGGACGTCCATAAAATCCTCGATAACAACGAGAAATATCAGGTGTATGGAACGGCGGAAATTTCAATATCCACGCCGAAAGTCTCTCATCGGCATCGTTTGGTGATCGAAGCCCATTCAGGTCGTCCGTCCGACAATGTCCGTGAAAAGATCTCCTCGAAACACTTCCACGTTCTGGAAGCGGCGTGTGATAAAAGGGGATTCTTCCCAACTTGCTCCACAGCCGGACTTTTTTATTTTAGTTGTCGGTGAGGGGGAGGCACGAAGGCCACATGGCGGGGAGATGAGCCCCTGGCATGACCCCTAAGTGGATCGACGCGATGTCCTCCAATTGCGTCACACTTCCTTCCCCCTCTCAAACGGATGGACACACGTCAAAGTCATTCAGGGAGACCAAACGTTCTCTTTGTCTTCGGCCCTTCCTTCCCTGCGTTCCTCTCTTCCCTAACTTTTTCCTGTCATTTCTCCTTCGTGGGTTTGATGAATCACCTTCCACTCGGTTTCATTTCCAAAATTGTTGCTCTCTTTATTTCCTCTCCTTCGCTTCCTTTATCTTACTGTTCCGACCTCCAGGTGTGATTATAATAGTAAAGGAATTTGGAATAATCAAAACATCGATTCTTAAACTTGTATTATAGTTATTCAAAGTGACTGAATTCATTCAACCTATTTTACATTTCGTTTTTCTTTATATATTCTATTTTATCTTTTCTCTGCCTCTTCCGTTTAATAGGAGATAAACTCTTTATAACTATGAATATAATGGATAATCATCTATATCTTAACTGATACAATCTTCTATTATTCGAATCCATACCAAGGATATGTTACATTGAAAGGAAGTCTCGTAATTTCCCTTTCTCTCCATTAAACTCGCTCTTCTATGAATAATATGAATTTCCATTCTTTCCATCTTATTTGGTACTTCTTTTCCATCCCAATTTTCTCGTATTATTCCGGGTTCTTTCTCCTTTTCTTGCCTTCCTTTTCCCCCTTTTCTATTCCCATCTGCCCCTGGTACCTTATTTGGTACCTCACTTTTCTTTTCTTGAAATATCTCGTAACTTTTCTCATTTTACTTTCTCGTCTTCTCTTCTCAAGCAGTCTCCTGTCTGTGATATCCCTCATGTTTCCTTTCCATCACTCTCATACCTTATTTCACGTCGCCTACATTTTTGTTTTGTTACAGCGAACCCTTTTTTCTCACCTTATCTCTAATTTCTTGCCCTGAACTCACCCTCATCTTCCCTCCCTCTAATTTTATCCCTTGTATCTCATTCTCTTAATTATTTTCATATTTATGTCATCTTACGTAATCCTATTTCTTTTCCCCCTCATTTGCTGTTTTTCTTCCATTCCATTCCTCCTCCTTTATCTTCCTTTACCGCTACTTCTGATTTATCTTTTCAAACCCTTGTCCTTTTTCTCAATACGAACATTCTCCGCAACGAACGAGCTGGGGAAATTGTTCTTTTTTTTAATAGGACTGCTAATGATTGGCAAGGTTTACCCTCGGAAGTTTTTGAGCCATTCCCTGATAAATCTCGACACTTTAAAACCAAGGATAATTCCAGTCTGTGTAAATTACGTACTTGATAGTACTGTTTTAAATGACGAGTTTATTAAGTAATTTTGAATTTGTAAATGTGAATGCGAATGTAAATTAATTATTTTTAGATTCATTTTATGGCATTTGCGAGTGATTTATTTTAATACATTCTGCATTAACCCTCCAAGGACGAGAATTATTTTTTCTTAAAAATTACCCTAATTTTAGTATATTGGTATTCATATTACCAAAATTAACAACAGAAAATTGTTTAAAAAAAGTTAACAATAATAGGTTCGTTGCAAATGCCCGTTCCCATATGGGCACGTCAGTCCTTCCCACTACTACTATTACGCGCGCCATGATGAAACTTAAAAAAAGCATTTTATTGCAAAAAATCTTATTTATTTCAAAACAATATTGTATGAAATGGTTTTTCTTGGAAGATATAAGTGTTTATTTTATAATTATTTTTTTAAGTACTTTGTATAACATTTTACACATAGACCAACATCGCACTTGTTACGCATTGTCCTCCCACGACTCTCGCACTCTTCATATGCGCAGCGTTTTCCCTTGTTCTGCGTCATGTTACCGATTACACCAATTAAATATCATACCACAACTCTTGCGTGGAGCCAGTTTTTGACGTGGAAGCCTTGCTGAGTCGTCCACCGGGTGTTTTTTTTCCGTCTTGTATCGAATAAAGTACACCTTAGCAATCTCCCGTCTAAACTATAATTTTGTCCTTGGGTCTGAGGATTCCCTTTTATTATTATTATTATTCGATCGTCTGAGTTGTAAATAATTTATATAAATCATATCTTACCGATATGCAGTGAATTTACGTGTTCATGAATTTGGTCAGTTCCACCCAAATCCTTATTATACTGGGATATGAAGTAGGGTTATGGAAGCTGAATAATTTTCTTTAGTTTCCTATAAAATCTTTTAGCTTTCATCAACGGCGTAACTCCGAACGCTGTTGAAGCCGCCACAATTACCAAATTGTCCAGCCATTTAGTAATTCCTATTCCTTTGCATGTAGAAATAGCTGTGATGCTCTTTCCACTCTCCTCCTTCTTTAGATTATATTTTGGTGGTAGCGGACAATCTTTCGGAATCCGGTTCTTTCTGATTCGCCTAGTTCCATTGTAGCCACATCTTTTCAAATGTGGCAACAAATTCTTTCGTATGATTTATATATTGAGCTAAATAAATTAATGCTATTATATTATTTCACATACCACTTCAAATTATAATAACCGAATCTTATCGATTTACCTCTACTACATCGCTTGCAGCTGTGTCTTCCGTAGTATCTTATCATCTCTTCTCACAATCTAAGAACTGAGAAGTCACCAAATGCTGCAAACATCTCTGTGTAATCCTTTTCATCGTAGGCCAGACTTTGTAGAACCCATCGCTTGACTGTCTAATTTAGTATTATCCGCCAAGTGTAAAAATTTCATTATTTGGATGTATCAGTCCCTCCTCATCGCTCTACTAACCAATTCAATATGTACATCCTTTTTCGCGTCCCAGTAATATTTTTTTCCAGGAGAATGTTGTAACTGGATACAATCAAAATGCCAATGAAAGTTCGCATCTCCTCTGCTGTAATTTGCGGACTGGGGCAATTAAAAAATCGGGCGTAATTCTCACTTTGTTCCACTATGAATGAGACGAAATCGTCATCGATGAAGAGCTCTAGCAATTAGATGCAGCTAAGTTTAGAGTATGAAAAGTAATCTGCTTCAGAAAAACTTCCCGTACACTCAATGCTGCCCTTTATCCATTTTCTCCGCACAGATTTTTTTGCCCCATCGTCTTCTCCAGCACCGATACTTTCGTTGATTGCCAACCGAATTTCGGCGTGTGCCCTCATTTACTTGCCAGTAAAATTGTCAACCAATCTTTCCTCATCTTCATCAGCCAATGCTTCATCAGTTCGCTCATTTTCTTCTGTTGGAGAAATGAAGAAATCGGTAACATCTACCTCACTCTCTTCATCCTCGGCAAGGATTCGGAGAGCCTCAGGAAGTCGACTCAGGAAAACTTACGTTTTCCCTCAATAGAAACTATAACACCTCTAATTATATCATTTTTATGTGAAGCTAATAAAATTTGAAAGGATTTGTATATCTAGTACAATAATCATTTGCTAATATATGTTGTTGCCGCTTCTACTACATAAATTTAGGTTTTCCGAGATTTAGTTCATAAATATGCATAATAATTGCCATAGTCTTCTTGTCACAACTTAAAACTAAAATAATTCTTAACTTAATTACACCAAAAATAATGTATTATGTCGCAAAATATTCTTTTATATACTATATATAGCTTTCCTTGACAGCCATCGGTAAGGAAATCGCGTAGTAGTGGGAAGGCCTGACGTGCCCATATGGGAACGCAGCAATAAACAACGTTATATAAACAACAAATAACCTCAAACTCTGCTCTATTTAATTTCTTTCGATGATTAGAACATCATACTAAAGGTATACAAGCAAAAGACGACTTTAAATTAAAAACAGTAAAACTTATAAAAATTAGTTGTCAGAAGGATCCATCTCAAAATTTCCCAGTTTTTCGAAAAATCACAAGAAATATTTCACTTGACTTAAATGCACCAAAACTCAAATGAAACTAAGCTTTGGACCCTCTTAGCTCACAAAATATCGTTTACTGACCATTTTATGACACTCAAGATATTGTTTAGCTAGCTAGAGACCCCGGCTGCAGTCCGTTCCCATATGGGAACGTCAGTCCTTTAAGGGTTAATTTATTCAATCAACGGGATACACCTTTTTGCCACAAACAACGTCACAGCACCACTATCACTTCAATAGAATTTAAAAGGATAAAATACGACTCTGACTCAGGCTTTACTTCGTGGTATTCGTGAATAAAAAATTTGTTTCTTTTTGTGGTTTAGAGAAAAGTTTCATAATGAAACCAGGATAAAATACAATTAACAATAGGATTTTATAAGTATAAAAAATCACAAACATAGAAATTCATATCACAAATCATTCAAGTTTAAAGCATAAATATCACTATCATTGTTACTATCATTATTATAAATACTAGAATTTACATATAGGGTGTTACAAATAATAAACATGAGTATTACGTATTGTATTGTACTTATGATGTTGAATTATTCTAAATTACATTGATTGTGTTGTGCTTTTGATGGTTGATTGGGCGATACTTATGGTGTATGATTCTGTAATTCTGATCTGTGAATTTGTATTGCGTTGCCACCTAGCCAGCTGGCTAACTCGAAGTGCCCGATTTTACAATAATTCCCATTTCCTCTTAAAGCACTCTTTCTTCGCTATCTTCCTCCTTCCTTCTTCTTCTCTGTATTTCCCCATTATAACCATTCTCTTCTCTCTTCCCCACTCCATTATCGTCACATTATCATTTTCCTTCCGCTAATTTCCTCCTCCCACGCCGTTCCTCCAATCCTCTTTTCCCTTCCCATTCATTTCCATCAAATCCCTTCCCATTTGCCCTCCCATGGACCATTGACGTCACTCCACGGCTTGTGGTATCCCCCTCCCTCCCCTATCCTCACGATCTCTTAAGAACACAAGTGCCTTTGGGAGACCTTCATCCGGCAATGCACCACTACCAACGTCCCCTCCCACGGCATTAGGGGTCGATCCTTTCGTAACGGGAGGTATTTGTGGGGGGAGGCGGGGAGGGACCAAGGGGATGCGGCAGCTCCGAATGCATTCGTGTTTCGGCGGAGCGTTTCTTTTTTCCACCGTCGACGTCGTCGGTAAATGAGGTTTTTTTTCGGAAAGAACGGTCTGTTGGTCAGTTGGCGGGTGGACGTAATTCCGGACGAGGATTTTCGGGTAATTTTCCGGTCAAATTCCTCCTCTGGATACTGAAATGTCCCCATTCGCTCGGCCAATCAAACCTTTTTATGGCCTAAATTAAAAGCCGGTCTTCGGAAGTTTATCTCAAGGGTGTCCCGTGATATGCGGTCCTTCCTCTGGGGCTAATGATGTTTTTACGAAAGACTCGCGATGCTTTGAGTTTAGAAGGCCAGTCAAAATTTGGCACATAGAGAATAAAGATACGATATAATTTTGGTGCATCGGTAATTGAGGGTACATGGGAAAAAAACAGAGGACGGACAAAGTATGTCGGATGACATAAGGGGTTGGTTTATCTATAAGGAAATGAAGGAGATGGCCGTTAATAGGGATGTTTGAGTGTTCGTGAACCTACTGATAGGTAAAACCCTCATGTATGTGTGTATAATTTTGGTCAGATTTTCATGGAATTTTATATGCAATCGTAGGTCTCATTAATATATATATATCTGAATACTCTCGTTTATTAGAATTTTATTTCAGTGAGCAAAATATCTTTAAATAGTACTATCAGTAATTAAAGTTGTACAAATTCTACAACTAGAATTAAATGCAATTTAGTAATTGTTACAAATACGATAAACTAATGGGTGCAAAGTACGATCTCAAAGACCGATGCAGGCATCACTAAGTAGTAAAAGAAGGGTAAAGCTGTGAATGCAGAGATAGGGCTTTGAAGTCTTCTATTAGGAGAATTTTTCACGCCCCAGTAAAATTCATGAATCGGTAACGACTAAGAATTATAACGGAATTCAGTAACTTTTACTTCTCTCTCCACTTGATGATATTTAATAGCTTCGTCAGCTATTTTCAACGGCTTCCTTGTGGACTCATTTTCTGCAATATAATCCGAGTGAATTTCCATTAGGAAATAGACATTTTCGTGTAATAATTCATTGATTCATGACTTTTAAATCGAGATTGAACTCTTTTCTCCATCTCATCATCTTCACATTTTCTTCTGAGAAGTTCACTCCTAACTACAATAAAACCTGAAAGATATTTACTCTTCACGTTAAAGATTTGCTGAGGCCTCTGTGTTGTTACTCTTTGAGAAATGAAAATGGGAGTAATGTGTAGGTGTCGCATCTTCTACGGCACATTTCCGTGGCTTTTCACTTCCTTTTAACGAATCGACTTTCATCGTCACGTGACACTTCCTTTGTTTGAATCCTGAGTTAAACCCGAATCTTTGTCGTAAGATTATCTCTTTCTCTGACGGATTCAAAGCTCAGGTTATTCTTTGAAGCTCTGTGGTCCATGTATTCCAGCATTACGATGGAGAAAGTCTTTCTCTCGGGTGTTATTTTCGACATTACAAGAATCCTTACAGTTTCATTCCACTTCTCGCTCCAATTCCCTGGTATCTCTTCCGATTTATGTTTGCTTGGGTTGTAATGCTACTTTACCACATACATCATTCCTGGTTTATGATTTCCGGATGTTAAGACAACATCCACCTTCCAACATGATATTTTAAGGCGGAAGTGGTGCATTTATTTATCACTTTATATTAAAATGTTTTCTATGAATATTTCAACTCTCTGAAGGTTTTAGTATAATTGATTAAAGCTAGAATACGTAGCCAAAAAGTTGGTAATGGTTGCTTGCAACCTTTTCCATATCGTTTTTTCTTTGGATTGCAACTTTCTGTGGAATATATTCAAGGAAATTACTATGTTTAATTAATGGAGTGGTGGTCTTATTTTACTCTGAAAACCACAAATTCAATATTTTATTCTTCCGCAGATAATTTTCCTTAAATTTTATTTCATAATTTATTGTATTTTCCTTCGTAACTCAGTATATACTTGAGGATTATTTCAAGGTTTCTGGTTGACGCATTCTTTGGAGTTTCTACTCCCTTTGATTCGTTACAGCATATTATTTCCATTCTCTTCTGTACAAACGATTTAATATCCTTGATATCTTCTTGATTCGCCCCATTTTCCGCTATTTGTTGATTTACGTTGTCTTTCTTGCTTTGTGCTGATCCACTCATCCAATATCATGGTGTTTTTACGATCGAAAATGAAATAACATGACCTCCTGCTTTCTAAATGCACCTATATATACACCATACACATCACTTTTGATGATATGTAATATATATAGGTTTTCAGTCGGTGATACAGTTATTCCGTGGAAGGGAAATAATTTTCCTTTTGGAAAATAGTTTGGTATGGAAATAAGAACCTTTGCGCCTGCGAGTTATGCGACCCAACTTGCTCCATCTATATCCTGCTATACATTCTGAGGATTCCCTTGGAATGAGAGAGTACATATATCCAACCAATCAATCACGTATTTGTGACTCAATACAATCTCTCATAGAAGTATACTTTCTTCCGATAGCAATAGGATTATGATACCTATAAAGTCATTGAGAAGGCATGTTTTATTTGGGATTTTTAGTTTCTCTATCCATTTCCTTGCCCCTTAGGGGCATACCTAAGTGCCATTGAATGATTGCGAGCTTTTTTAAGTAGGTAGTCCTATCCCTGTTTAACCAATGTCCAACGCAGTTAGGGCGGATAATCAGTTTTTGAATCTCGGAAACCTTAGAGCGGAGAGTGAATTTTGCCGGTGGTTTTGCTCGAGGTCATATTTCACCTCAGCAAAAGTACAAACACCTTATATTACGTTTTAAATGTAAATATCGTAGTGATAAATATTAATAGTGATTTTATTCTACTTTTTGCAAATTATTAGTGCTTATGAGTGCAGGAACTATTATTAAAGTTTTCCGCTGGATAATTACGTGTCCTTCATCTTCTTCATGAACTGATTGAGTTATCTACACCTGAATAATTTTTCTTACTTTTTCTGTGTTACTATATCATTTCCGTCTAAATTTTCATTCCAAGAAATATTTAATGCCCTCAAAGACGTTTCTCAAACCCCAAAGTATACTTATTATATTGAGTAACATTCGAAATAAGTTCTGCTTCTGTGATGTCTGATGATCTGCTTTAATACCATCGAATGCCGTGGGACTGAAACGAAGCCGATTGGATCAAACATTCAGTAATACTTAAAAGAGGATTGGTTTCTTCAGAGGATATTCCCTCATTTGTGCATCAAAACAAAGGATAAACATTGGAAAACTGAACAGAAAAAAGGTTAACATTTTTCCGAAAATCATCCGAGCTAAGCCGATCTACGGCACGATTTTTATGGGCAATCCAAGCTCCTGTCATCGGTCGCGTGTTTTCGGATCGGACAAGTCGTCAGTCACGTTCTAAATAATTGAAAGGTTTAGGAATTGCATCGCGGGGCCACGCTACCTCCATCCTATTAGCGGTATTCTATCGAATCAGCCATCCTAATATCCGGACGAAAAAATGCGATGAAATCCATTAAAAAGGACCCCGCTTCTGAACTCACCCTATCAGCTTCTTCATCCGATTATTTTCGTGGGTATCTACTTCCATCGCGGACCCTTCTCTTTAACTTTTTCTTTAATCCCTTTCCATTTTGAAAGGCCCTTCCAAACGGGTATCCATGGAAACCCGTGGGTTGCGGGACTTTGTTCCGTCTGCATTCGCTCGCTTTATCTGCAACGCCACCGCAACAAAGATACAGCGGAAGGGGTTTATCGCTCGGCATCTAGATTGCGTTCGTCTTTTGTCCTCTTCGGAATCATTGAAAAATATTTTCGCTTTTTCAATCGAATGATTTGTGTCGCATCGTTTTGTGCAGAGTCACGTGATCCTTTTCCGGCTTCGTTTGTTTCCGCACGCTCATTGTTCTGATTTATCGATATCGATAGCACGTTAGGTTTTGCACTGTAAACATGGGGCTGATAAAAGTGTACGCAGAATCTTTCGTGTTCACTATCATAGCCCTATTTTTCCACCAAACAGGAATCAGAGGAACTATAGATGAGATATCAATTGCATAAAATATTTGGGATACACTGATACGACGTTGAAGGTCATAATTGAAAATGTATTTATTTTAATGTTGAAATTTATCTATGATCCATTCCTAATTCAGCCACCTCAGTAAAAGTGATATGCTATCCATGTTTTAGTGCTTAACTGCACCATATGCTTAGGAAATAATTATTTAGGTACATGATTAATAGATGAGCTAAATTACACCAGAAATACTTCATGTGACCGGTTTTAAACATGCAAGTTCATCATCAGGCAAAGAGACACACACGTTAAATGTAAAAGTGAATAAACTAAAGTGAAATAAAAAGGGGGAAACAATCAAGCAACAAAAACTAGTCAATAATGAGGAGAATAAAAGAGGAAATTCATTTAGTTATTATTAAACTATTATCTCTGTGCACATAATTTTACCGAATTGATTTGCAATGTATTATGACTAGATGACTAGGCTCCGCTTCAGAAAATTCAGAATTTCGACAAGGCAAACATTAAACAGAAATCAGTGCCTCTGCATTGCCGAATAGCATTTATAACCCCAATATGTGGAAGCTTGACCTCTACCCTTCTGAAGGTCAGTTCGGTATCAAATTATCATTTAGCCCGTAATCATTTGTATGTGCAATAATTCTTGATACAAATGTATGAACACGCTTTGTACTCTATCTTGATAATTGCTTTCTCCCCAAATATCGTAACAAATAACTATTTTAGACTTTGATGAGTATCCCAACCAACTATAAGAATGCCTTATGATAAGTTTCCATTTGCATGTAAAGCAGTTTGAGCTTCATTTTAGAACGTAACAGAAAAGAACATTTAAATTATTCGTCTTTATGGTATTATATGTAAGGTTAACAGTTATTTACATTACCATTTATAATTACATACGCGTACGATTTTTTTTATTGTGGCTACTAACTAGTAGTCGCTGCTACCGGAATGAAGACGCCAAAATTTCGAAAATGTTTGCATTGAAAAAACAGGGAAGAACACTTCAATCCACTTAGCCAAACATTTCAACTCCTTCTACTTCAGTCCAATCAGATACCTTCCTTAAGCTGTACGCAATTTTTCTTCCCTTAATTCATTTTATTTCCTAAACGGGGAGGTTTACATCCCCTCAGGCATTTATTCCTACCAGGAAACGTGCATTTCATCCCATCTTCCTTCCTAGCAAAAGTAAACAACCGACAGTCTTCTTCCCATCCCCTTTTCTTATCGTCTTTATTACTCCCTCATTTCTTTTATCCCCATCCCCTTTTCGGTACCAATCCCTCAATCTCCTTCCTCCTCGTACGTCCCTATCTCACGGTCTGAATCTCCCATTCGCCCATCGTTCTTGCCTCATCAGTTGGCCCAGTTACGCCGCCTCCGCGGCACGGACGGGCGCTTACTCTTTTCGGAGAAGGCTCCCGTGCTTGCAAACCTCATTCCGAACACGCATTCCCTCTAGCAAGCACTTAAAGTTTCTCATTAACAGCGATCGATACTTCCAAGCCCCTGAAATCCCTCCGTTGGAACCGACTCTAGGTATTCGGATGGATTTTTTCAAAACTAAAGCTGGAAACAATCCGATTCGATGGAGAGTCGTAACGCTATCGAAGTTCCGTCATATGTCTGCATTTTGGCGCGTCCCATTTGAATTTCGATGCATCGATCATAATACACCGATTCGATAGGTCGATATCTCGATTGATCGATTCTGGAGAATCGTTACGTTATCGACATCTCGTCATATGTCTGCATTTTGGCGCGTCCCATTTGAATTTCGATGCATCGATCATAATACACCGATTCGATAGGTCGATAACTCGATGGATCGGTTCTGGAGAATCGTTACGTTATCGACGTCCCGTCATAGGTCTGCATTTTCGCGCGTCCCATTTGAATTTCGATGTATCGATCATAATATTAAGAATCGGTAGGTCGATATCTCCATTAATTGAATACTCAATTCACTCTTTTATTTTCTCGATATACATTTCCAATAGAGGGGATTAACAAGCTAATTAAGTTCCATCTTAAATCAGGGAGACAATAATAGGTTTAATTCTATAAGTCGAAACCACCATATAAACCGGTGTATAAGCAAAGTTTACCGGAACATTTTTTATGCTGTAGAAGCACATCCCCGGCTTATACTCGAGTGGGGGACCTACTTACATATTCTCCGGTGAGAAAATTCTGCCGTTGCTGGAAATCGGCTTGTGAATTCCGTGCTTCTGAAGGAACAATTCTTTGTCAATTTTCTCTTACTAACCTACTAACACCTCAAATAATGTGATTTTTCGTTATCTATTTTTGACTCAAAATTTACCAGCAGTCGCTGCATTTTCCACCCTAGGCTTATTCTAGAGTCAATTAGTCATCCCAGTTCTCTGTGATAAAATTAGGTACTTATACTCATGTATATGGGGCAATAGACTAATTTGATCGGTCTATATCTTCCTGGATTGATTCCGGCCCTACTTCGGGAGTGCATTAATGGTTCGAGGTCTTCTTCGGCTCGATTATTTGCGTTTCTTAGGAGAGTAAAGGGACTAGTAGGTCTAGTTATATTAAGCTTTTTCTCGTTAATGATAGTATTAGCAATAGTATACATTTCCCCTCATTTCAGCGTAACGTAAAAAGTACGAACTGGGTCATCGATTGTGCCGGCGAACGATGCATCGATCCCCGGTATTTTTTCGGATTCGCTTAAGAGCACGTGCAAGGATTGGGGGCTGGTATTGATTGAATATTTTATCAACTCGCAAATCTTTTCCATCGATTCCGTCGCGGCTGCCTTGAAACCGCTTTGTTTTATCCCTGGACTTGCGTGAGTACGGAGGAAACTGGTTTTGTCCTCTTGAGGCCTCGAAACTGTCTGAGGAATTTTCAATCATGTCATCCCTCAGCGTTAGAAATGCCCAGTCAGGTAAACGTGAGCATTTAATAGAGGTCCTTTTGATTCAGGTATCGAATAGAATATATCGATCGATAGTATAATGATTGATATATCGAGTCGAACTTATCGAACATAATACATCTAATTGACCATATCTTATCTAATATATGTAATCGATTATATACTACCCTTTGTACCACAAAAGGCATTTCCACTAAAATATATCGAACGAAATAGATCAGATCGATTATTCATTGTTGTATGAATATACATATATGAAATCTATTATATCCAACCTTATATATCGAACCTAACCAAATGTATCGAACTAATGAACCTAATGCATCGAATCGATTATTTGTGGTACAAAATATCGAATACTACATAGTGTATCGAGAATATCGAATTAAACACTTCTAGTTTGGATCCTTCCGATGCGGGTATCGAATCTAATATACCAAGTCGAATATATATCGACGTATATATTGAATTGAAAATATCGTATCGAACGTATCGTATCGAAAATGTCTACCGTATTACATTGAATCCATTACTTGTTAGCGTATGTATCCAACAGTGCATATCGCATCGACCTTATCAAATTATATTGTAGGATCATACATAAATAATCGATGAAAAAATAGAATCGGTAAAGCGACCGACGTCACATATCGATCCATCGACCGCGTTGTTGGCAACGATGTATCGATTTGCGAGTCACGTAACCATTCTTCCTTGAGCCTCGACGGACGACTAAATGCGGGTCTGCTCGGAATGTCTGCCGTCAGCCGTATCTTAGGGAGCAAATCTTCACGGCAAACAATCTGCCGCAGGTTCGAAACTCCCGTGTTAGCGCTCGCAAAAACGCTGAAAGTGCATCCTCTCTACGTCCTCCGTTCCATTTCAGCCGAGAAATTGCCGCCGTGCATATGTCACGTATATTGCACTCGCAGCTGTTGGCAGGGTAAACAAAGGGCTCTAATTGTCGTGAGATCCGCGGTTTCAAAGATCTGTTTGGATGGCGAATTAATGAAATTATTTGACGAAACCGAGAAGTGCTTCGTGGCCTCATTCGATGTTCCCCTCGTGTGAATGGCGTTTAAAAAGAGATACTAAGTGACGTCTAGGAGGTCATGCGTGCAGAAAACCACGGGGGGGTTCTTCTTCCTCAACGTAAATTATATTAATTTTTAGGTTAGAAAAGGCAAAAAATGTTACATTAGCTTAATAGAAAGATTACTTAAAAGAATGTGTTAGTTTTAAATCCAATGTTATTAGTTCTATAGTTTCTATTCCCCCGATACTAAAATTACATATTTCTCTAGTTGCAATATGTTTGCTTTTCCTCGAAATTTAATGGGTGAAGTGCGTATTCTGTGGCGAGAATGTGCGGAAATTTTTAAAAGGAAATTATAATTACATTTTTTTATAATTACCAACTGGAAACTCAGGAAACCCTTGCAGAAAACCAGAGATGATCCTTAAATGTTCTTCTACATAGAAGTAATATAAAAAACTTAAGTGACCTACAACCGAATTCAAAATAATTTACATGACGTTTTCACATATTAAGGACTACTGCTATAAAGCAACAGCACACTAACGATTTCTTTGCGGCACATTGGTCACGAAGATAAAGCTCGTTTTTCTTTCCAATAAATTTTGTTTTCGTTGAGTCAATTGAATTCGTTAGTTCAAACGGCTCCATTTATCATACATATCCCGTGAATTATCTGTATGTATGGTCATACTTTAATTTGATATCTGTTCATTTTCCCTCTTCCCCAGCTACGGTTTTTGCATTCTTCGAAGAAACTCAGATGCCCTTTTTGTCGGTGACCAAATTCCGTTTGGTATATTCTCCACTTTTCTTACGCATCAACGTCGCACCCACTCTTCTCCAAGTGAAAAAGGGCTGCAATACGCATCTTTTTCCCTTCTGTCTCCTGCCGTTTTGGTCCAGATATCTTCATTTCCTTTTCGCTTACTTTGCTCGCTCTGTTTCCGTTCCTCCCACTCAACGCCAATAGTTTCCCCATTTCGTCACTTTTTGCTTTCTTTGCAGCTTCCTGAGCCGCTCGCTTTAAAGGATCTTTATTGATCATCCCAACGCAATCTTCCATTTCCTATTCGGATCTTTCTTCGTTGGGCAGCTGATCCGAGAAACTCGACAGAAACAGAAAGTATACCCTAAGTCACACATTCTCGAAGGTGTGAATCGTTTGAAAAACACCATGGTTAGGAGCTCTGTGATGGTCAAGTGGGCAACGATTTTGGCTTCGATGAAAGCGGACCCAGGTTCGATTCCCGGTGCGAAATGACCTAAGCTATAAAAGTACTTTCAAGAAACAAAAGGCTCGAAAGATAATGTTTTCGCATGATTCTACTGCGATTCCAATATCGGCTTCCTAATTTGATTAGGCGTAAACAATAATTTTCTGAGAATCTTCCCTCTTTTTAATAAAGCATAAGAAGAATCTACTTATACTCAGCAAATCTATTATATTCTGAATTATTATTTCAAAATAAACAAACGAGCCGGAAATGATATAATAGTCTAAGGAAATGGAAATTAGATTGAACCATTGTCAAATTAACTCACGTTTTATTGTATTTAATTATTTATTATATTATATTTCTTTATTGCAATTCGCATTCGGATGACGACGTCAAAATTAGTTTTATCTCGTAGTTATCAATTTTGATTTAATTTCTGCTTACTTACTCCATACTCACAATTTTACCACAGAATATTATTTGTACTCCACGTACAAAGTGTTCCTAGAAAGACGTTAATCTATAATTTAACGTACCTATATTAAACTACGTTTGATTACCATAACAATGTTTATGACAGTAAGGAATTACTTAAAGATGGGATATTTTTAATGCTCGAGAATAGATTGGATTTTTCACCATTAAATGGATCAACCTGAGTAATTAGTGCTTTTTATTTCGATTAATTTCTTAGATTGAGATGATTTTCTCTGGGATTATAGTTAATTGTATGTGTCAACGGGAACTCTGGCAGTCCCTTTTTCTCCAGGATTCCTCCCCGGTATTTTTTCCCTTCTTCCCTCCGCGATAATTTCCCATTTAGTTGCTTCTCTTTCTTTAATCCATCTTCCTTCTCAAGTTGTGATATTCTCTTTTATCTCCCTTAATTCTCCTTCCGCTCGTTTCCTCTGCGGATTGGGGCTCCGCCTTTTCCAATTTTTCGTCATTTCGCCTCGCCGTCAAATCCTCTTCCATTTTCTTTAGCGCCGATGGCTTTCAGCACTTTACTTTGAAATCCTCGCCTCCTTCCCAACAAATTTTCACGCCATCGGAGATCCTTTTTTTGGTCTCTGAGAGCTACCTATCTTCCCTTCCTTCATTTACACGTGTGTCGAAATCAAGATGGAGGAGTACCGAAATATTACAAAACAATTTATCGTACTAAAAATCTTGCACGGTAAAATTAAGAAGCTTGTGCGATTCCAAACGATTTAGTACAAGTTATTGAACAAGTTTCTTAGTAGTATTTGACAAGATTTTGGTTACAATAAATTGTATTCTATGATAGAATTCCACTAAACATCATTGAAGCAACTCAATTTTATTACAGAGTTGACTTAGCTAGTTTTCTATCCACAGATAATTTTATTATACAGATAAATTGAGGGGTACAAGCACCGTGACTTTATTTAGCTCTTACCGAGTATTCTCTTAATGAAGCTAAGTTTCATAAGCGCTAATCCACAAATATTACGGATGGATATACCCGATGTTAGGTTATTCCATATAGTCACTTGAGAAAATTTCAGAGATCCTAACGTTTTTAAGTTTTTTCCTCGAAGGCTGCGCAAACAATCATCAGCGATATATTTTCTCAATCGTTAGTTATACTCAGGTACGGTATTCATCCTGAAGGGGTATTTAAACCTCAATTATTCTGCCATTAGGTACCAGTAGCTTTGTGGAAACGATAAGAGAGTTGCTAGGTCAGATGAGGTGTGAGATTGATTTCCTATGCTGTCCATTCTCAGCTTATATCCTATGAGATGAAAAAGTCATCTACATGTAGCTCAATACCCTATTTAATACATTTTTAATAGCATTCCACATATACTACGTTATTAAATAACGACCATACCTTATTACTTTACTTATAATCGCGGCCATGATCAACACTGAACCGAAAGTAAATGAAAGATGTACCTTCCTTTATCCTCTTCTAAAGTAAAAACCAAAATTGTTCATTGCGAAATGGAAACAGAAAGTATTCATTCTGATACCCAAAGGTTATCTTTTGTCTTGATTAATATTCCATCCTATAAGGTTGCATATTGCATAAGATTCTGCAGGGTAAAGTTTAGAATTTTTTTCAGACTCGTTTTTACTTAGTAAGAACCAAAAAATAATTTCCACAGTAATAGAAGTTGATTGAACCCCTTAATTTTATTGTTTCCGGTACGCACACTTAGTTTTCCTGCTCAAGCGAAACCTAATGGTACAAAAATGTGGTGGATGGTTTTGAACTCTATATCTATGTTTTCGCATGATCTAGAGTATTATGAATTCAATGGAAAGAGCCTTAATTCGGTGAAATTCCGTAATTGGGATCATATCGAAATAACTATGCAAAAATCACGAAAACGTTTTGATTGCACGACCGGTTTCGAGCTAACCTCTTATCCTCAGACACAAGATACAAATGCAAGAAAATTTAACGGTTGGTTTTGTTGTTACTGTTCTTTCATGTATTTGTAACTTGTGCCTGACAATGAGTGGTTAGCTCGAAACCGGTAGTGCAATTAATAAGTTTTTGTGGAATTAGTATAGTTATTTGAATATAAACTAGAGTATGATATCTTATTTCGTTGTTCCAATACAGTGAATTTTTTCATGGACAAAATATAACCTCACCGCTTAAACATTTCGCTATCTGCGTGATTCCGGCTATCTCGAAATAATTCCCACGGCGCCTTTTGACATTGAGAAGGTCAGAGGCGAGCGATCTCCTTTCCCCGACTTCTCCACGAAACGTTGCTAACCTCATTTATCCTCTCAGCGTTGAAAAAACGCCCACCACCTGCTTTTCACAACCTCGGGATTTATTTACGGAGTTATTACTCCGGATTGTTTGTTGTTTAATTGACGAAGAAACATTTTCCGACGCTCCACTGCTTCGCTGCCGTCGATCGCCGTGAGAATATTCCGCTTAAGCCTTGAAGGCGGTCTTTCCTGACCACTGTTGTGATCTCAAGAATGGTTACCTATAGCTAGGACTAGCAGTTTGATGCAAAAACTGGATAAATTGTGCCTTATCAAGAAATATTTACTTAGAATAGAGCTATCGGGAATTTAAAATGAAGATTTTCTCAGACGTTGCAATTCACAAAAATCCGCTAAAGGATCGATTACACTGATTTACAGTAAGAAACTTTTTCTGTCACAAGAATTAAAATGGTCCAGTAGGACATTTTACGCTGAATTTAAATATGTGAGTTATTTTTACCCATCAGCTTTATTTTTAATTTAACATCCGGGAAAAACCAAAAATTCCTGATTATCCGATTTATGTGCATTTCCTGAAAAATGTACTGCCGCCATCCTAATTATCATAGAAGAGCATAATAATCATAAATAAGTTATTATTAATTCCATAAATATTACTCTTAGAAAATTTTATCAAGTTAATAAAAGACTTGTTTTCATTAATAAGTGGCATGCCATGTATTGATTAATAAATATTTATAAATACAAATATTAGTCCTCTAGAATACAGGCAGATATTTAGAGTCTGAAGTTCCCAATTTAATTCTCATTCTTCAAATATTTAATTTAACAAGATTCTCAATCAATGCTGGGCTTACAGAAATAGAATGGCTTCATACAAATTATTTCGACGTAAATTGAAATCGGGATAATTTAAGGTATAGATTTACATGTTCTAAATTCATTAATTATGCACTTAATTCTAAAATTTTCACGATTGAATCAATATCGGAACCGTCTCTTATGTAGATAATATAGATGTTTAAAACACTCAAACATGAATTATTTTACACACTATGTGTGAATCTACGAAAAAAAGGATTACATAAATTAGTAATGCTAAAATTTCCACTAACTAACCAACTCACTGATAATTTACACAGCCTTAAATTTCGTATTACTTTTACCATAGTTAGTTTTTCACTTATATCTTTATAATTCTGTGGACAATAGTTTCAAGTTTGTTTCAGGCATATATTCAGCATATGATTTTTAACTAAAACTCCTAGTTTTAGTTAAAAAGGATATGAGGATAAAAACATTGGTATGTATTTTCTCATTCTATATAGGATGTTCCTCCCTTTACAATAGCGGAGGTATCGGAAAGACTGCTCCCATTCGATATCTTGCGATGTATCGATTAGCGGAACGGAATCCGAATCGACCGGTGCGAAAACTCCCGCATTCTATTTTCCTCCTTCCTCATTCATTTTAAGTTTCGTGCATTGCTGAATCTCGCGGATTAAATATTCTACCGCTGGGTGGAGTGCGAAGCGTACTTTAGATATATGTATGTATTCAAGAGGAGGGGAGTGGGCCGAAATGAAGCCCAGAGCAAGAAAGTCGCTCGCTAATGTATTTATGTAGGTCAGTGTCTCTCCCCCCTTTACTGCTCTTCTTTTATCGTCCTTCCGCGTCTTCCCCTTCTCACATTCTTCCGCTGCTGTATTTCCTCTCTTTTTTATGAAAGCGTCCATTTTGTGATCAGCTCCCCTTCTTCCAAACCCTTATGTATTTTTTTGTGGAAACTTTTCGTCTTTGGTTTCGGTCACACTCATTTCGACTTGGTTACGACCGTCAATAGCTTACCAAAAGTTTCTATAATTTCGTCATTTAATCAAATTTCTTCTGTTAAACATTTTTTTAGTACAATATACTCTCTCTTATTCTCTTTTACTTATTTTCTACTTTCCTCTTTTCCTGAAAAATGTCATCTGCCTTAACTCGTCTCGCATGCAACTGTAAAATTGATTTTCATAAAATATCCTATTACATCATTACGTCTAAAACAGAATAATTTAAATCTCAATTAGTAAATTTTAATTACTTTCTCCATACATTAATCTCCTGTCCTATTCTTTAACGATTGAGTTTTAAACTCTAAATAGTTGAAAACTCGCTTAACAGGTGTAAATTTCATAAAATGTTCACTTCTAGATGTTTGCATCGCATGTAAATGGACAAATCCAAGGAATAGATCTAAGAAAATAATCTAAACTTGAATTAATGTATTATTAAATATCCTCATGAATAGTATATCAAAAGTATCTATCATATCGAAAACTTATCAAACGTCTTCTATAACGCAATTTGTTTCCTTCTTAGTCTTCCTTACTGTACCCTCTAAGAAAAGTGTTACTCGCACTTTGCTTGAAAACGTGGACTGGTTCCACTTTTACAGTATCCTGCCCTGGTGAGAAAAACAAGGGAAAATACCTCACTCCTCATCCTGCCTAGTAAGCCTCATTCCCCTACTTGCACTTGGTAGCTGATACTAATAACGATAAGGGCGAGGTACCAATTGGCCTTTAAGCTGAATACTTCACACATCGACTGACTCTCAACTTGCGAATTCTCTAATGCTTTACGTATTTCTTGTTCATTTTAGCTTTAATATTTTATTCGTTAGATTTCAGTAACGTGGAATTGAATGGAAGAGGTCTAAATCCTTTTCTTTTCTTTTTTTGCATTATAATTGCACCCTTGTAATCCATATTGTTAGTTATTCCTTTCTCTTCCCTTAAAATAGTTTGGCGCCTCAAAGCTATATTTCTGTTTCCTTTGCTGTTTAATTGAAACTCTTTCGTTAGTAAGAGGAAATGCAACTTTCAAATCATCCTAAAATACTAATAATATCAATATTGCCATTCTACTATTCATACTATTCTTCTATTTTATGCGATCTTTAATTTCAGTATTCTATTTTGTATTTTTCCACTTTATGATGGAATATTTTCTTTCCTCTTAGAACCTTGTAAATATACCTTGATAAGATATAGATTTTACAACTTAGACATCCGTTCTTCCAATATTATGACGATCCGAGATTTTAATTTACTAGTATTCTTTTTTTATTAATTTTCCTTGTTTTGATGCCGAATTCCCACTTCAAAGATCATCGACTACGCTTTTTGTTAAACTACTTCGTGACTATGCTACGTCATCGATGAAGAAACTGTTATAAAACTCGATGAATGTCTTTGATTTCGAGTTTTCCTTGCTTTGATTTTTCTTTCCTAAGAAATGGAATGCTATATTTTTCGCTTATTTTATCGGTGGAGCTTCTAAAAAAACTCTCCTTTCACAGTGTTTCTTCACTTTCTTCCTTCTTTATTTCCCTTCTCCCTTTTCTCTTTCTTCTTTTCTTTCCCTCTCAGATTCAGCGTCTGATATTCTTTTTCTCTGTTCCGTTGTTTTCTTTTGGCTTTTAGTTGGGTTTTCCTTACCCCATTGTTTTCTTTCACTTTTCCTTCATTCTAATTTTATTCCACGACTCCATTCGGGTATTTTCAAGCAGAAATAATTCCATCCAATACGAACTACACAGTGTCCAGGAACTTTCCCCTCATTTCACAGTTTTCGACCTCGTAGGAATCACTAATTACTTTCTATTTTGTATTCTATTATTGATAATTATTCGTTTTATTGTTAGCTTTATCTTCTCCAGCTCGTTAATAGTATTTCACTGTTTTTTACAAATGCTCGAGTTTCTTATACGTTTGTATTATGATTTAGCTTAAACTGGATGCTATCTCATCATTCTGACAGAATTTCTATAATGGATGAAGTATTTTCTTAATAATAACTTCATTCTCACGGATTTTAAGCATTCCGGAAATCACAATATCCATTCCGATAAGCAAAAAACCTTATTTCAATCTAAACGTAGTTTTTACGCATATCGGAGAAAGATCATTTACCAAATTATCGTGTTTATATGTCATACGTTATATGGAAAGTTTTTTTTACTTGATAAATTTATTCTGTGACTGCGTTAGTATGTGGGAAATTATTGCTTAAATCTTTACGTTAGCTTCTAGAGTAGTAGGGAGTAGCTAACCATTGTTGTGTTTGCTTAAGTTTCGATTGACCCTTACTTTTATTAATGGAGATCATCTCTCGAATTGTAGGAGTTTTTCCAGTTTAAGAAAACTTTGTCTTATCTGAGCAGAATAACTCTTTAGTAGATGTCTTTACTACAATAGTATAAGCTACTATATAATACACCTTCGTGTTATTAGTTATTATACATTATAATACGCTAGCATATTATCTCATTGAATTTCTTTATATTTATGGAAATATAGGAAAATATTTTCCACAAATTAACGTAAAAATTTATATGTTAGAAGCGATATGATGGACTGAATATCTTACTCTCAGCAATCACGCTATTCTCCATTGGCGTAAGCAAGCTTACTACCACATATATTATTTATTTTTCCTCCATTGTACGGAATGGGAACGAATGGAAGCATTTGACACACCTTTAGCTCAAAATACCGATTTTGTTGCATGTCTAGACCACTCGCCTCCCTATTTGCAGACGTATACTTATATATTCGTGAGTATTTCCCATAAATCGAACCTTCCTCTTCACCTTTTCCTCTTTCCTGCAAAGCGAGACGTCACCATGACAGCACCTTCTAGCCTCTATTCATAGATGGTGCCCTAATGGCATATCCCTTTCTCCCCCATTTCACCTCCTGTCCGCGAAGACGCAATCGATTCCTCTTCCACCGCTTTCTTTCCCTCTTCCTCGACCCTCGGATTTCTCTTCGCTTTAATGAGCTTTAAAAAAATAACGAAAAGAAACAAAGGAGCGGGGATTCCGCGAAATAAAAATGCATACAGAGAACCTGGCGGTGGGAGGTGTAACTGTTTTCTCTCCGAGACTTTTATCTTCCTATCTCTGTGGAACTTCTTCGAGCCACGGAAAGGGGGTGCTTTTTTCTCTATTCCTCGCAGCCACCCGGCTTCTCTCCCTCCCTCCAGTCCCACTGCATTGCAGATATCCCCGCTTCGCAGGTCCACACAGTTTTCCTATCCCCCTCCACCGTCCGCCTCGGACGACCTTGCCCACGGTGGAAGATTAACCTGGCAAGGTTGTTCCCATAGAGAGGGCTTGTTGTTTTTTCTCTCCCTGCCAAGGGGGTTGGTTTGGGTGGTTTTCGGGAACATGCGGTGGGGAATTCTGGTTCTGGATTAGTTTTTTGACGGAAAATTTTTGTGCATTTAAGCCTTCCTCCCCCAACAGTTTTGAACACTGAAAGAGCTGGACATCGATGTCGAGGTTTGGAAAAAGGCATTTTTTGGACATGAAATAACTTTTATAAATACTCCAACAGTCAAGCCTTCCAACCCATACTTCTACATACGAGTACGTGGCTAGCAGGGTATTCATGTAATTAATTATCTCTGTGCATTACATACTATCAGAAAAGTATTTAGCTCGATGGCCGGTTGGTACCTCACCCTTTCTGTCATAAGATACAAAGGTTGCGCAGAGAGGAATGAGGTTCACTAGGCAGGATGAGGAGTGAGGTAGTTTGCCATTGCTTTCCTCACTGAACCAGAATGCGATACGAAGTGAATGCAATGTAATGCAAGTGAAGCACAATGACTCTATGAGTAACACTTTTCTTGGCATTCCGTAGCGAGAGACCTAGATTAGTGCAATGATTCACTCATACCTCAGTAACTTTTATTTCACCACAGCCATGATCAAGACTGGGACAATAGAAAATGAAAGATACATACTTCGCTATCATATGACAAATGAAAATATTCCATTCATCAGAGTATGGTAACAGGAACATATTTCATGTACTAATTTTACTATTCTATAGTTTTATTCTGTGTTTTTATTGTTCTCTAAAAAAACTCGGACAGCTTAAGTAATTTTGCAGAGGGGCTCCCACCGGTGACCGAACCCGGGACTGTTTCCAGCTAACTCGAAAGCGCTGCCCACTTGGCTATCTGGGACCCCTTATTCTGTGTTAGCATCACCTACCTCTAGGTTCTCTTTTCCTTCCAGAATTATTGATTAAATCTTACAATAAACCATCGGAGTAGAAAGAAGTAACTAAGTATTGTTCTACGCTGTTTTCTTGAGTCTCTATTGACTTCCTTGTTATACGTTTCCATAGAATGGTAGATATAACGCAATTTGTCATAGATTGCGTTGTCATTTGCCTGAGTCCATATAGAACATTGATTTTTATTCACTCTTATAGAAAGGTAAATAAAATTGATTTCCTTATGAGTTGCATGGTTATTATTATATTATTAGCGAAAACAGATTTTGCCTAAACTAGTCCTTTTTAATAATCTGTTGAGGAATCTAGACATATGAAGAGCATAGGAATCCAATTACAGCCGAAACTGTTGCTTTTAGAGCACAAATACGTGTGGGTACGCAAGTGTATCAGAAACCATTTCTCCCTTACAGTACAGGTATTTTCCATTTGCATTGACTGTGTGAAGCTCTGACACAAGAGTGGTTTTCCACTATGCTGAAAATGGCTATTTGCAATCGTTACGAGGATTTTCGTGTTAATAAGTGTTGTCGTTAAACAGCAATCTTCTGATAGAGAATATTGAATATGTTATGCTGCGAACCCTTCACAAATGATTTTGGCTAATTTTTTATAGAAAATCATGGAACGCAATCCCGAATTTTAGGAGGCACAAGAATACAAGGGAGGCAGTTCTGCTTATTGATTTTGATGCATTGGTGTGTAGCAACCCATTTCTCGCTCGGAAAGGACAAAGAAAATCTCTCCACAGAATGGTAGCATGTTTTCCAGGAAAGTAATTCTCGAAAAAGAATTCTTTTATGGTCGATTTCTTCTAAAACTTTATATTGCAACACCTCGCTTCAAAAATTCAAGGCCTGACAAGTTTCTTGGGAGATATGAAAATACTCCGCCCCCGCTAGGAACTCCCAAGTATTGAGCGGAGGAAGCTTTCTCTCCCACCAGCCTTACCTTCTTTTCGCTCGAAATATATTTCAGGGAGCCCTGCGACGATGAAGTTTTCCAAAATTTATTCGTTAAGGTACAATCCACCCTGTTTCAGAACAATCAAAAACTTTAGACTGGTAATTTAGCACTCCTGCTGGTTTTAATTTTTTCGAAAAACGTATTGTACTTTTTAATTTCTTCCTCATGGTCTGAAGGCTTCAAAATTATTTTGAAATAGATCCTCAATGCGAAAATTCCAGTTCTCTTTCTTCAGAACTCTGTATTTCTGTACTTGTATTTTGTTATTGTCCTTTCCTTGTCTTTCATTGGTACTATCTCCATTCAAGAAATATTCTTTTCCTCTCTTAATAATGATAATTTATGTACGGGCATTAGCTCAATTACGGATTACATGTCATTACAAATCATTGAATTGCTTGGTTTAATTAGATTATATTTTATATAAGAACAATTATAAAAGAATATGAAAGTTAGAATACACAAGACAAAATTATAAAATTGTTGAATATACTGAAAAAAAATGATCATTTTATCTTGAGGAGATAAAAAATTAAAAACTCCATTTATTAGTCACCATATTGAATTTTAAAATTAAATTAAGTGTAGTGGTAATTTCCTCTTCAACATTTTTAAACTAACATAACAGTAAGCATAGTTACTTTCCGTATACATTAATGAGAATAAAGTGTTGTTTCTCGTATTTTTCGTAGGAACGTGAAAACTAAGTATACTTAAAATTTCACTAGAATCCAAATCATTATTCTATAGCCTCTATAAAAATATGTTGCTTGAATGAATTCTTCTTGTTTCCAGTGGTAACAACTGAAGTTCAGAAGACATTGAATTTTAGTCTAAGCTCAAATTAATTTTGTATGAAATAAGATGAAAAAAGCGATCTCTTAAAGCCATCTTCTCCCATCTCTTTCTAGTTAGCGAAAATATCCGTCCTCTCTCTTTCCTTTCCATGTGTTTTCTTTAGTTTGTCTGCTTTGGAGTTCATCCAGATATCCTCATTGATGTAACCTCATCGGTTTTTATTCACTCTTTCCTCGTATGTTGTGAAGAATGCACTGATATGCTTTTCCTTGTTTTTTCCTTTGAATATTCGAATGCAAACATTCCCAGGTGTCACTTTTCCCACTTCCATCTACGACTTTTCCTTAACTCTCTCTGCTTATCCATGAACCATTCTCGGGAGCTTAACTCACATTATCTCCAACCACAGTTTTCCTTTCAACAACATTCCTGCACGTCTTGATAATGCGAGAAGTCATCTCTTGCGAAAGATATCAACTAAACGTTTCTGAGAACGGGAAGAAAACAGTAGGAAATATACCTAAATAGAATCGTTTTTATCTTGGATGTTTTCTAAATGCAATATTCTTTCGAAAGAGTGAAAAAAGAAATGAATTGAATTAGACTAAATTGAAGCTAAGAGGTCTTGCCTTTATTGGGGATTCAAAATTAGAAAAATCCTCTCTTGAGTAATGCGTAAACTCAACGTCTCATAAGAACGAGGATAATAACAATAATATTTATTTTATCGCAAACAGGTACAAAATTACCCAATTGCATGTGATATAACAAAGATAATAAATAAAATCAAACATGAAAAAAGGAGACACGAAGATGCAAAAAATAAAGAGAAAGAATTATAACACAAATATTAATAGGAAAGTATGGAGTACAACTTACACTTTAACGAATACAAAGAATCATTAAATAAATAAATCAATGCAATAAGAGATTTATGGGCACGTAAATCGAGTCGAGATTTTGGATTATATCCAATTGCTGTACCCCTTTGAAACAGTAAACAGAGGAATCGATGATTCATATTTTTATTAGCAAAGGTAAGATAATTTGTTGACAGTCATCTCATCGCTTATAAAAGAAGTACGACTTTTATGAAATATTATCTAACTGGGATAAGCTAGCACATGAAATAGATATGGTTCATTTAAGTCTTAACAAATATGAAAGAAAGGAATTCAAATTCTCAACTGCGCCTTCGCTTGAGATAAAATAGAAGATGACAACGTTGACGTAACCACTTTATATTTTTCCAGCGCCATCTTTCAGAAGCAAGTTCCATAAAAAGAAGTTGCTAGTCAAACAGACGTGATATCAAAGATCCATTTCGGTTTGATGCCACATAAATATAATTGGGTCGTTAAGCAGTTAATTGTTTGCAAAGTTAATGGCCAGAATTATAAGGAGCCGTATACAAAAGTAGGCCAGAATGGATGGCTAATTTAGCTTCCCAAGTTGCGAGTAGAACGTATTTTGAGAAGTACTTTAGGGTTTGTTATAGTCTACTCTCCACGAATTCCTCTTCTTTGCCTTCCTTCCTCAACTTTAACTCCATTTTGGTAGTTTTGGAAGGGAAGTACTCTCTTTTTTTAACCGTTTTCAGAGTTGGAGTGTAGGAGGTTTTTCTAAAGAGGTAAACTTGTGGGAACGCCCAAACCGTTGGAGAAAAAACAAGAAACTGTACTTCCTTGAGTGCTCCCACACTTTTATTTAGCATCTCTCTTTCGCCATTTCTTTTGCATTTTGCCCTATTCTTACCTCTTTTTTTCGGGCGCGAATTTTGCATGGAAAGGAAATGGCTATGCAGCAGAGGCGTCCATTAGAAGGAAATGAAATTTTAATGCTTTTTCCCATTCAAAGAGGAGTGTATCCATAAAAGTTGGTTAATTCAAATTCCTAACGAAACATTTCTGCCCGTCGTAAAACTTTTAATAGCCAAGAGGCGGTTGAAGTCGTAGTTCGCGTGGATAGTTCTAGCGTAAAAGATTTTTGTAATTTTATTAAGCTGCACATTTCCTTAAATTTTAGCTCCATTTTCTCCACCAGGGTTATCTTAACTGTAATCAACAGATTGTATAATTCTATTCGAGGAATCAAATCACAGTATTAGTTCAGAAATAAAGAACATTCAAAAAAAATATTAATGACCAAGCATAGCAAATTAGGTGGAAATTCTGAACTTAAAAATTAATGATCAATGATAACTGAGATGAAATACTAATGCAACTCAACAGATAATTTATTATTCTAGTATTAAATATAGTTTCACATTTTATTCCTGTCCTAATTTCTAAAATATATCATCGACGTACATGTTGAGTTAAATTTATTCCGCTTTGGCATCTTTATTAATTATTACGAATATACAATGGGAACATTGCTTAACAAACGTTTACTGTCTGTGGCATTTTTCTCTGTCCACACATTTTGATCAAATTGATCATATCGGTTATATTTATCAAAACAAGAAATTCTACAAATCATTACCAATAACAACCGGAACATTTTAAATTAAAACACGGACACAGAAGTGTAAATGACGCATAATATTTACTCCGCGTTGCTGTTTAATTATTTGTTAGCAAAAATCGTTGAGGATGCCAACCACGAAATGGGATTTGAAATTAAAATCCGGAGAGAGAATTGTTAACCCGCATTTTTATTTCCTTCACCGGAGACCCAATATAAATTTTAGTCAATGAAGCGAGAGTAAGTTAGAAATGGGAATTGGAGCTAAACTATTCATTCTCATGATGAGAATTTGCGCGAAGAACTTTCGGATAGCAAATTTAACACGATTTTTTAAATCTAAGGCGCACATGAAATCCATTGCATGTGCTCTCATTAATCTTCTTGCGTGGTATCCCATTTCGAACAGAATGCTCCTTCCACGTTCGCTGCTTACTCAAACAAAGATCCATCTTGTTGCCTCTCTTCATCTCGATGTGGGATACGATTTTTCTGGAATCCCTCCGTTGACCCACATATCGACGGAAGTCCTTAATACAGCGGGAAAAAATGCCGAGCCCCTACAAATGCCTCCCTCCAACGGTTATGTCATTAAACCATCCAATGATTCTTCCACGAGACGAAATGGTATCGGCTTCTTGCTCTAGAATTCACTCCTTATCTACAAACGGCCCCTTTATGCAGTCTCCGCTGATGTTGTACGATTTCGGTGAATTACTCAAGCCGGATCTGGGACGAGATAGTTCCAGATGTGGAATGTGGCAGATACTTTTAGGGTAAACGGTTACGGAAAAACCCAGATTGATAAATTAGAGAGGACCATATCTAGAATAATCACGATGTAATCCTGAGTTTTTATGTATTTCGTAGTTCGTGTAGTGTTATTATGTAGTGTTATTATGTAGTTCGTTAATTACGAGCAGAGCCCAGTTAAAAATATTGCACATTTTAAATGCATTTATAATAATAATAATAATAAAATAATTTGTTACCATCAAGTAACATATTTATGTGATTCTTGTGGAATTTTATTTTATAGATACATCTAGTAAATGAAAAAAATCCAGTGAATCTTCATTTAGCAGTAATCATAAGTAATTTATCATTTAGATTTATTTATATTTATTCATTATTAATCAATCTTATTCGTGAAAACTTTGATGCTCGCAACTAATCGTTTGCTAATTTTTTTCACAAATTCTTCTGAGCAATAAATAAGAGTATGCAAAATAAGTAGAAGTGATTTTTCTTAGAATATGTTGAGTCTACAAAGCCTTCTGTGCTATCCAGCAAAATAGTTAATATTTTTGTTATTTTAGGAATTTCCCTCACAATCCAAAAGTAAAATTTCGTAGGAAGGTAGATTGTTTAGAAAAATATTCTCATTAGTTAAATATTCATTTGCTGGATTTCTTGATTTTAAAATAATGATATGAATGCGACTTTGGCAAAATGTAATCCTTCGTTGTTGAAACTTAGTTTGAATATGTTCCTAAGTGTTCAGATTGCATTTTACATGCATTTCAATTTCTCATAACGTAACATATATTTCCAAATTCGTGCTATCGAAACTACTTCTTTTTCATCGATAATTTCGTTGCCCAAAAACAGTTTTTCCTGTAAACTGAGCGCCTTCGCGGCTTGTTGGGATTTTATTTAAGCCCAACTTAATTTTTTTCTTATCACCAATATTTCATCCAAAATTTGGAAACCTTCCGCTTAGGTTTCGGTACCTTTCTTAATATTTTGCTCATTTTTGAGGCTTTAATGATATTACATAGCTCAATTTGGGTTTCAGAAAACGGGTATCAATACATTTTTTTATCATTCTAAACATAAAATATAGGGAAATATTGCTCTTAAATTTCGTTTACTTGATAGCTCTTTCGTTCTAACAGTAGTGTCCTCTATAATATTTTGTTCATTGTTAACGCTTTCATTATATTACATAGTACATCCTGTGACTCAGGAAACGGATATCGGAAAAATTTATGAACTTCCTAAAGATGAAAAATAGAGGGGAATAAGTTCATAAATGTCATTCAATCGAGAGCTCCTTCGATTTCTTTTCGCCCTTGGATTTTCATTTTAATTTTATTTATTTATTTATTACGTTAATCTGCGGATGGGCATACACAAGGCGGCAGAGTCAGAAATCAAAAAAAATACATCGTCAAAAATTAAAAACATTATCAAAAACTAAAACATCACCAAGAATAAATAAAAAAACACATCACTTATTTACTTTCAATGCCAACAAATGCTATCACTACAATTCACTCAATTCAAATATCTGAAATAGGGAATACTATCAATCCTGATTATACGATTCCATTCCTCCTGCCTCGTGGAATCCTCAGGCTTCGCAAAATTTCAGAGAAACAAGTGACTCTGAGATCATCGACTTTGACTTTTGGCGTGGACCTTTGACACATTTTTGAGTGTGTCAAGGGCACGGATTTGGGATGAAGCCTCATTTTCCACTCCATTTCCATCGATAATATCAAAGAAGGAATTGGCACCCACAGCGATACGAGTTTTATTGCTTTTCTAGGAGAGAGAGTGCAGTTGGGCAGAAGTCGGTTATCGGACGATTCGCTGACGAAAACTTATCTCCGAATTGTGAAGTTTGTGGTTGTAAACATGTGGCGAGACGACCCCGTCGCGGGTGGAAAGAATCCTTTCTTATTTCATAATGAACTCACTTTTCTTATTCCTCCGATGCATTTCCACTCTGGCGCATCCATTTCGAATGCTCTTATTCACAAAACGTGTCTTGATCTGTCTGTTAATGATTCATCTCGAGAGCCTGTTGAAACATCACCCCCTCTACTATTGGCTACCAGATCTATTAGAAGGGAATGAGGCTTACTAGGCAGGATGAGGAGTGAGGTAGTTTGCTCTTGTTTTCCTTACCAACCTACGATTTCAATATTTACATGATACTAGATAATATTTCGTCTACAAAAAACTTTTACTGCTGTGCTTCTCAGTGAATATGTCTTGTATACACTGAAGAGGATATTTAGTGTTTCAGTTATTATATTTTCCCTGTAATTCCCTTCGTTAAACATTTATTATGCCGAATGTGGAATAGCGGTGACAGAGGAGTAATATCAATGAATCCAGATAACCTAATTTTGGTTATGGATCGATATTTTTATGTCAGACGGAGCTTTACTTTAAGATAAGATCGAGCAGCGATAAAATTAAGAATACATGCAATTTTTATGACGTCTCATTCAGCTCTGTAATAATGAAGGACAAATAGGCATCTGATTCAAATCAAGCCTGATTCGAGAAGTTCGTTTTAAAAATATTTATGTCCCCAAAACAGACCCTCTCCCAAAATTAGAACACTTGGTTACAACAATGTGTTTCAATGCAATCTTAAATTACTATTTGTTTATGGGAATAACGCGATATTTTTAATTAAAAAAAAAAGAATTTGGCTTCTTCGTAGAATGGTATGATTTGCTACTTCATGTTTTAGTGTCTCTTAGTAGAAGTAGTACTAAATCTTAGTTATTTGCGTCAATTCTAAGATTGGTTAATAATATAATATAATTGGTAATAGCTCCATGTAATTGGGCTGTATTGAGATTAATAGATCTTTTCTCACTACTATCCCATTGGGAATTTAAAATTAGAAAACGTTAGCTCATTTGAGATGTAACAAAGGAGTAGTATACTTTTGTGGTTTCAGAACCTAAACATGCTCAGGGCAATAAACATAACGCTACTGGAAAGCTATAAAGGAGGAGTTGGAAGTCTGAAATAGATACTGATGCCTGCAGCATTTAGTAAGGAAGAAGTGTAATATGACGTTGAAAAAAGTTCTGAAACTTATTTTTCCTGCAAAAACGCCGACTAGGAGAGGTGTAAAATTCTGGTGGTAGATAGCGCCATATATTGCAGGTACTGCTAACTAATAAACTATTTGTCTACCACAAGAATTTCACATCTAGCCTGCTCGGCATTTACGCGGAAAAAAAATAATTCGGGAACTTATTGAGCTTAGTATTATGTCATACCTGAATGAAATTGTACGTGATACAGCAATATTCATTCAGTTAATACTATTAAAAGAACAGTCGAGCCCTGCAAGGCAGAAAAAGAAAACCTCAATAACGTGTTCAGACGTAATAGAGTCCCAAATTTCAGAGATGAACGTAACAGCATCAATGCTTTCCCCTCGGGTTATTTAATATTCTCCATTTGATTCGCTAGTCAAATGGGAGTGGGGGATTATCATCCAAACCAATGCTGTGGAGGAACTCAATATCGCCCAAGAAATTGCATCTTCCGAAAGCAATTAATTACGCCCTCCCATGGTCTCTCCCCATCATGGGAGGAGGAGAAGGGAATCTTCAACATTTTTCTTCCTCGTTTGATGAGAGACTTCCATACTCAACCGTAACGAAACGGCAGATTTGATGGAGAGAAATGACGATGGAGAATTTGATTTTCGTTTTTTCTCTTCTCCTCGGAGATGTGTCTCAATTTAGGCAATTGCCTTTGAGCCAGGTCGTCGAAGGTAGCACCAGAACTCATTCCATCATCTCTCCGTGATTCGACTCCCTCGAATAGAAATGGACGATTCCCGCAAAGCGCGAGAGGGCGGGAGAAGCCGACAATCGATTTCGCGATCGATACATCGAAAGGTTAGAGAAAGGCGGTTTTTTTCGAGTTGCTTCGATTTTTCGCTCGAAGCGGGTTAAAGCTTTGCTGTCCATCGCTTTCGGTCCGTGGATTGAATCGTTTAAGTGTCTCCGATCCCGAAGGCTTCGGGAAGTGTGCCGTTTGACAAAGGTCTTTCAAAGGGCACTTCCCGCTATTGGAAATTCAAAGTCGAATAGGGCCACTTCGATCTAATTAACAACACAGGTTATCGCACAAATTTAACGTTTCAAACGAAGGTACATATTTTCTGATAGGCACGCTTTTGGGATGGAATAAAGTGACTTGGATTATGGATATACGTAGTATGTAAGAATTATTGTAGAAGAATCAAGTGAAGTTTTTCATTATTTAGGAGTAATGATCGGAAATGCGTAATTTCAAATTGGTCAAAATACCGGTGTTTCTTCATATCTAATTTACATAGGATACATTCAGCCATGTTTAGCGAGTAATGCCGTACGAAATATATTCTGTAGTAGATATAGTGGAGGAATAATTTCATAATACATCTGAAACCATGCTATCCCACTAAAATTATGGTAAATTAACATCATAAAGTCTAAAATATTTAATATTAGTATTATATAGCTCATTCTGTGATATTCACTTATATCTTAAGTGTACACAATTTATATAATGTATTTATGTATATATTTTTTTCAAATCGTCAGAAATGAAATAAATCAAATGCGTACTTAGTATTTTCCTTGAAAATTAACTCCCTCTCAATAATCCCATCTATATTTCTTTCTTGTTTCGGATTCATTCATAATTTTTCAATTTGAATGTCAATTGGTCATAGATAATACTCTCCTAACTAATTTAAGAGCAAACTGTAATAACAGAACAGGATTTTTGTTAAAAATTCAATACACATCAGTGGAACTCTACTTAAGTTGAATTAATTTATCTACTACTTAATTTAATTCATCGTTTATTGAGTTTTAAATTAGTTGCGTGACTGCTATGTAGCTGTTAGCATTTTTCCTGCATTGCATAATTGCGGCAGCTCGGCCTCCGTCTCTTCCGATAAGGCGTGATGAATGTCCCCGAGGCTTATGCAACCTACTCTGCATGTTCTCTTGTAAACCATTCGCTCAAAGCTATGTTAGACGAAGTACAGACTCTTCTTTTGTTGAAAATGCCTCTGTTTCTTGTATTCCGAAGAAAGAGGCTAACTATTTAGAATCAGGATAGAACGATTTGCAAATTTACGATTTGAAAAGTAGTAATTACTACCTTAAATCCTAAATGGAGATTTATCCAATTGTCTGTGTAAATATTTTAACTATCTAAAGTTGAGATTACTTAAATCGTATAAATAAGAACCCGTGGTTTTCGAATATATCAGAAAAAGAATTAACTAAATTATTAAATTAAATATTGCATGTATTGGACCCATTGTGAGTTATACAAGAGCCCTTGGAAGGGATAGATCAAATATAATCCGACAGAGGATGGATTCAATAATAAATGCAATGAGAATTTCATACTAATGATTATCAAAGAATGCAATTACTGTGGATTAAACTCTTCAAACTTGCGTACTCTCTTGATTGTGGAATTTTTAGTATTTTAAAAATTCTCATAAGCTTATATATTTTTTAGCCTTATTTGGTCATACTTTACACTTAGAATCTTTGTCTGTAACTAAATATAGTTATTTGCATGTACTAGTTTAATTATCGTTTCTTAATTATAGAAATTATTTTCTCATTCGCTCATTATCTTTTGCGATACTTATAGTAATCTGTGCCCTCAATAGATATTCGTTATTCATGATATCTGTGTTATTGCCACTTTTTCGTTCTTTATTGTAACGATACTCCTATAAAGAAATGCTCTTCACCTGCACAATTTGTGGATTTAGACAAACTATTACTTTGCATGATGACTCGGAACTGGGATGAGCCTGGCACGCACATAACACCCTTTATTTTGCATCCCTTAGCTCCATACTCTGCGAAAATATGTTCCTTTTCGGATGACAAACGTAGGAGCCGTATATCAAATCCAAGCGCGTGTGGGAATTCAGTATTTCACCGTTTATTCCCCTTAAATCTCCACGGGCACCCACTGTTTCATTCCCACTGTGCGTAGCCTTGTAACGCATTCCCGTCCCACGTCCACTGATGAGTACTGCATGCCATCCATGTTACAGACGACGTTCAGCGGTTTCCTTTCCCGCGACACAAGCGGTTTAATTGAAGGAAACCAGCGTTTTTGTCCCCTTCTCCCTCCCTTCCTCCCTTTCGGTCCTTTGTGTATCTTCATATCAGAGATTTGCACCCAAGGTGGCTGACCGTTGTTAGGTAGCGATACAACGCCGCTGATATTTGGAATGTATCAAAAAATTTACAGTAGCTGGTTATGAAAACATTTTTCGTATATATGATAAATGATTTATTTTAGCATAAAATATCCGCTAATGGTGCAGCTACTAGTTGTAGTAAGCTCGTATTATTCTATTTTTTGTAAGTTCATAATCTGTGATCTGAAATAAAGCTTTTAAAGTACATGATTTCCAATCGCTCGTTGATTGTTAATCCACAAAATTTAACGTCTTTCCATACTATTTCAGCCTAAAAATCGATATCAACCAATATCCTTTTCTATCAAGAAATACAAAAACTTATAGGGTTTTTAATTTAAATGCTATCAAGAATTACTTTCCGTACACTTTCTATCTACCTCTACAGTTAGAGACGAAAGTTTTTAACTTAGTATTTTAACTTACTGTATGATTGTTGTAAATTTGAACCATCTAAATACATGTTTTAACTAAAATACGGACCTTTATGGGAAAGTTGAGGATATTCATTAATTTTCGGCTACATAAATGTACTTTTTAATCTATCAGTAACTATCAATTTATTCCCAATCAACAGATTTCTCAGATTGTTTGCATATCATGTGCCGCGTATTTCTTTCTTTACAAGCACAAAAAAGCCGCCTCACTCTGAAGGTAAATGAATCCATGATTATCATAAAAAGAGCTATTTTCTCACCTCTTCAACACCCACGGATGCATGGTTAGTTGAGCCTCATAAGAACCGCGTTGAGAATAAGATAGGCGTGAAAATGAATTCGGACTTACCATGCGTTATTAACTTCTTAAGTGGAAACACTTCACCTAATTTCTTCTACACTGGTGAGCCTTCCTATGAGATTTAATTCAAATATTTTTATTATTTGTGACGGTATGATAAAACTGAAAGTACTTATAATTAACTACTCTCAGAATAATTAAGTTGATATTAACCCCAACGCATTCTCCTTTAACACTTCCCTGAAATTCTAATTACTTCTCATATTATATTACTCATTATTCATATTGTTAAAACGTTAACTTGAGATGATAAATGGAAATAAGCAGGATTGCGACAAGTGAGATTTTACGTTTCTCGGGTGTACATGAGCCTCTTTATCCTTTACTTACTCCTAGGAATCTATGCGATTGATAAATTTATTATTAAATAAATATATGATAAATATTCTATTTAAATTATTAATAAATTGATAACTGAGCTCTTCTTCTTGTAATAGATTAACTTGTAGGTGAACAATTTGAATAGTGATTGATTTTTATTATGTATCTATATGTACAGATATTTTATGAATAAACGTTGAAAACAACTTAATCAATTTACACAATTGACAAGTCTCAAAGTTTATGAGCAAAAAATCTAACTTTTAATTCCTGGCAAACCTTTAATGCTTTTTGCAGTTGAAATAAACCTTTGAAATTGGTCAATATTTAATATACTGATGGAAAAGGAGTTTAGTATACATACAAGCGACAAAGAATTGGTAATAAATGAGAAGAAGCTATCGCTATAGGAGTAAGAGAAACTTAACCTAGAAGATAGTAGCTCCCATTTCGGTAGAGAGTTTTTTAAGAATTATAAAACAACGAAGGTAGAAAAATAAATTAGAGGAGTATATGTAAAAGCGGAACATGATTACTTGATAATTTTGGGGCACTCAAATAAATTCGATTGGAAACAATTTATTCGCAATTTAGTTCCTGCAAAAATATCGATCTCGAGCCATCACCACCTTTGTCATGTAATATAAAATTTAGCCCCTTCTTTTAATCAGAAGTTTGATTTCCTTTCGAGATTAATTTCCAGAAGTTTTATGGGATTATTAATTTCGTGGGTCGCACGGAAGGTTTTCGATGTTAGAGTTCATAAAAGCTTAGCGACGTGGGTTGAGATGTCACACAGCTTTTGCGAGGCGAAGGGGATCGTTGACTTCAATTTCGAGGAGCAGTTTCCTTTGTCTCGAAGATAATAAGCGCTCTTTCGAGTAATCCGAGATTCGAGGGAATTATCGTTCCCCACGGCGGCTCCTTTGTACAGAGGTCGTGGGTTCATACCCCGTGTGAGGGGATGGCCTTCCCTTTTAGAGCCACTTGGAAAGTGTACCAATGGAACTGCATCTCGAACGTGTGATAAATGTCACACTCGTCAGCTCTCCTTCGTAATTTCAATCGCACTTACGCAAAGCTCGTTGTGCAGGAAAGTTGGAGTATTGGTACACTCACGTTTGGGAACATTTATTAATCACTGGCGAATTCGACCGTCAAAATGACGGAATTTTAATTAAATTTAGTAACCAAAAACTTTAATAAGTTAGATATAACGTTGCAGATTTTCAGAACTACACGCTCCCTTCACATACTAAAGTAGTAACCGCAAAAAATTCTCTCTTGATCATTTCGGTTTGGACGTTTTGGGTATATAACCTGGATACAACATTTTCTGCTCCTCTCCTACTTGGTTACCAAACTATTTTCTCTTGATTATAAACATAATAGTAGGGAATATCTGTATGGAGTAATTCTCTTGCCTTCTCATCGCTTTTGGTCAGAATAAATCCAGCATTAACATAGCATTGCGTTTCTAATGTATATAACAATCAATAGTTGCCTATTATAGCAAAAATAGTAATAAAATTTCATAGTTAATTATCAAACAAGTTTCTATGATCAGCCGCTTCTTTATATTTTTTGTATTTTTATACTTTAATCAGTTCTCATATCTTCAAAACTATGCGCTCCCTTCAAATACAAAGGAAAGAACCGCAAATAAAACTATATTCAACCTTTCATCAGTCGCCTATTTTCATAACACGAACAGTCGCGCGTTGTATTCCATACAACAGATCGTTTTTCGACCAAAATTGTAAAATTAATTGAACTAATTATTATTTCTGAGTACTAAACTTTAGATAATAATATAATTTAAGAGGATAATTTAAGAAATAAACAACTTTTAGTAAAAATATTATTATTCACCTTTATTTATTTACATGCGTTCAGAGAGTACCAAAAAAGCTAAATGTCTATTAGTTCCGAAATTGAAATGCACCTAATAGAGTTTAAGATGAAATAAGTTAAAAACTCCATGTAAACGCTATAATATGCAAAAGTAGAGTTCACCAACGAAAAACTTACCCACCTTCACAGATTTACTCGCTTTTGCAGTCGGTTTAAGACTAAAAAGCAGCTTTTGATGCCTTTACAAGTTAAAGTAAAGTGCAATAAAGGAATAGACCCGGACATGAGGTTCAAGGGACCACCCAGCTAGAAACAGGACCCAAAAATCCGTCTTTGTTGTACAAAATACAACAGCGAGACTGACGGAGGGTTAACCATTAAAATCATGATAAAATATTGTCAATTAACAATTCTTACAACTTATATTTAGTGTAGGGGACTTTTCAATTATTTTTTGTGCTATTTCCTAACAGTTTGGCCTCTGAAAAATTATTGCATATGTCGTAGGTCATTGTGAATTGCTTGTTTTAGTTCTTTGAAATATCTTTCGTATCTACTCAAATTATTGGAAAATCATTTTAAAACTTAAATAATACACTAACATAAGATCAAAATTTGAAGGTCATTAACGGAAAGGCATACTACGGTGATGCAAGATTAGTTCGTAATTTTTCATGAATAAATTTGTCAGTTTTACTTGTATATATGAATTAAGTTATAACAAAACTATTTATATTCTGCCTAAATTGGTTATGTTCATCAAATTCTCATTGCTCATCAAATTGATTATGAATTTTGGAATACCACTCTTTGAAATTCTCATTGAATTCTTCATGAATTCGAAACATCTTAACGCTTATTTATTAAAAGCAAAAGACGTTGTGATCTTTTTCTTTTTGCTTTTCACTTTTTTATGCATCACATACAGCAGAAAAATTCCAATTAACAGTGATAATGTAACGGAAACAGCGCAAAAGGAAGCGAATAAAATTATATAAAAAGTAAAATGAGAAAATAGGGGACCTAATTTTAGAAATCACATTTTCATCACAGCTTTTCAAGCCATGAAAGCATTTTCTTTAATCAGAAGACATAGTTCTAATACAAAGGCAGCGTCTGTATTTCCTTATACATTCGAGTGCTCTATCAAGACTCCGCTGAATTAGGCTGACGAGGAAATCCCGGCGTCCTTTTCTGGAGAGACTCTGAGAATCGCTGTTTGAGGGGATTTGTTCGAATCCTACCCTTTGATCCCATTGTGTTTTTTGCACGAGGAATCTTCTGCTCCTCGAACGCCAATTCCAAGCACTTAATCCGCGAGTTAATTGACGCGTGCTGCACTGGCTTTCCACCACGCGTTTAACTCACGCTCTTTCTTAACCTTTCTCTTCTATTCCCCTTTATGCTTTCGCCTCTCGACACCTTCTCCGCGTTTCTCTTCTATACTCGATTCACCGTCCCGGAGATGCGTTTTAAACTCGGCGAACTGTGGTTGAAGCGTCGAATATCTCAGTAAACAATTCATTGCGAATTTTAAGTCTTTTTAATCTATATGCGGAGCATTTTTATAATATAGGTAAATTCAATTTATTTGTATGAAAGAAAAATATTCTTAACATCTGTCAGTCGAAAGTGATGATCGTTCAAAATGATCCACGCTCGCCAATTTTTGTGAAAAATTAAAAAATTAATAACTTCGTATAAAGAGTTTTAATTGCACTGAAACTTAGCTGCTATGGATTTCTCGAAGAGATTCTTAAGTAAAGAAAATTTCAAAGGTTAAAAAAATAGAGGTGAATTTCAATTCAATTTTCCGTGGAATCGCCCGTACGCTGTTGCAACATTTGTGTGGAAATATAAAGTGAATCGTAAATGTTTTAATAGTTTTCGAGCCGTAATTAACCTTAAATAAATTACACTACTACGCCCGGCATCGTTTCCAATCAACACTAATTATTTTAAAATTACTTGGACTAACGTTATACATTTGAGTAAATGTCGCAACAGCGCCAGAAATTCTCTCGCGTGAGATACCTTCGTGTTGTTGAATGGGGCATAGTCATTCTTCATTTCCTCCTCATCTGGCTCTTTGTTGAAGGGGGAGAAGTAGTTCTGAAAGTTAGAAAAGCTGGCACAAGTTTGCATTACGTGAGAGTGGCGCTGCAAGAATTTGTCGTGGAATGTCTCTTACCATTGTATATCTAACTCATTGGGTACTTTGAAAGTAGAATTCTCACATATATATCATCAGTTTACTCAGTTTTAATGTATTTATGCGTCACATGAAACTTCGATTATCGTTCACTTGGTATAATTCGAAGTTCACTAAGATACTAAAAATTTACTGGATTTTAATAATTCGAGGACAGAAACATTCAGAGAAAGAAACTCCTGAAAAGGAGCCCTGTTAATGCACTTTCAAGCATGGTAAAACGTGCTTATTTTTCGTTTTTGTTTTAACGTATGCTTTTCCTACGGACAAATAATAAGATGCAAGAAAAGTATCGGAACAACTTAATCATTTATTCGGAAAAGATCCCAAAGTCGTCAAATATTGTTTCATGACTGAATGAATTCCACGGAAGCAACGAGATATCAAGGAAATTCAATTTCTTTCAAAAGGAGGGAAAGATATTTACTTATCCATAAATTTTATCATTCAGTTTAATGCAAGGCTTCGTCTCATTGACAGTGGTAGTCTTCGATAAATGTTTGCGTAACCTAAATATTTGTGCGGAAAATTAGATACATTTCCTTCATTCATTATTGAATAAATTAAATATTTCTTTCGGTGAAGTTGTTTTTTTTCTTTTAATTCATAAAAAGTTGGCAAGGTTTTCACCTTAAACTGGAAAAATTACTTTATTTTATAAGTTCAAAGAGATTATTACTAAATTATAAAGATATATTGTGATCCAATTTATGCAATGAGGAATTTCCACGGAACGAATATCTGAAAAATCACGCAAACTCTTCATTACGATATATGGTGAATCTTTAACAAAATCAGAGCATCATAACGATATTTTCTTCATCAAAATCTGCTAAGGGAAATACGCTAATCACATTTCTCCATGATAATGATAATAATTTCTATTTGTGCAATGGCATACTAAGTATGTATAGGATAAGTCATATATATAATACATGGCAACACAAATTACAAAATCTAAATTATAAGTGCTTACAGCTGGATACACTTATATTTCCTTCATTAAAAAATTCATCTACACTATAGAATGTTTTACAAAGTAAGTCATTTTTAAACATTTTTGGAAATATACACCACTAATTTCCTTTAGATCATTTGGCAACATGTAATATATTTTTAAAGGTATTGTTAAAAAGCTCCTGCCACTATACAGTGAGCAGGTTTGCGAAATTTGCTTCATTCGTGGTTTGTAGCAATTATTCCATATTGAAGGGTGTTATAAAGTGTTTGTTTAAAGAGATTTGTTAGAAAAGTGAAGGTAAAATTACAAATTTTTGTAGAAACATATTTTCAAGACCTAAATTCCGATCATTCACCTGCAACGTGAAGGAATAAAATATCCTTGATAATCGAAGACTTGCCTTCCTTGGCACAATACCACAGTTTTCATTATTTAACCGTTTTAGCTGCTCAAGAATGAAAAAGGGACATTTTTCTGAAAAACGTTTGCAGAAAAATTTGTGTCGAAGCCTCACATCGCCAATGATCTGGTGCGATGAGCATTTAGGTCAATTTTTCCTTTCGATGAAGGGCATTTACGTCATATCTACTCAACTGATTAACAGACTTTTCCTTTCATTTTCATTTATTCCAAGAATTGTAAATGTCAACGGTAGCCTTAAATTTTCCAATATTTCATTTTCATATTTCTACCAATTCCTCTTTTGCTTAATTTAAACTTTATATTCTATATTTTCCACTTATGCACAACATCCCCCGATCGATAACGAACTAAATGAATACTGCGAAATCCCTTAAGTTTTGATGTAATTAAGATGGTGAATATATCATCACTTATCATCAGTATAGGCATATTTGAGTAATAAGACAGGAGTATCTGCTCTTAATTGGAAAAATACTCAGCAAAGAAGTCTTGATCTTTATCTAATAGCTTCCTTTCACTTTTTCTTCTTAGGTTTTCTCTCCATGGGAAAGGATACCCATTAGCCTAATTGCTACCGCAATGAAAGCTTTTGACCACTCTAGTAATGATTAATACGAATCATCAATCTCCAATTAAATCTTTTTTTATTTACGTATATTTTCATAGAAAAAGATTCTTCGGAAGGAGATATTTAAGATGTACAATTCTCGTTAATAACTACCTATACTTGGATATATAATTGCAATCAGCATGAATTATTTTCACTTCTTCAAGCTCGTATTTATTTAAATATTTATTTTTTATTCTTTTTTGCTTGCTTCATTTAAGTGAAAATGAGAATATTATACTAATTGGAAATAGAATTCATCGATTCCATGATTTTAGAATTGAATTTGGATTAAGGGAAAACGTATACCCATTCCTTTCTTTTGTATTTCAATTTCATCAGTAAAGGCAGTTTCCTGTGCTAAGATAAATTTAATTTTCATCATTTTCACTCACATTAGGCTGCACATGATATTGTTCAAGTAGTTCATTTTTGCTCAATGGGTTAAAAAATATAACCGTTTAATTTCCATGGGAATCGTCTTCGCCGAGTATAGTTCTCTCTTTTATTTAAGCTTATTCAATTAAATAAAATAAATTTAAATAATTATGATATAGTATAAATAATGCGTTATAACTGAAAATAATGCAATTTGATTTATTCAAAGAAATTTATATATTATAGCATTATAGACATTCTGATATCATAGCATTTATAGACATGTGGAATGTCCACGATGAAGTTATTTCACGTGATTACAGCGTCGTTAGTTATAGAAATATAACATTTATGGTAGATAGATTGTAGATAAACATTGCTATATAAAAGTAAACTCTTTAAATATGAATAAGGATGAACCGAGGATAGGGGAATAAAAATGTGTCAATGTATTAATGATGGAATAAATAACAAATTTGAGGAAATTTATAACCCTAACCTTTTCTGCAAGTACATCACCAATTGCGGAATCGTAACTTGCGTTAATTCAGCATTCCATTGATCCCATATTTATAAATATTTGTCTTTTTCTATCTGCATTCTCCCACACTTACTGTCTCCTCGTGATTTTCCCGCCCTCCAATTGTATCAACCTTGCACATGTCACAGTGCTCGCCAGAGGGAGTTTGCGATTGGCGCGAAATGAATCATGTCCTACAGAAGTCTCTCGCTTGTCAACGTTCACTTCCTTCTCTTACACCCTTACTCTCTCTCTATCTCTGTCTATCTCTTTCTCTCTTGCCCATTTTTCCTCTACGCGACTAATTCTCAAAGGCTACGTCTTGGTTGTGTTCCAAAAACCCAAACAACATAACTCGCGCCGTATCCTTTCATCCTCATTGTCGTAATAGTTTCGCAACGATTCGCAGAGACCACAGATGTGCGAGTTCACGTCGCGTAACTCCGTTTTAATTACCGAAAGCGTGGCGTTGAGCAATTAACCGCGTGCTGCAGATACATAAATGTTCTATTACATCTCCTTTTCCGTAGGAGAATAATTCGGTTTCGTCTCCGATATAGATGGCGCGGTGTTTAATTTTTACGACATCGCTTCTAGTTATTCGATTGTTTCAACATGGCGAAATGCGTACCCAGACATTTTGGTGATATAATAATTTTTCCTCCGCTATTATTAGAATATTTTGTATCGTCGTTTGTCTTGTTTTATGATCAATCCCGGTGCAGTATTTTAAGACGTCCTTTTTATGACTTTGACACGTGGAGGGAATGAGTCATGGGTTAATGTTGGTGTCCTTTTGCAGGAGCAATGTGAAATCTCTTATCAATTTTCTGTGGTGGGATATTTTTTCGCAACTCATTTCTTAGTTCTCTATGTTTTCCTAGTTCAATTCTAGGAAAACGTTCTGTAAATGTTTTCCTTACGCTACATGGAAAATTCATGGAGAACCTCTAATTATCTCATGGTCTCATAAGTCACTTCTTCCTTTAGAAAAAGTATGACAGAGCATAGACTCTGGGTGACTAGTTTCTCTACAATATAACTTTTAGTTTATTCAGAAATTATATCAAATCTATTGATACTTTGAAGCATACGATTCTAACGAATATACAATAATCAGATTAATGCTTACAAGAAATTCTTATCGTTAATTTTACAACGCTAACGTTTTCACTCATATATAGAGATGATAGTTTCCCTGAAATATAAACTTCAAGTCTACGATTATCCCAGAAAGCATATTTCTTAATACGACTTGCTAATATTGCTCCCGAAAAATGCATTTTTCAAAACTTTACTCGCGAAGTAAAATATTAAAGTTCATTATTCGTAAACACTTATCAAAGAATACCAATGATGAAACAAATCCGAAATATATTACGTAAATGTCACCTATGCCTCATTCATCTAACAATGGAGAGAAATATTTATAGCCTTATATACCAAAATAAAGACTTTTATTGTAACTATTTTCTTTTTCCAAATATTTACCTCATACAGCAGTATAGAAGCCTTGCTTGTGTTGATCTCTTTGGGCTGTAGCACCCACAAAGTTTTTCTCCTAAAAATCGAACACTCTCTAAACTAGGGCATTCTTGCAAATTCTCTCAAATTCATATTTATCCATTTTACTGCTTTCTTTTCATACTTCGTTCCTCGATTAAGATGGGAAGAAGTTTACCCAGGGCGTCTTCTAATTGGTCATAATCCTCGAAGCGGGCCGTAAAATACGCTCGTTTTTATTGCTTTATGACCGACTCTATTCGAGATGAATCGAGGAAACCGAATTAGAAAGTTTTCCGCTATCCTCTCTATTCCCTCTAAAAGGGGCTTCCTCCCTGCCCTTCCTCTACGAGTGGCGACTTGTGCTCCGCGGGGTGCACTCCCTGCGGCCGGCGACACCTTGACCCCGCGTTTTACATGCATCCTGCGGAGCAAACTGGGTCACGCCTCGACCTTCCGAATAATGTTATTCAACGCTGGGAGCGCTGTTCTCGATCTTTTATTTATGCAGTAATCGTTCGAACCGAATGGGCCCTCAGCCAACCAATGGCGTCCCTTCGCGAAACTTCCTTTCGAAGCGAAAGAATGGTAGCTTGTATGTATAAATTCGAGGACTAAGACATCAGTCATCGCTTATCCACAAGCAATTGTCGAATTTATTCGCTACAGCATAGAGAAAAATGTATTTTTCATTGACGTTTGCCATAGTTTTCATCATGGCTTTGGCGAAATGAAAGTAATTGAGGTACAAGCTGAATCGAGGCACTAATTAAGCTCTCTCCATATCGAATGGCAAGAAAAGTGTTACTCATAGAGTCATTGCGCTGAACATACTTGGGTATGTTCCGCGTATAGCATTCTGGCTCAGTGAGGCAAGCAAGGGCAAACTACCTTACTCCTCATCCTGCCTAGTAAACGTCATTACTCTCTGCAAGATCTTCGAAGCTTATGTCAGAGGGGGTGAGAAAATACTTTACAAACAGCAATCACGAGACACATCTTGCTATCCGTCAATAAGTCAAGGCTACCATAAGGATGATTTTACCTGATCAATACTTTCCACCGAAACTAAAATCATATAATTAGCACATGTACTGCATTAATAATTCTATCAACAGATGTTGATGTGTCATAAATAAATATTATAATGGTAATTGTTCAAAAAGCAATAACAAACCTCTTTCTATCAGAACATAAACGCAACAATTAGTTTACAGAAATCGCAAATAGATAATCTAAGGTATGATTTACAGAGAAAATAAATGTATTTTGTGCCTCCGTAATTCTCTCTTAGATACTTAATCCTACCTATAAACTGGTACAAACTTGTATGCTACAAGTGCTCATATATATTACACTATTACCCACGAATGCTCTGACGTTTCTAAGGGAGACAAACGTTGTTTATTACGGAGCGTTAGTTCATTCCCCGTTTCTTAGAGACGTAGTTCCAAGTCTGCGTGACCCCCTTGCAGTACTCCGCCCTAAAGGCATTCGCCGCGTGAACTGGAATGGGTCGAAAAAGTTGAAGAATGGATTGTGCGTCGGATATCACCTTCCGATGAATCACCGCTTGAAATGGGGGGCGACGGAGCTAATTATCGACAAATAAAAATCATACTCTGCAACGCTCGAGAGCGCCGGTTTTTTCGTCTTTGTTTTTCGCTTCTCGGAGAGTTTTACTTGACGGATTTCTTAACAAATAAGTGAGGAATGGGGTCGGGTTAATGAAAGGGCGGATGGACGCAGCTGGAAGACCCGCGAGATTGAATTAATTACGGTCTCTCGAAAAGTTCGATGCATTCATGTCGGAAATAGAATGCTCGGAATTGAGCCATGCTCTGACGGAGATTTAGAAAAACATTCGTTGTAAAAGGACTTTTATCATATTAGTTCATGATGTGCGGTTCTATACTGCTGCATATTCTAGAATATAAATGAAAACTCTCTCTTTTTATTCGAGTGTTTTCACGTGATATGTGATCACGTGATAGTAATTTATTTGCGCAGTAAGATATTAGTGTAATACGATACATATATCGTTTCGATCCGTAGGATAATAGTTAAACACAGCATAGAATGATTCCCTACCGTAGTTTCTGCAATTCTGCCTAGCAATTTAGCTAAAAAATAGAATATCACTGTATTGTATAAAATTTAATGTATCCTTCTCAATCAGTACCATTATCCCGGAATTAAATATTGTTTCGCGTAATCAAGATGACCTTTTCCCAACTATCTAATTAATATCTCTCAGCTATATTTAATGAAACATAGTGCTGCTGTACAGCATAGCTATGTGGACAGGGATTGGTGCCTCCTTCTAGTTAACAAAATAATAGGAACTGACCTAAATTAAAACAGTTCAGAAAGAGTTGATTCTTCTCTAAATTTTTGAGCTAACAATTTATTAATTAACTGTTAGCTCAGTTGACTTCAGTTATAATCGGCAGTTTTTATTCGATTTCAAATTAAATTTATTAATCTCCCCTCAGTCCTTACCCAATTAATTCGTGATTTGGGGAAAGTGGGAAAGTGATCGTTGGGAAAGGATAAAATGATAATTTAGTTGAATCTTTCATCCCAAATCGCTGCACCTCGATTTAATGAGCTCTTCCCAAGAAACGCCTAAATCTGAATGTTCGGCAACCATCACGTACGTACCATTTTCAGAGGAAGTTTCCGATAAACTTCTCCGTACCGAACCTTACAATAACCGGTTCGTTCTCGCAACGTGGGGGATAAGTTTAAAGCCTTTACAAAGTTGAGGTTTGCGATTATATTCGCCATGGTTCATTCCTCGTAAGTGTTTATCTTCCGCGAAGCCGTTTTCTCTTCCCGGAATAAATTAAGCTGAGGAAATCTCGCAGGTGAAAGCGTATGTGCGCCTGAAAATTATGCGTCGTAGCACGTGCTGTGTGGGATGAAATAAATGCGGCGAAACGCAGGCGTGTTTGCTCGAGGAGAGGATTTGCTATCGTCATTGTCAAGCTGTTCCTAAATACTCGGTTTCCAACTAGAAATCTAAGTGTTGAATCCGAAGAGCTATATTCTTTATCCAGCGTTTCTGGTTGTTTTCCACTCGCCTGAAAAAAATCTCCGTTGATAACCGAGAGTGACCTTTGGATAACTGTTTTGATCACGTTTCCCTCCAAAGTAAACAAAGCAGTTTTACTTAAGGGAAAGCTTTTTTTTGTGTACGGTTCGTGGTCTGCTTGGGTTTTCTCCACGGTGCGAATGCCTCATCGTCTCATCGATTTGTTAATCGTCGTTATGTAACGTGGTGTAACTAACCGGAGAAAATTATTTGGGAAACTCCAATTAACAGGAAGTTGTGATAAACACATTTTCTCGAAAATTATATTATCAATGCATGGTTTAGAAATGAATGAAATGCTTGATAAATTCAGCAATAAATGAGAATACCCTGGATAACAACTTCCCGAAATATTTGTTACGTCCTTTCTTCATCGTGATATAATTTCCTGTGTTTTGATTTCCCTAATACTCAAATGACTTACAGAAGGATTCACGAGGCACCAAAATTACTTGAGGAGATCATATTTTCGAGCTGTTCTCCATAGAAACAAATCGCGATAAATGTAACTAGTTTAATTTTCACGAAATCTTTGCTGAAAATGGTATCACCCAGTGTTGATTTCGGTTACACTGAATATTAAAATTTGAAAATTTCATAAAGAGTTTCATTGAAAAAACATTTTTATAAGTAATATATGTTTACGTATTTTCACAATCTGCGAAAAGAATAATAAATTTGGCGTAATCTGTAAACTGAGTTGAATAACATTTTCCAGACATCCGATTAGCTCATCTTCTGCAGATTTCATCGCATTCTTTTCGCAGACTGATAATGATTGCTCACGGAATTTATCTATATTATGGTTTAATGACCCAAATAAATCTCAAAGGAGATAAGTGACATCTTGATGTCTCGGGAGCAAAAGAAAGGTTTTTTCAGCGGTGAAATCCTGTTCTTTTGTCTGAAAAGATCTGTGAAAGAATGCAAGCTAATCGTATCACAAACCAGATATTATGATTATCTCAATCACCTACTTCAGATCATATCTGAAGTGGTTGCATTATGTTTTTGTCACACTTTCGCTGTTTTTCTTTTAACATTCCTATGTTGAAGTTCCTCATTATTATCTCAACTTCTACATGCAATCAAAGGCTACGCAAAGTTCTCTTGAAGTAGTAAATGATTTCCTTTTTTCACTTTTACTTTTTTATCCAATAGCTGTATTAAGCTTTGCTTCTCCATAACGCTCTTGTTTACTTCGTAGCTAAACGTCTTAGTCATTTAATGTTTAAGAAGAAAATAGCCTAGAGTTTTATCAATCAATTGTTCACGAGTTTGATCAAATAGTTTTAGATAAAGTTGTAGCACCTCAAAAGTTAGTTTGACGATAGTTTTTGATCTTTGATCTTTTGAAGTCGAAACTTACAAGACGAATGTTTTCAAAACAATAATTTAATTTTTCATGGATTTCACTAATATTAAACCAAAAAAACTAAATGCCGTCTTTATATTATTATCTATTATTATTAATTATATTATCTTAAATCTTGCGTTGTAATTCAGATATAACTAATGTTGGAGACGGGTCTTAATGAAAATTTTTAGAATATTTCCCTTTGTTGATAAGTTTCGTCATCCAATCCACTGATTTTAATACGAGTTATGTATTAACTTTAGCTTTAATGAAGTTGAGTCAGAAGACGGTATTACCAGCATAAATGGTCAGCAAATAATTGTCAAGGAAGACTCATTACAAGGCTCATTATGAAATTATCTTCTGCGTCTCGGTTTGCCGTTATTTATTAACTTGAGACATATAACTCGCGGGAGGCTCACGTGAAATCTTTCATAACTCGTTTACTTTTCCTCGGATAAGAAGGATAAAGACGGATTCTTCTCTCTCTCTCTACGAGCGTTCTTGTGATCTCTGTAGTTTCGCTCGCTTCAGCGAACTCACGATTAAAACTCATTCATGAGAAATGTTACCTGTCTTTAGAATAAAATACTTTTCTGCTTGCAAACCAGTAATGCGTGAATAAAGAGGATTGTGCTCATAGAGTTGAAAATTTTTCCTCGGAAGAAAAACTTTACAAATGAAAAGAGGAAGTTCGAATTGGTTCAATTTTTTTCCGAATTTTAGATAATTAGTTTATATTTTATTATAATTGGATAAATTTATAAATAATTTAACTTTCACTAGAAATTTTACTCTATCTAGTATCCTGAATTCCTTTATTGCATTTACTTCGTCCTTTTGATTCTTCCTTCTTCTTGGGTTGCTAATTTTCAACTTTTTGATATTCGAATACTATTTTATTTCAATCCTCAATCTATTTCCTCTAATACTACCCTCTACTACTTCCTTTAGCCATCATGACTCGATAGTGAGCTGATATCGAATAAGGTTCACTTAATGACCGAAAACTATTGTCCATGGCTCTTAACTCGAGGTCTCATCCATAATTTCTGTAATTCACTTTTAAGATCACTTTTTATGGAAGAATAATATTTAAGGAGAGATAATCTGGCTTGATTTTAGTCGATAGTTTGCTCGTTCATTTCAAAGGTAGCCATTTTGATTTGCAACTGCAACTGTAAAAAACCTGCAAGTTGATAAGCATTTTCAATCGGTAGAGAAAATTTTATCGCTACCTATGTAGTAGAAATTATTGCAGTCAATAATTATAAAAATAACTTTCACATACTACACTTTCATTATTAATTAATTTATTATTATTATTGTTATAGCTATTTTTTTTAAACAAATTATTTGGCATGGAAATATAAGTAAAAATTGCATGCTAGCCTTCTCAAATGTAGAAGAAATTATATTAGTTAAATAATTATGATGATTAATTTATCGAAAAAACTATCGATTTGTAGCGGAACTCTCTCGAACTATCATGTTGAGTCAATTACTTCCACCTTTGTTTGCTAAAGTCCTCCCCCTGAACTATCTATACATGACTTATTTTCACGTGAAAAATCAGGTGATGAACAAATTCTCTCGCCTTAAGCTAATGATCCGCTTTCTCATCCCCACGAAAATCCTTTACTGTATCAGAAAGGGTTGAAACAGTCTCAGAATCGATTAATCGAATCCTGGGAGGGGGTGTCTTATTTTTCCTTCGCCCTGCATTGCGATCGGACATTGTCACCGTTACCTTTCCTCAATTCAGATCGCCAATCGACTCTTATCAGAGCGTCTCTCGCTCATATAATGTGGCACATTCAGCTGTTTGCACCGCGACCCGCTTTCCCAGGGGTGCCACGGGCGATAAGACTGACGGCCTTAATCTCCTTTTAATGTTTGCATTGTCTCGGTGTATTTTTCATTCGTTTTGTACCTCAATGGTTGGAAAGCAAGGAAGGAAGGAGGTACACGACAAGACGACATATCATGTCCTGTAAGAAAATACATCCTCCCGACGATAGTGATCAAAATTTCGTTATGTCCACCAATGTTTACCTCAAATGTGGTTACCAACATAAATGCATTCATATACGCTATAGCTAGATCTTTAAAGCGTCGACTGATGAAAACAGAACTCTTTATCTTAATTATATTAATAGGCCGTGATGACAAGAATAAAGCCAACGGCCCGAAAACGGATTTTTCTCAAAGGTATCCAACCTACTTACAGTAAAATTTGCAGTGAAATAATGATATAATAGTTATTTGATTATTAATTATAAGGACTACAAATAGGCTCTAGGCCAGGCCATCTTTTCTTAGGGAAAGAAAACCCCTCTACCTCTATTAATGGTTTTATATACCCCGGCTTTAAAATGTATTCCTCCATTTAGTTGCTTATTATTCAAAGAAAAGTATGGCTCTTCTGTAGCTACCATGCCAAAGAATCTTCGTCAATGCATTTCGCATCCGTGAAGGTTCAGCAAGATAAAATGAATTGAAGAATTCATTACTTTTTCAGCGCCAATAAATTAGGAACCGTTTATTTTTTTCTAATTTATAGCTCTAATCTTCTCTTTGGAATGCTTTTCATCGGTCCACATTTCACAGTGATGAATCCAACCAGAATGAGATGCAAAAATATTTTATTACTGCTCGTCTTTTAAAAATTTACAATCAAGTTTCACTAATTTAGATTGATGTCCTACTCATTTGAATTATAGTTGTAAGGAATGGAAATTTCATCAAATCTATTTCTGCAATGGTAAATTGTATATTTTCAATCAATTTATCCTAATCAGAGTATAAATATTCTAAACTTAACACATGAAGTTATTTTCAGCTATTATTCATAGATGTTTAGTGCCAATTACTGCATCGAATAAATATAATAATATTTTATGTTTATAAATTGTTCAGCTTGGGAATTTAATGAAACATTTTTACATTGAAACTTTTGTTTGTTTTCATGGTTTGTTATTTTGAATCTTCAAGCATCGATGAATGAAGACTAAATAATTATTTTGCACTATGATTTCGTGTACAGTAAAATTTAAAAGTTTATAAATTTGAGTTTTTTATTTATTATTGTGAAAATACGCTTCGTGCATTTAATTATTCGATGTTATGGAATTCCATCAAATATTAGCAGGTCTGTTTCATTTTAGGATGAGATTCTTTTGTGCTAAGAGTTTCATAGCCAACGCATAGCTGTTATCCGTGATTTACTCAGCTCATTACCTTACCTGTGCTGGGAAATATCTACTCCGTTATAAATGTAAGCTCTTCCCTTAGCTATGTGAGAATCATTTAATGGAATAGAGATTTCACGAGCACGGATTGCCTTCCTCGTGCTTCGTAGGATGTGGTCATCGAGTGGCTTTCCTTTTTTATCTGCCGTTAACTTTTCCGGTGGCTGTTACGCGAATCAGAAATCGCAATCCGCTCTTTTCCTGCCGTTCGATCCTGAAGGTCGCTGGTGACACTGGAAGGTTAAATGTTCATCAGCGGAAGCCACGTGCGGAGGCGGTCACTCTGATGGCCCTCGTTGAATTATTGGGCGTGCAGATTTGTCCCATTCAGAAATCATCAGACTCATTCATCTATGGAGAGTAATCTAAATACGTTAAAAATTGCCTCATAAGAATGATACCATACTTAGGAACTAAACGTGAATGTAATTATTATTAATACCTTTAGTGACTAAGTAATAATGGTATTGACTGAGTATTTTTATTTCTTAATTATCTATGAGACTTTTACATGTGCTCTTTGATTTGTTCTTTCATGGTTGTTTAGCTTTACATTGAATTATCGAGATCATGAAGGTAATTAATCCACCGTAAATGGAATTTAATTTCCTAAGAGAAAATGGAAGCCCAATTTCTTCACCTCCATCTTGCAATCACAGGAATTAGCTGTTCAATAATTTGTAAATGAAAGAACAATATTCGTCACACTCTTTTTAGGCTCACGCACACTTCAACGCTGATAAATTTATTTCTAAAATTGTCTAGTTTTAAGAAGGAGATGTAGCTGTTAGATTATGTATACTATAATTCTCCTGAAGTTAAATTGAAACGATAAGATATGTAATACAAGAGCATGGGAAAAATATATGGAAGAGTATTCATCATCAATCAAATGATTGGGCTCTTGTAACTCTGTAATGTATTTAGAAAGAATGTTGGAATATCTTTTCCTACACTTCTTGAAATTTTACCATCATAATCCTCTCGTATTTTCTCTCACGTCTTCCTCAATTTTTCCATTCCAACTGTCCCTAACATAGTCTCCAACGTAATTTTAGAGCATTAATGTACGCCATTAAATTGTAATCTTCTTTTTATATATCTTTCCATTGTTTTATCTCTTATTCCACCCTTTGGAAGGCTACTATAGAAATTACCTAGACTTTCGATAATATGGAAAAATGTAACATTTCTATTATTAAGGTGGTCACCTCCATAAATGAGTTACTTTCTGGATTATATAGTACATAAATAGGAATTTATTTCCTAAATAAAATCATTGTCTCATGATTTCACTCATCTCTCAAAGTGCATAACAAAAGACTACATATATTTGGTAATTAATTATTCCATCAATCATAGTTGAATCGTGAGAGGTTTGCCTCAGCATACAATTAAATTCCATCCAGCGTCCCATGGCCCTCGATCTCCTTCACAGAACTATTTTCGTCTAGTCGTCCTATTTCTAGACCTATTTTGTCTTCGAGAAAATGAAAGCTCAGTTTTTTCCGGGTTTTATTTTCTTAATTGCTTCTAGGATGCTTCTCAGGGTCACCTGCTAGGGCGGGGCGTTTAGTTTTCTAGACCATAGACACAGAGCGCATTTTTTTCTTTCAAGTATCATTTCCCTTATGTCAGGCGAAGATTGGCTGTCCTGAATGGCAGCTAAATTCAACCGCGAGATTGCGAAAGTCTCCGAAATAAATGCGGCTTTTTGAAAAGGAAGCCAATTTAGGTCCATTTCATCCACAGAAATTTTCATCGGAAATTCAAAGCGGGGAAGTATTTCAGGCTCTGTTGTATCAATCCATGACTTCCGCATCTGAGTTCCTAATTGCCATTCTCTTTACTGAAAAGAATCAAAATTTATTTCAATCCAGGAAAATTGAATTTTGTTATTTACCGCACTTGTACGGCGAGTAATGTATCAAGTTATTGACTGAAAAGTTGAAAAATTGACTAAACAGGACATAAAGTTAACACAGTAATATAAAAAAAATTTCTGTATGCAATATGAATTACACAAGAACGATTATACGTTGCTAATTAATTAGTTCTGGCAAAATATGATGGAATTTATTCGTATTCATATCCATGAAACGAAATCTGACTTCGAAACCAGTCGTGTCTTTTTCTGAAATATATTTTCCGTGAACGCAATCAGATTTGTTTCATTGATTTTAATTCCATATAACTATACGTTTTATAAAATTAGCCTCACAGATTCCCAATTCTCGGTTTTGAATTTTCTTTAGTAATCAAATAAGTGCTATATGAAAATATGTATTCAGTGTTATGTCGATACATTTTAAGAAGAGTTGAGTTGAATAGAATTAACTTCTATTTTCGCCTTAGCCAACTTTAAGCCAGATTAACGCGATGTCCGAATGTTTCTTGTCAGTAATGATGTCTTCTCAGCTGTCTCCCGATAGTCTAAAAGAGTCTTCAGAAACGTGTGGACGTATTGTTCTGGATGTTAAACACATCCTCTGAGGAATCTCATAAATTATCAGATTTACTGCTTCCGTTTTCTCTCGGAGCTCCTTTTTCCTTCTTAGATGCTGCAGATACACATCTGCTATATATAAATCGATATGCAATCGACCGGAAATAGTTAAACTTAAGGTTAAGTAAACCTTATACTGTCCAGCTTCTCTTGGTTAGTGTTATTTTAGTTATCGGATGTTATTCTGAAAAAATCCATAATGGCATGACTATTTTTCTTACAGTATTATTTTTTATACCTGAATGGTTACAAGTATGTTTTAATAACCTGATGAGTGCTACATTATATGAAGCATTTTCGGAATGATATCTTGCAGGACATAATCGAGACAATTTATTCAAACATTTTCTGTTTTCTGCTTCATTCATCCTTTGAAATTCATACATCATGTATTCAACCTTCGTATATTTACATGATGATCAGCTTCATATTTCCCCCTTCTCTTCCTAAGTAAACGATTCCTTTATTGATTCTTCTGAATGTAGTCCCAAATGTAGAAACCGTACTGCAAGTACAAGTCGCTCACGGCATTCATTGACAAAACTAGTACATTTTTATCTCATTTATATCTGATTCATCTCACCTATGATCTATGAAAGTTCAGTACTGTGTATTGTACTTCGTGTTCACTGGAAGAAGTTAGGTTATCGATATTTTTATTGGAAAATGAACTATTTGTAATTATACACATCATAATGTTATATAAATGATTAAATTACATTACAGATTACATCTGAAACAAAACAAACCCCATAATCCTGTATGATTCCTACTCTATTTTGATCTATACCCACCCTCAGTGATATTTAACACAAACTATCTTAAAATAAAAACACTTTGTAACTTTCGTAACGTTGTAACTTTAGTCGACCGGTTTCGTCAACGCATTGGCATCGGAAGACTGAAATTTAGATCGTGGAAGTTGCAAACTGTTATTCTTTTAACATGAACTCTACGAAATCCTACCGAGTCACGATTAACCGTATAAATTTTATGTTAGTACGAATTTTTTTCGTTTTCCATCCTGCAACTTCGACACCAGACAGCTTTAGCATTTCAATTCCTTCAATTTCGTCCAATTTTCAACGGACGCGGCGTCGAACCGGTCCCCCCTTGCTCCAGATCCCCGTCCGATGGAAGCAGTCATCTCCGCTCGTTGGAAACATAAAGAAACTCGGACAGCATTCAGGTTCCCATTGTGCGCGTCCCTTTACCTCCCTTTTTTATATTTGCATGTCCCCACGTCCGGTTGAGAAAGCCGGTGGATGGCGCGCCATTAGCTGGTCCAACGGTTCAAACCGAAGGCGTGCCCTTGGCACAGTTAGCGCTTTTTTCCTCCATGTTGGTATGGGAACAAAAACGAAACGCTGGAGCGGCGAGGGGGGAACAGATACCACAAGGGGGGAGTGGAAGGGTTGAGAAAGGACTGCACCTTATCTCTCTCTTGTCCACGGAGCGTGTGACCGCGCTTCCGTATTTCTTTTTGTTTTCGCGCGAAAGATTCGCGACATCTTCAGGGACTTGTGTCGCCCTCATATTTATTTATTTTTTTTAAGTTCCCCCAGCAAAAAAAATGTTTACAACATAATGTATAAAACAATTTTGTTTAGCTGAGAACAAAAAGGCTTCTTTTTTAAACAAATTAATTTCATGGCATTACATGTTAAAAGTTTGGCACAATTTAAATACTGTTGAGTTGTTTGCACATTAGTTTCTTTTCACATTTTAAACATAAAATGTCCTTTTTGGCCTTACATTAAATTTTGGTACATAAAAAATTAAACATAAATACGTACCACTTAATTTTACCCACTTGGTTAGCATCTTCCCCAGTATAGATTAGGTCATATAAAAACAACGAATCCTTCTTCGTTCTTCTTTGCTTAAGGCTTTCATACCCATTCAAAATGATGTCAATTTTCGCTTTTGTTTTTATTTCTCGATGTCGTGATGTCCATCCCGAAGCAGTCTGTCCCATTACGTGTTTGGTGCGGGGCAAGAAAAATTGACTGTCGCCTTCCGTGCTTCGTTGGGGGGGAAATGGGGTCAGAAATTGGGTCATCCGAGTTCTGGGGCCCTTTTTTTCCTCGTGCGATGCTCGGCGCGTGGTCAGTCCCCCTTATCAGAAGCTCCGTGAACTATGGGGTCCATTCGGAGATGCATAAAAAAGTAACTGCCACTCAAAAAGTGAGACTGGGACGATCAGCCGCTGCCACTCGCCGCGCGGTACTTTTCGGCGCGACCTACTCTTACGAATTAAAATGTCGCTTGTAGAATCAGTAGGTTTTCTTCCTTCCTTGTAGGGAAAGCTCAATATCTACCTACTATTGGATTTAAAATGATTTGCCTCAGGGCTTTATGAATTTATTGCAGTCTTCCTGTGAAACGGATAGTTACTGTATTAACATCAAATTACATATAATTCAATATCCTCTTTATGGCAGTTTTTCCGCTAGCAAATATTGAGGAATTCATTTACTGTGAGGGAATATTTAAACCAAGGTACTGCACCTTTTGAAAGACGCGTCTTTTTTGGGGTGTTTGACAGTCAATAACAAAGAAACAGATCAACATGTGGCCATGTAATTTCGTCCTGAGTTGCATGTTAACTTTTTAAGTTGGTTGATAGTTTAAAAATAAATTTCTCTAAATTTTAAATTTTCCCAATGTTCTAAAATTTCCGGATATTCATCATATTCTTGTTGATCTAAGTAAACGCTCAAAATCGATCTACTCCTACTGTTTTCATCTTACAAAATAATTGAATGCACCATCGTATTAGGATTGTTGTTTTAAAATCTGCCTGAGAGTCATAGATACAGATATATACATACATAAATATAGTCCCGCAAAATAATTATAGTAACTGCCGCAGCTACCATAAGAAAGTGGGATGCATTGGCTGGACTTACACCCATAAGGCGACTAGAACCAATTCGAATTCAATATGAAGTCGTCAATAGAAATATGCATAATAATCGCAGAGAATTGTCCTAGACCCGAAAAAACAGCTTCTAAAGATAAAAACCTGCCTTTCTGTTGCTGTGGTTTTCCTCTCCGTGGACTCATTTTCGAACCGCTATCCAGACGTAAATATTTTCTCTCTCGAGCAGATCTTTTCATTTTTCACTTTCCGATGTAATAAGGCAGAACGTTTTCTCGTGGTTTCTCAATGACACCGACATCCGAATCATTTAAACCACGGACGTAAAAAGAAAAATCAACCGGTCGTTCGAATTTGCACCCACAAGTAATGCAACGGAGTAAAAAAAAAATGGAAATGGAAAGTGGCAGTACGCAATTATGAAATCCCGTGAATAATTTGGATTAAACCTAATTTCTTTTGTATCTATTGCAAATGCAAGATTTACTTAAATATTCCGTATTTATCAGGTGATAATCTGATGCATTTCAATTCGTAAGATAACTGTATCGATTAAATATCACTATTTTAGATATTCTTTTTGAGATGATTGATTGCAAAAAAACGAGATTTCAATGCGATAAAATTCCTTTAAGACTTAATATTACTAAGAATCAAAATTTTGCTTTGAAATCCAACATTCTACTTTGAATTTTAAAATAAATAAGACAATTTAGTTTAAATAGCTCAAAATAAATCAATTTAAAAAATCGAAATTTCACTTTGAAAGCCATTTATTTTCATTGTATTTAAAACATGAGTGAAATGATAACAAAATTTAGGGCAATTATTTCGCTTTATTTTGCAATTTCCATTTTTAATTTATTTTAATTATATCATATAAAAAATTCAATTCACAAAAAATATAAGTAAACATATCGCAGTATATATAATGCCTGAGATAGGCAATAGATTACAACATTAAATCTTGTCCGGATATCTAAAATTAAAATTTAGATTCATTAATTGTATCAAAAAGAAATTTCATGAGCTAAATGTCTAAATTTATTTTTTAGGGAAACGCCCTTAAGTTTACAAAAAATAGGACAAAATGGAAATAAAATGTATATAAAATCATTCTTGATATTAAAATAAATTTTAATATGCTGCATGGTCTACATATTAAAAAAACCTTCGTAATTATCATGTTTGGAATAAGGAACAGTCCTTGCATACTTTATTTTGTACTTCATACGCTGTGATATGCTTTATAATGTAGGATGAAGATCACCCTAAATTATGGTAGCATGGCAGCTTGCTAAAACAAATATTTCGCCGGTAAGAGAATAAACATAAATAAACTTACGAGGACGAAAATCGAGGAAAGAGGAATTATTTTTTATGAGAAAGTTATTTCGATTGGCGAGCTTAACTGGTGAAAACTTTCTCAAGCAGAGAAAACGCGTACGAGAGGAAAGAGATGAATGGAGAGGGAAAAAAATCTCGAAGAATTCGATTCTTGATGAACACGTAAAAATATCGAATTCCCTGACTGCAGAAATAACCTCCCTTTAAACTCATCCCTTTCGCACAGAGGCTTTCATTAAAGGAAGTCGGAGTCCTTAATTGTTCTCGTCGACATCGGATGAAAAGTATTTTCCCATTATTTCGAGAGCGTTCGCTCCGAGAGATGGAGTTTGAATGGCGTCTCACCTTAAGAAAGAAGTGCGGAAGGATGGACTGCGGGAATAGGAAGCGCTGAGCTTAAAGCGAAAAAGCATTCAGAAACTTTCTCACCTGAAAAAATCTTATTTTAGACATTTTATGAAAAGCATAGAAAAAGATGCGACCATTACTTACCGCTGAAAGAAGATCTTTCAATGCATTAAATTTTAATTTTACCATTTTGCTCTATTAGTCTCACACCTATTCTTAATAAAAACTACCTGAATCTCATGGAAGTTTTCTTTGATCAATTCTATTGCATTCAAAGGATGAATGAATGAACTTTAACCTTTTCCTCTTAAGCAATGCATTTGCTAACTTCCGGTTGTAAAACCGAGTTGCGTAATTAAGGTGCAGATAGGAGACTACCTTATCTAACAGAATAGTTTTACGATGTGAATTTAAAAAGAAAGATTTCGTTTGTACCAATTTCGGTTCATTATCTATAACTGTGTACGTTTTTTCTGTAATTTTTAAATAATTCTGAATGTACGAGAACAAAAATAAGGACTACTAGAACTAATAATTTTATACCATTTAAAGGGTTACAGTTATATTTAAAAAATATTAGCTAGATTTTATGGTAAATACGATCGTTTTTCTATAATTTTTGCTACAATATGAATGTACTTATTTCGTGGTATTCTGATTTCGTTCTTTATCTACAGATGTGTTCCTTTTTATGTAATTTTTACAACATTCTGGATGAACTAAAACAAAAATAATAACTAGTTTCACCATTAATCGTCTACCCAACAATTGTTATATATAATTACCAGACTTCACCCAGGTTCTCTATTAATACGATATTTTCCAATTTTTTTATTTATTTATTTCAATATTTGAAATATTATGTATATATTCTCCTAAGCATGCAAATATCTCAAATAGATACCTCTATTTTTTTTGTTTTAAGCTTCTTTTTAGTCATCTGTTTATCCAACGTAACTTGTTATTACGATCACGTACTTGCCACTCTGAGAGAACATTTTTCACCCTTTCTATCCGTCCGCTCGATCTGCACAACCACCGTGCTTTTTCCGACCCCGATTCCATCGATATTTCGTTGCAAGGAGCGCTGACATGAAAATTAATTACCTCGATTCTTTCCCGCGAAAAGAAGCCGTGGGCATAAAAGAAAGTCCAAAATAAAGAGACCCTATTCGAGATAAGAGGTTGATGAAGGTAAATGTGAGGTGAATGAAGATGAATCGCCGGAGTTAAAGAAAGAGGCGTAAAGCAAATACAAAGAGTCTAATGGAAGTGGTTAATGGGTGAGGTTGTTTGGGAGTGCGAACCTTTACAAAATACGCTGCTGTTTTTACGCTTCCAATTTATCAGGTGCTTTATGGAAATTGGGGCAAATCGATCATTTTCTTATTCCGGAAAACTCTCTTAATTCTTTTGATGTTTTGCCCTCCCGCCTTGGGTTCTCGTTGGAGAGGTTTGGGTTGACTAGTGTTTTCTCCTAATTGACAATGATACGAAGATTTAGTCGGCGAAAATTCTAGATGAAAAAATAAGATTATAGGTTAAACTAGGTATAGATAGGTACTAGATTATAGGATCTAGATATTTATTTATTTATTTAATGGGATGTACCCCTGTTTACAATCAATGGATAATCACTGAAATCACTTCAACAGAAATGAAAAGACACGATGCAGTAATGTTGATGTTACAAGCACATAATATCATTAGCATTGAATATATATTACAAATTACTTGAGTTGAAAGCCTAAAATAACTATCATAGATATTAAAGTTTACATGTACAATGTTACAAAGAATAAAGCAAGTGAATACATAAATACAACGTTTGCAAATAGAATAGTTACAGAAAAGTTGAAGTTTATATAAAAAATAATAAATACCAAGGATTAAAATGAATTGTCACACAAAAGGTATGGTAGCAAATAAAATATACATATGAATGATAGATATAAAAAATAGATTATAGGTCAAAGGATACAGTATTCTGATATTGTTTAACCTGCTAAGGAGAGGCATTCCCCCATCGTAACATGGCCAATCGCTTCCTTTTACTTATTTATTGAAAACGAAGAGCCTATATTTTCAGATGCTAGGATCAGAATCATGCAAATACTAAAATCATTAATCTCTTTACCCAATCTATTTCTATTCCATATTTTTTGTTCTATTCTGTTTCCGGTTCACAACTGACGCGATTGAGAATGGTTTGACGCGGTCCGGGAATCGAACCCGGCTCGGAAAAATCAGAAGCAAAACCAATCCTCACCAAAGTCATCAACCCTCGATCCCTTCCAAAGACGCTCACAGGAATTTTCATCATGAACACAAACGCAACTCTTCGATAACTTTTGTTTGAGGACAACAGCCTTGAAATCGGTGACGAAATACATCTCAATCTATTGGCCAATGTGTAATGACGTTCGCTCACGTCAACAAATCCGTTCGGGTGGCTAAAATTTACGGCGTGGCCCCTCAAGTCGTTAAAGTCTTCGGATGAGATAGGGGTGCTAAAAGGAGACAAAGGTGTCGGGGAAATAGGACATGTGGAGAGGGGAGAGAGGGGAGGCAGTGAAGCTTGCGATATAAAGGTTGCTAGCGCGAATCACTCCGTCCTGTATTATGCAATGGCCCCTCACATCCCGCCTGAGTTCTTCCTTCCCCGTCCATCCCATTACCGAGTATCCACCACACCTCACATGCCTTTAACCCCATCTGCATGCCTTCCTCTCCAATTTTAACTCCGTACATTTCTTACTAATGTACTTATATTAATTAATATCTACCTATATCTATCTTTTCTATATCTATCTTCCCTATATCTGGGGTATACTGAAAGAAAATCCGGAAGTTACTAGTAAATCCTTAGTTCTGTTGTGGTTACATTTTCCCATGGATTTGCTAGGTTATTTTATAACCACTAAAACTTAATTCGTATTCAAACTTGATTTGAACTACTTCTTAAATTCCTAGATAGATTTATTTTACATTGAGAATTATTCTGTCCTCTGCTGTGTATTTAAATATTCTGTATCTTTAATTACCTATTCCCTTTCAAAATTCATACTGCCAGCCGATTCCTTAAAATATAACAGCCTGCAACTTTTGAGGTGGTTTAAAGTGTATGGATTTCCTTCACTTTTATTATTTCTTTCTCCGTAAGCTACTCATCTACTCAGAAACCTTCGAAAATTATTGCTGTTGCATGTAATATAAAAGAAGTACGTAAAAATGAAATAATTGAACTAATAAACCTCCACTATGTATTTATTTCCTACTTCTTAAATTATTTACTTTGATATTGTTGTTATTTATTTCTTATTTATTTGGTTATTAAAATCACGAACTCAATCACAGGTATTTTTTGTTACGAAATTTTAGTCCAAAACGCAATTTCTTTCCAAAATTTTTATCAATTATTTCACCTTTTCAAATTGAAAACAATTTATGTAAAAAAACTGGAAAATTTTAGATAGAAATAAATTTATGTTTAATAGCTTACATAGTTTATATGGTCCTAATCTTCACGATTATCAATTATGATTAATCTGACAAAAGAAAATCCATTTGCAAGCAATAAGTAAGATAGTTTTCATGAATTCCATACGAAGATCTTTGCGAGTCGTGTTGAATCAAGTTACTTGTTTTGTAAGCCATGATGGTGCTAAATAATCCATCAAGAGGACTCTTATGACCCTAATTTTCGTATAAGCAATACCTATCATTAGCCATATCGCTAATGGTAACAATATGCTTCAGAAAAAGACGATTCATACTGAATTTGGAAAAAGCCACGTAAAGGTGAAAGAAAAGTCAGAGCATTATCATTTCCCCTCCTCTCGGACTTAAAGAAACTCTTCTCCATTCTTTCCATTTAATTAATTGAGGAAGTGAGCGAAAATGCACTCGAAAACGCCTCTATTTTCTCTCGAGTGGAGATCCAATCTGCTCCTCCTTCCGTATTTTCCAACAGGATCGTCAACTCCTCCGTGAAATTGTCTTTGTTAAACCACTGGCGAAAATATCTCTGGCGCGAGGATCGGAGTCGGGGGATTTTTATTATTTTTATCCTCCTTCGTTCCTCTTTAACCATTTCTCTCTTCTCTCCTCTCCTTCTTCGACGTCACGCCTCCGTTTTGTTTCGTCACAGCATTCTTCCCTCTCTGACTCAAGCCGACATCTCAAGCGGTTATTTTAGGGACTTTTTTTCGCGCCGGACCAAAGCTCATATTATTCGCTTTATTTCTTCTTTCCTCGGCCGCTTCTGAATTCCCAGGCCGAGAGTCAAAGGGGAGGGAATTCCGTTTAATTCTCGCGGAAAACGTGAAAAATAATTGGTTTGGAGAAAGTTGATGTTGCCCTCGCAGTTGTGCTGTGAATTCGCGGCGGTCGCAGTGCCTTTTAAACGGAACGATTTATTTTACTTCCGCTGCGAAGCTTCTGAATTGTCTCGCTTCTTTCGTGAATTTTTGTGAGGATTTCGGTTAGGTCACTGATGACGTTTTGCAAATCTATCCTAGAAGTAGACCCCTCGAAGAAACATTTTGTGCGTGAAAGTTTCGGTAACATTCTCTTACTGTTGTCAGTTTTGGTCACGCACTAAAATTATGTCGAATGTCCTAATTCGGCCTCAACCTTGTGGTACTCTTGGACATAATAAAACTTGAGAACAAAGAGGAGCACTTATACCTTTACCACAGTAGTTTTATTAACTCGCGACCATGGTTTCGATCTATGAGACCATCCTCGGGAATTATCTACATCAGGGTTTCCCATTTTTTTCTGTAATGGAACACTTCGCAAACCTGGGAAGTTTTATGGAACGCTTTGCTTATTTTTTAGGTTAGGTAGTTCTATCTGTAAAATTTTAAAAATTATTTAATTACAACTGATTATTTATTTAGTAATTATTTTTAAATATAAAACTATAATAGTATAACATAAACATAAAAATATGAATAAATAAAGCATTAAATTACTTTTATACTCCAATTCTCCATTAAGACTACAAATTGCCGCGGAACATAACTTGGGAATCTATATCATCATCCCATACCTGAGGATGATCTTATAGATCGAAACCATGGTCACGAGTTATTGAAATTACTTTAGTAAAGTTTTCATCTTTTTTCTCGAGTTTTAAAATTAGGTTCATCAATACGTGATGAGGTTAATTGAGGTGTTTTCAAATACAATCAACTTCAAGTCAGTGGACAATATCCATGATCAATATGATCATATCTGCAACGAGATGGTCCTAATCGTTAGATCATATTTACCTCCTCAAGCAGTAGCCTAGAAAGATGGAAGTTTTGAGTCATTAGAAATATTAGATTAAATTTAGCTTTTACTGTCAATTTTGTTCGTCATATTCTCTGAAAGAGAAGCTTTTTTTTACTTTTTACTACATGTATCACTGTACTCAAACGCCTTCTGTCCATTTCTTAATATTTCTGGTGTTAGTCGCATTCATAAAAGATTATATGGATAATAATAATAATAGATTATTATATGTATTATACGAATTTACTTGTATATTTTTGACCCCAGACTCTGTTTGTTCAGCCGCCTCTTTCTTATATCCCTCCCGAAGATGTCTAGTAGATTCTGAAAGAGTTGATAAAGGTTGAATAAATTCACTCATAATGGTTACTTTTCCTTCTCTATTACATCTGTATGAGGTATCAGATGTATCTGAAGATTGCCTTTCTCACTTTATTAAATGGTACAATATGCTTTCATGGTCTTATGAATTGAGTTTATCCTTAATAGACCAATTCAAACTTGATGAATTGAAAACTGGATGAAGGCGGTTTCATAGTAGATTTAATAATTTGCAATAACATTCAAAGATATGCAGATAAATAGATGCATATTGAAATCATGCTATTTTTATTCCATTTCCTTCCATTAAAAACCTTTGAATTTCTGTGATATTTTCTAAAAGCGGTCATCTATAAATTTAGGTGCAGAATGTGTCATCAAAACTAGTTCATCAGATGATAACTGCATAGGAGCGTTCTCACCAAAACTGATGTCACAAATACTACAATAAATGGGTTACTTTATAGCGCTATCTTATCTGATCATAGGTAATTGATTATATTTTGTGGAAAAGTACTGATTCCTTTTGTATACAATGATTTTCTAGGTTAGTCTCTCCGAATTGAAAAGATAAATTCCTGATATGATACAGAGTCAATGTATTTAACCTACTAAATTTCAGTTTTGCCCGCTCTTTATATCTTTGTATATTTATACTCAATAATACAATTTTCTGCTTTAATTTCCTATAAGAAAATTCCTATGTATACCGAATTTTTCTTTAGTATTCTAAAATACATTTTCATTGTTTTTCTCATTTCATCAACAAACGATGAATTGATTTTATTCTATTTCTATTACTATTTTATTTATTTCTATTTTTAACTCTTTGTACATTCATCATTTCTTTAAAAAGCATTCCATGTACCACAGTTCTGCCAGTCCAGGTTCTCATGTACATTATCTCATTGTGTGTACATTTCCTTATTTCGACTTTATTGAAAAGTTCCTTTGTATCTCTCCATCGATATGACGGAAAATTCTATCTCGATCACCCATAGATGTCGCGCCAATTCGTTAGCTATTTCAAAATCTCGCCGCCGACAATGGAGTGGCATTCGACCAATGAGCATCATCGGTGGTGCACCGCAGACGGCGGTCGCCAAGTGGGTGACAATCACGACAAATTGGTGTTCCATGGGAGTCATTGAAGGATCCCTTACATTCGAGTGGAGGCCTCCTCTTTCAACACCCCGTCTTCATCACATCCATCGGTGCACGTGTATCCCAAATAGCGATCACTCGTACTTCGGTCGTGCAGTGATCGAAGAAAAAGTCGAATTTCATGACCTGAAATTCAGTAATTTTCGGCTGGCATCTGTATCAATATCAACATACATCGGATGCTAAACGGTATTCAACTGTTGATTTAGGAGCATTTTATGTTCGAAACTGTCCACTAATTTTACTGTCTGCAACACAAACTAAATCCCTGCATCTCTTCTTGTCATGTTCCAAGACTGTTTCAATTTAATACAATGATGGATACTGCAATCTTCTTGTATAGATTCAAACTTGCTCTTTGGTCCATATCAAATTATATACCTCCAAACTTTGTGTGAGGGTAGTTCTTAACTGCAGATATTTCTTGTATTTTTTCTCATACGTCTGTTATGGACGGAATTGTTCCGGTTTAGAGGTATGGTTCCGGTCAATATTCGACCTTGCAGTACCAGTTTAGATGAAAACACCAACAATAAAAAAATAAATTCTTTTAAAAAGTTTCTAATAAACTCATGAAAATTGCTACGGAAAAGATATGAAACAACGTTTCGTCCCAGTTTGCTTCAATTAGGATATACGATTAGTAACAATAAACTTTTAGTTTTTCGAAGATATTTAGAAAAATCTGATGTGGCCAGCACATGACTTTCTCCATATATAAGATGTAAATATTTATCTACGACAGTAATTTCGAACTCTATACTCCATCTAAACTTTGAAGATGAGTGATTAATTTATATATATTATTAGCTTTTACGTCACAAACATTATAAATAATGTTTTTCAGGACATGTTCGATGAAAAACGATGAAGTGGCCTTTCGCCCCAGCGCCCAGAGCGCCCACAACGTACATAATCAGGAACTTCCGGTTTATCAGTATTTCACAAATAACTCCTACACAATCCGTGATACAAAAATATGTTTCATACAAAAGTCATAGTAAATTTCATTATCTAAAACCTTTATTTCTAACACTATATATCTAACTATCATATTTATGGAGATATTTTGAAAACCGGAAATGAGCTTTGATGAATAAAGCTCAACTTCCGGTTAACCGATTTACTCCAAAAACTAATCAACTCTAAACACACAAACCAAAATACTATATATAAAATTTGGTGTTGATCCGACAAACAATTTTCATGTTAGAGCGCCCACAAAGTACATAATCAGCTACTTCCGGTTTATCGGTATTTCACGAACAACTCCTAATCAAGCGGTGATACAAAAATATATTAAATACAAAAGTTATAGTAAATTACATTATCTAAAACTTTTATAAGTAATACAATATACGTATATATCATATTTATGGAGATATTTTGAAAACCGGAAATGAGCTTTAATCAGAAAAGCTCGACTTCCGGTTGACCGATTTACTCCAAAAACTAATCAACTCTGACAGCACACACACCACTACTATATATGAAGTTTGGCATTGATACGACAAATAGTTTTCACGTTAGAGCGCCCACTATCACACACACACACACACACACACACACACACACACACACACACATACACACAGACATCATTCCGAAAATGGTCAAAACGTGTTCTAGGGACCCCAAAACATGTATTTCCGTTGAAATCTCGAAGTCGAATTTTTTCATGAAAACAATACTTTCTCTATACTTCGTATATGGAGAAAGTAAAAATAGAGAAATTTTCATATATCTTCTTCTTAAATTCCTCAATTAAGCTTATCATCGACATATTTAGACTTTCCTTCCTTCCTTTTTTAATTTATCAATGTTAATGTAACCTTTCTGCATTGGATTTAATTTAAGAATAATTTCGGATAGCGATGAATAATTTTAATTATTGAATCTTCTGCACGGAAAAGGATATATCAGTTTTAGCTATGGAATATAAACCTTAATTTTTCTATCAATTAATTAACGTTAGTTAATTATTTGTTATAAATCAACCCATTGATTATTTTCGTCGATGAGGAAACCTCTTCCAATGTTGATGAAATGGTCTCAATTGTGTGAATTCCCCTTCAGATGAAAATTGGCCTTATCGCATATCCTTGAATTAATAACATCATTCTATTTCTTCCGGAAATCAGTCTTTTTCCACGCATCCGAATCTGTGACGATGAGATCCTTCGCAACATCCTTGTTCATGAAGCAGCGGCAGCGACTACTGTGAATCCTTCAAGGATGGTAGCTCATTTGATTGCGATCCGGTGTTGGCTGATTGTCTTTCCCTAATTGCTCTTTTATTCTCTTTGGATGTCCTTGATCTCGCTCGAATTCAAACACGCGACCTTCTAACCTTTGAGCGGCAGTCGCTCGACCACGACAAGGACTTCATTATTCATTAAAAGAACCGCCTCACTATTCTCTTCCTGCGGCCGTTGAAAAAATAATCGTTGAAAGTCCCTTTGATGAAAAAACCCCGGGAAGAGGCCTCCGCAATTGAATTACCGACCAAAGAGTTCCTCTACTTGACCATTTCCGAGTTTGTTTGTCTGACTCTCTCTCTCTAGAGAGGGATCCTAATATTGCCGCGTATGTTGGGTGAGTTATGAAAAAATGCATTCTAGAAATCCAAGGAGAAGCGGAGCTCGTTTGAAAATTATTTATATATTTATTTAACTTAAAATGTTTATGTTTCTCACAAACGTTTTACAGTAGGATTTATCAGGATCTCTAACCATATACAGATAAAAATCTATGAAGGGTAGAGTATCTTCGATTTATGTTTTAAGTTTATCATGGTGTGTAAATATCTTTTCCGACAATCGCCTAACCTTAAACTCTTCGCATATCTCTGCTGAATTTATTCTTAGCGACAATTAGGGTCCTAAATTACAAACATTAACTTTTGTTATTGAAAAGTAAACCGCTGCTTTTCATCCGATTTTCGATAAATTGATAAGAGTATGTACATGCATTCTAAAAGGTTTTAAGGAATACCTTGAAAAGTGATCTTTAAGAGATGCAGTTTTTGAGGAATCAATAAACATAAAATTGACAATATAGTTTTCATGTGTAGACGCATTGCATATTTTTTATGAGTTGTGCGGTTATGCTTTCGATTTCACAATCACAATAGATTGGTGACTTTGATTTAAAATGGCGATATTTTGATTCGTAAACAATATGATTTCCCATTTATTGATCGCAATACATTTAACCCTAATCAATGACGTATTGAAAAGATGAAGGCTGTTGGTCACGTTCGAAAACTATTTTGAGATAATTATTTAATTTAAGAATATATATATACTCTAGCATTGCGTCACACCTGAACAGAATTCTTCCAAAAACTTATCCACAGTGTAATTTACAATTGCATTAAATTTCGTGATAAATAAACAGTTGAAATAACAATCAACAATCAGCGATCTAACGTATAGAAAATTGAAATAATACGAAGAAAGGTACTTGCTACACGTAAAGGAATTCGTCCAAGTGTTCCTCTCAGGAGTATCCATAACACCGTCGATAACACAGCGCATCCACGAAGCAGCCTACTTCAATCTCCTTCCACCCACGCAATTGTAAAATTGCGTCTCCTCCAATGGAAAAATTACTCTGAAAAACGCGACGTTAACTGGGACGCATTCCCCGGTCTTATGAGCGGTCGACACACTCCTTTCAGATCTCATTGTGTCGCCTACGGAACGCTTCGAACTTTCGCAATCGCAGAAAAAAGCACTCTCTGGTGACAGAGGGCGTACACAGACACGCATAAAGACCCACGCACGCACGCATAACCGCTAAATAAAGGGTTGGAAGGATATGGAGAGGAAACACGAGTGTGTAGATGCCACTGAGCGATAAAGTTATCAACGTATCGGGTACACGGCGAAAGCTTACCGTTTAGGGCTACCTTGAGATGAATGAAGCCAACTTACAATCGTAAAGAGTTCTATTGTTTGCATTGTACTTTTAACGATGATATTTTCCTCACTCCTGTTCTTATCTTTGAGAGAAATACTCCGCTACACTTCGAGTATAGATTCATACATATTATTAGATATATATTAAAGGTGTGGATATTAAACAGAAAGATATATCCTGAATTTCAAATCTTAATTGTTATTTATCCACGAAAAGTGTTCAATTGTTCGAATAGTTAATCAGAACACGAGTTCAGTCAGGGAATAAACGTCTTTATATCGAATGTGTTAACTGTAAATCTTACAAACGTAACAAAAGCAGACACTGAATTCTGACAACGCGTTAGACTAGGATACGCTATTCAGCATTGTTAAATGATACTGGTAGTATCAATCCCTTAAAATCCCTTAATCCCTTAAAAATGTTCTCTGTTATTTATATATTTTTGATTATTAAAAATTCTTACGAATACGGCAGTGAAAACGGTGAATGAATCCAAATCACGTATACCCGTACCATAATATAACGATTTATTTGGTACGGGTATAAGTGTTTTTATTCATTCGCCATTTCCAATGGCTTCCTACCACAAAGTCTCGCCTGAATCAATTGATAGAATACGGTAGTGTTAATTACTGTTGTATGAGGAGAAAACCGAAGGGTTTGTGAAAGAATAAGTACAAAATATGAGATTGAAGAGTGTATTTCCGAATAAAAAGGTTATTAATTTATTTAACAATTGTACAAAACATCTTTTCCGGAATTAAGGTCTCCGTTATTTATTATACAACATCACACATACTATAATAATTCACATAATGCCATCAAATGCATTAAAATCACGGTCACACGCAATGTTACAAAATTTATTCGAATATCTAGACGTTTACAACTCACCTATTCTTCGCGCACAGATTTACATTTTTAATTTAGTATTTCTTGAACTATTTGTCCAGCCAACATAAATGTCAGCTAGGCTTTAAAAATTACAGAGATACTGCTGATAGAACTCGTCATTCACTCTACGATATCCGCACGTGCAACTTTGATTAGGCTATCAATATGTACAGCGTTGTTTCACTTCATACCTGAGCACGCCGACTGGCGTTTCGGAATATTGATGAATGTCCCTTCAATCCGCCTCATGCCAGTTTTAGTATCGACATCCGAATGAGAGCATAGACCGTAATGTTGAGAGAGGCATAATTTTTCATGATCGGTAGACAACAGTGCGAATTCCATGGCCGTGTCAGCATTAGTGATTTCGTGACGCATTAAACTTGCCTCCGAGACCGATGGTGGAATATTAAGGAACTGTTACATGAATCACCTAGCTTTTTTATGATAAGGTTACAAAAGGTATGAGCGATTTTTCAATAGCTAATACATTTTAGAGAAAGAAAATTCTCGATGTTATAGTCCTAAGAGAAGTTACCGTTTATGATTGTTAAATTGTCTGTACTTCTTTGAAGTGCGGAAACTCAATTTCACGAGTGTTATGAGCTTAGTCTATACAAAAACATTGCATGAGGAATCTATTCAACCATCAACAAGAAATTTCCATTTATAAATCAGTATTGACTGTTTACATTATTTGCTTATCAACCCCTTAACTTTTCATTGCCAAGCCGAAAATATTCCAGTAGCTGTTTAAAGAGGAAAAGAAGTTTTGAGAAAAATCCTTAAGAGAGAAAAAGTGTTACGCATACATTTTTGAGGTCTACTAGTAAGTATATCTCGTCAAAACTATTTTCTTTCGGTGTCAGTTTAAATTTAGAAGACGTTTACTTCGAAATAGTTAAAAACCCTTCAATAGTATTCGTTCATGGTACACTGCAGTCAAGGGTAGAATCTGTGGAATTAAAAACAATAGAGTGAAAGGAAGTGTTTTTATTTGAATTTATACGGTTAAGCGTTACCGAGATGCATTAATACGTAGTATAGGAATATTTGGAATAAAATCAAAATTCACGTAAAAAATAAAACTTGAATCATCTCGTACCTACTTTCTTTACTTCTTCCGGTATTTTATTAGCACAAGTATTAGAATGGGCGCATACTATCTACCACCTCTTCGAAAACCATGTAATCTCCAAATTAATTAATTAAGTTTAATCACAAATTGAATCGCCGTCCTTCTAAAGCTTCCAAGTCAAATATAGGAGAACATATACCATTTTAAATTGACCTGGCGATAAATTTCGTTTTAAGGTTACGTAAGGGTACGTTTATAGATTTAGATGCATATAGACGCCCATTAATTCACCTCAGTGACGTAATTTCGTCCACTGGGGAAGCCCCGCCTTCGCAAAGGGACCACACATGCGAAATAAATTTGGAGCGCGTTATTCGGAAAGCAGACGCACCGGAGCTATTTATTCCCTTCCGCGTATCCTTCTTTTTCGCGGGTGATTGCGTAGGGACGAGTCTCCCGCCGTGACGTCACTTCCGAGCTCCTTGAGCACGTGTCACGGGTCCATCCATCTTCCGTGCGAATGACGTCGTGATTCCGGAATAAATTGCGGGAAGAAGTAATTACTTCGTAGGAAAGAGTTTTTCATTAGCGGCGACGTCGTGGGCTTTGGGGAAGGATATTGAATCTTCGCTCGAAGCACCAGATCTTCTGAGAAATCATTTAGAGTCATTATTTACGGAACGAAATTTCGGCCTGGATTCGAATTTGTTTCCGATCTGCGGTGAAAAAAAACGTCTTCAAATTTTAGTTCCTCCGAATACGCCTTAGCTCAACATTTACGTAAACATTTAGAGGTTTTCCGGTTCATAGGAGAAGATGCCGATCAGTTACCAGCGTGTAAGAGGCAGCCTTCTGCATACACACATGAGTTTTCTACCTTTCGGTAGGTTCATGCACAATCAAAAATCCCTATTAAGCGCCATCTCCTTCATTTTCTCATAGTTAACCCCTTATATAATTCAACAACTTCTGTCTCTGTCTTCCCCTCTATTATTCTCCTGAATTCTACCTTCAATTACAGTCATCACCAATTCCTCTCCCCTCAATATTTGATACATTTCTTCTGTCAATATTTAATGACTCCAATTAAAGCCCTCTCTTCCCCAACCGTTTCCCACACCTCCGTGAATGTTTTCCTATCCACCCGCCTTCTCCTTAGCCAATGATATTAGAAATATTTACATCCGGGCTGAATTGAGACTGAAGATTACATTTATCTTCCTTTACTAATGATTTTATATTATTACATGATTAACGGTAGTTCAGTTAGAAACAAAGAAGGGAGACCCTAGAGTATACTGAAAAGAACAATTTTGGCCTGACTGGGACTTGAACCAAGATCTCACACTTATCAGACGAATTCTGTGATAGCTAGCAATGGGATATCAATCCGAACCTTTCAACTGAAGATAAGACATAAAATACTAGATTCTTACAGATCGTAAGTTTGTGATAAAAATACAACAGCAAATGTATTATTGTTGCTGTTATTTAAATATGCAAGCAAGATGGCTGATAAAAAATAAAGTTAGAAACTAATGCAATAGAAATTGTAATATTTTATGCGAGAAACGCTCCTTGTACGACAGGCTATATATGGCATTTAACAATTTCCAATAGTATTAAGGAGAAAGTGATCAGACAAATTTTAAAGGTAGAATTTCTCTTTAGCGCAAAATTAAGTCCTGTCTTATTATTTGTCGATATATAAGATGTTTGGGCATGTCTAAACAGCTTAAGTTGGCATGCAAGGGTCATAAAAATGTAAATTTTTGCGAACCTGATAGTTTCCAAAAATATCCGAATTTTATATCACAATATTTTGAATGCGGAAGTGTTTTTAAAGAAATGACTGCAATATCATTATATATAAGGTCTGGGGGCGATATCCGTACTCTGCTAGAATATATTTCAAAGATATAGGAATAATTTCGGGGTCCTTTATCGGACATTATTTAGCGAACGGTCCTGTAATTGATTTGGTACCCAGGAAATTGATTCTTTATCTAGTTCATTCCAAAATTTCCCAAGACATGCTCAATGGCAAAGAAGGTCAAAATTCGTAATTTATTCGTAAAATTATTCGCAAGCATTAAAAGGTAACATGTGTAGAACTTAAAGTTATCAGCACATTTGTCAACTTCTATAAGACATACAAGTTTAAAAAAAACATCAATTTTTTTCTCTGTCTCATAAGCATTAACTACTTCTTCTTATCTTCTTTTGGCATCTATTCATTACGTATTTCCAATTTTCTGGATGACAAAAAATCTGTAAGGTAGTAGAGTTCGTATTTACCTCTGTGCACAGGATATACAGAGATGCACAGGAGGTCCTTATTCTTAATGGGGCCTAGAAAGTAAGTTTTTTGTTTTTCAAATTGATCAATCTCTTCTTGGAGCCTCAAAATGGTCCTTGTGCCTAGGGTCCCTGATTGCTTAAATTTCCCCTGTTAAGTTGTTGTTTAGACAAATACAATCAGATAAAGAACTAATAATAATAATATAAATGTTACATTTAAGTTTCTACTAAACGCATTTCACTTGTATTTGTAGCGATTCAAAAGCCAGCGTTTAAAAAGTACGTCTTAAAGCCATTGAAACAGAATCCATGTATTGTATTTCGCCACAGTTTCGGAAATTTCGTTATCGCAAGGCTTTCATCAACTATTGAAAATCTTTGTAACAGATTGAACTTAAACAGAATCGCTTCTGAAACGCATTCATCTGGTGGATTCGTTTGCAATATTGGAGCCTTGCGAACCAAGCCACGGGGCCTGTAACCCGGAAATGTTCCGCAGTTCATGCAAGATTGATCTGCTGCTACATTTGGCTAAGTGCATCTAAAATTTCTTTTCGTTCGTTCGTTAATTTTCCTCGTTTCTCCCTAAAAGTGCCACTCAAACCTTTTCTGTGCTGTTTGGTTACCTTTAAGTTGAAATGGGAACTAATTCCATCAATGCGTAATTTCGAATAGAGTTGATTTAGAACGCATTCTCTTTCCTCCCCTTTTTGAAGTTTTCCTCATCTGCGAAAACTCTCCTGCGCTCGGAGTTTTCATTTTGCCTCAGAAATGTAAGTTTCTCCCTCGGGCGTCCCTTAAAATAACCGAATTGCCACTAAAAGTTGGAGAATTAAAAAAAAGAGAACTTCGCCCCTTTGAAAAAAATATTGACGCACCCGTCGTTTCAAAAATTTTTTCTTGGAAACAGCTCCAATACCTGATGCAATTTCTCCTTATTTTTTGTTTTCCTTTCCTTTGATCCTTAGTCTCGATGCGGATTTTCCGCGATTTATCGTAAAGTAAACTTTTCGGAAGTACTTTAAACGTTTGCGGTTACTCATTTTCTGTGGAAAGCGTTTTGAGTGAGCTTTAAGCATTGTATTCTCCTCGTCCCCAATTACTCTCCTGGGAAAATGCAACTTCAATGCTACATTTTAACATTTATCCCTCAACTGCGACCTTTTTTCTCACGCTTCTGAGCTCAGACTGCCAATGAAGTACCTTTATATGAATAATAAATCGATGTTAAACGATATTGTATCTTATGGCCACTCTTATTCGATTATTACTTCGGTAGGAGGCAATATAATAAAGATTAATCGTTGGGAAAATCGCAATGGTAAACAGAGTGCTACATAAAAAGGAAGTACCAATAAATCCTCCATAGACATTCAACTTTCCATCGACTTCGAGTTTCGTGGGAGTTGCGACGAAGGATTTATAGATTCGTTCCACGTTTGCCCTAGCAATTTTTTCCAGCTCCGGTGGAAATTGTACCAGTTTCCATTTTCCCAAGCATTCTTTTTTCATGGCCTCCAACGAAGGACTGTAATGGACAATATAAAGGAAATTCTATTCCTCCTTGGGGTAAACAAAACAATTTTGCTCCCTCGGTTTTTATGCCTCCGTCTCGCCAAAATATAAAAGGATAAGCGCCATGTCGGTTTTCTCGCACCTTACAGCTTCAATTGTAGACGCAGTGCGAAAAATAGCTCTGCAATTTCATATCTTATTTATTATTATATTATTCATTATATCATGCAAATGTTAAAGGATAAATTATACGAATTTTTCGCACCTTGCAGATTCAATAGTCGACCTGGTACGAATAAATAGTTCCACGGTCTCATATCTTATTCATTTATTCAACGGGATGTAGCCCTTTTGTTACAAACAATTTCACAGCACCAATATCACATAGTAGAATTTAAAAGTGTAAAATACAATAAACAATAGGATATTACATGTATAAAATAACGCAAATATGGAAATTTATATCGCAAATTATTCAACTTTAAGCATAAATATCACTAGCATTATTATAAATAATAACATTTACATATAGGATGTTACAAATGATGAACATGAGTAGATACATAAAGCACAGCATTTGAGAGGAGAGTAATAATTAAAAGCTTATATGAAAAATAATGAAAACCGAATCTCAAAGAAATTTTAACATAATTGATATAAATTGTTGGTAGTAAATATAAATACGCATGAGATAATACAATATAATTTACTTTTATTTAAAGTAAGTGTTCAATAATACATTTTAAATTAATATTTAACATTCAAGGGGATTTATCATTATATTATTTACTATACCATACTTTATCTTCATTGATATGCTTATTCTATTGGGAATCCAACGCAGTTTTAAATCGCTGACGGAAGAAATTCATGCCCCGATGAACTTTTAGTCTATGAATTCACTCGATTCAATTTGGAGGTGTTACGTACAATCGGAGAAAAATGAAATGGAATTAAGAGTAAGAGGAACGAAATTGAACTTCGCCTTCGCTTCCCCGTTATTATTTAAAGCACCTCTTGTTCTTTGTCCTTCAATTTTTATGGTGTATGTATCCAACGAAAACGTCACTGCATGACTTCAGAGTCGACGGCGTCGGCTGCTGATAACGACTCTTTCGCTCTTGAGGCTTCGGTTTGAAAAGTTTGTTTTGATGTAAAATTATGAGTGCCATTACAGGGTTTGAGAGTGTTAAGAATCTTCTTTAGAAATCTTTCATTTTGTTAAAAGCCATAGTAAATAAAGGTTAGTACATCACTTTTGATTAAATAAGAAATTTATAACGAACATGACGTATTGTTGAGATATTACGCTAATATATGTTGCAAAGGAAAGAGAATAGTAAGATTTTCCATCTTAATAACGTCTGAAAAAGGCATTTCTTTTTATTAGTAGTCTTTGAGGTTTCTAAATTCCTTATTCCTGGTGATATTTATCAGCACTGTTCATTTCATACTTCTATATCCAATTCCGGAGTGACATTCAGGATTTCGAAATTTGTAAACCTTCATTCGTTCAATTCTCTTTCGATTTAGACCTCAAAAAGCAGGAAACACATTCTTATTATCCATTCCTTATTTATTGTATCGAAATATACGGTAGAAATCGCACATGTGAAATATTGCTCTATCCGCTCTTCTCTGTAAAGGAAAAAACTTTTGGACCCCTGCAAGGATATCAGGCTTGCGTAAGTGCTCTATTTCGCGAAAGGTTCCCGTCACAGTAATACTTTGACGGATCTCAGGTGCCCGTGTTAAACTGTGTCACAAAAAGGTCGTTTCTGCCTCTATTTCGGTGCAACGCCGTGGCACGTGCAAAATCCTCTTTTTGCTCACCCTCTGCATCATTTTATATCCCCATCCGGTTTTCTTCGGTAACGACAGCGTGTACACATGCCCATAAGACTTAAACCCCTCACAAAACATGTCATGCGCGTGTAGGGCTTCCTCAGGGGGTCGGGAAATATCCTAATCTGCTTCGGAGGCAAAAAGAGCCGAGTTGGGAAGATGGAGCCATCCTCCTCTATAGTGAAGGACGACTGTGACCAAACGGCATCTGTGTTTTCCCTTCACATCCAAACGCTTCGTAGGATATTACTGTCCTTTTGTTTCTATTTATCAAAAAGCCCTGATTCTTCTTCCGTGGGTGGCCATTTCCAGAGATCCCCTTCCCCGATTTCTCAGCCCGCAATTTGTAAGTCTTCTGCACAGAGGAAGAATTTGCCTTTTCTCGGAGTTTTGCTTCCTCGAGAAGACATTCCTACCGGTTAGTCATTAAAACTCCTATCCAAATAGGATTTCCGATTGTGAATTTTAAATTTTTTCTTCCCCATGCAACGTACAGATTACGCGGAAAAATACCAGCAACATTTTGTTACGTAACCGCTGGTTAATTTTTGTAGCCCACAAGGAAGTCCTTTGATTTCATAGCAAATCTGTCCTAAAATATCATTTAAGATACTTTTGATCAGAAATTTTTTTTTAAAATGTGAACCAATACGATTCAATTTCTCGATTAACTTAAATAAAGATGGCTGCAGTGCTACACTTGTGCTTCAAACTTGTTCGACAATAAACGACATTCATATGTTTATCTGTTTATGATAAACAGTTAGGGAAACATGTTCTCTTTCGCAGTTTTTTATACGTCTTTCAGTGCCAACATTGGGGCTGAAGGAGCTTATTTCAATGAATCAGTACATTGATCACTAATCAAAAGTTATAACATACTCCGTTCTGATAAAGATCACAGAATGTGCAAATTTCTAAATGCAAATACACAGTAATCTTTCGTCTCTACTGGATTGTTTTCTTGGCCTATTAACCGTGTTTAAGGGAACTTGTGCGGATTCCACAAACACACCAGTCTGTTTTCTTGCACCACGTTAATCCGATAATGGATTATTTTAAATGAACTTCAACGGTTTCATCTCTAGCTCAATCCCTCCATTGAGAAGAATAGTTGTACGCTCAGTCACGTCTACGGATATTAGGCGACAGTAACGTAAGCGTATACTTTCTTTGAAAGAGATAATCAAGTGATACTAGTAGCATTTCGTCTCATTTTCAGTATTTTCTGTTTTCATCAGTTGAGATCCTACACTGATGTTATTATGTAGAATCTTATAGTCACCAAGGCAATTGTGGAATTCCTGTAGGATGAACTTTTTATCGTCCCTTTATGTATTATTCTATAATGGTACCATATGAGACGATTGTTTCAATTAAATCCAGAAATCTACCGATGGTAATTCTGGAATGGTCTGGTCATTGATGCCCACAGTGGCCAACATTACTCCTGTAGGACCACATCTAGGAATCTAGGAGGCACCGGACTCGGTATATTAAACATTATATCAGACTTGGTATTTTATCTAATAGATATTCCAATTCAAGTTGTCTATTATATTTGTTAAATCCGTGAATAAAACTAGGTCCTTCAACAGAACCTTAGAAATAATCCATTTAGATATATTTTTGATACATTGATATTTATTTTGTTCTAAACTACTCTCCGGCTATAGTTTTTCCTATGATAATTTTTTAGATGACTTTTGGGGTAGTATCTGTTAAATCAATTGGGAAGTGGCATAAAACAGTTTAGAAAGCACAGGTTTACATGGGTGACAATGTCTAGCTACCCGAACATCGAATTCTTCTCACAATTTTCGTTCACCGTAGCCAAATTCAAACCCCCCGCAGCCGCCATACTGCATTTCGGAACTGTCTTTCATTAGTGTCCTTGGAAGGGAACGATTAGGGAATGACAGTGAGAGAGAGAATCTGGCTGTGATCGGTGCAGCAAACTGCCATGGCCCCCATAGAGCAAGGAAGGAGGGATGTCGTCTGACCCACTTTCCATCACTCCTGCACAATGAGCTTATGCGGCAGAGAACGTTGATTTCCCAACAGCTGACGGTGATGTACCTCTCATGCAGCACATGGCATCAAAAGTGTCGTCGATATTTTCCATAACAGCGCTTCGCTTCTGTAGCGGTAGGAGACCCCCTTGTCAATCACCGATGCGGGCGTTGAAGTCTCCACCGCAACGCAGCTTGTACTTTGCGGCAACCTCGTTTCACATTCTCCTTACATCGCACTTGACTGCAGTCACCGGCTATCCTCGAAGGCCGATCTAATACCTTTCAAAGTGTAATTGATCGACTAAATAGCTCTCGCTTTCCAAGTTTTTCCCTTAAACTTCGGTGTAATGATGTTCCACTGGTGCCTACTTTCTGCATTTCTGCTTTACCTTGTATTTATCAACTTATTTACTAAGAATGGTCCTCAAAATGTTTGCAACTAGTAGAATTTTTATTGTCGTCGAATCAACAGAAGGTTTCTACCCTTTATGGTTATTGTTTCTGTTTAATGTTAAGGATTAAAATTGTTCTGTTTTGGCGTGTTTATTTTTGGCATTGTTCAATTTTAAAACCAATGGTGATTTTTAAGATTCTATAAAATACAGATTTCTTCAAAGCTGATTTTCCTTATGTATATGAAACTAGCTAGGAAGGTACAACAATGATAACCAGAAAAATTAACCAAGATATTTTAGAAAATTTATCATGTTATCAAGGTGAGTTAGAATTGAAATTTATTTCTCTCTGGGAAACTTATTCTTGATTGGTAAATACTGTGCGGACGAAATCTAAGGAAAGTATTGTGTTCTGAAATAAGAAATTCTCATGAGCAACAGAATTACTTTTACGAATACGATCATAACAATTAATTGGCACGGACACTTTCAGTGTTAGCACTAGGCTCAAGAAAATCTTTTACGGCCTCAATGAGCATAGAAAGTGATATCAGATATTCTCATCCAACACGTTATTATTAAATGGAGTAGAAACTGCACTGTGCAGTTATGACACTTAACTCCGCAATTCTCAATGACGGGAATGATAATGACTTCGGTTGACGCAATTCACCTTGAGTCTTGACACTGTACTTCATGTATGAATGAAGCGTGTGATTTACTTTCACCTCGATTTTTCCAGTCATCGAGTGTTCTGTACGAGTAACTGGACACAGATGGACTTCATCCACACTGCTTCATATAATACCGCTTAGATAGCTAGAAAATTCTCTGGGTAAACTTTTAAATTTTAATTCTACATTTGGAGCGATTTTTGTTCCTATACAGCCTATTTTGTAAATTATGAATTTGATATTTGCCAGTGATTAATAATGTAATTTTTTTGGGATTGATCTAAATTAAATCCACTTAATTTAGACGCAAAGATCAAATTTGTGTGAAGGTTAAAAAGAGTACTTTTTAGCCTAGCATTTTAGAAATTGAATTATACGATTTTCGTAAGATATTAAGTTATTACTAGATAATGTTATCAACTGTCAACGATAAAATTAACGAATGCTTTTTGCAGTAGCTTTCATTTATTCCGAGGTATATTGTTAATTTCGACGTCTTATGTTTAATTAGTTACTGTGATGATAAATAGGTGAAGATGAATGACTTCTAAATTTAAAATTTATACTTCCTAATCAACTTTTACTCATTTACCATTCCTATCTATTACATCGGAACACATGAGGTGAAACCTGCAACCCACGGCCGAATATCATCGTATTGTACGCACACGAGAGGATTAAATTCACGATAACTCTCTTAGCCAAAGCGATATGACCCTATTTCTGGCATTAGGTCACCCTTCAATCTCGAGCCACTTTCTGATTCCGTCTGGAACGGCCCGTTTCTCGTATTTGCGCGCACGCTTCGAATCTCATCTCAGTACAAATAGTGATAACCACATTTTTAAGAGATCCCGTTGAAGAGGCATGAGAACCACGCATCAAGGATGCCAGAGAAAAGAGACTTCGGACTCGGGTATTTTCTCCCTGAGCAAACGAAGTCGACTGGGACGTGGGTTTAGCGTATTGTGTCTGCTTGGAAGATCGTAATGAAAGAAAAAGCTAACGGACGAGTCATTATGGATCATGTCTCATTCTCTTGATCGATGCATTTTTTTTCATTACAAACATATTTCAATTTTTTTACATATAACCAATATGGTCTTGCAGATTCCAGAGGAGGACTAGTCTGCAAGTGCCAGCTTTGCTTACAAAATCGGTGTAAATTTCTAAAAAAATACTTATTTTATCTTAAATATATACATCTAATAATACAATAATATAATACAATAATATCATACATAATAATAATAATAAATCGTCTTTATTTGAACGAGATTGAGACTTAAAAGTATCTTCTTCCATCCAACCCATCGCCATTAATTATAAAATTAGAAGTAGAAACAATTAGAAGAATTGTGGAAAAAACCTAACAGATTCTTAGGGGAAAAAATCCAGTGCAGGAAAACACCCACAAGGAAGGGGGGTGTGAAAAACTTGCGCAAACCTACCGATATCAATAGCTATAAGATAAGAAAAAGGAAAAACATTAAAAAATAAATAAACACACTACCAATAAGTACTTACATACGTTACATAAATAAGAATCAGTTCACATAAAAAAGATAGCAATATACAAAATAGCATAAAACAAACAAAAAAAGAAAAATAAGAAAAACGTACATAGATTTTCATCCATAAAGTACATTATGAGGGAAAATTACATTACAGCATACATGAGAATTATAATATACATTTTAATCTTAATGACACATTTCATCTCTTTAAAATATCACAGGTTACACTTATTTACTAATTCATTTACACTATAGTAAGTCTTCGTTACGAGAAATTTTTTAATTGTTTACCGAATTGTACTTTTTTATTGTATTTGACAGAGTTAGGCCATTTATTATAAAATTTTAAGGCCAAGACAAGACAAGTATGTTAGACAAGTATAATACGCCTCAGAAGGCTGGAATCAATATCCTCTATCAATAGCTTCAGGCACGACTTTGCAGTAGGAATCCATAGAAGAAGCAATAAAGGATCATTATAGAATAGGTTATTCTAGTGGTACGGGTAAAATCCTTATCTTTTCATTTCTTTAAGTTACTGTTACCAATATCTCAGAATTGTTGATTGATCGAGGGCTTTTTGAATGATATCGTATGGACTTTTAGAAACCGATATCTATTAATTTTCCGATTGCTCCCGCCTCGATATATATCAACGCGTTATTTTCATATTCATTACGGTATTAATCTCAATTAAAGAAAACTGAAGCCATTAATACGGTTCAGAATTTCCGTTTTCAATCGGTTATACTCGGGAACATAAAGCGAAAAATTAGCCTGCAGTGGAAATCAGCATTTCAGAACATGGAATTGGTATTAAAATTCATTAATTCGCGTGAAAAATCGATAATAAATGAAGAGCAGAAATAGGTGTAAGTCATCCGCAGGGAGTATTTTTATTCACGACTCGCATGTTCAAACGATCCTCATTTATCAAGCGGTAACCACTTTGCAGAACCGGTCGCAGATTGTTTCGTTCTTCTTGGTATGAGCTTTCGCAATCACTTTGCTTCCTGCATGGAGCTTTTAAGAACGATAAATTTGCCCATTAATGTTACCGAGAAAGAAATCAAATGGTGACGTCAATAACATATATACTACTGAAAGTTTCTGGAGAATTTTCACATTTCCTCCTCAATAAAAATTAATACAGGACTATGAAGAATCAATGTTACAAATATTTTCTCTGGGAAAATTGCACAAGAGTTATTCTATCAGGATTTATTTTTTTAGTACAACATAAAGAACCTAAATGCCTAAAATTGATCTAGTTTAGGATGTATCGTTCACACTATCATTAAAACTATTTATAGTGACTATAGTCACCTACACGAAGGACACCTACCTAAGATGAGATTGGTAACTTGTTCTTTCTCTCCTGTCTTTTATTTATATTTTTCGTATAAAATATTTCGGAAATAAGATAGGCTTTCCCTGGCTTTAATTGCACTTCTTAGAATTCAGCTTTCTCCCGTTATGTAAGTAAGCTTTATTTGCTAAAACATGACCCCGTATAAACTCCACACCATATGGCATCGCCTTGTATTCATACGAGCATAAGTAGATTCAAATTTCGATGCAGGAATCAATAATTGCTCCTTTACAAAATTTTGATTTCTTTTGAATGGATTTCAAAGAAATCAAAAGTAAATACGGGAAGAAAATATTTGAGCCTTTAAAAAAATAGAAGTCATTCCTTTCTCATTGATACCAACATATTGGCCAACGATGAACTCGAAACTGTCTGCCATCTGCTTCTTTTTGGTGATAGTTAATATGTTTATTCTCTGCATCTTGTGACCGTTTGACCCTCCCTATCATCAGCCCATTCCACGTCCAACTCTCTCCCAGAATCTCCCTTTATTTCCCTTCGGCATTTCACGTGTCTCGTTTAGAGAGTGTCCGGAAGTTCATCGTCGCAATTTCCCTCGACGTCTTACCTCGCAGACCCGCCTTCTGCAGCTTAACTTCTGTTGAGCGCTTGTCCAGCAAGATCCGAAGTTCGATGAGGCTGTCCTATTCCACAGATTAGCCACTCCAGAGCTGTGTTTTTTCCTGCTTCACCGAGGGTTTCCTAATTACTTCATAGTTGTTCCACTAATGTTAACTTTCCAAACTGCTTCTCTCCAAAATGTTGAGCACGAATGCACCCCCATCCAGACTTTCTTGAAGTTGTCACTGGTCATCACCAGATGGTAAACTCAGTCACCTTCAGAGTATGACAAGGAGCGCAAATTAGGTTTTCAAACAAATCCTTCATATCCACTACATCGCTTCCTATTAAATGGAATTTTAATATTTGAGCATAGAGAATTAAGTCTATAAAATTACTGTTTCTATTGGATGAGTATGAGAAAGTATTGTCTCGAATTGCTCTCTCTTCGCACGTCTCTATACCAGGATAAAATATTTAAAATTTTGGAATTTAAACAAAAAAAGACAATTTATAGACATATTTTTGGAAATGATTTACTTAAAACCGAATAAATCACTTTAATGCTAGTGGTGAGACTTGACACCTATTGCCATTTGCTGTTGAGATATTCTTTTGGAAACTGTGGTAAATAGAATTCTATTTATACCTGAGGAGAGCTATTACTGCAGCAATATTTTGTGTTAGATGCTGCTTAAGAATGTACTTTACGTTCTTAGAGTAAATTAAGATTGAGGACGCATTGTGAATTTTTTTCTCTTTCTTTTAAGGAAAATCAAGATATTAATTCTTGCTGGAAGAATTTAAAACGATAATTATGGAAAATTTTAATTTTTGGTGCAAATTTCAATGGTTTTTTTCAGTTTTAATTTATTGCTACTTCAACTATAACCTATTAATCAGAGGATATTAATATAGCATAGAAACGTCAAGTAAACGATTCTATAATTCGGGAAAAATGTTATATCTCGACTTAATGTAAATGATATTTGTCTATAGTTGTATTCCCTTTCTGCAAATACCATCTCGCTCTTAATTTAGGTACAAGCCATGAGAAAAGGCTATAGTAAATTGAAGAACGTTATGACGTATTACGAAATATTTTTACCTTTCCAACATTTATGAAATTCGTTCAAATTCCCACTAATCAGCCGTAAACACGTGATTTACTACTAACTTTGGCAGCTTTCCTTGTCGCAGAAAAGAGTCGAAGTTCATCCACACTACGTTTTTACATCCAAAATTCGAATTCCCTGACCCCTTCGGCTCTCTTTGAAGGAAGTTGTTATCAAAGCTGCGTTCAGCCCAAGTCCCTTTTGTGTAAGGAAACAAGGCCGTATTTTATGGAAGCAGATCCCGTCTTTATTAGTCACCATAAAACGAAGATCCTACCTCTATATCTATATTTAGCTTTTTCAGAAACGCCCCCTTTCTTAAGGAAGAGGAGATTCTTTATCAGAAGTCAGCGTAAAAATGGACCTCTTGATGAAGACCAGAAAATTTTAATAGTATTTCAACAAAAAAATTGTCTCTAGAGTTGCACCCGAGATTTGAATCCGGAATATTTTTGCAGTATCATTTTTTAGCTTTGTACCATGGCCATGGATTAAAGACAGGGAAGGTTACCGCATAATTTGAAATTAACTGTGGAAAATTCTAATGAATATGGTATTTAGAAACCTCTAACACTAGACCTTAATATTCTTTATCTCATAAAAGAAGAATCTAGTAATAATGGCACGAGCCCTCTTGATACCAAATCCGAGATATTCAAATAATATCAAGAACCGTGAAGATACCATGAACCCTTTCAAAAATTTGTATAGCACTTTTTGAAAATGATACCTGGATCATTTGCTATGTGAAAATGAATGTGATTTTAATTACTGAAGTTTAAATGTATAGGTAATTATAAATAGGTAATCTTAACAATAGTGAACATTAAAAAACTTCGCACAGTGCAACAGACTCGTAGACTGTTAATTTTTGTTTAATTTTTGATAAAGCAATAGTCTTTCGCGAAATAGTGCCTCCCACAATGAATTTTGATCTTCTTGAGCATTTATCGTCGTTGATTATTTTCCAGTCAAATTCGTTTGATTCCATCCCTTGCTTTTCTTCTTTATAAACTGCCAGATTCGCTGAATGTGAATTAATAAAATTTGTGTGTCACCGTGTTAAATTCGGCACAAGAAATGTTAGCTAACACGAAACTCAATCCTAAATTTGTTGAAAGTCCTGAGAGATATTCCACCTTAAATAATTAAGTATTTATTTAACACAAACTGGTAATCCCACAAAGTCCTTTTAAATAAATGTAATTAATTAAAACTAAGTAAAAAATAACTTGGAAATAAATATGGAACAAAAATTTATCTGGGATGAAAATAAAAATAACAGAGTAATACCACTACAAACAAAATTTAAATTAATTACGATAGATGGTGTGCAAATGCATCTCACCTTCCCAGAACGTAACCGCTGTTCGTAGACCAAGGAACTCAGTCACGTGAACGTATTTTGATTACGTTAGTGCGGCCGAAGGACCTTGCATTTGCTCCGAGCGCTACGAGTTCCCCACGAAGCAAATATAGACGAATCGGAACGTCAGACCAACATCCTTCCAAACCATAAATAAACTCCCTGCTCGACCTTGTGACCTATTCCCTCGAATTTCGCGCGCTGCACCTGACTCCCCGTCCCAAATCTTACAAAACAAGATCCTGGCGACGAAGCCTGGTCATGCGGTCGATTTAACCCTTCTTATTTCGCGGTTGTGAAACCTCCGTGGCGAACAGACTAGTCTGCAATTCTGGCGATTATGGGCGTGCCATCGAATCAATTCCAACTGTTTAACTTAGCGGACGTGTGATGAGTAGGGGATCTGCTGAAAGTGCGTGGGAGGAGGAATCGAAGAAAGCTGTTAGGTAACAGTCGGGATTGGGGGCCAAAATTTCAAATTTCTTCCCTTCAAAGTTCTATTAGTAAGGTGACAACTTTAGGAGACCAACACATGACTAATTTCTATATTATCATACATTCCGGATTTTTTTATGAATTTAGACATGAAATATACAGGTACCCTTTTTATAATCACTTAAATAATAAAAATTTTAAATAAAAAATATCATTACATTGGTGATTTGGATAAAATTGCTCTCGGATAAAAAATTTGATTGAAATCCATTTGTTAGTAAACCAATACTGAACGAACTATGTTAGAGTAAATATATCTGTTTAGCTTCCTCTATATCTGTCCTTTTATGCCTGCAGATGATAGCTTAACTATTGAATGGAACTGGTCTCAACAAAGGTACATACTCAAAGAGAAAGAAAAATTCGCTTTATTGAATCGAGAAAATAATTTATTTATAAAATCGACTCATGTTTCGATAGAGTGGTACATCTTCAGGTGAAAATACATGGAAACCCTATCTCCAATTTAAAACAGTTGTATTCTAATTTCTTTCCTTCTATAAAAGTATTTGATTTTAATTCTTTTATTTCATATTTGTAGCATACTACCCTTAGAATACTCGCAAAGGAAGATAATATATCTGGTTCTTAAGTAGAACTCTTTTGTTAATCAGTTTTTTTAATAAGGCTATATCGTTCCTGTTCAAATTACCGTGTACTGTAAGTCTTAATTATTAAACAAATAGATCATTTCTTGCAGGATTAACAAGCAGTCGAGGTTAGGAAATTATTAAAATTTAGTTCAAGTGATTTATGAAATTTCTTCCCGCAATTTCCTTTTTGTATAAACAAAATATCTCTTCATTCCGAACTCTATTGATATTTGGAAGCATTCCTATCCTTACAAACAGGAAGAAACTAAATAATCTTCTCAGAAACATCTCTGTACATCTCTCTGCAGCGCTGGTATCATTAAGAAAATACTTTGAGGAATAATAATAACCTAGCTTTCTCCGTCAATATTCCCTCCTTTCCTAATACAACCGTTCAGAAACAAATTACACTTGTTAACACATCTTACGATTACAATTTCCGTCCTTAACTTTGGGTGGTCGTTAAGTTTTGAATGCCATCCTAGAGGGATCATTATCGTATTAGCACCGTAATCTTCCCGTGGACAGGGTTTAGTAATGTCTACCTTCGGATTTTCACTGTAGAGGCAGCACCTCGCATGTATCCCTAGCAACAAATAAATAAAAAAAACTCTCTCCTTAGCTATTCCAACTACGAGTATAATTCAAGGGGCACAGGTACCGCAGTGGGGAGCATTTACGGATTTAGAATCGGAGTCCGGAAGAAGGGGCACGTGGGCAGTGCTTTGATGAACCATACGGCAAGGCCAGTTGTATTTCAGGCCCACGTGACTAGTGCATTACGGTTCTACCTGCACCTTTGACTTCATGTCCCATTTAAAGAACGCACAGATTGAGGAGATATTCGGGGACTAGAATTAGCAACTCGTTGGGGAGACGAAAACTTCGAGTAAATATACCTTCCAAAATATTATGAAAACTGTATTTACTCACACACCTATTTTGGTTGACGACCCACCAAATGTCTACAAAAACAAATCAAGTTGTAGATAACTGTCAGGATGGCCGAGCGGTCTAAGGCGCCAGACTCAAGGCATAGCTTTACTCGTTTCAGGCGAGTAGTCGGGTATTCTGGTCCTCGTATGAGGGCGTGGGTTCGAATCCCACTTCTGACAAATCTTTTTCCTCCCTACGCTAGTGGCAGTTTTCAGATCATGAATAAATTTTTACGAAGGTTCTCGTTATTAATTTTTACTTCACTCTTACTGATTGGAATTGCTGATTTATGTTTTAAATACTAATAAATAGAGATGTATTTGATGGGATAGAGAATAGGTTTTCAATGTTTTATTATAATATTTAACGAATATATTTCTTAATGATTCCTCCAAGCTGAAATGTTTCTCAAATTTTCGCATATTAAAGCGAAAGTATTAACAAATGAATAAAATTTAACATATCATTTCTCTGAATTTCATTTTTTTGTCGTGAACGATTATAGTTAATAATTCGCCGATCAGTTTTAATGGAAGAATGATCACACTAAATCATTAATGTAGACATTGTAACAATTAAACAAAGAAAATAAATTACTTGAGATGAAATTTTAAATAGATAAAGAATAAGTTGAACCTTCTCGATTTTAATGATAATTGTGAGCAAAGGAAACTGAGTAATCTTTTGATTGATTCTCCTTATGCCCTCTTATAGGTGTGTGACAGGGGGGATCTCAGATATATTAAAAATCAATTTTGAATCTGCTTAGATCAGCCCGTAAGAATTGTTATCAGTACTGTTCTGTAGCATCTGATTCTGAAATAAATAAAAAATAGGGCAACTTTTCTCGCGAATTTAGTCAACTTCGTGTGAGAGATATCGCAGATAAAATATTCACATATAGCTTGGATGAGTTTCTAGTATTAGGCTTTACTTCCTCATTAAAATTGCTCAAAGAATGAGTCCCAAAAGTGTATCCCTTCTTTCACTACATGCATTATATCCGCATCAGGATTATAAATGAATTATTTTGCATTGCAGAAGCCTTACTTGTAAAATTCATCGCCTTAGGTTACTCTGTGCCTTTGATATTGACTTTTTTAAATTACTTAAAAGTCCTTTCTCCCAGAAGTGTCAATTCAGGGATAACTTACATATTTCTTCACAGTAAATAAAACTGTCAATCTTTATTAGCGAAAACATTTCCACCAAGAGAATATTCAATTATTTTTAATTTGACGTAAATATAGCAACAATTCCTTTCGTAAGAATCCTGCAGTAAATTCGCATATTCCAGCGACATATCATTTTAAATCCAACATTATGCGGCCCTATTGGGAACTTCCATTTCCCCGATGGTCCCCACTGGAGACCAACTCAGGAGCATACTCCTTGGACTCATCCGGCGCGACAGTATTTTCAAGGGGCTTCTCCACATCCAAAACAACACAAAACCGTACGTCACGGGAAAGATGCTCTCTCCCACGGCGCCGACCGTGACGTCCGTGCGCAGGTGACGTCCATCCCATACCCTTAACCCATTAGGGAATGGATTTCCCGCCGAACCCTTCTCGCCGCCTCGGAATGCGGACCTGGGACATAACGCACGGTTGCGCCGTCGGATTTGGTGGGGATATGCTAATAATAAACTCGAGAATCGCCGTCGTCTGTAAAGTGGACTTAGATCCTTTAGCCCAGAAGCAATACTTTGCCAAACCAAAAATAGTAGAGCCGGAGGCGTTGGTAAGAGCTGCCCTGCTGGGGACCGAGCACGTGGCGTTTTCGACGCTTCCTCGACTTCCCCCGATGACCCTAGCTTCCGTAAGCTTCCTTCCTTGCCCCCGTACGGCGGCTTTTTTTCTGCTTCCTTGGCACTTCTAGGGATGCCTGAAATTTCGAGGGTTTGCGCATTTTTCCGTGCGTGTAGGGTGAATGGACGGTGCTCGGCTTTGCCTTCTGCGGTGAGGTCTTGCACCCCGCGACGAATCTGCTCTTTTCTCGGTGAAGAATCACGCAAAGCCCATCTCGGTGCGATTATGTGAAAGAGGGAATGTCTCACGCTGATTTTAAGGCGGAGCTCCGTTCCTTCAAATCTGCACCCGTTCTCCAATGCTGATGAGTGAGATTATGAATGAGCTTCGGGACTGCTCTTTTTATGCTTAATACGCGCTGAGGTGTTTAATGTAAATCATGCCCCAGCAAATAATTCTCATAAGAAATACTCATACAAGAAGGCAGTCTTTGGATGTTCACACAGACTTCAGGAACTCGTTTCATTTCTGGATATTCTAGTGAAATGTAATCAATGGCTTTACTACGAGGAAATCCATAACAAGTAATCTGAGAAAATAAAAATTCATAAATGCTTTCTTTTGCTTGATAATGGTCAAAGTTTGGCCGTAACCGGTCGTGTTTTTATAACATATCGTGAATAAAAGTATTTGTGAATTTTTATTTTCGTAGATACTTGTTCTAGTGAAATATTTTAAATAGAATTAATTTAAGAATTCGATGATGGGTGTTATATGAGGAAATATCTGACTTACGATGTGGAGATAAGTGCAACTTATTCCGTTGTATGAGTAGATATTACTCTCTGCATGAGTAACGAAAGGTGTAAAATATTACCTACTGTTACTTTCGAGCTAAGCCATTTATCGTTCCTTTCTTCCCCCTCACATACAGATAATTAAAACTTGATGCATTCCTATTTGTTATTACATAGGTTCAATTTACATTTAAAACCAATAACTATAATGAATCTATGCGAGTTTTGTGGTTTTAATTCTTTATTTCCACTTGAAATAGTATTCAGCTTTTTCGGGGAGATACTTTATAGATGAGATTGATACTGTTATCTTATCTATACGATTAATATATACCATTTAGACTAAACTACTTATCTCTCGAGATTTTTAAGTACAATTTTACATAGCTTTAACTTTTTTAGTTGAGAATTCCCACTTCGTGGGAATTCTCAACTAAACTTCTACCATCGATTGCATTTAAATTCCCTCTGCCAAACGCCTTTGGCGGATCGCGGGGTATATATTTAAAATTTAAATCTACTTCGAGAGTCACAGTCATGGTCTGAGAAAAAATAAACCAAATTAAACATTTACTACCTCTGGACAGGATTCCCATTAAGAATTGAATTGCTGCATTAGAACACGAAGAAATAACGTTCGTCGTGTAGAAAAACAAACACCAAATGTATGCTTTGCTTACAAACTGATGGCTGTGTAGAAGTTTTTGTGTGGAAGCATTGAACATTGCGAACGGAGAGCTCATTGGGGACTTATTAATCCTTACGAGAGATCGCCTATGACCGATGCCAACAAGGGCAATTGCGTTCCCTTTCTCAGCTGTACTACTTCCAAACGGAACTTTGAGCTCAGGGAAAAGCAGAGAATCCAAGTAAAAATGCCCACTTTCTTCAATCACTAGCTCACAAAGAAGGTAGAATAGTTCTTACTGCAATACATATAGAAGTTTAAAATATCCAAGGTTGTTTTATAAAATGGAATCTCTTACAAATTGATTCTTCGTTTCCTGTTAAAAAGTAGGCCGAATAAAAATCTGCAGCGATGAACTAGGTCTATAAACCAACCTAGGAGCGATTGTCGCTCTACCAATGATGCATTGCAATCACATCGCACTATGAAGGTGACACAGTTTAAGAAGAGTTAACGAAGAGCTACCCTTTCTCCGACGGAATTCCTCGGATTTTTTATCGACTATTTCGAAATAATTCGTTCAATATCTTTACCCATCTTTCATCAATTTTCCTCCTTCAAACTTCAATTATTATTTGGCATAATTCTCTCAAGTGCACACTTTCTTGTATTTACATCTTCTTCCCAATTTTGTAATATTTGATGGAAGCTCATATCTAATGGTATATAGAGTTCAATGAATGCTAAAAATAATATTTACGAAAATACCAGATACATTAAAATTTTTACTAAATTAATGGATAGTTTCCTAAAAAGACAAATATGATGCAAAATAGTTCTTGGGCCATAACGATCATAATCACTATCATTTTCAATGAATTTTTTGTCGATTTGGCAATATCTGTAAATATATTTTTCCTTCATGTATTCAATCGTCTATCTCGAATTCAACTGTTATTATCGTTTATGATGGGTAAGGAGGTTAAATTCTATTACACATATCTTCTTCCCATATTATGCGAAATTTTATATAAACGTACATGTATTTCCTGTCCAATTAAATATGGATTTCAATGAATGCTTACGTATTTACTTCCAAAAATACCTGTTAAATAACCGCAGCAAAGTATAATATTAGACCTGATTAATGGAGATTTGATTGAAAAAAAAGCATTTAGTAAAATTCTTGAACCGCAATGATCTTTACATTCTATATTTTCATTGAACAGTTCGATATGTTGGTTAGGCAGTATCTGTCAATATTTCTGCTCCTCCTGTACATTAAGGTTCGTCTCTAATTCAGCTGCTATTATCGTTTATGTGAAGCAAGGAGGTTATTGGGAATCATTCCCAGTGTTTGTGGGGATTCTTTGCGGGGAAGTTCTTAATATAACTCGCGTCTAGGTCAGGTCTGACTCCATCTCTTTTTAGTTACTCTCACGAAATAGTCGGAAATAAGCGGCGCCGATTCCTGGAAATGAAATTGAAGCTCGTTATCGTTTTCCGCGCAAACGCTAAAATGTCGTCGTCTTGGATAGAATACCGTTCCGAAATTCTCCCATGCATCACCGCTTTATATTTAACTTCGGAAAAAGCATCTCTCACGCACAGATCCAATAAAATATCTAAGTAGGCCGGGATGCTGCGAGCAGCTTCTTTGCTCAAAGGGCTGTTTCCGAAGTAATGACACTTTTTCATTTTCGATTTACTGCTATAGCGCTCAGAAGATTCTTATTTCTGCACTTGTCTTCCATCTCACTTGACCGTTATTAGTATGCTACATTTTGAATACCGTAAGAAGATAGCTATATCATATCTAAATTCATATGCATTCATCCTTTAAAGATAAGATTATCCTTTACAAACACTATTTCAGCTAATATTTTCTTTTAGCTTATGAAATATATCAGCGTTTTTTATCCAGTTGACAATACAAAATGACAGCATTAAAATCATTATATCCTTATAACTTACCTGAAATCGGCTCACAAAATTAAAATACATGATTGAATACAATTTATTAAACGTGATATAGGTACTCATTTGGCAACAGACTAGGAAAAACATTCACCGATGTATTTAAATGAAATGACAAATATAACGATTGTAAAAAAATTAAAATTTTATAAGAAATACGAAAGAGCAGATAATATGCAGAGTAATAAAGTGAACGATTATTGTGTATAGGCATGTTGCAACTTTTTATAGTTATAAATTATCAAAAATGGTTGAAATGATACATTAAAATATAATACATATTATACAGTTTGGTTATTAACTTCTGGAAATATATGCACTACATAAATTGTTTAGTGAAAAATTCTATTTACCCATTAGGGTTCTGCTAATTAAATATGATTTGTTTGAGCGATAATATTATAATAACAATAAGCATTTCCATAAATCTGTTATTTATGTATTCTGTTAAGCTATGCTATATCTCCATTTTAAATCTTCTCCAGGTTAGCAAAGACATCAAAACAAATCCCCTTTAACAGCTGATGCTAATACATATAAGATAAAGTAAATTATTAATTTATTCCACAAACTTAAATTAATAGTGTTTTTATCTGAGGAATAAAGTAATAGTTTTGAAGATGAAGTTCCACCATGATAAATCCGAAGTGAATTAAGTTGTAGGTGCTAATAATTAAGCTTCAAAATTCGGTTATCAAAGTTTATATATCGTCATTTGTATATATTAATCGTAAAGAAGCTTTAATTGGGTAAAATATTTTATCGTTCGTTACATTGGGTCTATATCGGTAAAGATATGCACTGACTGAAATCCATCCCTAGAGCATACTTTCATACACCTGGATGATAACCAAGATCAAATCAATTCCATTTCAGTACTCTTCCATCCTTAAATTCAATTCAAATAAACTCATGAATTGCTTCCATTGAGAATCAACTGCTTGGACCGTGGTATTGATCCATCAGGAGCGAAAGTGAAACCAACTTTTACTACAACACAGTATACTTTATTTTGGATACGACCATGAGTCGAAATCATGGTCGTATCCAAAATAAAATATTCTGTTGTCTAGTAAAAGTTGGTTTCACTTTCGCTTCCATTAAGCTTACGATAATGTCATTCCGAAAAGGTCAGTGAGATATTCCGCTTTCTTGTTTTCTCTTCAGTGACTTCGACGCATTCAGAACCATTGTTCCCTTTGTTTTGTCATTAATATCTTCCATTTGTGCCTCTGCTCAAACTATGTTTAAACTTGAATTTAATCTTAATTGTTTGACTTTAGACCAAATCAAAAAAAAATCCTTATTAAGATATTCCAATTTCTTGTTTCATCAATGACTCGTATTCAGTATCATTACTATTGTTTTCAAATTAAATTTAAAACTGCAAAACCTCAAATCTAAAGAAGATCGAAACCCTTCGTCCCAATCAATCAACTGGAAAATACTAAGTTTTGTTGTTTCTAATTTAAAAGGCGTTTCACAAAGTTAGGTCAGAACACCTTTAGTTTATACTGTTATTCTCTTTGTATCGGCTCGAACATCTTCCACTTAAGCCATGGTTGCACTCTGCTTAAATCTAAGTTCAACCTTGTCCCCAACCATAAAAAATGCCAGCAACATTCTTCAAAGCAATCGCCAGCCAGACATTTCCCAGCTCCCCTTTACTTTTTCCGAGGTTTGAGAGGCTGAGAATACATTCCTCCGCATTTTTGGATTTAAATTCGCGCCTTACGTAACACCACGCCTATTCTAGTTCTAGCCGGTCTGCAAAACAACTGGTCATCGACCCCATAAGCTTTCTTCCGCTTTCATGACTCTCCTCTTTGCCCGTGTCCCCACAGCTTTGTTTAGCGTCCGAGCGTCAAGTAATTTCTCTTTCCTTCTTCTTCGCCTTTTGCCCTTTCCCTTTAACCGTTTCCTTGGCTCCTCTCCTTCGTTCATTTGCGTTCCTTCGAGACCCAACGCTAATCTGCCGTCGACCTGCGCATGCGCAGATGCCACTTTGCGCGAACACTTTCGCGGTTACCGAAGAACTTTACCCGTCGTGTAGTGAAGTAAATTGAGGCTCGTTTACTTCTAAAACTTCGCCTCGCAATACATCTGATACCACTCTTATCTGTTTCGTTACTTAACTGGGTACAGGAGTGGTGAAATATCGGGCAGCTTCCAGCTAGCTTCTGAAAATTACTATTACTAACTTCACAGTTATTACACATTCCTACCCCTAGCAGAAACTCATGTCCACTATAGTAGTTACGCGTGTGATCTCTGTATCTATTGTTATAGAGGCTTGGTGATTAAAACTTTTTAAAGTTTGAGATTTAATTGGCAAAGCTATTCTCTGAATGGTATGTTACTCGAGAATTCGTGATATTCGTAGAATTAACCTAATCGATCAGTTTAAAATTCAGATTATCACGAATGAATATTTGCTCAAAAATGACCTATCAGGAAATAATATGATGTAATTGTATCGTAAGATCTCTCGGAGCTATTTCAATGCGATTGACTAATGATTATAATATTTTTTTATGCATTCAGAAGTTAAGCTAAACGTACTTTCTGGATAGACAGCTAAAAATAGCTACAAACAGTAATGAAACATCCCTTTTTATTCGTGCATTAGACAATGTGGTACATACCTAGCAACGGAAATGTTTCTACTTGTTACATGTAAATAAAGAGATATTTATTTTCTTATCTTTCGCCGCAGTTAGAAATTCATCTGATTGCACCGTTTTGTTAACACATTTAAAATACACAGAAAAAAGATTATTAGGAAATCAATTATCTATTTAATTTTTCTCTGTATTAATGATTTCTTCAATTATCATTAATTTCTTCATTATGCATTCATTAATAACACAATGTATTGTACGATTTATGTCGAACATCCAGTAGAATGAACCATCTTGACCATCTTGATGACCCCCTGTCATACACCTCTGGCGGATCGTAGGGTATATATCCAAAAAAATCTAAAAATCTTATTTCCTGATCTCTTATCCTACGTCGACATTTTCTTATTAGGGAAATTTGCATTGCTCCTGCTGCAATCACATTGGCTCTAACTTGCGACGAAATCGTCTATTGTTTTCGAAAAATCAGAATGTCGCCCGTCAAACGCTGAGTTAATAAGCCCTATCGTGGGAACACGACGTACTCCACCGAGACCTTCATCCCAACCATTGAAACTTTCAAAACATTCCACTTTTACCTGACTTGTATCCCGCAAAACTTTCCTCAGTTTTGGAAACCGAAGCCATTGTTTAGTAGGGGCCCTAATGGCGCTGGAAAGAAAGACCTAGGGGGCGAACCTTTCCGAACATTCCACCCCAACCATAGACAAGGTTGCGAGGGTTTCTGACGCCTCCAACTTCTCCAACCTCAACTCATTACTACACCCCCTCACCCCGATGCAAGTGGTGCCAAAGGACTGTGACTGGAAGTGGCAAAAGCCTTCCTCGATGATTTTGAAAATTTTCCACTTCCGAAGTCACTCTCCGAGCACACAAAGCGATGTTTTCGTTTTGTTGCATGTTTCCGAAGGCTTTAGCACGGAGATGTAAAGGCGTTGGTTTCTCCAAAATCCATTTAAAAAAGGAGAGAGGAATTTCCGCCCACAGGACGATGTCGGTGAGAAAATTGAACCGCTACGCCGTCGACCAGTCTTTTATTTGGAGAACACACTCCGAAGTCTTCCAAGAATACCAATGGTACTGAGTTACAAATGAAAAAAACGCCTACTTGTAAATTCCCTCCCCTTCGTAGTAAATTCTTCGATTGTCGTTGTCAAGTTTTTGAAGTGTGCTGAAAGGTGGAGAGTTCTAACAATAAAATCCTTCTCTACGGCAAGTTTTTCAGTACCTTTTCGCATCGTTAAACTTGTTATTTTGTGGAAAAATCGAACGGATTGATTTATTTAACTTCAGTAAACTAAAAACAAAGTCTAATATAAATTAACTATTATAGTTTCACAATTTTTCACAGTTTTGGAATTGTGGAATTTTGCGGTACTTCAATATTGATTTTATTTTGATTTTATTCAATTGAAATGAATATATTTATTGTCTTGGAATTCAAGTAGAGCCTTCTATTATTGATCGTATCTCGAAATAGAAGCTGAAGCATAGAAAGCAAAGTGAATTTCGTAAATGGTCTGTTAGTTTATTTCCATTACGTTCCTTTTCCTATTTTTCAATTATACCATCGTCAAGCATTCACTCCTCATGTTACTTACACCAGCTTTGCAATTACTAACTTTCCTCAATCTCGCAGTAGCATATTGATATTAAAAGCTTCCAGACATTAAATGCATGTATGTAGCATCTTAATGGCTTATTAGGCCTCACCAGAATCTTATATACATATTTACTTAGTGGTTGCCAATGAAATCAATAAAACATACCATGATTTTTCGTGAACATCAAGCAAGGTTTTTACCTGCATAACTGGGTGAAAATATTGTCACTCAACTCAATTTCACTACTCCTTACCAAAGTTTAATTCTCCCGACTCCATCCCCTTACTCCTTAGCTTGATACTGTTCACACTGAGGTGCCAAAAAGTTAAGAACCCGCCTCACTCAACTCATTAAGAGCACCTAAAGTGAGGTATACTCCTTCATTCATGTGAGCAAATTTCACCGTTAGTCAACCAAAGCGTTTCATTATAGGTAAATTACTTATGTTGTAATCATGATACTCCTTTCGAGGAACGTTTTTGTTGAGACCGAGCGTTTCTACAGCCTCTCTTTGGCTAAATGGAATAGTAAAAGAATTAGACCAAATGTTCGCGAACTGTCTTTATGGGCCGTTAACGTCGCATTGCTAAGCCACCTTCCCTTTTATTTTTCGTCCCCAACACTTGAGGGTCGCGGAAAAAATTGCTTCCCTCGTAAACGAGATTCTCCGTGCCATTTTTAAGAGCCCACGTGTGCGTCCTCGGCTTACGATCAGCTGAGCTCTAATGCGTGGGTGTTTAAGCCAACTGAAAAAAGGGTTTTTTTCCACCGCGGTACTGTTTTGGGGGATTTCTTTTCTTTTCTACTGGTTTTTGGAAGCAATCCCGCACTTGGCTGTTCTCTTTTTCCACGGTGAAACTCCGTCTTTTTGCTTTTTCTTTAAGCCGTTGCGAGAAATCCTTTTTGGATGTCTTTTGCGAGGAAAAAAGCTTTCTGCTCGAGTAAAAGGACAGAAATTGTATTTGCTGTTTTGTTTCCGTGATTCGTGTCTTTGGAAAACGTCTGGCTCCGGAGATTTTCGTTTTTCTTTTATTCTGAAAAGTGAAACGCGGGAATATGTCGATTGTAAGAATGCAGATGTAACAACTTGCCACCTGGAAGGAGACCCTTTTCTCATTACGTGAAATGCAGTCATTCATATACCAAAGAGTTTTGATTTCCTTTTGACCTTGTGATTACATGGTATAGGTACAATATGATATCGATAGAAAGCTTTCATTTTCTGTGTAGGTACATACGATACATATTAGATTCCTTACCATTCACAAATCACAATGGTTTTTCCATGTGATACCCTTATTTAGGCATGGTAGGATTTATATCAACAGAGAAATTTTGTTTTGTATACATGATGTGTATAATGTTTCGCAGTTTAAAAATTACAAATCACTAAGAATTTTACAGCAAAAATGAAATTAAGTAGCATTTAATGATAACTGAGTAAACCTCATTCTCTAGAGAATGTAACCTCAGTATTTGCTACATTTAAAATATATAAAAAATTATAATATACATCTTTAAGGTCACACATGGATAGCTTCATTAATTTATGTGAAACTTTAGGAAGTTACTTTATAATATATCTTCTACAATTTATGTTTTTTATATATCACGTCTTCAAAAGTCGTTTATAATGGGATTTATTTATTCGTAGAAGGCACAGGGCATTCAGAAATTATACTTTCTATCGCAACTATGGTTAATTATTCAAATAATTATACGTAGTTAGTACTTCCTAATGTTTTTTTAATTCTTATAGTAATATAAAATATTTTAATAATTCTTATTAAAAATTCAGATGATTTTCCTAATACTTTTATCCTCATACCTCTTATCTGGTTTAGTAATTGAAATATCCTCGGAATAACCAACGGCGAATAAAACGAAAAATTTTACCGTTTGTCTAGTTCTGAATCGGAAAATCGTGAGTTTAAGGGCTGCGGACCCGTGATGAATTGTGGGAAACGATCATTCTCCAAGCCATCATCCGCGAAAGGAGTCCCATCCAATAAAGAAGAATACGTGGAGGATAAATACCAATTCTCGGGTCAAATCTCCTCTGAAAAGGAAGAGGCAAATTTCCCTTATCTAGAAAACTTTTACATCTCCGCAATTTCGCGGGATTAACAACAGCCACATCGTATTGTTTTCGCTCACGAGGCATGCTCCGTTCCGCCATCTTTGCGATGCATTTCCTCCGTAATTTTCGCCCGTAATTTTCATTGTTTTTCCCTCTAATGCGCTGCCATTTATTCTCAGCCTTGGCTTGCATACGATCGACCTCCTCCTTTCGAGAGATCACGTACCAAAGGCACTCCGGAGCTTCAGTTGACCTAACTTTTTCTTCGAATGCCCCGCCCCTTTGCGCCTTCCCGTCATACACCGCGCGCTGCATTGTAAACTGCGATCGCATTCTTCGGAAATGGGAGCAGGTGAGAAGAGGGTCTACGAACTCGGCACACTTGCATTTGTGCAACTGAGAGAGTTTGAATGCGTGAGCCGTGAATTTGTGCCGTTAAATAGGGGTTGGTTGACGCTTAAATACGTCGTATCATTTCTCCGAGGTTCCTTCCATTATAGGATGACAATCTAACTCTGAAACGACTAATGAGGCACTATTTTTTTGCTAAGCTGCTGTTTTCACTATCTGATGAAGTCCCCCTAAGCCCTGCTGAGCTTGTTAGGAGGTGTACGATTAGGTGTAATCGATTTGCAGTGGTCAAAAACCCGTAAACTGAAAGTTTAAAAAGAAAAATTCGAAAATTTATTTTCAACCCATATTTTGACTTTTTTCCGAAATGAATGAAAGTAATTTTTATTGTTTTATAACAGATGGCTTTTAAAAAAATATTTGATATACGAAAACAAAGTTAGAAATTTTCTTCTACATATTCTGAAAGTTTAAAAATCCCAGGTAAATTTTTAGTAAAAAACATAACTGTTATATAAGTAACTGCAATGTTGGTGCTTGTTTAAACATTTTAATTAATTCATAATTAATGGAAAAAGATAATACGTTAAAAAGCAATGTTTGTTTTTTTAAAGATCATTTATGAACTATAGTAAATTGAACAAATTCATTTGTTAAGTCTAAATTTGTGAAATATTTTTTTGTTTCTCCGATTATTTAAGTATTTTCCAGCAGATATTTATATATGAATGATTTATTACATCAAAAACCATATAGATCATGTTTCAAAGGAAATTAAGGAGAGCGTGATTATTATTCAAAGCCCTTTACAGTGAAATTGACAAACTCTTCGCTGTGTCTAGTAATTTATTAATAAACTTTCTATCGATGGAAAAACAGTAATTTAATGTTGCTGTAAGTATATAGATATGCCTAAAATAAACAATTAACTGCCTCCAAGATGCAAAGAGGCAATAAAACAGGTATTGAGAAACGAAGCGGCCAAACGACCAATTCCCGTCCTTCTGTATAGGTAGAGCGAAACTCCCGTCCTTCTGTGTTAAGACATTCTTTCCATGGGCCATAAGATGCATAACACTGAAAATTACATTCTGGAAAATAATCAAAGGAAAAACTCTTCTACGCATTCAAATAGAATTTTCTACGCTAGAAGCGAAAAAATTACTCGAGCAGATTTTTTTAGAAATACGTAGCACGCTCCGTTTAAACCTTTCGTATAGATGTAAATGTCCGTCGAAGGAGTGGAAATGCTTGGGTTTCGTTTTGTGCAGCACCTGTTTCCGGCCGAGTGCGTCAGCGTAACGAACAGTATGACTCTCCCACTCCACTTAGGGAGTGGTAAAATGGAATATTAGAAGAGAATGGCCAACTTTCCAATTTTTCCGTGACGGTTAACAAATGTCGTGCTCAAACGTATTAACTGAACTGTGTCTCCGATAATGGAGTTTTTGTCGGAGGGCCTCAAAAGTGGTGCTTATTCGCGTATTTCTATTCCTCGATGTATTTTAAAACGCTCCCTTTTCTGTTGCTTCCTTTCTACTCAGCTATCTGGAAAGATACGTTAAATATTTAGCGTTAGCTGATCCTCACCTTGAGTATGCATGTAGTGTATGGGACCCGACAAATGTCATATTCGGGATTTAGAAATGGTACAGCGAAAGGCGATAAGATTTGTAAAGAATTGCTACGATAAAACAGCGAGTGTTACTCAGATGATACAGGACTCGGGATAGGAATCGTTAGACGATAGAAGACTTATTCTAAGTATAAACTTACTAAATAAGTTCAGAGGAAATAAGTTATCAGAAGATGTAACCAATATAATGCGACCTCCCTGTTACATAGGCCGTTCTGATACTGCGAGGAAGATTAGGGAAATAGAAGCTAGAATGAATCGTTTAAATAATTCATTTTTTCCAGGAACGATACGCGAAGGCAATCGATTAGGAAAATAGAGTCAATGTGCTTGCACGCCCTGCCACACGCCAAAAGGCGACTTGCAGGGCTCTTACATAGATATAGGCAATATTACTTACCCATTTCTTTAGCACTGCTTATTTTTGCGATATTTTCGGCCATTATTTCCGTTCGTATTTCAATTTATGAGTGAATAATCCACGGATTACATCTATTTATGGTTTGGAATCAACTAAATTAATTTATTTCTCGTATGAATAATGGTATCATGATATGGGTTAACTATTTTCGTTTGGCCTATAGATTTATTCTTGTTGTAAGCTATATATGACTTTATATGAGCAATGCATTCAGAATTAATTACGCAGAAATGCGATTTAAGCCCTTTGGACTTTTTCTCTCACATCTCTGATTGAATTACTAACTCCTTGGGAATTAAAAGCGGCTTGGGAAAGCGGCCTCTGCTTTGTCCCGTAGATCATCTGTTTATTGTCTGTTATCTTTATTAGAGGTGCTTACCTTACCACTGTATTTCTAATCTTCAGTATACTTACTTGTCAATGATTTCCACAAGTATCTCCATACCTTGCTTTGAATATGGTAATATTTTATGTTTCATTCTACTGTGGGAAGCAAGATTTTTATGCTCTGAAGGATCTGACGAATTAAAATAAACATTATACACGTTTAAATGTTTATTATGCGCATCTTTTCGTTGTAGATATCGTTTTTCTCTTGTTCATATTATTTCATTCCCATTAAAATTTGTTACGATTCATCTACTTTGGAGCAAACGTTTAAGATTTCTATAATTAAATGTATATGACTTGAACCAATGAATATTCCGTATGAGCTTTTTCTACAATTAGTCCGTCTTAATTCGAGCGTAGGAAGTATTTTTCATTGTCACGATAATTTTCTTATATAGTATGTACTAATGGATCCGGGAATGCAAATTCCAACATCGAAGCTGGCCACAGTCGTGTATTTAAGACGGGGAAATTTATTCCTCCTTCCTTCGTTTGTCCCGCGCGTTTACTCTCCTTCGAATCTGGCACAACGGCGCCCCAGGATCCATAACTAATCAGCCCAACCAGAAATTCGCCAAAAAACAGAATTTTTCAACTCGGGAAAAATGACATTCGCCTTAGATGTCACCTTTCCCTATTTTTCCCTCCAATTGGGGTGGACATTATCCCTTTCGAAAAAAAAGAAGACAATCGAGGCAACCGTTTTGGCTCTCTCGTTTCCATTTCGCACACGAAAGAGGAAAAATAAAAAAATCCAATTTCATCTCTGCCGGCGAAAGGGGGAAAAAGTTTAAAAAAGAAGGTTATCTCCCCGCCTTTTTTCGGATGTGTGCAAGACGGGTTAAGGGGTTGGCCGCGGGACATTGGTGGCAGGTATGCCGGAGGGGGGTCTGATCGTTGCGGTGGGTTTAAGCCGTCCCTTCCAGATTTTTTTAATGTTACGCATCTGCTAGGCAAAGACCCCGTCAACTCACGCCCTCGCCTGTCTGTCAAATATTAATGAAAACTCACTCTGAGCAAAATGGCACGGGCAAACATGTTTAAAAGCGCTCCATCGCGAGTACACAAAACGGGTATAATAACCAAACAGGATTGTTTAAATTTTCTAATTTTCAAGAGAAGAAGACTAACCAGGTTAAACAAGCTTTTATAGGGTATTAGTTTAATTATAATTATTATTTATCGTTATGCTCATTAGTTGCAAGTAGACAAGGCCAGGTGGCAATATTGACAAAATATAAACATAAACATCATAAATAACATAAAAATAAGAAATAATAAATCTTGAACTATTATTTAACTTAATATATAAACATTTTCAGTATTTTGAATTAATTTCTTCTTAAAACAATACATATTTTATTAATTTCTAAATATATTTTCTCTTAAATGATAAATACTTCTGGTGCATACTCTCCGATAACTGTACCAAAAGTCAGTATGCACGAAGAGAGTATCTCATTTTTTTATGTATCATTATGATAAATATTGTTTAATATTTCAATTAGCATCCATTCATTATTCAGTATCCTTGTTGAGCGCGTTAACCGCGCGGTAACGTTAATTTAGGTAGGCTTAAATTTATTTCACAGTAAAAGATAAGGAAATGAAAATCAATGATATACTCACCACTTATAGTATCTAAAAACATGCCTTTTTATAAATTAACGTTCTTTACAAAGTGTCAATATCCACCGTTAAAATTTATCCGTACAACCCAGTTGCCAATATAGGCTATCTTAGAATCTTTTCCAGCCCAGCTTTTCCATATCGCAAGTATCGTAATCCTTTTAATTAGTATAGTATGTATCTTCGTGAACTTTATGGTAGGCGAAAAGAAAAGTAAGTTTTTGCTAAAAGATGCATAGGTATCGCAAGTACGAGTTGCAGCAACTCGTATGAATCATAAGTATTTTTATAAGCGGCATATTTATTGCATTTGGACGTTTATTTGAGTTTAGGTTTCTAATTCGATCTACAAGGATTTTTTGCAAGGCTTTGATCCATAACCTGCTTTCTAAGCATATAAGAGGCTAATTGTAGCGCAAATCTCAGTATCAATTTCGCAATTAAGAAACTATTATTATATAAGTTAGATTCTGGCACACCGATTCCATTGCGTTCACTGATTGTCACCCTAATTCCGAATTTACTCCGATTTCGTTCTGGAGGAACTAATTCATGTTACGTAAGGGAGCAACGAACGAAACATGCTCCGCAAGCCAAGGAGTTCGTGCACCTGCGTTAAAAGAAGCTGTCCAAACCTACCGCAAGGCGGAACATCGGTGAATTTTTTAATGGCGACAAATACATAGTCCGCACCACTTATGAATCTCGAAAGGTGCCGTCACCGGGTGCATTTTCCAAGGAAATCGTGTGGGAGTGAAGGGTGCCGTTGGGTGGCGCCTGGTAGGGCGTGGTCCCCGGTGGGTCGGCGACGGGGCCCAGGACTTGGGAGGGAATCCCATGGATGATCCCCCCCCGAGGTACAGTCTTCTTCCGTGTGGTCCACCCCCACAGCCTCCCCTGCGCGATCGATAGGAGGCGTCTGCAGAGAGACGGGGGGAGTGTGGGAGGGACACAGAGACGATTCCGAATGCGGGGAGAATTTAGCGGAGACCCCGGGGCTCTCCAACAGTCTCCCTCTTTCACGCTCTTCGTCCCGATCACGGTTCCTCGGGTATCGGGTTTCCTTTGCGGGTTTCGCCTCGTTCCGGTTTCAGCGACCAAATCGGGTTACCCGGGTAACCGATTCGATCCTTCCGGAGGCTATCCACTAAAGGGCTAGAATTCACGTGACTATCAGTATGTTTTGCAGGTTCTTCACACCCCCCTTCTTGCGGGTGTTTTCCTGCTGCGGTGTATAGTTTTTTGTAAACTTAACCTTAGGTTTTTAAGCCCAAAATGTACTCGTTTTCAAGCAATCTGTTCTTTAAATTTATATGATGAAGGGGTAGATATAAGAAGAGACTTAAAAGTCTTAATCACGCCCTAGTAAAAGACGTTTCATTATTATTATTACTAAACGAGAACGTCAAATTTAGAGTATATTACAGCCTAACCATAAGTAGTGAAAGTTCGAACTTGACGATCTTAAAACCCGAAATTTTGGCATCGCAACTAAACCGGATTATTTTCATCCGTATACGATTTTACAAATTATCCAAGATGGAATCTACTATACTGCCTTCGAATATATGGTAGTTCTACATTTTGTAGAATAAAGCAGAAAGCTGTTATATCTTTACCAAACTGTATTTTATTGCACAACCATAGTTTCGACACTGGATAACCTAAAGGCTGTACAGTTATTGCACGACCTTGGTTTTGACCCTTAAGATCATACTAATTGTTGAAAATTGATCGATCGAATTGTCGAAACTATTGTTGTGGAATAAATTACAGTGTGTTTAGGTACATTCTTCATTATTCTCTATGAATTATAGGTAATTAATCGGCATTCTTTTATGTTTAAAGCTCCTTGGTTCCTTCCTCATTATTCTCTATGAATTATAGGTAATTATTTGCCATTCTTTAATGTTTAAAGCTCCTTGGTTCCCCTTGAAGGGTCAAAGACTTAAATCGATAACCTGCACCAAAAAATCCGATATTTTTGCTGAAAAAGTGGCTGGAAATAATAAACGATTCGCACACAACAGAAATTGAATCAGATATGAGTATAATGGAAAAGTGTTTAAAATTTGTTCATTCAAGCATTCTCTTGATAGCTCTAGAGTTAAAAAATGTTGAAATTCTTCACTCTCTTCAGTTTATCCCAGGCAAAACCGATATTTGTGCACCATGTACGTACTATTCTTAATGTTATTTTTTATAATTAACACTCATTTTGAAATATACTGGGGCGGCCTAGATGTTGTGGAAATCCATTACAACAAATTAGCAATTACATATACTCTTCCACAAAATTTATTTATTGTAAGTAATGAAATTGAATGGAATAAATAAATTTCGTGGAAAGTATGCGTCATTTCTCATACGTAACTTCCTCCGACATCTCCTTCCTATATAATGTAATTAACTACAAGACCAATTCTCCTTCCCTACTCTCCCTTTTCTCTTTCCGAGTTCCTTCAAGAACAACACGCCTATCCGATACCTTCTCTTTGAACACTCGTCGTCTATCAACTGTAAAATGATCACTTTTTTGCCTCATTCTTTCAATTTTCAACTCCCTTTCTTCCAACTTTCACTTTGATCCTTTCTTCTCTCCTCTTAAATCCATCCAAAATATGGTTGAAAGAGATTGACTTTTTATAATTCTATTCATTATTAAAATTCATTCTATGTTGTTGATATGTTGTTTTATTTTGTTCTCACTGATTGTTGATTTTACCTTTACTTTTTTTGTTATTAAGTCAACTTTTATTGGATTCGCGCTGTTTGTTGATGTTTATTGACAAATAATTAAAATAAATAAATTAAAGTAACTTATTTTTATGTTCTAATTTAAGCAAAACCTTTCTAGTGAGTCTCACACGTTCAAACGTTTTTTTATTAACTTCATATTTATGTGTTTCGGAAATGAAAATTAAATAATGATGACAGACATCATTTCATGAAAACATTCAGTAATACGGTTTCTGAACTTTTGATTTCTTTGTTTTTTCCAAGACCTTCAATCTCCATTCTTCCATTTGAACTCCCCATTGTCTTCTTCCTCGTATTTTCTTATTTCCTACCAATCGTTCCACTCCTCGTGCCCTACATCTCGGCCCCCTTTGATCTCCACATCCTTATCACGCCCTCCGTTTCTCTTTTCACGTCCCTCAATCCATCAACGTACCGATCTGTATATTCCTCCACATCACCGTTTCCTCCTTTTGCCACTTTCTGCATATTTCCATTCTTTTCCTCGACTACTTTCTCTCTGCGAAAAAGGCTCAATTGTCAGGCCAATCGGCAGGGGGTGTGAACGGCAGTCAAGTTATGGAGTTTATGGCAGCAGTTGAAGGGTTTTTCCCTCCTCTCAGATCCTCCCACGCTCCCTTATCGCCTGTATTTTTCCTCTTCCCTTTCACACCCCATTGTATTGACAGCTCAAATACGAAATATTTTTCGGGCCGAAGCCAATGGGGAGGCAAAACGGTTCCGATACCTGAAATCAATGTTTTAGATTCGTAGTCAGAGTACGAATGCTCGTATTGATGTTTTAGATGCTCAAAACGATTTGCTCTCTACTTCTTACGTGCCCGAATTTACATTGGTTTTTGAGGATTTACTGTCCAATTACAGTGTTTTGATATGGCGAGAACATATGTTTTCTATATTTGAAGGCATGCCTTCGTGGAAAACCCTTGCAGAATGAGAAACTTGGTAATTTTCCACAGGATATTGAATTTAGATACCGATTTCGTAAATGGACTTATATCTTAAGGTTGGGACTTACATTTTCAGGGCCTGAAGATGTAAGTCCACTAACGAAACCGTTAGCTAAAGAAAATATCCTGTGGAAAATTACCAAGTGTCTCATGCTGCAACATACATTTTACTTCTAAACTTTATTATTTGCAATCTATAATTTATTTATAAGTAAATCCAAGAGTTGCCATAGTTGACGAATTAAATAAAATACTTCATAAAGAAAAACAAATAAATAATATTAAAATTTGTGAATTAAAGTGGTAAGAGAGACAATAGAAATTTAATAAACGGAATGAATTCAATGAAAGGAGACAATAGAATTTGATTTTCTTGCGGAACCAAATTTTTATTTAATATCTTTATTTATCTCGTTCCACTTAGTGAATCCAAATCTATTATATTATAGATATTATTCTATGAATGACATGAAGAAGCGAGAAAGAATTTAAGGCATATTTTATCTATAGAATAAACGAAGCACCAAAAACCATCAAAGAACAAGATTCCACTTTTTACAATTTTTGGTGCTTCATTTATTCTATATTTCAACCATCAGTGGCCTTCTATGATTATATTATGCATATTTAATCGTTTTAATATCCAAGTTGGAGTTAATAAATAGAAATCTTACGATCAATTCAGGGGTTTTACAGGATATCCAATTATTGTATGGTTTCAATTGGTTGTGCTTAATACTATTCATATTCAAATTTCTACTCTCTAATAATCTTTTTTTAAAGAAATCATCTTCTGATTTACTGTGATATAAGTTTTATTGATGACCATAGCCGATGGATGTTTCAGACCAAGCGAAACATTTCTTATGAATTTTCCGCAGAACGTACGATCGAAAAAAGTGGCTCTTTTATTCGCACCAATTACCAACATTTTCTATGATTTTTTGCTGAATGTACGCTCAAAAGAATGATGTGGTTCCTTTAAAAGTTGCGTTAAAGGATATTGATTGGAAAACAAGTTAAAGAGATTCGTGATGCACCTCAGGTTGCGAAACTCCAATGCGAAATGAAGCTGCATTTCCTCATTAATATATTACCTTCCCTATGATTACGCAATCATTTCTTAGCTCATCCCAATCTTTAATGCATGATTCACGTATTTTTATTGCACCAGCGACGCCATGTTAGGTGATCTTCGAAATAATAGCTCTTAACTTTCATTTGCGTACTGCACAATTCTATCATAACCTCGTTCTATATTATGGTTCACTTAAATCAAATCAATATTACTTTGTCATCCGATTCCCTTTTGTTTTATCATGGAAATGGAAAATATTTCAGGCCCCTCGAGACCGCTGTTTTGAAGTATGACTTCTTTTATTGGCAGAATCGGGTAAAGAAATATCACCGTGGTATTATCCGTCGATGTCACAGAGGGCATTATTCATCCACTAGACGTTTGTTCGAGGATATTTTCTGCTTCTGACCTTAAGGCAGTGCGCGCGCATCGGAGAGGGGATGTTGAGGTTGGAATGTGTTGCCTCGCCCGCATAGTTGCATGTTCGTGCCCTTTAGCATAGCCAAGTGCATTTCCTTACACACGAATCTCGAGCGAAGCCTAAAATGTTATGGGGAAGTTCTCGGCGAAACGTGCTTAGTCGAGCTCAGATTTTGGTCGATGGAAGGAATAGTTCAGACGAGAGCCTTATCACGAATGGTATTTTTAAGCTATGACCGTTTCACAATGAAATATGAATAGCTATATTGGACGAAATTTGGACTATAATGTACTAGAGAAATATTAAGCCCTTGAACCGGTATATTCCATATTGGAAAAAACGCATCCTTCATCCACTTATGTTGGAGGTTGAAAATCTCCAATAAGGGTTTCTGTCGACGTACTTCACCTCCTTCACCGGTATTCGGAGACACAGGAAGGCTAGGATTCATTCATGAGTTTTCTACCTTTCGGTAGGTTCATGTACAATCAAAAATCCCTATTAAGCGCCATCTCCCTCATTTGCTTATAGTCAACCCTTCTCCTTATGTCATCCAACATCTTTTGCCTTTGTCTTCCCCTCTGTTTTTACCCTGAATTCTACGAGGCTAGGATTACCGAAGCTTTGCGAACTCTCAACGTACGTTTCAATAGCGATTCTATCATCCTCAGAGGTAATACTAAAGGTATCTTAGGAGTATTGATTTTTTATACTTTCGTGATTGAGTCAGAAAACCATGAGTGCTAAACGTCTACGTAATTGCAGCAAAATTATACTTTGAATACATACTTTTTTACATACTATATAAAATAATATTCAAAAATATAATTTGAATTAGTATTTTATTAAATTCGTTGAAAAAATACAAGAATTAATCCAATTTTCTGCATCATTTAGTTGCAGTAGTTTCCTTATTACAAATATGCACACGTCTTTCTTGGGCTAAGAAATCTTATTAACCCAGTCAAAGAAAAATACTCTGGCAATAATAAATGAGAGAATCCATTACTTTATCCCTCCATAGGAGGAAAGCAGGAGTTTATAAATAAAGTGACCTCGAAAAAAATATATTTGAACTGATGCAGGTACGGTTTCCCCTCAGAGAACGTGTTTACGAAGAAACTGTTAATGCCCATGCTTAGAACTTTAAGCATCTCTGAATTCCGGCTTCATTTTTAAATATAGCCGAGCAGGTACGGCGCGTTTGGTATCTGTTTGAAGAAGCTCGCTATCACTATTTCAACGAATCTGCACGGAATCTCTTGTCTTTCAGCGAACGGGTTCATTGACGTCATATGGCTGGCTGTTTGCAGCCACAGAATCCTCACAGATGGTTTCTCTATTTATAAGTCTATGAATCAATTGCCTTTGCGCGTTAGGGAATGTTTGTAAAAGAGTACGGAAGGTATTCCATGGTTGGGAAATCATCCGATTTCTCAGGAATCAAAGAAATGTCCCACGCGATTAAACACGAAATAGTGGCTGGAATTGGAAAGAGATGGATATCGAATATAACAGATGATTTTAGCTTATCTAAGTGTGATCCAATTCCTCTGAATATGATAATAATAATACTTTTCATCCAACGATATACATATGCATGCATAGGACATGCCAATAATATACAATCAATCAAATTAACACAACACAGTCAAATTTCACATTATAATCACATTGTAACATACATTAGAGTAATGATACAGCAAAAAAATAGTTCTTAACCAATTTTCACAAACACTTTACACATTTCATCTCTACAACATATTCTGGTTCTCCTATTTTAAAAACTCATTATCAATATATTATGACTTTGTTAGAAGATATTTCTTTGATTTTTTACAGAAATGTACCGTTTTATTGTTTATGATAGAGCTAGATAGATCGTTATACACTTTTAAGGCCATCACTTCAAAGCTTCTTCCAGTAAGACCTGGTCCGTATGGTGGGATTCTCAAATTTTCTTTACCTCTGGTAAAATGAATGTGCAGATCCTCCTGTTTAGAGTACTTACCCACATTCTGATGAATGTGGTTAGCACATGCATAGATATATGCGGAGGGCTTTGTCAGGATTCCCCATTTTTTGTATTATAGGAAATACACAACGTATATGATTAGTTTTAAATATGCATAAATAAAAGATAAATATCAACTTATTTGTATTGCGAGTATTTTTCGCAGCGAATAGAGCTGATCGCATTTTTATCGGCAAGTAAAAATATTTTTCCAAATAAAAGGTTTTCAATTCTAGAAAAGTCTGTCATTCGAAGAACTCTGTCATTCTTTAAATAATGGCAAATTAAAATTCAGTGTGTCAATAGCGGATATGTATTAGAAAAATAATTCAAAAGCTAAGACAAACATTATAACTACAAAGATGAGTTTACGAGAAAATTTTATCTCTTCTGAGCGCATTGCTTGTGGATATGATCTTCATTGCACCTTCGACGTTTCCATACCAAATACGAATCCAAAAATTACAAAATTCTTAAGAGAAGAAAAGATGCAAAGTTTAACATGTCCATGCAACCTCATTGGTTGGATATCCTCTTCTTGAAATATATGCAAATTATGCCTTCGTTACCTTATATGAATTTATTTTCGATATATATATCCTCGACTTTGACGTTTAATGAATACCTCAAAATGGGCCAAATATGGGAATGTGGTCTCTCTTAGGATAAAATACTAATCGAAAAATTTTTCATCCTAATTTTTCTCATCCGTTCAAACTAGCAGTGCAATCGACTTTTTACTAATCTCAAAATCTAGGAATAATTATTTTACTTTACTGCAAAATAAATGTAGTTTTTCAACTCAAATAAAATAATTGTTCCATTGCTATTGAATTCCACCTTGTTAGGCTCTCTCTTGCTGATCGTATTCTCAAATTCGCTTTACATATTTTTTTATTCGTAAATTTATTGTTCTTTCCTAGTTGAGTTGCTTGCCGGCCACGTTGATGGTCGTGGGTTCGAATCCCGTCAAATTCATGACGTAGCACTATCATGGCATTAAGAGCATAATTTTAAATTTCTTTCGTAAAACTTATGCTGTAATAGGCTCCAAAAATGTAGCTTCTTTTCTGCCAATCTCTAAAACTTCTAACGTCAGATTTTCAAAAATTGTTTACTTAAAAATAGCTCCATAAATAGTTTAAATGAAATGTAACGACAGAAATAACTTCGAAATTAGATTTAGGGAATGAAAAACAATGGGAATAGGCCATCTTTTTTCCCAGGATATCACCTGAGGGTTTTTTTACAGCCACTCCCTCTAAAGTCTTCCTCTCTATTTCTATTCACCTACACCTTTTATGTATATAACATCATTGACGGAAGGTCAGATGGAAGAAGAGACTTTTCACTCTTAATCTATCCTTAACAACCTTATCTTGGTAGCTAAGTTGAGTGAAATATCAACAGTATTAATTTTTGCCAGCTTTTTTCGATTTGGGACCACTGTGCGCCGTTAGTAATTCATTAATTTATTTCGCGCATTTGCCCCCAAAGAAACCCCCTCGACACCCCCAAATCGCAATTTCCGATTCATCCCACGTCACATTCATTCCTCCGGAGCTAACAACCGTCGCGGCCGATAATAAATAACTGGAAGACGTAGTAACCGCGGAGGGCCCACCAAAAGACGGAACCACTACGCTATCGCGACAAGGGACTCGTCGAGGCTAATGGGTCTGGGAAGGGGTTGGGGGACTGATAAGGGGCGGAAGGAGGGGCTGGAAGAGAAGCCCCCTCCCCCAAGTGGGGCAGAATTATTGTCCCGTACTAGTCATGCACGTGCCTATAGCACGGCAATTAATTTCCTCTTCTGTGATAAAAGCCTCTTGCGAAAGGATTGCGTCAAAGTCGAATAAATCTCTCCGAAATTATCTCTCCCCGGAGATCTCCATGTAGGCGGAATGCGTACCTCTTTTATTTTTCTCCCTTTTTGTGCCGTCGTCTTCCTCCCCCCTCCCGGGGGATTTTTCCTCCCCGTTCCCTCTTTCTCGCAAGACTCGAGTACCTTTTTTCCTGTCCTTTCCTCTCCTGGCACCAGTGGAGGTCATATTGTGCACCGTTGAGGAGTGCTACGACTCGACCCGATTTTTTCTCAGAGTGCGAAAATCGATCGGCCGATACTGTCGGTGTGATTGTGTTGTTGCTTCACCCCCCGTATTTTGCATCTCATCATCAGCTTGGGATCTTTTTTGATACTCTTCGATCGCTAAGGTTGTGTATCGACAGCGCGGATCACTTCACCGACTCCGCAAATGAAGTGCGTAAGTACAATTGGATTTTTCATTCCGTGGGAGACGTCTTGGAAATTGATTAATATATCGGATTAAGATGACAGTATTCCTCCGTATCTTTTTCAATGATAGTGAATGATATAAGTGATAAATGTATTGAGGAAGAATTGGCCCACTTGCTCGCAGTTATCAGACCACGTGTAAAATTTTCCTTCTTTCGATTAATGAGTAACTTAGGGCTCTTGGATAGCCATGTGGGTAGCGCGTTCGCCATTGATGAAAGCGGTCCCGGGTTCGATTCTCGGTGGGAGCCCGCGTGCGAAATGAGCTTAGCTGTCTAAGCTCTTATAAAATTACTAATAGTACTAATAATTAAATTAATTTGCGGGCGTTAATAGAAAATTACTTGAATCACCGAACTTAAGCATAGCATTCTCTAGAAAAATTTGTTCATGGCAATTTTATTACGCCAATAGAATTACGAGAATTTCGTACATTTGATAAAATATTTTGGAATTATTTCATTTATTTTATTTTGTTTATTAGAAACATAAATATTTTTCAGTCTATCTTGATTGGTTTCCTCAAGAAAAAACACAATATTTTTCTTTCCTACTTAACACTAGAAGGACGGAGGTGGTCATTTGACCACTTTTCAGAGTTTGACATCAAAATTTCTTTAGTAAAATACCTCCGATTTTTTTGAAACTTTTTGACTTTGTTTATTACTATCCCAAAATTTGTGTTAAGTATTAAAATATTTTTTTTCACTTTTAGGTTAAATTTTATATCAAAATATACCTAGAAGGACGGGAGGTGGTCATTTGACCACCTACTTTTAAAATTCGTAATTAAATACTTTCATGCTTCTCAAAGACCTGAATTTTGCGTACCTTCTACATTTGACCATTACACAAGTTCTAATAACATTTTTTTCCCCGTAATTTGTTTAAATTTTAATTAATTAAACAAAATGTTGACCTATGTCCTAAATCTGCAGAATTTCATATTCTAGAATATTTAATCTATTTATACTGAACCAATGAAACTCATATTTTCGGAATAAGTGGAAGAAGGTCCGAATTGTTGATAAAAGTCAGTCACGTTACCCCAAGATTGTTATGCTATCTGACGGAAACCATATAAAACCACTCGTTCGTGCCTCGGAAAAAACCTCAATCAAATACGATGGCGGAACAATTTTTCAAATTTCATCCTGAAAATTTCCTTATGGTGTTTTTATCAATGCCAAATCAATGTATAATATTTAAAAATTCTTAAAACAATTTTTAGCAGGGTTGCCAACATATTGGTTTTATCATTATATAATGTTCTTCCAATTTTTTTCTCTGGTAAATTTCAAACTGATATCTCAAGTTTATATTCAATCACCTTTTTTGAACAATTTGAATTAATTTTAAGGGTATTAACCTTATAAAACAGGGCTACCAATCGTTAGAACAGATCTCTAAACAGAGACTTTTGCGTTCGCAGTATAAATACCTACAGATATATTTCGAGCACAGATTTGTTTCATGTAATTTGTCTAAACTCTTTGGGATCCCGAATTAGTTTATAAACTATAAAGAGGCAGTGTGACCAACATCTTCGGCTGTAAAGTGAAGGCAGCGATCAGACATTCATGGAAAACCTAGTAATTAATCATGCATTTATCGAGAATGGCCCTTTCTTACTCATATATTATTCGGTGCTTATCCTCTCTGGTGCTCGTTTTATTATTACATATTAAGTTGATATTTATTTTAGACTTACCTTAATACTTAAATCATTCTTCAAATGTTATTTCCTTCCATCATTCGGTATTTTACAATACATCCAAGTCATTAAAGAAACACTTGATCATCTTCACAATGTAAGGTTTGAAATCATAATAAAGCTTCGCTATTGTTTTTACAAAGTAATATTTATTCCTTATTAGGTAATGGCGTAACATTTTTAAAAGAAATGATAAGAGAGAATATCACTCTATGCTTCTAAGAGTACATCATTTTTTACCGCAGATTCTGCACATTGCCACTTTTGCAGAACATATTCCACAGTATATTTTTTTACATTTTAGGCACAAATTATTGGATTTGTTATAACAACCAGGTGAGATCTGACACTTTCTTCTTTTCTGCGGTCTTATTGGTGCACTTGCTTCCCCTGAAGAAATTCCCGACATTGCAAAGGAACATGAGGGTGATGGCTCTATCTCTAATGAGGTTCCAATCATTTCTAATATAAGTCTTTGAATATACTCCTTCCTGCTGAGTTTACGCCCAGTGGTTTCTTTGAATAGAACCCAGCTATTTATTGAGGCCAGGTCTAATATATTAAAAAATACATGTACTGGCCATCTCCTTGTAGCCGAACGAGTTGAATATTTCCGGCACATGCTATCCATTATATCTACTCCTACTTTGTTGTAGTTGTAAAACAAAATTGTATCTGGTTTCTTTTTTTCTGAGTCAGAAATCATCACGTCCTGATGCATCGTACTGATTAAAAGCACATTTTTATTTTTTTTGGCTTGGTAATTTGTTAAGCTGTGGCCAAGTCTATTTTTATAAACTCTAGTTGAGTATATTTCTTTGCTGTGATGAACCGAAGGAGGTAATTCTCTTCTATTCCTTCTTATCGTTCCAACCAATGAGATTTTGTTTTTTTTTAGTTTTTCAGCGAGGCTGATTGAAGAGAAATAATTGTTGCATGTTATGTTGATACCAGAGTTTTTGAATGGCTCTGCTAACCGTAGCACAACATATTCCCCAAGAGTCTGCCTTGATCCCCTAGCGTCATCTTTTCCACAATAAGGAAATGCATTTAGGCAATATTTAGACTTCACGTCTGCTAATACCCAGTACTTGATCCCAAACTTATCTGGCTTATTCGGCATGTATTGGATGAATGGGCATCGGCACTTCGTAGGATATAATTGTTCATCGGCCGTAACACTCTCGCCAGGGTTGTAGCAGGCTCGGGAGTTAGTTATAAATTTATTCCAAGGCTCAGAACCTAAAGCAAATTTTTCTTCTCTCAGAGCTTGACTCCGAGTTTCTCTGTGATCAAACCGTAAATGTTTCATTATGCTTAAGAATCGATCCCTATTCATAGTGCTGGAGAATATTTTAGATCCCCACGTTTTGTCCCAACAACTTTTTATTGACAAATGTCGTTGTCCCAATACGCCTCTAGCATATATAAGAGCAATGAATTTCAAAAGTTCTTCCCTAGGTAAAGACCAATTAGCATCTTCAAGCTTCCCATGCTCCGTAGTACATTTTACAATGTTATCTAAAAGGGAGTCACTCACCAACAAATTGAATGCACTAAATGTTGATGCCTCTTGAATGTTCCTTTTGGCATAAAAAGTTGGTCCTGGAGCTAAATGCAATATGTTTTGCACTTTGAATCTTCCTGGTTGAGGTTGACCAGCCAAAATCTCCAGCCACTCTGTTCCATCCGGAGCAGTTTCCCATTGTGCCGTTGGTTCTGGAGGATTACTGTCGATCGATTATGAAAATAATCATATTAGTTTTGGCAATGAAAAATGTATTTGAATAGACTTAATTTCTTGGTATTAATCTATTGTGTAATAAATTCTTTAGCGAAAATATCCTCTGTATCAAATAGACGGAATAAACGTATTGCGTCATAATAGCAATAATTATAGATCATGATAAAGAAAAACCTGTGCATACTGACAGGTTTATAATGTATATTCGAGTTTGAATGTCAGTGGAAACTAACGCAGGAACCCTTGAGAAAAATATAAATGACGCCAAAAGTTTTGAAAGTATCATCCCATTTTAAACCATATAATGAACATTTTTGTTTTTATCTGGTTGGTATTCTATAAACCGAAGAAGGAAAAGAGTGTGTTATCTGGGCGTTTAATATAAATGTCTGAAATTTAGTTAACATGAATTATAATTCTTAAAATCTTCAAAGAAGAACATAGTATTGAGACGAAGATCGTACTTTTATAACCATCTATTACTGAGAAAAGTTATTTTTACAAGACCGATATTAACTTTTTATTATATCATGTAAAATGAATTTTTTTCATTTTTCGGTTAAATTATGCATGCTAATATTACATGAATATTTTTTCACAATTGCATTTACACTGCAATAAATATAGCTAAAGGTTAGACACTAATTTCGCTCTACCTGAGGTAATCAACAACGTGGAAAGGAAAAGTTTTTGCTCTATAAGATTACATTGATAAGTTAAGGTTTGGAGCTTACAGTTCTTCCTAGGAATTTCTAGTTTAGTTTTTTTTAAACTTAGAACTTGAGTATACGTTATAAAAAACCGACAATTATTTGCAAATATTACGGTTTGAGCAAATTACTTACATAAGCCATTAAAATTAACGAGCACTAAAATTGAAAGAAAGATTCACTTACCTGATAGAATCACTGCCACAATCAATGGAGTCACTTCCCGATTCACTTCCAGTCTCTTCAATCTCAGGACCAGAGTCGTCGCTCCGATCACTGGCCAGTAAGTCCTCACTTCTGCTTGCAAATTCCGCTTCATTTCCAGATTGATTTTCTTCTAAATCACGTAATTCGGCAAGAATCTCGTCCGAGGTACGGTTTCGTCTTGAGGCCATTCGTATTATGTTTTTTGACGTTCTCTAACAAACAGCTGTGGATGTATCACTATGGAGACTCGCGGAGAGTCGCTCAATATGGAAGACACAGTGAAAGAGAGGTTGATGACAAACGTTGTGTTCACCTCGAACAATGCAGTATTTCTGTGCGTAGCGCTTTCTTGGCGCTCCGAAAACGCTGCACTAATCCTTTCTCCCTAACTGTATGTGCGCTAAAGACGCCTCGGTGGGGTTGTGCTTATTTGAAACCATTGCATTTCAGTACGTGCCGAACGCGGGGAAAAGACCAGGTAGTGCCATAAATACGCACGCGTCTGGTTAGACGCACCCGATGGGTTTTGGATTTAGGCGGCTGTCGGTATCAGTTCACCCAGATGTCCGACCTCCCACCATGTGATTGTAAATACAGTTACTCATAGCAGGGGGGAAAATACGAATGTTTCATTCAATCTTTGTTATACTACATGAATTATGTTCAGTCAACATGTTTTGTTGCGCTATAATATTACTTCCCTATGTAAGAACAGATGAAAAATATGGAACATAATGATATCAAAAAAAACATGAAGATCACGACTTACATGCTAAATAAATTTTCTTTCTGAATCCATCTCTGTAAATTCCTGTGATTATTATATGAACATTTATATCAGTACATTCCGGGCAATTATTATTAGTTCATTAATTATGACAAGTATTATATTAAGAATTCTCTTCTTTCACTTAAAGATCTATGGAATTCACATGCATCAAGGATAATTAGTAAATAAATAACTATATATGTAAAATAAATGTATTCAACCGATATGAAAATATTTTTTCGGCTGTGTAACTTACGGAAACTGTAACAATTTCAAATATAAGAGGTTACATATGAAGAATTCAAAATATTGTATCTAACTCATAACAGAAGCAAACAAATCCTAAAAGTTTATGTAAAGCGGGTCTAAATTTTTTTATGAAAAATGTTATGAGCTGAATAACAGCAGAAAAATGGTTATTGTTGTTGTTACCCTTGTTTTGGTCGTTAACATTGCGTCAATGCATAAGATAGAAGATATTAATCCATTCTCGATAAATGAGATTGTCAGGTTTTCCATGAAGGTCTGATCGCTGCCTTCACTTTACAGCCGAAGATGTTGGTCACACTGCCTCTTTATAGTTTATAAACTAATTCGGGATCCCAAAGAGTTTAGACAAATTACATGAAACAAATCTGTGCTCGAAATATATCTGTAGGTATTTATACTGCGAACGCAAAAGTCTCTGTTTAGAGATCTGTTCTAACGATTGGTAGCCCTGTTTTATAAGGTTAATACCCTTAAAATTAATTCAAATTGTTCAAAAAAGGTGATTGAATATAAACTTGAGATATCAGTTTGAAATTTACCAGAGAAAAAAATTGGAAGAACATTATATAATGATAAAACCAATATGTTGGCAACCCTGCTAAAAATTGTTTTAAGAATTTTTAAATATTATACATTGATTTGGCATTGATAAAAACACCATAAGGAAATTTTCAGGATGAAATTTGAAAAATTGTTCCGCCATCGTATTTGATTGAGGTTTTTTCCGAGGCACGAACGAGTGGTTTTATATGGTTTCCGTCAGATAGCATAACAATCTTGGGGTAACGTGACTGACTTTTATCAACAATTCGGACCTTCTTCCACTTATTCCGAAAATATGAGTTTCATTGGTTCAGTATAAATAGATTAAATATTCTAGAATATGAAATTCTGCAGATTTAGGACATAGGTCAACATTTTGTTTAATTAATTAAAATTTAAACAAATTACGGGGAAAAAAATGTTATTAGAACTTGTGTAATGGTCAAATGTAGAAGGTACGCAAAATTCAGGTCTTTGAGAAGCATGAAAGTATTTAATTACGAATTTTAAAAGTAGGTGGTCAAATGACCACCTCCCGTCCTTCTAGGTAGGCCGAAACTCCCGTCCTCCTAGTGTTAATACTAGCTTAAAATTTCAAGGTTTTATGGCCTGGAAAAATTTGTCCAGCGGAATTTCTAGATTCTATTTGACAGTTATAAGTGTTATTAAGGGATTTAATCTACGAATTATAACGTTATAGTTCTATTTATAAAATGGAAAATTTCGGAAAAATTTCTTCTTGAGTAATGTATAGCAATTCCTAGCACATTCATTTGAATAATACTCAAGTTTGACTGAAATAAAATGAAGCCGATCGAATTTTACAGTTATAACATCTTCATTCCGTAGTAAGACATTATATTGTACAAGGAGGTTACGAGGAAATGCCGGTATCGCATTTCGCTTCTCAAGATAGTCTCAGAAATGCTTATCAGAGTATTCATGTCTTGAAACAAATTTCAGCTCGAATTTAACTTGAGCAGCGTTTTTCCTCGAGGCAGCTGCTCGAAGCAGCTACATTGTATTATAAAACAGTTTCTTCAGCATTATAAAAGTCTAAATTCCCTTTCATATATAGAAACTTTTCTGATTATTGCGGTAATATTTTTTCCAACCGTAAAATACATTCGGGAGTACAATAAGTGTTTGTACGTCCTTATGGATGGGAAACGTCTGAACCGTATGTCATGTTTATGGACCATCCCGGTCCGCACACTTTCGAGATTGAGACGATTCCCAAACTGCTGTCACATCTTTATCATGATAAAATGGTCCTTCGTCGCCGTCCGCATCTCAAGCAGCATCCAGTGACGCCTGGAGTTTAGACTTCCACTATAGAAGGGGTACAGTGAAGGAGCTGAGAGAGGGCAGCCAAGGAAAACTTGGCCAGACAAAGTGACTTGATCTGCCGCACGAGACGAGAATGCTGAGCGCGTGTGGATTGAGAGAACGCATGAGGGGATTGAGGGGTAGTGCGATATGTGAGGGATGAGTGACTGTGGGGATGAGGTAGCCCGTGAGCATGGATCGACTCGTCAAATCAGTGCTGATACATCGAAAACTAAACAGTACAGGAAATAGTTGTCAGTAAAGTATTCAGCCCGAAGGCCGGATGGTAGCTCACCCCCTCCGGCATAAGCCACTAAGAGCTTGCGGAGAGTTGTTCTTCAGACAAAACAATAATGATGCAGGATTGTAAATATTTTTGATAATGAAGCAGCAGCTGAAAATGCCAACTGCTTTTCGAATGATAAACCAAAGTTATATTAAGTAAGATTTAAATTTGTAAAGATTTCAGTTCGAAGGCCGGTTGGTTACTCACCCCCAGCAAGAGCTTGCAGAGAGGAATGAGGTTCACTAGGCAGGATGAGGAGTTGGTGGTTTTGTGCTTGGTATTTTACACGCGTACTCAAGCAGTTTTCATAGCTGTAACGTTCATATATTGCTCAATGTTTAACACTAAATGTCTTTCAAATTGTGGTGAAAATTAACTTTGTTTTTAGTATATCAATATAAATTATAGTATTAGTAGGGAGTACCTCGGACCCTTTTCATTTTCTAATTCGTCGTGCTGAGTAACAATAAAATAACAAGGCTTGGGGTAGTTGAAATACCCCTATGAGCAAGGAAGGTTTAAGGAAGGATGCCCCTCAATACTTTAGCCAATACTACAATATCTTATAAAACTCCCCAGTACAAATATTTTCCGCATGGATAATATGTAGGAATTATTCTTTCATGAAGGAAATATGAACTATTCTAAAAGTGTTGGTCATCTCGATCATTATGATATCAACAAAGGGAGAGTTCTAATATTTTTAATATTTATAATTCCTGTTGAATGAGACGGTAGGTACATTGTGGGATGCTATTTTTCTCCTTCATCATGAGTTCCATTCATTTGTTTGCTGCTTACATTACACCTTCGATTGTCGGTCCTTTAATCCATTGCGTTCGAATATGACAATACCTCCTCTATATTTCGAATTTGACTCTTGACTAACTTAGATTGATCTCGTTGATATTAATATTTTCTTCGATTTAATCTCACTGCAAGTTTGTCAACTTGTTTTCTATGCATTGGCATTTCACTATCTTTGCACTATTAGAAACGTCCTTGATTTTTTATTTATTATTGATTGCGAACGATTTGCCATAAACATTCGGAAGGATTTACATTTTTAGTGGAAATACTTGCATGTTTTTTTAATAAACAGAAATCTTTTACTCATACATGAGTCGTGACCTACTGCTAATAGCTTCGATGATGTAATACCATTCGCAATAGGTTATCCTCAACTTTACGACTTTCTTACCAAGCTGCATATGAAGAACGAAGGTGCATACTTTAGTAGTTTCTCCACTTTTTCTCAGTTGGTATTGCTTCAAGATATCAAATATATTGCGTTACTTTTACCGTTAAATCATAGTAGGATTTAACAACTTAAGGATCTTTGTATCTCTTCTTAACTTTGCATTCGATTTAATGAGCTAAACTTAGGCACAATAACGCATGTCACAAAAATTTCTTTTCTAGTCATTATAAAAATTCTCTAAGCGAGGTTTGAGCCATTCTGTGGCGGCGTTCTACGAAGCCAAGTCAACGTAACGTCAACTTTGTTACTTTTGACGGCAGTGCATCAGATTTTCCTCGGGTGGGATCTCAAAACATCTGAGAAGCCAACTTCGGCGTCCCAGGTTTAGGTCTTCAACAGCAGCCTCGATAAGAGTAGAAACAAGTCCGCTGCCGAGCGATCGGAAAATTCCACGAGGTCTAAACGCTCCATCTCCATGAATGGCTCTGAATCGTCTATGTGAACTCGCTCTCCTAGATAGGGATTTCGCCTTCATTGTTCCGACATCTTTCTGGGCTATTTACCCGACTCCCTTATCTCGGGCAAACATGCGACGAAACCGTTTAAAATAAACAAATGCATTAAGAAATGCGTGTAGTGAATGAGGGGGCCCGCGGGATCTATTTGGGTCCTCTGGGATGGGTCGAAATGAGCGGTATTGAGATCAAGTTTTAACATCATCTGTTCGGGCGGTATGTTTGGACGGAGGCCAAAAATTAGGAGAGCGTCTCTTCAGGAATGGTGAACGTGCTCTGCTGGGGGACAATGCGAAAAGACTGCGGATTTTAACAGTGGAAGGACGGCGGGGGTCATTTGACCATTTTATCAGCATTTTACTTCAAAATTTCTCAAGTTAAATATTTTTCAATCTTTTTAAACTCTCTGACTTTTTGTGATACTATCCCAAAGTTAATATAGATGGATTAAAATTTTGCCAACACTGATGTGGTAATTTTTACATCATGTTATACCTAGAAAGACGGCTGGTGGCCATTTGACCACTTCCTCTTTTCAAGCCAAATATTTACCTGTCTTCTCCGATTTTTAAATATTTTCGTTCAGATATTTATATTTGAATAATTTATTACATTAACTACAATATAAATGATGATTCAAAGGATTTTGAGCATAGTGTGATTATCATTCAATGCCCCTTACAATAAAAATAATAAACTCTTCGCCGTATCTAGAAATTTGTTTATAAACTATCGATCCATGGAAAAACATTTTTTCACTTCTGCCATAAGTATATAGATATGCCTAAAACAAACAATTAAACTCTTCCAAAATGCAAAGAAGCAATAAAATGGGTATTGAGAAGCGAAGTGGTCAAATGACCACTTCCCGTCCTTTTAGTGCTTAAGGATCTTATATACCGTGAACTCGAGACTACAAAATTACTCTTACTCGTACGAGCGTCTTTCCGACTTCTCGCAAAAATCCAAGCAAAAACCAATAGTCTAACGTCGTGAACTGCTTTTAAAGGGGAACTTTTCCTCTATATTCAGCTCCTGTGTGAGCAAATTACGTCCAATGTTATCGCATAACGGTGATGTATTGAAATTACATGTGTTAGCGCCTTTTAAGAAGGAAAGGGAAAGTTGAGGGCATTTAATGTTTGACCTTCCTCCCCTTCCCACATTGACAGTTAATCGAGACTCTGAAACCACATTTTCGAAAGTCATTGATCTAAAATGTTTGCTCACAACGTTAAGATCATTTCACATTTCGGTGGAAATTTAAAAACTGTACTTGGTTGATTTAAACCGTTGTCGAATTATTCTGTGCCAACTGTTTTCTGAAGCTTTGAATTGAGTTCTTGAGATATACTCATGGATCCAAAACTTACTGCAAGGTAGAGAATTTTGACCATTTTAACTAAATATTTTACCATTTTTTGCCTATAATGACGGTAAGAAACGAGCTTTTGAATCTCGTGGAAAAGATTTATTTTTATCGTATTTGATTACAGATATCTTTTAGATGATACAACTTTGTACTTTTTCTTATTATTTCATGTATTAAAAATTAAGATCTATCTTTTGTGGGCCTTGAGGTAGAACTTTCTTTCACTTCTTCCATCGACACTTGACGCAATCAGTAAACAAAATCAATGAATAAGTCCATTTGTATGTTTTTTGGTGGGTCTAAAATTACTTGCGAGATTGGGAAACAGAATCATTTTGATAATCATATTTCTTAGTTGTTTTTGGAGAGGGTGGAAAGGCCTTAAGTAACCTAATAGTCAGATATTCCCCATTGTTTGTACAGGGATCGTATTGGCCGTTTAGCCATTGTGGACTTTCATTGAAGCTGTAAAGTAAATGATGATTCAACTTCAGTTCAAAGAATTAAATATAGAGTTATTAGTTACAAATTATTCTATAAAGCTTAATATTGGTACAATTGGAAAGATTTGTGATGTGGAATGTCGGTCGAATACACTCGAGTGAGTATGGCACGATTCCTCACACTTTACTCTTTTAATAGGTGTACCATTAAGAAAAACTTATTCACCAATTACGAATGAAGATCAAGGCAACAATGCGTTCGTCCCTACTGGAAAAACACGCAGCAATTTACCTTTCAAAATAATTTATTAGCGACACGGTGAAAGCTGACCATAAACAGCTCCCCCTCGCTGCTCCCACCTCGTGTGTTTAGTTAGAAAAAACGTCGCCAGACCAAGGACCCAACCTTCTCTTTTTTCCACCTCTTAGGGACTTATTAAATAATCGGGCAAAGACAACAGCCGTTGCGGCATCGACGATTTTACGTCACACCTCGGGCGTCCGTTCGGTTCTTCGTCGAAATTAGAAACCCAGGAGAGGCGTCGTTTTTTAATATTCATAGTCACGCTTTGTACTCGACGACTTTTCGAAGGTCGTCTTGGGAAACGCTATGATCTTGGCACAGATACCTCATTGACCGGTTAAGATTTTTCGTGTTTACCAGCCTCTCCTCGACCCGATCGCTTCTCGAGAATATTTGACGTAAAAGTAATTTGAACGTCGTACGAAGTGCCTCGGGAAAATACGGAATTATATGCCCTCGCGTTTCAGAGGAAATGAGGTTCTCAGTAAATGACGCAAGCGATTTACGTCTCAGTATTCAATAAGTCGTCTCTTATACACACTTTTGAGGGGGCGTAAAAATTCCATTACGTCTGTTTACTTCGCGGCGGCAGCCTTTGTATTCGTATAGAATTCCCTAACCATTTATTCAAAATGAAAGCTAAAGGAATACAGAGGAATATTCCTTCCTCTAAATTATTGTCTACAATAAGAAAGTCCAAAATAATTTTTGTAGGAATAGCAAAGTACTTTTCAAAGCGTTTCCTAATTTCAGGGACATATAGAATTCATAAATGTAAGAATATTTCCAATCGGCTCCCACAAAAGTTCTATTATTGCATGAAGATACCTAAAGATCGAACATATAATGACCACATACTAACTAACTTTGGATATTTAAAAACCAAATATCTGACTCCCTCTTTCACGATCTTTAACAAGCATTATCATTTTTTCATTATAAAAGTAAAGTTTGCTAAAACAAAAGTTGATTATGGCGAAATTCAGTTAGTTAGCGTGCTTACAGGTTTATCAACATATTTTTATATTACTTCTTTCGCAACTATTAAGGATTAACTTATTAGTTCTAAGAGCATTATTTTTTATTCCAAAAGTAATTTTTACTATGATAAAAATGTTCTCAACGAAATTCACTTAATTATAGTATACGCTGTAAGTTTATCAACATATATAGGTTAAAAAATATTATAAATAGGTAAAACCTTATTAAATTTCTATACTATCTGTTATTTTCTTCTAAAGCTTAGATCGGTTTTATAGCATTTTCAGTCACGACTGTTTGACTTGCTAAAGTTGAGATTTTTTTCTTGGAGAAAGTTTTTGAGTACACATTGCTCACACAATATATTAAAGAGTCACTCCTGGAGTCGCTCTGATATTAATTTCCCCTTCATAGTTTGGCGCTCTTAATCGCTTGGCAGTGACTGGTCATAGTGACCTTTTTTCACACCGAAAAACAAACAGCTAAAGAGTTTATGGCCGGTCAAAATCCAGTACAGCATTCAGAATGAATCGCACCACAGCCAGTCCAGGCGGCGTCAATAATTTCGAAGTTAATTTGAATTTTATCGCGGAAAAATTAGAACGATTGGAGAAAAATATGCCCAAATTCCTTTAAATATCTTTGCCCCACGTCTTGTTTTTATATTTTTTTCGATCCATGGCATTTACGCGGGCAAAAATCTATTTTTATCCTCTTTTTCCATTTCCTTCTATTTCAACCTCTGCCAACTACAGCTTTCTAGGTTTCTAGGTTACTTGTTTTATACAGCTTATTCGTCTCGATTCTTTTTCCTTTCGTTCTCTAGTTCGAGTATCTAAACGTATTCGAGCTTGTTTTCCATTCAGTAAAATACGTCCCTCGGGAAAAGTCTCTTAAATTCCTGCTTTTGATACTGTTGCGAGCTAATGCTCTATTTTGTGTTATAGCATGAATAGTATAAGTGACAGCTGAATAATCACGTATAGTAAATACAATAAATACAATGGACTTGATTAATTTCATTCACTTGTGCAAAGTACGTGGAATCTTACCGACCCATCGAAACTATTTAGGTTCGAGATTTTTCAATTAAGTTCATCGAACCATTAATGCAAAGAATGGAGGGCAGGAAATGTAGGTCCAGTAATCTCGATGAGGAAGAAAGCAGGCAATAACTAGAAACAAGGCAAAAGTATGTGATTATTTAGATTTCTTTTTTACTCTAAACTCCTTAGTTACCTTATCAGGATTGAAAATATGTTTTTTGTTCTTAATAGTTTCAAATAATTGTCAGATATTTCGTGTGACCACATATTTCCTTTTGTTGTAATCTTTCCTATTCACAATTGGTATCCATTTATTTATTTATTTATTTATTCAAAGATTCACATACAGTTTTGCGACCATTTTGCAGTGTACTTAACAAACAAAGAATATAAAAGATTTAAAATAAATATACATGATTATACGAAATAAAAATAGAAACAAAATAAACTAAAACTAACATATGTCCATATACTGAATACGACCCAAGCAGGAAAATATTTACAAGAATTTACAGACATTCGTTTAGGAATGCGCCAAATCTCAATTATATCGCACATTTTATCGATAATTTTAAATCTCAACTATGAATACGGCAGGCATGTCGTATTCATAGATATCGTGATACTTGTCCATTATATCCTTTATATGATGGATATGATTTCGAAATTTAAATTAGCAGTCGAAAATACAGCTCCATATTACGAAATGGCCAGTGTAATAACCCTTGGGGTGTTTAGGCATTGGTTCTCCCCAACAATGCGTTCATTAGTGAAAAGAATACCATCTTTAAGAGTAAATACCGGCAGGGAACGTGCCATCCGAGTATTGTGGGCTCTTATCCAAGATACTTCGGGCGCACATTTCCCCTATCTCATCTTCCCTTTTATTTTAAGACCTCTTTTATGTATCGCCACCCTTTGTCGCGTCACCTGGAGGGGTAAAATGAAAGAAAATGATTCAGCGGAAGAATGGTGGAGATATTTCAGTCCCACGTCTGTCAGCTCCGCCGAAAAATCTGCGGCAGAAAACTGGAAACGGTTCCTTACATTTTCGGGGAGTTTTGACTGTTTTCAAGCCCAATTGTCCTGAGACAGAATGACGTACCCTGTTTCAAGCCTACATTATCCGTTAAGTATCCGATCTTTCTATCATTTCATAGTTATAATGTTAGTGAATGCAGTCATGCTTTCAGCATGCGTTAAAAGATGAAAAGGCGTTCTGCCCAAAGGAATAACCTCGTATCTCCAAGGAAGGAAATCGTGCTTCATTATTCATTAATGGACTGCCATTTGTGCTGGAGTCATTTCTCTATCACGCAACGTTCGCCGTCCATTCTCATTGGAAATGAAATATGGAACGATTTGAGGTTTTGCACTTCCATTTGCACCTCTGCTTCTTGCGTAACCGTATGACGGATTTTCATTAATTATGGCGCAGGATTCGAACTCCAGGAGGAAATATAACTGAGATATGAAATATCCCTTTAAGCTTCCTGTATGGTTGAAATAAAAGATAACGGGGTCGATAGTATGCGAGTTAAGAAATAACTTAATTTGAAATGAAAGCATTTTTGTAGGATTTAATGATTTTGCTCGTTTATAACTGAGAGAATTGCTAACAGGATTTTAACCAAATTAAACCAATGAAAAGACAATGAATGATTAATTAAATCAATTGAATCGATATCCATTCCAGTGTTTCTAAAAGTATCTAAACATGGCTTAATTTTTTAGTTTTTAAATATTTGTAAAGTAATAAATCAAAATGAGAACACAATGTAGAAAAAATATCGATTTATTGATTTACTTATAGGAATAAACGAGATTTTCGTGACATGAATAAATATTCAACGTATAACTCAAGCATCCAGTCTTCCATTCTTCATGAATTTTCGTTTCAACCAATTACTTTGGTATGCGGGCCTATGTAAGTCCAAAAGAAGCCGACTGATTGAGAAACACAAGTAAAAGCACGTTAAAATGTCACCTTAATATGTAGAACGCATAGTTACTTGTGTAGCTCGTGCCTACCTCCCGTTCCAAGAATTTAATCTTCACGTTTCCTTATTTCCCCCATGGAAAAAAGCGATAAGCAGCGCCCGAGCTTCGCGTGTGTGCATTCACGTTGTTAATTCCTTTTCCTCTCTCCCGTTTCCTCTTCTCCCCTCTCCATCCATCCCATGAGATTGCTATGGTTTTCATTCGCCCACTCCCTCCCACGTCCTGAACGAGCTTTAACTCGCTATTTCCTCCCGACCGGGCTACTAGACATTGTCCAAGAGCGTTGGAAATGACCCGCGTCGAGGAGTAGAGCGGCCTGTCGTCAATCGCGGTGGAGTTTCTCTTTTGTTTCTCGTTTGTTCCCCCGTGAGAAAGTGGATGGGATACCAGGGTCGATTCAATCGCGTTTTTCCGCGGAAAAATGTATCGAACGGTCGATTGTTGCTCGACCCCTCGCTTCCGCCATCTTTCCCGCGTCCGTGTAAAAAAGGCGGGAGAATTAGGCTCTCGGTTGGATTCCGCATTAGCATCGATTCGCTTTTTCGGGGCAATCTCGTTTCGGAGAGGATGCGAGCTTCCACGAGGGTATTTGACGGCGGAATTAAGTTTCGTTTGGGTTGGTCGAATGGGATCTTTTTTCGGCGGAACCATTTACACGATGAGGGATTTTTTTTGGCTGGAAATGCAGTCGACGATTTCACCTTTCCGGTTCTCCCTTCTTCGATAATCGAATATTGCGGACAGAAGGCCCACTGCTCTCTCTAAAGCGCGGAAATTACTTAACGCAGGAATCAATGGGACGGAATGACGGTGTGATTGGTTGTTAACGGATTCCTAAGTCTTGGCGAGCCGTTCAAATTGGGGACTTGACGAGTAAACCGTGGAATGTGACAATTGGGTGCATTTTTCGTCAGCGGAAAATAGCGGACGAAATGGTTCAGGGACAGTAATCATGCAATATCGGAGGATTCCTCCCCAATTTTAATCTGCCTCAGTTATTTCAAAATTTGATTCAAGTTGCACATTACCCAGAGTTAGGAAGAGTTTCCTTTGGTTATCAGGAGAGTACTCACCCACCAATAAAGGGACTTTTCTGAACATATACGTATCGATGAAATACAAAGCACCTCTAAAATGCGGGTGGCGAAAATACCGAGCTCTTGGTGGAAAAAATCATTCAAAACATGAGAACTCAGAAGTGAAATTTTGTTGAAAAAGCCACGCGATCGTATATATTCGAGACGAAAGTTAATATTGTTTTTATTTTATAATATATCATTCTTTTAATTTAAATGAAAACTTCCTTTTTCTATTTGGAATTCACTGAAATGCTAGGTACCTAGTTGAAACATTGATGCTGGAATATTCAAACATGTACGAAATATTATACTATCGAACGCACTCGTCAAAAAATAATGCTACCAATAATAAATTAATTTCACTTTTACTATGTATATATGTATACAATTCTAAGAAAAAAGTAGGAACTATTACTTAAAGAGTTTTAAACCACTGGATTTCTCCCAGAGGTTTTTTGCTGGTTCCTTCCCATTGATACCAACCATTCGTTGTGGGCAGTAGTCCCACGCACGACCATTTACGCAGTTCTCTGAGGAATGAATGGGAGCATCTTCGGACGCACGTTTTAATCTGCATCCGTAGCAGGGGTCCACTCTTCCCAGGAGGGTGAATGGGGCGTAGGCGTGAAGCGACGGTCGAAGGGGCAGAAGAGAATGCGTAAGTGGACAGTCTCAGGGGGGAAGTTAATCGCGCGGCGTGGGAGATGCGATTGTGTGGACACTCGGGGAATGCAGGAAGAGAAGTGGGGATGTAGGTATACGGACAATTGATGCGATGCCCTCTAAAGTTGAAAAATTTGATGCAAATATTGAATTAAATTGAGGGAAGTTAAACCAGACGTTAGATAAAGCTCTATCTAAGAGACAATACTGAATCTAACGATATACGAGTACACAACGTAATGCAGAAGTGAAAATTAGTGACTTGGCTGGGACTCGAATCCATATCTCCCAATTTCCGGGCAGGTATTCGAACCACTTAACTACCGAGGCACTATGTTTCACTTCTGTAAAGTCTTTCAAGTGCCATGTTAAAATTTACTTTCCACCTTTTGGTATACGAGTACTTATACTTTGGTATTAAAGAAACTCGTGTTTTTGCCTGATTTCTGTTATTTATGAATACATTTTCCTATATAGGTTTTTCACCGAGAGTAGAAGCATCTGGGTAATAATTATGACTTAAGTTATCGCTTTTTAAGTTTACCTACTTTTTTAATGTTTAAAAATGTAGGTAAACTTTTAAAAAACTCTCTCTGAAATACCTTAAAAAAGGAGTCTTCTTAAAGAAAAATACATTTTTACATTCGAAAATAAAGATATAATTCTGTAGTTTCATTGGAATGTTAGAACACCAAGGAATGGGGAGAATTCGTAATCATTGTACGACAAACTAATTTGGCCATAGTATTTGTAGTAGAAAGTAAACATCATCCGTTACTTCCCTCTACTTCATTATCTACAAACGCAGTAACGCAATGACAAGGAGGAGCGTTAATGAGATTTTATTTACTCTTTTCCATAAGTTTATAGCTTTTTACTTCTTGAAAATGAACGTACAAATAGCATACTCTCTCCCGATCATTTGATATCAGAAATAATTTTTCTATTTGAACTTGTCGAATATTTATAAAGCTTTTCATTAATAAAACTCTCTGTGAACTGTGTTTAATGTTCAACCTGATGGAACAACCTCATCTGAAAACTTCAACATCTTATTTCAACGATCTCATATAGACATAAAGTCGACCGATAAAGTTTAACGTTTCGAAAGTTTCTCCTTTACTGCAGTATTCGCAGCCACATTGGACCAGAGACAAAGGCGTAAATTACATGCGAATTACATTTCACAACGGATCCGCCCTTCGCCTGCCATTCCTTCCATTGTTTTCCCTTCGCAGAAAAGTTGCAAAATCTCCCGAGTATGGCGTGTGCTAACGGAGGAAACATAAAACTATTATTACCAATAAATCGTCCCGATAAAGGACGTCATCTTTACAACATCTCGCGCCAAAAAGACGGGGCTAGAGTTCCTAGTTTTACACCGCGTTTGAAATAAACGTTGGTGAAAATGGGATTAAAAGAAATAGCTGTTTGTCTCTCCATTTGCAATTTCGCAAGTTCCACCACCGGAATTCTTGTTTGATAGGCTTATTAACACTTTGTACAACGGGCGAGTGAGCCATCAAACAATGGAGGAACAATTTCTTTCACTTTCGAGGTTCAAATTCCAGCTCACGCTCCTTCGGGAGACCTTCATTCGCGGAAGACCCTAGACCCTATACACTGTCGTTGCGGAAGACATGTCGTGAGTCAGTTTTTTTCACGCCAGAGTCCTCTGCAGGGTATTAATGAATTTACCTTTCTGAGGTTAGCTGCAGCTTCACTATATTTGGTTGCTGACATTCAGACAATGTGGTCGTTCATTTTCGAGAGATTGGTTCAAGGTTCAGAAAGAACTGACGGATTCTTCACCTAAATTTTATTTACCGAGGCTTAAGTATCCCTTTCCATGGAGATAAAAAAAAGAGGCATCGAGCCTATAATTAATTTAGATATCAACTCAAGGTGTTCAGACCCAACTTTTGGAAAAACCATTCAATTAAATAACTACTAAAAGTTGTATTTTCCACAACAAATTATTGAAACAACGTTTCGTTGATATTAATTTATTCAGTTAAGATAGATATAATGATGATCATTAAAGATACTTAGATCTTAATGAAATATTATTAACCTGATTAATTCTGAGGAAAGGAAAGGAGGAAAGAAATCTTACAGATGGTAGTGATTCCCTTCAATTTTGTTAAGAAATCATAAAATCTTCTGTGTGTCTTGTATTTTGTAAGACCGATCATTGACGTTATCAGCACATTCTTTGACAATGAAATACGTCTAAAATTCCCGTAGCACCTTTGTTTCTAGGTTTCATAAACGTTATTATAAGAACATCTACATTTATCTTCTCTAGTATCCTACAAACTGCCTTTCGGAGTGTGGCAGGGGTGAATAAGTATAAGAACGAAAACATTCTGTACCTGAAGATTGTATCGAGGAAGATCTTCCTCTCCATGCGTCGATGGAAAATGAAGTCCTTGAGATTATAGATGCTATATTTAAAAAATATTTTAATAATCTGATTAATTCTCAATAAAATGATTGACAGTGATGATCGTTTCTCTTAATTTATGTCAAGAGCGTTATAGACTTTTCTGTATTTGAGTTCGATAATTTATTTTATCTACAAGTCCTAGTTAATTTATCTTCTTTATTCTAAATGTCCATCCTAAAATTCTTGTTGTAGCTTCGTTTCCAAATTTAATATTTTTTTACCATCACAAACATTAATATTCTGTCGTATACATTTTGTGATTTTTTTATGACACCTACAGAATCTATGGGCTAAATCTCACAATGGAATCTTAAGAAATTTAAGTCTAAAGAAATTCAAATCTTAGCATCATCCCTTCGCATGGAATGTATTTAGGAGTATTAACAAAAGAATGACGACTCTCAAAGGCATACCCCTCAAACCTCATCAACTTCATGACCCTTTGATACGCCGGCCTTAAAAGTTTTCTCAAGTCTTCCTCTTAAGAATACTCGAGATAATTGGGCCCTCGAATTATTCAAGGAAAGCGGAATTTTGTACCTAATTGCTTTCTTGACTTACGTTAACGAAACCCTTTTGTTTCCAATCGCCGCGAGAACTCTTCAAATAAAATCAATTCCACTTATCCCTTTCAATGTTTTTCTCGGTATAAATTGATAACTATCTCTATTCTAAAACAATGCGGATTTTTATTACATTTACCCGCGTTGTTAGGCTTCTCTGAGGAGAAAAACAACCGCCATACTTCTGTAAGAGATGGTCGATTGAAACAATAGCGGCGACATCTTGGAGAGCATGAAAAATTCATCAATTATGGAGTATGCTGTATTAACGATCGACCACGATAAATAATGTATGTCCTTCAACGAGAAGATTCATTTTGCATCGACCTGTTCCCCGGCCCTGCGGCATTCATTATTCTCACGGCGTCTTTCCAATCGCTAACTTATTTACTGCTCGAAATCTTATCGATTTTCGGGATTGTTTTCCCCTCTTTCCGAGCCATGCGTGCGTGCCGAGCAGTAAACTCCCTGACCATTCAAAGGTGGAACATATATGCGAGCAAATTTATTGAGTTTTCTCGGTATTTCAGGGTTTGCCAGTGTAGGGCAGGGCGTGATTTGTGCTTTATTTTTTTGCTATGAATGAAACATCTACTGATGAAACAGTATTGAAGAAGGGATCCCAGGAGCGACCGTGAAATCAAATTTGCGAAAGTTAATACCTCGTTTTTGTAGTTCCTAATCAAATGGAATCTTTCATATACTAACTAATTAATCTACTGCTTCACCTAAAGTACCATTAAACCAATCATATATTCCCGCACTTAATTCTAATTGATCTAATTTATACACCAAACTATAACTTTACTACTGAGCATGGGAATATGCAATTGAGAGACGGACGAACCAAATATTGTTGATATGCTGAGGGAATAATATGCATCATTAATTCAGTAGTGCTTTAACGGGCAAAATACTTCACACCTTGTCTTGCCTAGTTAGCCTTATTTCTTTCAAACAATTCTTGAAGGCTGATGTTACGGTTACTAAGGTACCAATCGGCCTTTGGGCTGAATACTCTACAGCCTACAGTCCAACATTTAATGAGGTAAATCTTGGTGTACATATTTCTACTATTTACCGTCAGTAAATAAAATAAAAACACTTAGTAACATGAAGCATATTTTAATTCAGTAAATCTTACACATAGTAAAACACTCGATAGCTTTCACAGAGTTTCTGTTTTTATTTTACTTAATATGGCTCCCTTCCACAAAGTAGGACTTGGTCATAACAGATTCATTTACCATTAGATTCAGTCTGACCTCCCCCACCAACCATTAAACTTCCTTCAAAAGAAAATGGATACTTTTGAGCCCAAATTTGTCCCAATTAAGCTACGTCCTCATTCGTCAGTAACTAAGGAATTCTTTCCTTTTAAATCCATCCTTGGGATATATTTCATCCCACCAATGGCTTGACAGGCACAATTCCTCCGTGTTGTTGGAGTCCTTCCCGAAACAGCCCGTCTTATCTCAACTTCCGACTCCTAGGGGACCCTTAAATTTTCCTCCCCCTCCGGGCGACGGAAGGAAACCCCGAGTTTCTTCCTCCCCCACGGGTGGCGCCAATATCGTGTTACACCACCTTAGGGGCTTCCCTCCCATTTCACCCCCGAAATCCACCCTCCATAACCCACATTTTTAGCCCCCCTCCGCAATCCGTTCTGCAGCGCCTTTCCTACGGTTTCCCTGCGTGGGTTACGTACCAAATCGCCTTCATTTCTCCTACACGACCATTTCTCGCCTTCTTTCATTTGTCTGCGGTGGTGGACACGGATTTAGGACAGAGAGATTCGCCCCAAGTGCAAAGATCCCCCGCGAAAGAAATCCGTGCGAATTCATCGGCGCAATCACTGACCAGACCCAAGTAATTGGACGAAACGAAATGGTTATGAAAAATATCACGTGCGTATTTTTTTATAAATATGGGTTGCCGTTTAATTATTCTAGTTTCGAATGTAACTTAATCAGAAAAGTTTCCGAAAAATAATAATTATTATTATTAATATATTCATCCGAATACATTCATATATATGTATAGGACATGTCATAATCAATCACGCCGAAAAAACACTGTCAAATTTACATTAAAAACACACTACAACATACATTAGAATTATAATGTAGCATGGATTTTATTCTTAATAACACATTTCATCTCTTTAACATAATACAGGTTCCCCTCATTAACGAATTAAGTACGTTTTAGTTAGGGGAAATTTTTTTAATAGTATTCCGAATTGTTCGTTTTTATTGTCTTTAATAGAGTTAGGTAATTTATTATAAACTTATCAAAGCCATCATCAATATTAATCGTTCCAAAAAATACCAATTTTTGAAAATTGTATCTAATACATTTTTAAATGAAGTTATTCCTCGGAAAGCCTTTGGTAAATTAAATATCAAAAATAATAATATTTAATGACGAAGTAGAACTCTGTGTAAAGTGGAAATACAAGGAAGATTCGTTTGAACTTCACTTCTCATAACCAAGCACTCATGAAAATGGCACCTAGATGATCTTCACCACGATGTATGTTTCTGTGTCACTTTTAAAACTATGTATTCAATCTATGAATAGCTTAAATATTGGAAGATACTTACTAATTTATAAAACAATTTTCTAGTTTAACGGTTAGCAGCTGCTCGTTAATTCACGTATCGTGTATCCAATTGTATCGTGCAAGTAGCGAATTGTACATCTGTTGCATTTCGAACTTCAAAATCCTCGAAATTCTCTTTGAATAAATTAGTTAACCTTCCAGTGAGATTACTTTAAAAGAGATAATGTAATGATTATATAGAATCATGAAATCTATGAGTAAACACATTCGTTGGTCAATGGGTAAGTAACTTCCTCTTTTACTTATCTCAGATATCTTAAATTGTGTTGGCCGTCTGCGTGGATCGCCAAAAGATAAAGGACCTTAAACTCGGGGTTAACGACCGCTGATCCAAACAAAAGATTTTATTTTCTTCCCATAGCTATAATTCTTCCGTTATTCTAAGGATTCCCCATTTCATATTCTGCTTCTTTTCATGCAATCTAGCAAAAGGAGGCCAAAGAAAATATCTATGAAAAATCCACATACGTAGCAACTTTTTCCTTTCGAGTCATTTGCGATTGTCGTTTTTTACTGATTCAGAGATGGCGAGTGCAATATTTTGCACAGTTCTGGATTTAAATTGTTTTATAAATTATCAATTTATGCCTGATAAAATACGAAAAGTAACCGTGATGTATAATACTAGGTGAATCTCCACTTTCACTTGGTCTTTCATATGCTAGATATTCTCGTCTGATTTTTTTGACTGCGTTAAGTTTTCTTCAAAGTACACCTGGCAATGTATTCTGTATAAGAATTGAATATCTACCAAATAATATCTACTATATATTGAATCTACTGAATATGAACCAAATAACCCGATTCAATCGCGAAGAAATAATTTAATAATTTTATTATAAATCAGAGTTATCCATCAGGTACTCAACTGTGATTCAGAGTTAGAAAGAAAAGAAGTAAATAAATAATTTCTTCCAAATGCGACATTATAATAATGGTATTAGGTCTTTCTTTAGGTGAGATTGAGATTAAAAGTCTCTTCTTCTATATAACCCATCGTCATTTGCTGCACAATAATTGATATAGAATGATAGCATGGAAAAAACAGAGAAGAATTGTGGAATCCACAATTCTTCTCAATGTGGATGTTAAAAAAACCCAAGTATTCATAGGAATAATAAATAATATCTCGTGTCCGGAAAGTGGGAGATATGGGTTTGAGTCCCAACCAAGTCACTATTTTTCACTTCTCGTACGACTTGGGTTAAGCCGCACACTCTCTCGTGCAAAGTTTAAAGTTACGTTCTATCATTAAAATACTATCGGCTGCTGGTTAACACTCACATAAAGGTGTTATTTACCTTCACAAACTTACCGATAGAAAATAACTGAAACATACCTCCCGTATGAATTATTTCCCCTTATTGTATTATAATTAGTTAACCATTTGATGAACGAGCGACGAGAAAAAAGCACATTCTTAGACTAGTGAGTAATAGAGACACGCTATTAAAGTTCGTTTATTTTGCGTCACTATTGCGCTGTTTGGAGACCGTCCACTTTGGCGTCTGCCGTGATAGCTTTGTGAAGCAGCTGTAACGCCGAGACCGCTTCGTTTTCAGAGACAAAAAAATTAATGGCCTGCGAGATGATTAACAGTTTTATGTGCATGTGTAGTCGGACTTAATTGGGCATGAATCCTCCCGAGTTAGTGCTATCATTACTTCGCTTCTATCCATTATGTAGAAGGATTAGCAGTAATATGATTAAATTATCAGCATAAAATAAAGCACGCCTTCACGTGCTTAGAATAAATCGAATCTCAGGATAGCGTGTTCAGTGCATCGGGCGGCGTTTCGTCACGTTGAAGGAGGTGATTTTTCGTGCTGCTAAGTCAACTTTTAATAGTATATTGTCGTGCCAACTTACGTTAAATATGGTTTGTACAGAAAAATTCAAATTGAGGATCTTCAATGGCGTTTAATCAACTCATTAAAAAGTTAATTTGTACCATTTTTATCTAGGAAACTAGATCCAATTACAATAAAAAATGTTTTGCGAAACTCCCCACACTCCAGCCAAGTAGCACGACTAGTTTGGACGCATAAGCGTCATCATATAGTCAAAACCAAATAGTAAATAAGAACAAAAGATTTTATAAAAGCAAATGGAACCTATTACTTATCAAATAAATATGGTTTTTATTTTAATTTAACCAAATGGAAAGACATTAAACTGATACGTTCGAAATAAATTATTGCTAAATATTGTAGTGAATATTTCATTTATATAATTTATTTAGTATAATTATTTATAATTATGAAGTTAGAATTATTTTGTAGGATAAAATTCCGCCTAATATCATCCAATCAGTTTAATTTAATCAGATGCACTTCCGAAGCATCAAAATAAAACGTACATGCAACCAGTTTTGACGTATTCAGTTAAACTCGGGTGCAAAAACAGTAAATATTCATCCATTATATGGTATTTTACTTATATTTAGTTTCGGCGCTTAAGCGTGTAATGATCAAGTCTAAACTAGTACTGCTATTTGGTTTGCGTGTTTCGCAGAGTTTTCTTCATTTAAATAGGATATGGTTTCCAAGGAAAAAAGTATGTAGTTGCTTTTTATATTCCTTATTCATTGGTGCTTTATTACGTAACCATTGGATGCAGGGCACTTCTTGAGACTTGCACTGTGCAGCATCGCTGTCATAAATCATCATCGTGGCTTTCGCGGAGGAGTGCACCCTTTGTGTGTTGCGTCAGAGCAGTGTTTGTCGCAGTTTGCGGAGTGTTGAGGCGTTCGCGCGTGCTAACTTCTCGGCCAGATTCGATCGTACTGGGTTCTTCGCATAAATTACCTCTCACCTGCATCTTTCCTCCTTATTCTTACCTACTTCCTTATCGCCTGTTTCTTCATACTTCTTCCCCAGATTAGCCAATATATATGTTGGGAAGGATATGCTAATTTTCATAAAGCGGGAAATCATTCCGAGAATTTGAGCAGCTTAGAGTGCAAAATGGTGGATTTTGTAGGAACTTCCGCAGTTTTTCCAATTCCCCTTTCAAGTTTACCTTTGTGGTAATTTATTTGTTTATTTATCACCTACAATACAAAATGCCGATTTAGATTGATAATGCAACGAATACAACATAAAGGGATAAAAGTCAAAAAGTTATTTATATATGTATTGAAAAATGAAATTGTTAGGTATTGGACAATATTAAATATATTATTCTATTACTGTATTGAGACATTTTTCTAGATAAAATTGTCTTTAATAACCATATGAACCTGATCATAATTTAATTTATTTGCTAAAAATTACTGGTTTGAGGCGAGATGTTTACCTAAAATTGACAAATTTTGCTTCATAAAATAATTGCTCGATTGGAATCTAATCTAATGGAATTTTAATTTTCTTTTGAAATTATTTCCCCACTGTTTAAATTCATCTTCAGAAATTAGTACATTGTGGTCACATATCAGATGATTTTAGTTTAATATTAGCCTAAATACGGAAAACAGAAATTTTTCTTGTCGCCTTGATATGAAAAAATAAACGGAATTTATTAGCAAAAATTCACCTTTTGGCGTGTTCAAAAAACCATTCCTAAAATTGATCTCTCTTCATTTTATTCCTCCCACGTATCCTTAAAAATAATAAAAATTTACTACCGAGAGTTTACCCAGGGCAATTTCTCTTGCAAATAAATTCTCCTTTCGAAGCTACGCACGTATTTTGTGTGCCTGTCTGAAACATACTCATGTCGACATCGAATCAAACTTACATATCCAATTCGTACTTTTTCCAAGAACTTGGGGACAAAGATTTCTGTCGATAAGGTGCCTAAAATTAGTTCGTCCTTTCTCCGCTCACCTTCCACGTAATTTCACCCCATTTTACCGCGTCCCTCTCGCTTTTGTCTTTCCCTATCCTTTTCCCTTACATAATTCATTCGGAAGTTCCTTTTTTGACTGCACACATCTCCCTCTAGCGGCGCCCTATTCGACTCCGCATCTCATAGCACGCGACATGCATATTCCAGGTGTTTGCTCTGCCGCTTCCTCTCCCTACAATCAATGGTTGTATAGACTTCTCGAGGCGCCCTCTTCGATCAAATGGGGCCTTTGCGGTAGGCGAAGGAGGGCGCTCTTCCCAGAAGGGTGTCGCCTTGCTGACGTTTTTGAGATAACAAGAAGTTGCCGTAGGAGTAGGTGCCGGGTTCGAATCGATGCTCGGGAGCTCTCTAATGATTTATATAGGCCGCGTGTTGACATCAATCAATATGAAATACACAGGATATCTCTGTACAACGTTTCAGAACTTGTAGGAGAGGTAGGGTTCACCCGGATGACTCGGAATCATATCTGGCGCGGTGGTGTACTCAGAAATATCACAAATAAAAAGACTCCATTACATGAATATTCATCTGAATAATAAAAATCACGATTTAAATATGGATGAAACACTATATTTGACCCATGTAAAATTTATATTCTTAGGATGTATGTATACGTATATATACGATGGTCATGGTCAGCATTGGTTCTCGACATTTTTTATGAGTTACATGGAGATTTTCATTCTTTCTTTATTACACAACTCTTGAGATCTCTCATTCTTTTCAGATATCTCTCTATCCTTTCCAACCTCATCTATCAGCTGAAGCCATTTCATACCAGTTGCTCTGTTGCCTTTTCTCGAACCACCTCTTTGACCATCGCTCTATTCTTGGATGACCTTTCCAGGTCAACTTCCTATCATTACAATCGGTTTTCTTCTTTCCAATCCAACTCTTTACCGTGCCTTCTTATTACTGATTTTTCGATAGAAGCTGTTGTGTTATTTCTCATTCAAAATCTCAAAGTTTTATTTATTCTTAGTACCATTTATACCTCTGCGCTTTCAACTAGTTTTTTGTTTACAGTAATTTTTATTTCTCAAAATTAAAGTAGCCCTCCTCTTATTTAAGGTCACTGAAATTAAGGCACAACTTAATGACCATGATCCGAATCCTAAATTGATGTGAATTCGACAGTCAGTTTCTTAGTGACATCATTTCAGGAAGAGGCATAACCTTAAAATGAAATTTATTCGTCTCGAGAACATAGTAAAATATAATTCTCAGGCAGTATTAGAAATGCTTTATTGGTGGAGATATTACTCGATCAATCGGAGCTTTGAGTTACATTGATTTTTCACTATATTTCATTTCATGAGATTCTATACGAATATAGAATGAATAACCCGCAATTGACGGCTTCATTGTATCTCACGAAATATGGTCGATACCGGACGTTGCTCGTGGCTAGATGGAGGTAAAAAAGCAATTCGCGGTTCACAAAGTGATTCCATTAAGATGTTCCCTGTCATTACTTTCCACTCTCCAGAGATGGCGCATTTAAATTGTAAATCTCCCTTCTCGAACGGAAAGCATGTTATACATAAATGTGATAAAATATATTTCTGGTCTCTTGTGAATAAAATGATTCATGTTTATGTTGAAAGTGGGATCATCCAGATAACTATTTTCAAAATAATTCCTTGCTCTTCTTAGAAACATCAATTGCTTTGAAGAACAGGCATTACGGCGAAATATAGAATCCAGAATTGGAGAAAATGAGAAAGTTTACACAATAGTATTTTCGACGTAAAATTTTCTGCTTATTTACCCCATAGAAATATCTCATTCAGTTTACGCATTCTGGCTGCTACGGGTAGAGATATGAAGTGACGTCACGAGGGGATTAAGATGTTGCGATGTCCGATGCAATTAAACGAGCGAGCAATGATCGATTGATTACAACACCATCAGCATGTACGGAGCACATCCATTGAGGTATGATTTGTTCTGGTGGAAACAGTGTTACGTGATCTAGATACTGATAGAATTCATTCATTTATGTATGAAACTTATTTTGGAAATCGGATGCAACGTTTGTAGTACCTTTCAGCCAATACTAATATCGCCTTCCTTAATCAAATATTTAATATTTTTGCTTATATTGTAAAATCTCGTGTTCCCCACCAACGGAATACCTCTACAGAGTCTGTATTAAAATATCTTTCCATAAGATCCCTAAATATATCGTAATGAAAGCTGATCTTTATCGATTCTCCTGAATTAGTTTAAATATATCATGTTCCACCTAGGGCAGCTAGATTGACGTACTCTTCTCCATGTTCCTTCATTTAGATTGTTCCTTGCTCAACGTTCCCAACTATATAGACTTCCAAACCTTCCTAATTCCCTACATCCCTTCATAGACCCTTTTAGACAAACTCTTAAAAGAAATTCTGTATTTAGATTCTTGTAAATAATTTTCTGCTTGGATCGTATTTTGTTTTTATTTATACGTGCTATTTTTGCTGATTTTCTTCTATTTTTATTTTATGCAATCATGTATATTTATTTTAAATTTGTTATATTCTTTGTTTGTTACTTGTATTCACTACAAAATGGTGCCAATACTGTATGTGAACCATTTGATAACTAAATATCAACTTATTTGGAAACTTTCGATTTGAGTTTCCGTGGTATCCTCCGTGAAAATACTCAAAGAAGCAATACAAAAAATTTGTAAATGTGTCACAGATGAATAAGGCTGAGAATATTCATGAACCATCGGTCCTAACAAAAAGGAACGCGTTCCATCAGACGCATTATCATCTCGAATTGGAAGCGCAAACACCCGAAATCACGATAAATGATATAACCCTCCTGATATGGAAATTGTCAGCGACCGCATTTCGTGGCGCTCGTAACCGAAGAGAGCGACTCGGGAATTCGCGACTCCGTCACTTCTTTTAGCACTTTTTTCGACTGTTTAGCACGTTTCTTCCCCCGATCGTGTGACGTAAAGCACTCCATTACTGAACTTAGTCTCTCCAGTCCTTTATGGGTGCGAAGTAGGCTCTTCAATATGCAGGAGGTATGTAGGGCTGGAAAGAAGAACTTTTCAGAGCAGAAAATAAGTCTTTGGGAGTAATATAGTTGGTGATTACTTGAGATTCATGCTCACAACCTGCATTAAAACCCTGCCCCATATATTATGTATGTTATAAATTATAACTATCCACGATCATTGTAATTACACAATTACTAATGACACGATCATGCTGTATTTGATCCCAAATTTATTATTCATTAAGCACAATTTCTAGTAATTAATAATAATGATAAGCGGTTATTAAATACTCCTATGAGACTATTATTAATAGTATGTACTCAATTCATACCTACCAAAGTTGAAAATAATTGTTTCCTATTTTCTTGCACCCTTGTCCGAATTTTATCTTATCCCTTATTCTTATATCATCAGGAATATTATGAAGATAGCTTTTTAACTTAACTGGGCTAAAGCGCGTCTCCTTCACAGGGGGCTATAGTTCAATCCCAACCTAAGGCATTTCCATTTTCCGCTATTTAACTGAGGTTTGTGGCCGTTGGTCGACTCAGCTGGTAAAAATGAGTGCAAACGATGGGTTTTGCTTTAAGAGCGTGGTATTGGACACATTTTCTTCATTTTATCATAGTTAGGCTTTATTTTGAACAGTCTTATCCTATCTCCCCTGGGGAGTTGAAAGTTGATTAGTTGCGGAGGTTGATAAATAGGAAACTATTATTATCGAAATAATACCATATTGTGTAAAAATATCTCCATATTATTGTTACAAGTTTTTGTTTCAATAAATTGTTTTGTATGATGGAATTTTGACAAATATCGTTTAAGCAATTCGATTTGAAATAATATCATAAATCAAACTCGACTTTTATAACTTAGATGTTAATTCGACTTTAACTTTGCAAGTTTTATAATTTGCCTCTCAATGTGAATCTCATTTGCTGGTTTTCTACATTCGTGGGTCAAAATCTTTTCTCAAAAAAGCAGAGACATAATTTTTAAGTGCCCTAAATTGTAATTTCAAAGTATTACGTTACATGCGTTGCTTTATGGGTAACCGGCCTGTGGAGGGAAAACTGAAAGTTTCACGGTTTAAATACGAGCTCCGAGATCGTTATTAGACTTTTATGACAGCACCTACTTAGTAAAGCGGTAATGGTTGCCTCGCAACGCGGAGAGCGCTAACAACCTCGGCGTGGTGCATTTCACAAGTCGACGCTCGTATGTACTCGGCCCATTAGGAAAAGTGTCGGTGCGTATTGTGTTTGCGTACGTCTAAACGGTGCTAAACGCCCTCTGCACCGACCGATTGGCGAGTTACCTTCGATTATTCCATCTCTCGAATGTGTTGAAACAAATGAGAGAGTAAGGGCGAAATTAAGGGGGGCGATTTTTGTAGGAGGCGGCGTAACTGTAAGTTTCCCTTCCTCAGTCAATAAGCCATCGAGACCATGAACGTGTCAATTAATTTTTTTCGCCTTAAATTTAGAAGGTTTCTCAACGAGAGCTGCTGTTTAAACTCTCGCCGGAGGAAGTGCGGGGGAGAAGGGGGAACATCGTTTTCAGATGCGTGTACTAACAAGCACCTCGTACTCCCTTGTGCTAGGATTTTAGACCGAAAGCTGGGGAACTTTGTCGTGCAAAATTTGATGAGAGCATTATGAATTGGGTCTTAAGAGTAAGGGGTCTTTGGGTCTTTAATTGGTTCGTTCAAATATAATATATGCGATAAATACATGTGAAATTTTTCAACGGTGGACTAATTAATACTGTCTCCTCGATGTAATCTTAGTTTAAGGTCTCAATTGATCATAAATTGGCCATAAAGTCAGAATTATTGTCTATGTAACTATGATTTAAATTACGGGTACACTTCCACAGGTTTTATTGATTTGCAAAATTCCACATAAATTAATCAATAAAATCCGTGTATGCGTACGAATAATTTACATTATATTTATGGCCATCCAAAAAGTATTCTCAAATTCATTTTATTTTCCCTAAGGATCATACTGTGATGATAATATTTTCTCCTTTCATCTTGAATTACTTTGCTTCTTTTCTTTTAAGAATCACCTCTCTTGATTTCCATTAATTACTTCTTTCCATTGATCTGGTCTTACACTCAACCAATTCCAACCGTATTTCCGACCTCAAAATATGATCTTTAATATCTTGGAATTAATGCTAAATTTAGTCATTATAACCTCAGAAAATTCAACCATTAGACCGTGAGGATTTTGTGAATAAATTACACCAAAATCAGCAGCGACCAGTGCGAAATAATCTTGTAATTTGACGTCAAGTTATTCAGCTCTTTGGTATTTCTGAAGCGGTATCGTATCTGTGAAGTTTTCAACCTCATCTCTAATTTGTTAACACTTCGTCAAATGTTCGTCATCAGTTTACTCCCTCGTGATAGCATAGTGGTATAAAAGGCCGTCACTTCTCGCTGCTCTGCTTTTCTTTGAATACTGTCATTGCCTCACTTCATGATGTACTTGTCCCAAAATCATTCTTTTGGCCCGTAAATTCATTTGGGGAACCTTGCCTAGGATATCTGGCACCGTTGACTGAAATCTCCAAATCCACGACTTTTTATTGGTAGAGGGAATCATTTTAATTCTTATACATTTTCATAGCCGAGTATAGCACTCTTACTGTACTGTAGAAATCTAACTTTTTCTTCATCTGGTAATTTTCATGTAGCAATCAAAATGGGAGACGTAAAATCTCCTTTATTTTATTTAGTCATTTAAATCCTCCACGCTTACCTCAGTGTCTTTGTTTGGGTCCCACCAAACTTCTGTATCTTCTCCTTCAATGATATTTTCAATGCAGTTATTGACTCATAAAATTTATATTTTATTTCTTGTGGTAGAAATTTTGCCATTTAAGTTGTATCTTAATTTGTCTATGGATATATAGAGCATGAGCCTTTCACGTTCAATACTCGTAGTTTTCTTAATCTACAGCACCATCGCATCGTTCCTTTATTTTATCAGTTTCCCCAATAAATCACCTGATAAGAGTTCTTAACCGTAATTCTCTCTACCTACCGCCCTCACACAGCCCCGGGCTTTACGTAATTGAATTCATCACTGTCGTAAATTATCTTTCCGACGTATTCTGTAAGGAGCCAGACTTATGAGAGAGTATTGCATTGGCATCATATATTTTCGTACTATCCATGGATATCACTTTCAATAAGCGTGGGACTTAAAGTCGGAATTGTGTTATCAATACATGGTGGGATTGAGTGACCTCGGCAACAAATTCGTAGCTATGCAACCTATGTTATGCTTAATGATATCTGGTACTTGATGTAGATATACCAAAACAGTTGCTATAATTAGGAGCACCATAGTGGTAGGATTCTGGAACTTCTGATTTATATATTGCTAATAATTCTAAGGATATTGATTCTTGTTCACTTTTACTGAAACTATTCTCCTAGTTTTAAACCTCAAAATCTATGGGAAGTTGTTAAGAAAAGAGACCTTTGTATGAACATTTTGTAAGTAATTTTAAAAAAACTTAAAAAGTAGTGTCAGTCACGGTTCATTGAGTAAGCATATCGAGCCATTCTCGAGATCATTCATTGAGAGATATAACTTTTTTGCAGATTCTGGTATGGATAACCTTAATATTTAATTTATCATATCAAAGAAAGGGATATTGTGTGTTTTGGTAACCTTCCTAATAATTTATCTCAGCTGCAACCACGGTTGTCTGACCCATACTAGGTTAGGGAAAAGGACTAAATATTCAACTGCCACCGAGTACGGTCTCCTATAAATTTTGAGAACCTGCTAAAGGTATCCTCTATTTGTTTAGAAGACGGCAGATAAATAGTATCGGTAGCAACCGGTTTAAGAGGATAGATGTGAGATACGTTAATCCCAAGTCTTTCCCTCCTGCCATCTCGATATCGCGTGTCTTTTACTTAAAAGGCCTCGCAGGCTTATGCAGATCCGATCAACGCAACAGATTCGCGCATACTCGGAGAAATCCCGTTCTAACCGGTCTAACTCATTTAGCTACATCCAGATGTCCCTCCTGGCGCTCCCTCCATTTATTGAGGCGAATTTAATAAAACGAGACCATCCGCTTGCCATTTGTGGTTTCGGAATAAATTAAGTTTAGATATTTGCGCGAGGACCTACTTATTTTGAAAGTCCGGAAAATTGACTCGGTAGAAGAAGCAGTTATTTCAGATGAAGTAGGGAAATTTCGATTTTTCGCATTGCAATTCCAAAATGCCTTAAAAGTACTATTTTCAGTAGAAGCAATGTTCTCGATGGAAAAAATGTTTGAGATAATTGGACATCTGTCTCCATTATTTGTAGTGTGTCCTTTAATGGCAACTTTTCATGACCGCGGTAGTCAATCTACGCCGATCATTCAGAATTGACTTCATACATCACATCATTCACAATTTCATCTTAAAGCTGATTCTCTGGACAACATCCATAAAAAAACCTACTTTTTGTAACAGAGCGCTTGAGAATGTAATCTCATTTATTATTATTATTATGAATGCTACAAGTGGACTAATTGTCCGGTGGCAACATATACATACAATATACATATTATTATAAATCCTATCTACATTTTTTTAATTACAAAAAAATTTGTATATTCACAAATTTATCCTTCCCTTCCCTCATAATACAAGTTTTTTCAGGATTCCCAATAGGCCTTCACGGCTACCGTAGCGGTCCCGGGGACAAGTCCCCACCGTACATTACCCTGTCAAGCAATCCCCCACTCTACCTGTACTCGTCAACGTCAAGCTCACTCGTCCTTAATATTTTTACCCAATCTTTTTACAAACTCCCTATGGTGTTTTGGGAAGGGTTCCAAGACTCCTGCAGGCATATCATGCCAATCCGTAACAGCACGATTTAGAAAGGAGAATTTACTAATGTTTGTTCTCTGTTTTATTAATTTAACTTTATGTCTATGGTCTTTTCTGCCATGAAATTTTGCCATAGTGGCTTTGTTTGATAATTCCTCAAACGATTTAACTCCTGCGTATACTTAAAAAATACAGCTTGCCTTTTCTTTAATCTCCGCTCCTCTAAACCTTCCCAACCTATCTAAAGTATGGATTCCTAACTTATTTAAAGGATGCTCTTCTCCTAGGATCGGAAATCATTAGAATACTTTTGCCAAACTCGTTAAATATTTGAAATCTCATTAATGTTGGGGAAAAAATCATGGCATAGAATTTTGGCATCACATCAACGCATATGTATGCATCCTGACGAATTGCTCCAGTAAGATTAAATATCTGAATACACTTTAATGCCCAACCTCCATTCACCTATTAATGATTACGAATGCTTATCTATTTCAGTAATTCTTTCTTTACATGATTCAGCCAAAATATTGTTCTGATTGCTTGAGTACGTTTTGTTGATTGAACTTGTCGCTTTGATTCATTATTTTGGTAGCACACTCGCTAATCCGACCTCTTAGTAATCCGGCACCCTTCCCTGACGTAAAAGAGAACCATGGAGTAACGTAACGAGTACAAGCGAGGAAGAAAAATTAGAAAAGGTGCAAGTGCAGAGGAGAAGGGTTATTTTTATACCAGTAGGCACCAACTATGTTTATATGTAATACCAAGAACATATTTTGATTCATCAAAACCTGAATGACTTCTCTAAAGAAAGTAATAAGTAATCTTTCGTTTACTTACTACATTATACATGCCTTGAATGAACTTGCCACCTCGCATCTGTGAATTTTCACACGTTCTTATATATTAAGTTCTACATTACCATATATATACTGCTTAATATATTAAAAGTATGTATTTCTCCTTATGGATGGGCATCGAAAACTCGGTCATAATAATATGCCGGATTACTGAGAGTGCGTAAAAGACCACTAACGGGTATCCGGCACCCCTCTGTGCAAGGAATGGCCGGATTAACCCTCGACGGACTACGGATGCCATATGGCATCATCCGACACCTACTATTATTTCATTTTGTATCACAGAATAGGAGAGCTCGATGACAGTGTTGTAATTTTGTATTTGTTTGGCTGGTTTTATGAGTTGTTTATGTATTATATTTTACGGGTATTGTTTTCAGACAATCACAAAGCAAAATACGTAAGAAATTTAAAATAATTACAAAAAGAATAATTCCGGCCTTGGAGGGTTAACGAGAATTTATTGTATATCTATTGCGAAGGTCATGCACTATTTTTGGAATTAAAAAAAATAAATTACGCAAATCGTTCTACAATTCATTGAACGGGTACAAAATTAACCCATTTTGATAACACACACTAATTGAACGTCAATTGCCGATCGCCTTGGAGTTTTCGACTAATAAATGTCTAATATTCATTTCACCAGGCAGAACCGCTTTTGTCACCTCTAGCATTCAGTAATTAGCGACAAGCGTGCCTAGTACGTATATTTCGCCCCTCGTTTTTTTCCCTTTTCGAAAACTCTTCTTTTGGTTCTCTTTTTCCAATCCCCTGAAACCGTGTGCTTGCTTGAGCGTGAATTGTATTTCAAGGTCCGTTTTCGAATGAGGCAACGAAATGAAAAAATGCACGTGCATTGAGGCGCATCGTGATGCAATGCGATTTTGCTTTCATTCCGGTCTCCCTCCGTCCAATAAACATTTCGCTTTTTAATCTCCTCATGCAGGTTGGATTTTAAACTGGCGTCACTGTTTTTGAACACCAAACAGTTCTTACGTCGTACTAAATAACTTAAGCAGTTCTTCGTAGCTTCCAAGTATTTACTGTACGACGGGTTTCAGCTAAAATATGGCCATCTTCATGCACACCACAAAAGAAATTAATGATAATAACAAGAAATAACGAAGTAAGAAGTTAAAGTTACGATGAACTGTGTAGTTTATTTAGTGCGTTGCCATGGCTTTCCACAATATCCAGCCAACTCAAATTGATTATAAAATTCTTACACCGATTAGACGTTTTTATGAGAAATGAGGTGTTTCTTTAGGCGATATCGAGGAACAAAAGTCTTTTCTTTCGTCCAACTTAATTATGATATTGTAATGCAGAAATGATAGCGTGTATAGGAATGCAGAAGGAAGTAAATCTGTAGATTTAAAGAAGCATTTGAATACAACTTAGGGAAAAAAGGTCACCTCTTTCTGTACACGAAATTCCTTTTCATGCCACACAGAATGTGTAAAGCTATTCATTCGATCCATTAAAGTTTGCTCACTCAATTTCTATCAGAATTTATGCTCGCTAGACGTGAAGAATGCACGATCTGCTTTAAAGAGACACGGAGGAGAAGAGATCTTTTCCGCCGTGTTCAGAAAGTGGAAAAAGTTTTTAAATCTCTTGTAATCGCTTCGATCCTCGCGTCTTTGAAGTTAGAATGGCTTCCTCGGTATCCTCAATACACTGTTTACCTTTCATAACCAGCCAAGGCGATTAAGCCAGGTTTTTAATCCTTTTTATAATTAAGTGCTAACCACTATCGAATATGAGCATCTTCAAGTGGAAGTATCATGGTGAACTAATCTATTTTATCGAAGTTAATCTTGGCGAACATCTAGGGGAAATGAGTCTTAAGTATTATTTTCGAAGAGTAATTATAGTTTAATAAATGAGAGTAGAGGAAATTCATATTTGGAGTTAAGATCTTGGTTACGAATGAATTAAATCTGGTATCTCAACGATATTATGATAGCTTTAAGAGAATTTCAATTCGCAATCTAATTTTCAGAACAATTATTTGGAGAACGCAAATTATCTAATTGGAGAAATAGGAAAATAGTGTGGGTTAAAGTTGTCGTGCAGGATTGTTTAAGCTTGCTTAACTCATTCTAATAATATCTAACAATATTGTAGTTAGAGTCTAACTCAATCATGAGCGGTAGTGCTTTCATCTTCTTTATCGGTTTACCATCAAATATAGCGAATCCTTACCAAGCTCGTTAGTTAAATACTCTTACTGATTTGACTTGTCTGATTGCTTAAACTAACCTAAAATTAAATTTATTACGTTTAAATAAATCTGTGGTGAATTTAATTCGACCTTAATGGTGGGATTTACATACATATTTGTACTTATATTATATAATATTGATAAAATCAAGATGACCTGCTCTTCCGTAATTTGGATTCAGTAAATTGTCTTTCCTTATATATAGTTCCCAATATGACGTTGGTTATTATCTTTAGGATATCATCCATCAATTAAACCGCTTTTTTAGGTGGGGAAGTTGAGAAAAGCTGTATTGAGAGTGCATTGAATTATGAAAATGATCAGCAATATTTTGTGTTTGTACCGCGAACCTACCACAAAAACTATGGGTCAATTACATTTTTCCATTCAGAATTTATATGGGGACCCTACCGCCGGATTCCAAACACTACAAATACACGAAGATGATAGAAATGTGTGATTTCTAATATGGAAACGTCTTTCGCGAATCTTTTACAGACAAAAAAATCAAGCAATAATCGAAAATGATTATTTTTTGCCTTGATTTATTTTCTGCCTAATACTTACATCTTCGCTCCTGTTCTTCTCTTCTGAAAAGAAGACCTGCTCTATGTTTTCTCTCTGCTTCGTTCAGAATTTGTCCATGTGTGCTCTTGGAGTCATAAAATGGCGTATTCCCATAGTGACGTCACGGCGGAATAGTGTTTTACGAGGCGCCTCCAAGTTGATAACTTCCTCTCCTTTTTCTCCCTTTAGACCATGAGTCTTCGTTTACTCGTCGTAAATGGAACCTGTATTTCGAATTACTTCAAACTCCAACACCTCCGAAATTAATTAAGCAGAGCTGACGTTAATTCTCCCATCCAGATCGAAATAATAAATAATTGTCCCGGTCGATGACTTCAAGTTGCTTAATGGATAGAAAGTATGTTGCTCGCGTGAAAAAATGCGACTTGGAGAAACGTTGATATTGTGGAAAACTTTGTTTGGGAATTTTAATTACGAACTAATCCCCGTTTATTAATATATCTGGCCTATATGTGTAGTTCTTCGTTCTAACGTAAGGCTGATATACATATACATACACACTACTTAATTGAAAAGTTGCGTTTAAATTATTCAATAGTACTCGTAGTTTGGATAATAAATTGCATAGCCTTTTAGAATGGAATTCAACTTCATTTCAGTGAAAAATCTTACAATTTCGCAATTAAATTATGCTTCGAAACGATTCAAGATTCATATCGCAAGGAAAATTGCTCCAAGAAGTAATTAAAAATTACTTTTGATATTGCACTGAAAATCAGAAGAATTAATGAGAAGGAAAAGGAGATTACCTGATCTCCCGAGTTAAAACATAAGGTGGAGAAGTAAAGAAAATTTCATTGTCATATCGTCTTCACATTTTTCTAACTCCTCCATTACGACACGGAGAAAATTATTCGAAAAATTTAATTATCATAAAGCTTGGAACTAAGAACCTTGAAACATTGTAATAGAAGTAAGGGATATCTTGCGATGTATTTGAATTTTAAGATCGTGGACTGGCATTGTATATTAAGATATTCTTACTTGATCATTTAAATCAACGGTAAATTCTGACCCTCGTGTAAGAGATAAGACAAGAACAAATAAATTTATATACTAAATTTTTCATCTCGGTGAAACTGAACCAACTTATGCTAGGCACATTCTAGCAGACCATCGAGCAATTTCGTTTCCGAGATTCAAAAGTTGCATTACCAGTTAGTTCCCAGTTCCCGGTCGAATGGAAATGACCATGCATTACAGCTCGTAGAATTCTGCACACGCATCTTGACGGGGCATTGTTATTGTGCTGGAAGCGAACAAAGCAGAGAGCTAAGCAAATCAGACGGAGGGAAGCAAACTTTCATGTCTGTCGAACTTTCGCTTTCTCCTCCAAAAGGTCCGACAAAAACGTTTGCGTCTCGGAAAAGGTTCCATCCGAAGACGTGGATGAACTCTATAAGGGTTTAACGGAGGAAGACATCTCCTCAACAGAGTATACAATGTTTTCTGCCAAAAGCCTTCGGAGGTAACGTTCTTAAACTTATAAATTGAATTATATTTCGGGAAGGACGATGCAAGCCGGAGTAGAATCCACTGGCTACTTATAAAACTTCAGGTCATGCGCAGAAGGAATCCTAAGAATTGGCCGAAAAATAAATCGTGCCTTTAGTTTTATAGCGAATGACGTTCCGCATGTTCAATTGGGCAGGGTTTTTCAATTGGCAAAGAGATGGAGACCAAAGTAATGTTTCCAAGTAATAGCTCGTACTTCTCTCAACATTCTAGAATAATTCCCGGTCTTTGTGCCATCAAATCTTATGCTTTTATGCTGAAAAATGATGTTTACAGTAAGCAATATTCCTCCATAAGGTTTCAAGCATGTATAACTGGTTGCCAACGTTTGACTATGTAAGATGCCATTTGTTGTCCTAATAAAAGGTCAGTTTTGCAATCCCTGTGCTTTTGGCTAATCTCTCTTCAATATCTTTATGGCATTCTTTTGAAATGGGAGGAATATGAAGTTTAGTCTTCAGTAGATTACAATCAGAAACGTGAGGCTTAAGATAAATTTTGATGTCGCAATAAAAATTACTGAAAATTACTTTTCCTTCGAGAAATGTTCGGTCAAGGAATATAAAATATAGATATACGGATATAAAATGTCTGCTGAAGACTCATTTTGTTCCTTCGGTCTAAATTCCTCCAAATTTGTATGTTAGACGTAATTGTTTTCGTGGGCTTTCAGTCAGTTTCATTTTCAGAAAGTGGCCTAAAATGCATTACGAATGTAACTTGGTATCGGTAAACAACCAATGAAATTTTAGTTCTTGATATTTATTAAAGAAACAATTTTTCAATTATCATAACCTTAATGGACTCACTATGAACGGATATTGAGACATTATCGTTGTTAAATATTTCCACCTCAGTATTTTTAGGAATATCGTCTTCATAAAAGTTACCGTAGATGCACGTGAGGTAAACTGCAAGATTCCAACATGAACCGAAAGAAGCATGTCATACCAAGCTCACAGTTTCAGGAATTTGACATTTAACTATATCCTCCACTAGTCAGATGTATTCAAATAGCATTCTTACCACGTTTCGGACGCGTATTTTCCTCAGCATTAAATGTACTCGTTTCTGTCACCATTGCTTCCTATCCAATGCCCTACAATCGCAGTGACGTAAGCGGAGATGTCATTTAATGTACATTGTAACGCATTTGATGATTGTCGGCGTGCCGACGCAAGCTAAATTACAAAATGGTTCTTTCTCTCCAACGCTGAGGCGAAGCATTCTTTCGGAATTGGATACATTTTGAGGAGAAGAGCAGACACAAAAGGCTTTTTACCTTTTTCGCAGTCACATTTTTAATTCCACCGTTTTCTTTCCCTCCCAGGCATCAAAGGACTTATTGTGGTTGCTCTTTTCGTCGCAAACTGCGAGTTTCGGTGGTTTCGTCGCTTCAAACGATCCTCTCTTGTCGGACGACTCTTTCCGCGGCGCCTCGTCGTCCGCGACTCCAAAATACAAAAACGGAAGTTTGCGGTTTCGTCAATCTTTTCGCTATTTATATTTCGGGAGTCGCTTTGCTTTGAGTGTCAAACTTTAGGTTTGCATCGGCATCTTTCTCGCGCCTATCGTGTTAAGTAACAGCTATCTTTCTACGCAATAATTACCTTTCCCGAGAAAATTAACTCATTGTCATCTAATCTCGGTGACATTTCGAATGTGCCATAAATATTGAATAGTTTATATTTCAGTTATTTGGTCAGTAAAATGGTGGTCATTATTAATTTGTATCTTAGACGTGATTTTTTGTATCAGATTGTTGTTTGATTATTTAGGTGCGATGTTTTTCGTGCAAATATCGTTTTAATGTAGTAATTACGTAGCGTAGGAAAATATTGGCTTGAGAGGTTATATTGTTTAAGCCTTATATTATTTATTGTATATCTAATTGTAAGTATAAAATCTTAATTCCTTCTTATGCAGCTTAAAGAGCATTCACCTCATGGATTAATTCTACTTTATCATATCTGATAATTGATGGATTATATGTAATCCATCGACTGTAGACAATCAAAAATTAAGAAATCGTTAGCTGTCAAAAGAACGTGTACAGTACATGCAAGGCTATGAGGGAGGTTGAAGGCTATTTGAATTAAGCTGAAATTCCATATAATTTTTTTCGGAAAATTTTCTTGAGCAATCGTTATCATTAGAAATGAATCTTTGGCTTTCAGACTATTTACAGAGACTTAGTACCCTTACGGTGGTTACTCAGATGCAGTTTTCGTCGTACCTGTCGAAGCACTTTTGACATTACCACTACTATACTACGAGCCACTCTGATCAATTACCGGTTGATTACGCTAATTTAAAACGTAAATGTTCATTATCGGTAGATATTGACGTAATATCGTTAATCTAGTTTTGTATGTATTTCGTAAAAACACAAGTGATTTAAATATATAAATGAGTTAGTTCATTGATGGTGATTGCTGATGTTAACATGGTTGCCATGTGCTTGTTTAGATAGCAATAGTATGTGGATTTTTGCGGTTTTAACGAAAGATAACAGAAATATTATGTGAAGTGATATAAAGAATTTAGTTTAATAGCTTGGGCATGAATATCGCCGATCGGAATCGCTTCTCTCTATCGAAATACCGGAAGACCGTTGCAATGGCAGCGATTCTAACGCGTGCATCTGTAGATGGATACACTGTTAGTTGCACATGTTTGACAAAGCAGGAAGGTAAGGGTGGGACTCGGATGGGTTAGCGGACGATGTGGAATGCGCCCGAGGATAGTATGGGAGGATGAGAGGAGCATTCGATGACTCCTAGAGGATTACGAAATCGACTGGCGAAAATAAAAAAAGTGACGCCATATTTTCCCACAATGCACCCGCTTATGCGGATCCTCGTCTGCAGCGTTTCCATCTTGCGGACTTAATGGGAATGAAACAAATGAGTACGCTTTCGGGGGAAAATTTTTCCATTTGTTTCGAGATAAGGATGAGGTTTTATGACACAACGGCGTAATTAGGAGTTAGCGGAGGACTCCAACTAGAATAGAGAAGAATCGTTCCAGAGGAGTTGTGGATGTACGTTGGGTTGAATACTTGTATATGTGACTTAAATTATTCCATTTTTGGAAGAGTTCGGTTTCACAAAATAATTTATTGCAACAAGAATGTGTGAACAATAAAATTCAAAAACTTGTACCAATGGAAGGTTTTTAACAAAATTTAAAAAATTTTACTGAGCTCATTCTCGGTGCGATAAATTGTTTTGTGTTGTGGGTGTTGCGTTCAAGGTTTTATTATAGAAGGAAATGTCACTTATATTATGTGATCCAATATTGAGGATGGTATTTAATGAACTGATGATGATTGTACTTGCAGTTTTTATTTAGGTATTTATTTGAGAGAGAAGAAAATTAGGAATAATTTATATGACCGAAGAGATGCAAATTTGAAAAGATAATGTAGATTTTTTTTCATTTTACAGCCTCTTTTGTTTTGCATTGGAAGTAACTTGGAAATAAATGGAAGGAAAAAATTCTTAGTTTGGGAGAGATTATAATATTCAGGGAAGATAGTAACTGGTAAGAAGAATATTTAACCACGAATGAGGTAAATCTTCACAGCATGTAATTTTTGTGAAAAGTTAGCAATATTTTTATTCTAAGACAGACATTCTAGCTGCAAAGCTAAATGTTCGGTTTGGAAACGCATCAAACCATCCTGGATGCAAGCAATGACGTAATCCTTCCTTACTTTTCCTCGTCGATAAAGCCAATTATTATGAATTCACATTTAATTTGAAAACATAAATACGGACTGCGTAACCACGCTCTGCTACTTTTAACGCTAATTCGAGTCTCTCGTTTCGTCACTCGAAACTGTAAAATGAGGATAAACGAATTCATACTCTTTCCGAATGCAACTGGCTCCGTGTAATGAAGTGGAATTGTACGGTGTGTATAGTTGCGTAATCACAGTCCTTCTGGATTCTGTGCCGAAGGAGAAGCACGTTGGGGAGGGGGTGACTTGGATGCTGGGAGAGGAAGGGTTTCATCTTCTTGGCCCTAGTGCCACTTGGCCGCGAGTCAAAAACCTCGGCGGACACTCAGTGATCCTGCCGTCCGCCACAACTTGGATGGTTGTTATTTCCACAGTTTAAAGCTCTGATGGAGGGGGGTAAATGGGGGAAGGGGCTGCGTAGGGAAACGTGAATAAGGATATCAGTCTGTGGACGTCCTGTTGTCGGTTTTTTGCCAGGCGGAACTCTACGTAGTGGCTATCCTACCCGCTTCTCACGGGACCGGCGAAAAATAGCTCGATTTCGTTGTGAAGACCCTTACGAGTACAAATTGTGAATAGCTGAATGATTCTAGAGGCTTTAGAAGAAGGATCAAAATATTATTCAATACAGAAATTCTCTTCCTGTAGATTAATTTTCATAAAACGATAACTAGCTAGATTATAGATAATACCATATGTGTCAGTAAAGTCATCAGCCTTAAGGCATACACATCCCATATCATTTGCTGTCAAAAGCTCTCGAGAAGCAATGAGGCTTACTAGATAGGATGAGGAGTGAGGTAGTTTACCTTCGAATCCTTACTCATCTAGTAGCTGTAGAAGACCTCCAAGAAAGAAACACTACAAATAACAGTTTTCATCAAATTTGAAGACCAACATAAATACCAATATTCAGGATCATCATGGTAATTTTCATACCAACACAGCTGCGGACAAAACTGAGATTAATTGAAGTGGGAGACTACAATATACGTCGAAGTATATAACTATTGAATTATTTGCTCGAGCAGAAAGTCTCTCCAAAAACCTAAAGTTACTCAACGAAAAAGATTTCAGAAAATAAAACAGCTTTCAAAACTTCCAAAATTTTCTCCAAACCTTTACTTAAATATTTCTCGTTTAATCACTGGAATTCTAATGGAAAGTGGATGAGGAATAAAATGTAGGCGATGAAAAAGTCTACGGATATGTAAGGAGCGATAAAGTATGCAAGGACCTAGTATGTAGATGAATATTGTACCCCTTATTGTATATGGTATATGTAACTGTACAGCTCCTCAAGATAAAAATCAAAAAGGAGTTTTCTGTGCATGTTTTAGTGTGATTTAATATATTGTCTTTATACTGCTAAAAAGATTCCAGCGAAATTCTTCATGGAAATATTCCAAAAATACTTTGATGTTAGTTTCCTTCACTTTCAGCTGAGAAAGATGACAGTTTTCCTTTTGGGATACCGAGAAACCAACACTCTGTAGGAACTAGAGGAAAATGGTCTCATGTGTGCAGTGCTCATTTTTCCTCGGAATCTTCAGCTGTAGAGGGAGCTTTGGGAAGCTGTGGCTCGTCGGAACCAAGGCCTTAGCCAACTTCCATTTTTCATGGAACAGCTGACTTGGCTACTGCTTTTACGCTTATCGACCCGTTATCTAAACTCCGCACTTCATATTTATGGGGAGCATTTTTGGACATAAACCCAAATCGGCGTCGCGTTGGATGCCTAAGATAAAGGATACTGAATTATGACGGGATTGCGACAATGTCAGAATCCTATCATACGCAGGATTATGACGTGCATTCGGAAAATATGAAGTATGATATACTCAATCCCTTCGAAGTTATAATCAAGCCCGTTCCTTAAATCATAGCACATATGCGACACTTAAACCTGTAAAATTTTTGCTTTCAACATATTTTGTTGCTTGACTCGCATTTTTTTCAGAACTTTGATTTCCTAATAGCAGGGAATAAATATTGGTTCATAAAACAAATATTCTCACATATATGAAAAATTACAGTATGGAATAATTACTCTAGTAATACAAAATTATATGTTCCATATAGTAAGAAGTAGTAAGAAGAAATTAAACATTTTATCACCAATGAATATTTTTTATGTTTATCTATTAATCTATCCTCGTCTATTGAACGATACAGGAATTCATAGTATTGCACACCATAACTATTTGAATGAAACGATGGAGAAATTCATTAAAATGCATGAACATTTTTACATGGAGGTTTTCCTTCAATATTTCATTCTTTATTATCTACAAGATGGAATTATTTTATATCCTGGTTTTTTCATTATAATCGTATTCTATAGATAATATTACTTATGAAAATGCCGCAATAATCTTTAGAAATTGACTTCGAAATACTTGAGGAATGAACTCGAGTATTTGGAGAATGTGAGATAATGCCAATGCTTATTGCGAGTTAAATTGTTATTACCGATTAGCGATTCAAATATTTTTGGATATACATTCATTGGTAAAATAATAATTACTCTTACATACTGGATTTTTCCAGTCCTTTCGGAATAAAGAGCAAAACTTTTTCCTCTTTCAAAAAGATCTCTTTGGGTCACTTCATGTTCGGTATTCCCCCCTCGTTCTTCCTCACACTATTCTTCCATCTGAAAAGTCCTTCCCCTGACATCTTTCGCATTTTCCCTCGCGTCCCCTCCATCCACCGAGGACGTCTCCAATATATCAGAGCGCGGTCACATTTGAAATGCGTCATATTTTAAAGCGACATTCCAACGTTTTGCGATCTTCCGCAATTCCGTGATACGATGCTGTTTTCTCCGTGTATGGCGACCTTGGACGTCTCGTGTCCACATCACAATCAAGATGCGATGTCCGTTGAGAACGGATGCGAAGCGACCTTCCCATGCTCCCTCTGCACGAATTACACTCAACTTCATTCTTTCCCTCGCTCACTTTCGGCTGCGAAATAATTATTGGCTGGGGAAATCGGAATTGTGCCCTGGAATAAGTTTCTGCAATCCGCTGTGCCAGGAATGCTGATGGATACAGAAGTTGAGTGGGGAAACCGCTTCAGATCGGAGCAGCAGGGGGTCGATTATTGGAGTATTGGAAAGAGTAATGAATTCGTCCGTTAACGCCTTCGCTTCGGGGGGATTGAACCGACCTCGTAGCTTCTTCCCTTAAGTCCATGGTCATCCATTAATTGAATTACCGTATTTATTTGAAAATTACCTTTTTTTGGGCTGGCAAATAAAGGAAAAAAGTAGTACGCGAAAATTATATTTTCCTTCCTGTGTAGTGTATACTATACACCGTATACTGCAAATTACGCTCATCGGCAGAAGAGATGTGACACATTTTTAATAAATAATATTTAATACATAACAAAATATTTCCACGTACAAGACCATAATTTCTCTCTTCTCGGTCTATGTTAAGTTCGCCTGAAAAGTGAATCACACGAATATAACCACCACCCCCCTTTTCTAAGACGAAACATTCGGAAATAATAGCGGTTATTTTCGAGTAAATACGGTAATAAATCACTTGAGACATACTTACTATTGAGATGCATTACAAGGTTTAATATTTTAAACAAGAAAAATCGATAATTAATGCGGAAGCTTCCATTAAGATCAATCTTTGGACAGGTTCATACAATTAAGGGAAACTCATAACTATCATGTTATAGACAACTAAAATGTTTTGTTTCGATGTTAGTGCAGTAATATTGACATGCTCAAATTCATTTCCTTACCGTTACTTTTAGTTGTACCTGTAATTAATTTTGGTGCGAGTTTCTGAGAATTACGTCACCCGTTTTTCAGTGGTGATTATTTTTCTCACATGAGCCTTGTTTGCATTTCGTAAGGCCGGAATAGAAAATGGCCAACCCGTGATATGGAGACAGAAACCTTAGGAAAAATAAGTCAGGTTTCGAAGACCGAGTGTCGTCTGCATAGGGACATCTGCTTAACCGGTTTTTGGCGATGCCGTCAACTACCGCCATGTCTCTTTCGTGTTTTTCAGGTTGAAATGCATCCTAAACCTCTTAAAGATAAATACGATTCTTACTCCAAATATCGATTACGTTCAATTTTGAATCTGATTTTTAAATTCGTCCTCAACTTCTTTAGAAACAAGCATCAAGTGCAAGACTGTATATTATATCACTAGTGAAGTCCACTGTCAAAAAAGACGAAAGTGAAAATTAAATTTAGTTGACAAAAATATAAATAATCCCGAAGCGATATAGAGCTCTGCCTTAGAAATATGCTAATTTCAGTTCGTTTATTATTTATTTTTAGATGCCATGTCCAAGTATTTCTTATGAGCTTATCTTTCCCATTTATTTGTATGAGAGTAGAGTTCAACAATATTCCTTTGTCGTTAGGGAATTGTTTACGCCCACAAAATTATACAAATTACGTCATTTTTGTCTGAATTCTCTCAATTTCGACTCGATTACGATATTCTGCGAACAAAATAAGAATGTTAATTTAATTTACTTTCTTTTGGTATTATCTCGATTTTGTATGACCATTATTCCTGATTTAATTCTGCAATCGATCAAAATGAACTTTACGTGCATTTCTTATGAAAGACGATTCGTGTCGTCCAGGGTCAAACCCAGGATACTTTGGTCAAACAAATATTTATATATAATATTTCATTGGACCTTTAACCACTCCCAAAAACTTATTATCCTATCACTTGGGGAAGTGCATGAAATTAATCTTCGAAAATTTCTCCCATTTATTTCCTACGGGAGTTACTGACATCGTATGCATAAATATATACACAACGTTGATTTATTATATAAGATCCATCCCATATATTGGAATCTTTCCTAACCTAGCAACAATCTGGATTTGAAAGGAAAAAACAGAGCCATCAGTTTCTTCGACGAGATTTTTCTAGTTCAAGTGTTGACAAAGAGATACGCTATCGACGAAGAATAAACATCCAAATCCATGTTATATCGTAATTCCACCATCTTAATTGTCCGATGACTTATTTTATCTCTCAACGCGATAACTAGTTCCAATAAATACGAAAACTGGTTTAATTCCAATTTAATTTGGAAAAATGTTATCAAAAGTAGTTGGGGGTTTTTATACGAGAATATGAAGACAAAATATCTCAGAATTGCGAGTTCCTGAAAATAACTGGGCAACCGGAAAAATATTATTTCGGTATAACAAATTTGCTGCTGGAAATTCCCCAAAAAACTTTTTAAAAGGTAATGATGAAAAAACTGTAAAACTTGAAAGCATTTGAATGCTTATATTTTCCTAGTGATCCTCGAATGAATCTAAACGCTTGCAAACTGCGGTTATTTTGTAATTATATCGTAAACTTATCCTTCAGACGTGTTTGCTTATGATACATAGACATAGACTTGTAAAATAATCTTCCACCACATGCAGTATGTATGAATTGGGGTTATCAATTACACGACTTTGAGATTTAGATTAAAAAAAATGCGTTTTTCTCATGAAAAGTTCCGTAGGTAAAATGATCATGAAAACAGGCTGGCAGCACCGGGACTCGATCCCAGATCTGCTACGTATTTACTTCCACCCTTTCGCTTGAAAAAGTGTTTTAGGATTTTTGTACATATATTAGTGTTAATCCGATAATGGTACACATGTTGGGTGCCCAAATATGGATGGAAATTAGTTAGACCTGGATTTTAGAAGGGTATAAGATGGGACTCGAACCAGGATCTAGGCGTTGAAAATGAGTTTTTTCGAGCGATGTTGTGCTGAATTAAATCCCGGCAAACAAAAAATACTACGCTCAGGGCCGTAGCTAGAGCCTCGGGGGTCCTGGAGCAACAAGTAAATTTGGGGCCCCCCATACGGAAATCGTTTTTCAAATTTTAAAGTACACCTAGAGTTGTCTAGTTTGAATTTCCCACGCATATAGGGAGACGCATATTTTGGGAGACAATTGTTCAATTCGAGGCATTTTCAGGGGCCCCTCAAGTCTTTGCCGAGGTTCTTTCAGGGCCAAAAAAGTTGTCGACGAGAAGGCCCCTTCCCGTCGGGGGCCCTAGGGCACCGCCCCACCTGCCCCCATGCTAGCTACGGCCCTGACTACACTCCCTTTTGGTCACTTTATTCCCATTAGTTTTTGTGGTATTTCTTGGGATTTCGTAACTCCCTCGTTATCAAAGGCGAGACCTCCCCTCCGTTTCTCAACAGTTGAGATGACTCCTCTTTTACAGGGAATTCCTCTCCCGATGACGCAACGCTCTCATTATGCATTTCATTAAGGAAATACTCTTATCGCTGGACGACCACCCCTTCCATCCGATTTCGATGCCAGCTTGTCGATGAATCTCTTTTCTCGGAGCACGATTATCCTCGTCGATACCACTTCCTCAATTTCTCGCGACTTTTTCCTCCTCGGTACGCATTCAGCTCCATCCCAGCACTTCCTCCTAAGCTGGAGGTGGAATGTTTCCAGAGAATCTTAGGACTTTTCCCCATTTCCCAGTGGATCACGGCGTGGGGGAAAAATGCCTTATCGGCTTCCCGGAAGGTGCCTTTCTTTTGTTTTTGTGCGAGTCTCACAGTTTTCCTGCAGCATTCTCGGGAGATAAATTCGAAAGGACTTTGGTGATGGACAACCACCATCCACGTTTATGGTGTATACATTAGCTTCGTCGACATCTAATTATGATATTGCGTCTTGGTCGCCATGACGGTTGAATGGTAACCATGCACGAATTGGGGGTCAGCAGTTGATGGCTATTCCGATAATTCATCCTGAGCAATACTAGTATAACTGTCTTGAATATAGACTAAAGAAAATTTATTTAAACGCTAATGTTTTATTAACTTGCCTATGCATAAAAATCAGGACATTTGGAAGAAAAGGTATGTACAATAGTTACACAAGAGTTGATCTGAAATACCTTTTTGGTTTAAATCTTAAAAGAAAACGCACAGTTGTATCTTTTGTGGTATCAAAGGGGACCATTAACCCAATTGTTGTTCCTCATGAATATGCCTATGGATTTGCCTGATTACTATCTACGTTTGCCAGGGAATTTATTCCTATGAAATTAGTCATGTTGATCTTAGCTGGAATATCATAACATGCAGATACGATAAACCTCAATTTTAATTCGATTATTCAGTTAGGATATGAACTCCAACTTCATTGTAAATCACCTACAGCAGGCAAAAAGCTAGGTTTTAATAGAATGACCTACCAACATTAAGTGAATAACATTGCTCAATACTGCTGCCTTGACGTAAAAGAAGATTTTGCAGGGAAACATTTCCACCTAAGTCGTAATACTTGTCCCCCTCAGGAAGTCCACCACTTTATGCACCAGTTGAGTTATCTCCAAACCACATCGAAATGGCGCGAAAAAATGCCACCACTGCTTCCGTGTGCCCAGATTCTGCCATTAGACCGGAAATACGCTCCGTACGCTGCCCAACAAATGTTCCGTTGTTTCAGTTGAATAATGCTAACATTCTTGCGACGCTATCGAGATTAACGTGATGCTAGGGGAAGCTATTCGTTGATATCTACGAGAACCATCTTTCCGTTGATTTGACAGTTAATTTTGTGTTGGAGAGACAGAATGCCAACGTTATAGCCAAGTAATATAAGAATTAACCTTTGAACGTCCTGTAAATAAATAAACTTAACATAATAAGGCAGAGAGTATTGTTGAAATCCATAACGGCCATTCGTTGAAACTGGTCGTATGCTATTGTCAAATTAGTCCCAGATACGGCAGACGTTTTCTCCTTCATTTATTCTCAAAATTATAAGAAAGAACATTTTGTAGATCAAGTACAATTTTACTAGTCTCTTACCATTCCGTAGAGCCTTCTTTTATACCTTTCCATGGATTAATAAAGACTAAATAATGGAAAGTTGTTCAGAATTCAGAAAATTCAAAGTCATTTCGCTTTTCTCGTTTAGTTTTTCTGAAAGATATTAGATCCGTCTGTCGATTTTCGTAGTTAAGGCTGTCTTAAAGAATTTAAAGGTAATTTTTCGAAAGTTCCGAAATGGAAAACGTGCAGCTAATCATCTCTTGATACCCCTCTGAAGTAAAACCTTTCACCTCTCAAATAAGATTATGCAACATCCTCGGTGATTAATAAACGAATTACTGCAAGATGCTTAATCAAGAGAGCTGTTGAGCTAATCTCTTGGAATTATGTTAGCTCGCAACTTTATATTTTTAATAGCGGAGGGCCCGTTGATTCTCAACGGAAAAATGAATGGAATGTAAATCGAAAGAAATCATGAAATTTAGATATGAAAAAATTGAGTTATGAAAAGTCTTAAATTTTTGAAAAAACAATAATTCTCTTCGTAGTTGAAGGGCAGAGAATTGCCAGAATTGTCATTGCACATTAATTAACTAATAGAGTGACTAGTTTTCACTGAAAGAGGAAACGGTATAAATTTGCTATGGCAGCGGAAGAACGAATTTCAAAAAGATGATCAAAAAGGGGGTATTTACATTCAATTAAGTAAAAAAGTTCAAGGTGCCTCTTGGTACAGTATATTGGATGTGATTTTTCCAAAATACATATTGAAGCGTATTTCTAATGATAATATTTGAGCAGCCTGCATAGAACCGAAGTATAAAAATAAAGGTAAACTGCAAGATACTTAATCAAGAGGACTGTTGAGCTCTTGGAATTATGTTATCTCACAACTTTATATTTTAATTAAACTAAACTTAAAATTCCCTGAAAAAGTGCCGCATATCTCATGCGGTCAGCGGTGAGGAAGAGTTAAAGATGTTACGATTGTTGCGAAATATTTGTCGACGTTAACCGCATCGGTGACGCATTTAAATAAAAATTCTACCGAGTATGAGTGAGTAAAATTATTCCTTGGAAAGACTTGGCTATCGAATGAGGTTAAGCTATGAAGAAAATAACCTGATTACTGCTGTTAGGCTCGACCTCATGCACCGGAGATCTGAAATATCGAACAAATAAATCGATAAATTTCGATTTTGCATTTGAAATAAAAGTTACAGAAATCAATCAGCAATGGGACTAAACCTTCACAAGATCATAAAATATTATTTTGACGGGAATTTAACTCGTTATTTAAGAAAATGAATTTTAGGAAAAGGATTTATTACCCCTATGCCGTTTCTTGCTCTTCGTCACTTTTCTGTGTAAGGCAGTGGTGCGGCTTCGTTTAAGTACGAGATAACGTAAAAACGTGGTCATGTACTCCAACAGTTTTCCTCGTGCATTACGGAGATAAGGGATACACGGCTGAAATGCAATGTGGGTATAGAAATCGCCTCTCGTAGGAAGTTTTAATTCAGTTATATCCCGCGATTGTACCTTTACATTGTTGTGGTCGACCCAAACTATTAAATTTGGTTACTGTTGATACATTCGTAATTTGATTATTGAATTCAACATTTAGCTGTGCTACAGGAACTCATCTGCAAGGGGAAAAGCCAACGTTTTCCTCTTTCAGTTGAAAACTTGTCATTCATCGTGAGTTACTTCGTTGGTTGTTGCTTACGAATGTAATTTGTGTAGGTTTCACGCATCTTTTTCTATCCTTGGAATAAGTTCGCCGAAGACTTCGAGTTTGCCTTCTTCTTATGGAGCGGTCCCTCAATTATCGGACCCAGAATCGATCTCGAGCGAGTCCTTTCTCCCGCTATCTCTCCGAAGATCGTCGTGTTCTTTTTCCTTCGGCCACATCGATAACTCTTTGGGCTTATTTAGGGCCGATCGATTCCCAAGTTTCCTTCAGACGGAATATCGACGCACCAACTCCTTTAAAAATATATGCAAAGCGGTGGCGAAAGTGACGTTTCTTCACCAAGTAAATGGTACTCGTGGAATGTATGACATTTAATCTGATTAAGGGAGGTGAACTATCTTGATATTAATAAGCATTTTCATACAATTACAATTTATGTACATATATCCTTTAAAGAGTATTGTTATTCACCATTCATCTATTTCTGTATGGTATAAGACCATATATTATCCTGAAATTTCGTACATTCGAAGTTACCATCAAATTCTTTTAATGTGTGTCATTTCATGACTCACGAATCTGTGATACTTGTCACTATCTCAAGGAAGTAATTTAATTGTAATTGTTTTCCGTTTATAATAATTTTATCAATTTTAAAATTCACTAGTCAGTCTAAAGTATTCTCATCAGAGTTTGAAGACAGAATTCTATTATAGCACGAAGGGAACTTAGTAATTTACCATGTAGGAAGTCTTATACTTGAGGAATTTAGTTAATGGCCGTTTTCCACTAAAAGATACGTTTTCTAAGAACGGAAAGTCCTAAAGTAAATATAATTTTCTTTTTGTTGCCAGCGCGACCGGAAAAACTCATTAGGCAATGAGTAAATGAATTGTCAATTTATTCCTTTTAAATTTCTGCACCTTGACTCCCATCCGTGAGATTTATAGGCTGAATTAATTCTTTCAAACTGAGCGCGGCAGATAACATTTTTAAATCCTAACTCCGTACCTTGAGTGAATAAGATATTGTGTGGTATTTTGTTGCACAAATTGGTTGTTCATATATTGTACTCATACCAATGTAAGCAGAGGGATTTGAAGGATTTCTTTGAAGCTAACGATCATATTATAGACCTGCCTGAAAAATAGTATCATGGAAGTTTATAATAAGGAAGTCAGTATATTTTTTCAGTCCTTCCGAACTATTTTTCCACCAGACAAAAAGTAGAGCCTAAATGAAAGACTTTTTTGGCAGCTTCTCCTGTCTCGTCTTGAATTAGTTAATGAACTTTGCTCCTCTATTTAAACCATTAACATTTTTGATCTTTCTAAATTTGTATTGCAATCGGCGAATTCGTTCTTGCAGTGTAATAGAGGTTTCTGACGGCTTCAATCTGATATCTCACAGGAAATATTTCCAAGCATTTGATTGTTATGCAGCAGAGCTTAGGCACGAGGTAGAGTACTCGCTGAAATGACATTCTGTGACCACGATTTCGGTTCCCAGTCTTAAACGCTGTCTTGTCGCTCCCGAATGCAATTTGTCTTCCTCAAGGTCAAACCCGAAAGTTGTGGGGAGGCCCAAAAAGAAGATAATGCACGGTTCGCGGTGCGTGAACTCCTTTTTAGCGGCTGTGTAACCTCAAGTTTTTTCCGACCGTTGCTTCGAGTCGGATAATTGAATTCGATGAATGCAGGGTGGCGTATCCACGGTATATTTACGATGGAATCGAAAGTGCCGCCGGTCAACCTAACCTGTTGTAAGAAACGAAGCCTCCATTCGATAAATTTCTCCTCGTCTCGTCCCGGTTTGGCGAGATTTTTGCTTCGCGTGTGCCCTAACAGGTGATCATATATAGATGTTTAGTTTCCCGAGTCCCCGTCAGGTGGAGTAAGAGTCTCCTTTTTCAAAATAGCCCTCGAGACTTTACGTTTGTATTTTTTCCCTCGTCGCGCTTTGGGGCCCGCGGCGTCTTTTTTCTTCGACGAACGCTGCGTCGGATGGATTTTTTTTTATGGAGTGGACGTTTTAATGATCCTCCCTTTCCCTAAACCCATTTCGCGATTGTAATCACACCGAGGTGGCTTGTAACCTGGCAACCCCCTCGGTGGACAACGGCGTGGAGGGAAAGTTACCAAGGACTTCACTTCCCCCGGTATTAGATAGGTGTAATGGGGGAGGTAGGCGTTGTTCTAGGTGGCGTCCCCAAGTGCGTGCCGTGGGCGCTAAAAAGAAAGATGGGGGAGGGGAGCGAAGGAGGCCACAATGGGGGATGGCGGCCAGCGAAAGAAAATGCCTGCACCTGCTTCATTTGCTTTAACCAAGAGATAGGCAGAAAGGGATGCGTTGTTCAGAAAGAAGGGGTTACACAAAGGTTGAAAGAGAGGTTGCTCGGAGTCGTCGCCGTTCGGAGAGATTCGGACGCACGACGGAGAGAGCCGAGTGCGTCCGAAGTTGTCGGCGCAGCTCGTGACGCAGTATGACGTCAGAAGAGAGAGAGGAGAACGCGAAGGGGTAAAAAGTTCCCTCCCCCGCGCCCCCCTTCCCCATCTGAAAAACTCCTACCATTTCCACTCTTCCCCTTCCCCACGACGTGAAGGGAGTTCAATAAAGACCTACAGCAGGACGAGAGAGTCTCGTTTGGTTCTCAGTAGACGGGGACCAGCGGTGGAGTTTTGTGTGTGTCGTGCAGAAGAGAGTGGTGGGCTGGTATTTTTACGTAGAGACCAGCAGGTGTGAGTGTGTGTGTAACAAGTGAGTCTAGCGGGACCTTAAGAAAACCCGCCCAACGCTGAAACCCCAACGCCATCCCGCTAGGCAGCTTTCGTAGTAAAATTTTTAGCCGCTCGGCGCAAGTTTCGAGAGGAGCGCTCCGTCGACCCACCGGAAGACTTGGATGTTTTATCGTGCACGTTTAGTTGGTGGGAACTGATTGAAATTCCCGCTTCTGCGACGTCCTAAAGTCCGACGTCGAGGGCAAGTTCTTCGCTGTCCGACCGAACGCCACCTCCACTCCCTTCCCCTTCAATCGGGCTTCTCCTTACCTCTCCCCGACACCTTCCTCCCCTCTTCCTCACTCCACACCCCTACAGACCCGCCGCCCAGCGGTGAGATAGTCCTAGCAGTTCTTTGGTGTCCGGCCTTCGTGTGTCGAGGCAGAGTAGCTCTTACGGTGGTTGCTTGGTGCTACCGGGTGCCCGGGCAACGCTTGTTACTCCCTCTTTTTTCCTCATCCCTTCTTCTCCTACCCCTCCCCTTCGTTCTACGTTGTGGTCGTAGCAGGAATCACCATTCCAGCAACAAGGCACGCCCCTTCTTCCTCCAGATAATCCCCAAGTGAAAACGCCGAATCCGCGGCCGTCGGATTCGGGAATACCTTGTACATACACTAACGAGTGAGACAAAACTCCATCGCCATGACTGATGAGGTTAGTTTCCCAAAAGAGTTATTGGATTACATGGTTTTGTCCTATTTCTTGGTTGTTTTAAAAAAATGCTGTGTTGTGCTCTTGGTGAGGGGTTTGTTCGGTTTTGGGTGAGAATGAAAAATGTCGAAAGAGGCGCTAGCCTCTCGGAGCGAGGCTTTCGCGAGTGCTTCATTCTCTGGATAACTACGGAAATAATGGGTGTGACTCGCTACGTGGATTGCAGCGGTTATTTCATATCCTTTTCGATCAGTGCACTTATTTGCCGCCGGTTGGAGTAAGTATTGCTGTGCATTTTTTATTCCCGTCGTTTTTCACGATCAACTGGATCGCCTAGCCGTGTCTCCCGTCCTTTTGTGTGTGCTCTTTCGCTGTTTCGAAATTTTCGCTTTGTTGCCTACACCTCACCCGGGGCCAGTTTAACTCTGGTTCGTTTCCAAGTCCTTACGACCGAGGAAGATCCTTACGACCTTCCAGTATTCCTCCGAGAGATTCAGAAATCGTGGGTTTTTATGTTAAATTCGGTCGGCTTCATCTGCATTGCTTTTAAAATTTAAAACGGAAAAAGTTTGCGGGGTTTTTATCTGCTCTCGTGTAGTATTCATAGGTACAAGTAGTGTGTGACCTATGTTGTGTGATATCGATGTATTTTTTCAGAATTTTGTGTGCTGGGGTTTGATGTGCTGTGTTTTTATGTTGCTAGTTAGCTACATAATTATTTTTTTACAGCATGGACGTACAGATTCCTATCGCGTTGCGACCATCCCACCCATCAGAGATGACAACAAGACCGCGGATGGATTGCTGAAGGTACCGGTAGAACCCATCGTTCAGTTTTCTTCGGGCGTCCTGTGGTTCTATTAACTGGCACCTTTCTTCTTTCTCTTTTATTCAAGTCTTTTATGCTGTATGTGGTGGTGGGTGCATCAGGATTACCTTTTTTCTCTTAGGCAGATACACTGCCGGGAAATGCTGTCGTTGTGGGTTGTTTTCTCCTGACTTCTTGGCTGAGTGGGGCTCTTGTGAAATCTCAAATTTTCTTTTTCAGGTTCAACTAACCAATATGCATGCTTTTGGTAGATATTTATATTCTTACTTAGATACTTTCATGTCCAATCTTATTGGTTAGGATAATTCACAATTGCTAATCACTGTGATGAATGTGGTACTTGCCCAAGGTTTATTGATCAAAATTTTGGAAAATTTCTAGTTTCAAATTTTTACATCTGGAATCTCTTCTTTGTAATCCGAAGTTTCTTCAGTGCTCCGCACTTTTGGTGAAATTCCCCGAATTAGTGTGCTTTTCTGTAAATCCTACTGAAACTTTTCGGTAGTTGCAGGGGCGTTTCCGTCCCCGTAAGGTGCAATTCTTTGAGCCAGTACCACTTTACTGTAACGACCACTCCTCTCAGTTTTATGCCTGGGGTTATCGTTGTAGTAGTTAGCGGCAAAAGTAGGCTTTTTCCTAAGCTTTTGGTTGCATGAAGGTATTACTAACATGTTTATTATTTCAGGGGTTAATTCCTCTTGTAGTTGTAGGAATGAGATATTGCTTATTTTCTATCACATGAAATATTTTAGTATTCTTCAGTTAACAAATTTATTTGTAAGGTCTTTGTCTTTTGGGCTATAAAATGAATCAATTCAGAACTTATCATCACTTAACTCTATGTGATTATTTTGTTTGAAAGAATTGCTTTCAAGCTATCCGGCTTTCGAAAGAGATAAGTGCTCAGCCGCTAGAGCCCATATCTAAAATGTAAACTTTATTGTTTGACGTGTATTGTTTGGGATTTGTTTATAAGAACAACCTACTAACCGTATAATACCTCAGTATTACTTCATGTCAATATTGATTTTAAGGCTAGCATTTCTTTATCGTTATCTAATATAATTTAGTTGTTTCCTTTCGTGGTAGCTTTTCGCTTTAAACTTTCCTTCCCGTTGGTGCCCCCACTTTTCCTTTAGGTTTTCCCAGATAAAAGCAGAACGTGTTTGTTATTTTCATGAAATCTTGATGGCGTTGTCAGTCCTGGTGACACGGGCACGTTACTTTCATTTCCCATTTCTTTCTCAGTAACTTGAGTGGACTTAGTTGATCAGCGTAAAATTAGTTTACCCAATATTTTACATTTACAGCGGTTTAGCCGTAGCTTTTAAAAGTTAATGGATTGCTGATGCTACAGTTATCACTTGGTTCTATTCCAAATCGTATTATTTTCTGTAAAATCTCTGACACTCAAACACGTAGGTTTTTCTATGTCTGAGTGTTGAATGTCCCGTATTTCATTTCCAACTCTCCCAGTATTCAACGTATTATATTTTAAGAGAAATTAAACCGCTGAAAACTTTATATGGTTCTCACCTTAACAGTATATCGACTTTTACTCTCCGCACTGTGTAGCTTTTCTTCTTTTCCCTATTCTCACTCCTTATGTGCAAAAATATAGCATAATAGCACAGGATTATGAGATATGCTTTTCAAGGAAATCCTTGATCATCTTGTTCTTTAATATTTGGGTTATTTTACATTCTTTCAGGTTATTTTTACATGTTTTTCTTCATATTTCTCTCTAATTTAAAGGGTGTTTGTAGTAGTGTTAGAAAGTTATGTCCTAACAGTGAGTTTCAAAAGTCTGATTGTTATAGAATTAACCCAAGTTTTAACCTACCGTAAGCATTTTCACCATACTTTAACCTGTTTTATTACCGCTTGTGTGTTTCTGCCATGTGAATGTTGAATGTTTTGTGAGTTAGAATGGGAATTTTTAAAATAACGTCAGAAGTGGACATTTTGTGAAATGGCTTGGTTTCTGTGTATTCCTTTTTCCTTCATTTGTGGTTGTGAAGCACTTAAGCTTTATCAGGATTACATGGAAGTGTGTAAAGAATATATCTGTCGTTAAGTCAATGGTCTATTTTTTCTTGCAATGATTGTTATTTCTGTTTCCTTTGCAGACGAGAAGGAAAGTTCACAAAAAGACTAAGAGTGAGAAATCAGACGACTTAAATGAATTGAAACAAGAGTTGGATATCGACCATCATAGAGTCACTATCGAAGAGCTCTATCAACGCCTATCATCAAACCCGGACACAGTAAGTTTCAATCAGTTTTATTTCATAATTTAAGTTGTTTGTTAATTGGCTGCGTTTAAAAGTTATCTCTGGAAGTTAATATAGAAATTCAAATCACTATGATCATATTTGTATGTGTGTACTGTCTATGATGAAGAACTGTGATTGATATTTATCGTCATAAGCGTTATTGTATTTTTCAAACAAAGTTTTATTCTGTTGCCCATCTTGTCAGTTATTTTAGGAAACTTTCATTTACTCTTGGATTTTGTGGATTATATCATAAATGCATCTGTAAGATTATACAAGAAAATTTTGTAAATCATAGTAAGGGCATTAGATGAACTGTAGGCAAAAGTTAAGTTTAATTTAAACTAAACGCCCATCTCCACTCCCTTTTCTTTGTTTTATAACTGAAATATTAACAATATTAAAACATTACTTGCTTTTTGCTTGATTATTATCTATATCTACTGTCAAATTAACGATATATTCTTTAACAGTGTCAATCTCTATCTAAAATTCACTTGATCCCTGAAATAATTTCTTTGATGACAAAATAGTCATTTATTGAATCTGTTAAGCATTTACTTGGATTTAAATTATAGTTGTTTTCTAAATCCGTGGAATACTTTGCAGTCATTCTGATGGAATATGTGTTTAATTCATTCTCATAGTCATCTTGAACTTTCTGCTCTCAATACTTATCTTATCCTCAGAGCTTTCAATTTTTTAAATGTGTACAGCTCATTCATCCTAGTGTAGTATATACTAAATAAGATCTAGTGAACTTCTTTTAAATTAGTTAAAATTGATTGAACTATCTGAAGGAAATTGTGTACCATATCCAAAAGAACATAATATTGTTAAACATATAATTGGAAAATTTGAGTCTTCAGTCATGGCTACCCTAGCTTGTAGATTGATTTAAATATTCATAAATGGTGTTTGTTATTTTCAGTAATGAAAATCTCATTTATACTCGCATATATTAGTGAAAGCTCATTACTTGCTGCTTAATTTAGTTTGACTTTACCTTTTACAATATGTCCTCTAATTTGACAGCTGGAAGTAAAAATAATGATGCCAAGTTTTCCAATTATCTGTAAATACTTCTGGAAATGGAATGACTTTGATGCAGTTTTTGTAAAATTTGCCTTCAAGTTAATGTGTATCATGAAGTATTAGTTTTGAAATGTTAGCAGTAGTGCTAAAACTATATACGATGTAGAACTTGCAGGTTATTCTTACTTGGACCAAAGTGTTAAGAATAATACATTGTAATGCAATTTGATTTCCAGGGTCTAACACATGCAAAGGCGAAGGAAAACCTGGAACGCGATGGCCCCAATGCCCTCACACCTCCTAAACAAACCCCTGAATGGGTCAAATTCTGTAAGAACCTTTTCGGAGGCTTTGCCTTGCTGCTGTGGATTGGTGCAATCCTTTGCTTCATCGCCTACTCCATCCAGGCTAGCACAGTTGAAGAGCCTGCCGATGATAATGTAAGTCTGATTCCATGAGTAGCTTTGTAGCCAAAGAAACTTGAATCTCTCTAATTCAAAATTTGCTCTAAGAAACTTGGATCTCTTTAATTCAAAATTTGCAGAGATACTTAAAGATCTTATTTGAACTGCAAAAAGTATAATCTTGCTAAAACTCATTCTGCACAAGTTAAAAATTGTTTTTAATTTAATTCTTCGCTGGAGTTAATAGGCAAAAAGTGCAGTGCCTAAGTTATTTAAAGCTTCAGTGATTTCTTGGAAGTAACCTCTGTTAGATTCTAAGCGTTCATTCGATATTGCTTCCTCACAGTTTTAGCATACTAAGTGTAAGTATACTGCAGTGTAGTGTTTATAATTCTTATTTTAAGTAATGTTCAGGTGATCCTCTTCTTTCAAATTTGAATAGGATGATTTGGCCAGCATTTTTCGTTTCCCCTTGTATGCTTAGGTTATGGAAAGGATTTTGAAGTTTTTGAATGCCGAAATTCCTTTTATCAGTAGCTTAGGTGTCCTAAAAGTTTTGGTTTTGAAAATCAATGTAGTTTCAGGTTTTGGAATCCCTTACGAAGTTCTAGAACTGGTTAGGTAATTAAGGAACAAAACTGGGTTATAAATTTTCATAGCACAAAGAAAGAAACTATTGGTTGTGGTATCAGAAAGTTGAGGTTCACCTGTAATTGCCCTATTATGTATTAAAAGTTTATTCCCAATTAACTTGCCCCTGAAAGGTATTGTGTAACTAATCTGGTAATTTTATGCTAATAAAACTATCTTTGACCTTGTTGTCAGTTTGGGTCCTTGAATCCCTTCTCCTGTTGAATTTTTGAAGTATTTAAACATTCCATTTCCGTAAAATATGTTGAACTGTTGTCTATCCCTTGATAACTGTCTTTGTCAGCCTGTAAAGATTATAACAAACGCAGACTACAAACTGCTTGTTGGAACACTTCCCTTCAATCCATTGCAGAAGAATTCAATATTTTGATGGATAAGTTAACCTCTTCCTGTAAAGTAATGTTAAATACCTTCTGTATTGTTTTTGGATCTTACCAGTTCTTGGTTCTGCAAAGCAGAAAGTTGTTCCAGAGGCTGTTCTTTTAAAGAGAAATGAGAAGCTAACATTTTTGTTTCGGTCAGGGTACTAATCCATCACTCTTGCTAACTTTCTAGTTGTATTTGGGTGTAGTGTTGTCAGCCGTAGTCATCATCACTGGCTGCTTCTCATATTATCAAGAGGCTAAATCTTCTGCAATCATGGAATCCTTTAAAAGTATGGTTCCTCAGGTAAGAGGGAAAGAACTTGTAAACACCTCTTGTTGGGACCAAAAGAAAGGGCGATAAGTAGTTAGGGCAGTTGTCTTATTTCTGTGTGCTCTCTTAGGCATCAGGGCATCTGATAGACAAGAAAAGGTAAATGCAGAAGTGTTTGACGTGAGTTAATGTGGCTGACACTTGCGTAACCTTTAGAATGGCTGCACAGTTATCTATGTATTCTTTTAGTCCTTTTTTTTGAGTTAATTTTTGGCTCCGTTGTGTTGCATCCCTCTCCTTTATTGGATTAGCAATGGCTAAGATGTTGAATGTTTTCCCATCGTTTATTTTAGATCCTTATTTGTAAAACAGAATGAGAGGCAATTGACTGTTAGCAAGTAGGTGGGTTTCCTTTCCTCCCCTTTACTCTTGAGAACAGAAAACTTCTTGGTCAATTCCATGCTGCGTGGAAGAAATGACACTAAAGCCAAATGACAGAAGCTCTGTGAAGTTCAATTGGAATTGAGAAGTATTCTAGCGTAAATTACATTTTGTATAGGATTTTGTGATGTTTGCATTCTTAGCTCTTGTGGCATGATGCGCAGGGTATTAAAACATTATCAGTTTCTCTGAAGGACAATTTTCAGCCATTATTCTGGCAGCTCTCTGTAGCTTATTAATGGATATAAAAGAAAAGTATGTGCTCATTCATCGAAAGAGTTGAAACTCATATGTGCTCTTAGGAAAAGTATTGCTTCATGAAAGAATTATCTCATCCTAATAACTTGGGTTTAAATCCTACATGTCAAGAGTAGGCAAATATTTAACATTTAACTTATAATTTTGTCTTTTACTGAAGCTTTATGGTCATATTGTAACCATACCCTTATTGAACCTTGTTTAATTGTTGGTTAGTTGTGGTTACTTAAGCATTGCTTCTTCCTCTTCTTTAATTTTCACTGCATGTTAAAGGAGTGGTCTTTGCAAAATCAATAAGTTATTGGGCCGTATAGAGTCATCTTTAACAGAAGATCAAAATGTTAATGTTTTCATTCAAGGGAGGTTTACTTAACAAAAATTAACCTTTCAAATTCATATGATGCAATCAGCTCATCCTATGAAAGAGTTTAAGGAAACTTCTGTGGTTTTTGCTGGATATTAATTTATTTAACTTGTAGGTTACATAATATCATTATTACAGTGAGATTCAAATATTGAAAAAGAACTTGAGGGTATTTTAGGCGAAACTATATTGGAAGCTCTTGCACTGTTTTCACAATCATTTTAGGTTCAGATTAGGGTCCTACTCATGCATATTTGCTCATTCAGTTCTATTGGTTTTTCCCCCAAACCATTCAAATTTGAGTTCTTCAAATTTTTACTTCTTCCACAAGCATCACTCAATTCACATCTTTGCTTCTTGCATTCTATGAAGAATGAATCGGTGTCTTTTTGGATGTAGATCCCAAGATGATGCATGTTTAAACTTTCCTTTCAATGTTAAATGTTTCCATTGTATAAGTGTGAGAATTCTGCTTCTTGGCAGGATGTGTTGTTTCTGTCATGCAGTATGGAATGATACCTGGAATCCTTCCTGTAAACCTACCTTGCTTTCGGCTGTAAAGAAAGAACCCCTAAAGGGTTTCCTCACTCCTGGTTGAATGGCCGTGCATAGTGATGTAGATGGACCCAGAGTTTTTGCCCCATCTCCCTCTTATGTTAAGACCCTCCTTAACCTATCCAATGGTTTTGCGAGGCCTCCAACCCACATGTTTACCTGTAGATCAGTGGCTCTCAATTTGCAAATCCAACTTTCAGTTATACCTGGGTGTTGTTCTGGCTGCTGTGGTTATCATCACTGGATGCTTTTCATATTACCAGGAAAGCAAGAGTTCCAAAATCATGGAATCGTTCAAAAATATGGTGCCTCAGGTACGTGGTGTTCGGTGGTGGTAGAGCTAAGTTAGTACGTAGTCACCTATTGTATATATGTACTCACATGTACATACACTATAGTTATATAAGCCTGCTACATAGGAAAGATGCTGATGTTTGCTTGTATCGCCCGCGATACCTTCCCAAATGCCTGAGACTCTTCTAGATGTCTTTATTAGTGAGAGCATATAGTAAAAAGCTCTGTGCTGAATTTAAATTTGGATGGACTGTTTAATATGTGTAATTCTTGATGTATTAAATGTTTTGATGGAAATTTATCTTCTAGTAAGAATTAGGTTCTGTGTGTTAAATTTACTTCATTGCATTTGATGTATTTGATGCTAAATGTGCTTAGAATTTTAAGGTTGTGTACTTTTTAACTTTTGGTGTGTAAGTTACTTTATCATTAATGTAATGTAGTTCTGAAAATATTGATAAGTTACGTTGCAGTAAAAGCTGGTTGATTTTTAATCTTTGAATAGGATACAATTGATTATCATAGCCTAAATTAACTATCTTTGTGACCCCTATAGTACTGTTGGAACCCCTCCCATTTCTCATTTTCATTACAATATCCCTCACAAATTACTATAAGTATTCAAAATTCTTTTCCTGCAAGCTCCCTGAGTCAAATGTTACTTAAAGTTAACTTGAAATATCACATTATGAGAATATTTTATTGAGAATTCCTTAGATTAATCAGAGTTATTTAAATCATAGAACTCCAAATGTTTTTTTATGATTAACTACTCTACAATGTACAAAATTGGTCATTGATTCAGAAGGCTGAATTTAAAAGTGGATTGTTCAAATTAACCAGACTTTGCTGTATAACAAATATAGTGATTCAGAATTGTGATCATTAACTAATGTTTTGAGAGATTTTTAGTGATTGATGATTGATTGAGCCATTGCTCAAGATATTTCAATGTTATTTGCGCTGTTCATGATGTTTTAATCAAGTTTGCAAAGGCATTTGTTGAAGTTTATTTTTAATATGTCTATGAATGTCATGGAAGGTCATACAGTGAAATTTAACAGCATTCTTTTGTATTGGAGGAGATATTTGAAGATAAGTGTTAGTAATTATATTATAGATTCATTGCACATTAGTGGATAATGTCATGAAAAGAAGTCACAAAGTAGAGATAATGTCACAAACTAGAGGATAATGTCATGAAATAAAGTCTTTACTAATAGTTTATTCAGTTAAATCTACTTGCATCTTTGAGAAAAAGACGCTATTGATATTTCATTGACTGAAAACATCAGATTTGTAATATAATTGAGAATGATAACTGATAATTTTAGTTTTAACTTTTGAAAGAATGTAGCTGGTGTAAAATAAGTCATTAGATTTATAACTAACAGTATGTTGGATTATATTTTCCCAGGATTAATTTCATTTTACTCTTTGCTGTATCCTTGGATTCAATATTATCTAATTTCACCTGGGCATGCTATAGTATGTACTTGGAAAAGTTTTGAGTAGTGTGAATTTCACAAATACTCTTTCATCAACATTTTATCATCAATTTTTAAAGTCTTAGTGAATATATTTCACATAGACCTTATCTACTTTTTAGTGTATTCAGTACATAAATTTCTAATACCTTTATAATCTATTCTTTATCTAAGTCTGTTACTTTAAATTTACTTTTATATTCTTTCATTGTATTCCTAGACATTTTGTTTCATAGATTATTTTGGATTCCTTTTTACCTGCAGTAAAGTTTTGATTTGTAAAGTAAGAACTTTCAATTTCTCCCTTAATTCTCCTAATTTTTCATTCTGTGTTTAAAGTAGTGTATTTTTCTTTCAACCATCCCCAATTTTTAGCATTTCAGATGTGTTATTTAGATTTTTGAAGTCATGCTGTTTGAATTGCTCATTTTTTCTAACTTCATTTTTATTTGTCAAAGGAATCTTTCTCAAAGTATTTTTCGTACAAAATCCCTATTATAAATTCAGTTCTTTTTGTTTAACAATTTCATAATGGTTTTATTAGATAGCAAATGCTAATATTTTGTTAATGTTGCCTCTCCTGCGCAACTAGTTTGCCACTGTTCTCCGTGATGGTGAGAAGTTGACACTGCGGGCTGAAGACATTGTCATAGGAGATGTTGTTGAAGTGAAGTTTGGAGATCGAATTCCTGCTGATATTCGTATCATCGAGTCTCGTGGCTTCAAAGTAGATAACTCCTCACTCACTGGTGAATCTGAACCCCAGAGTCGTGGACCAGAATTCACCAATGATAATCCCCTTGAAACCAAGAACTTGGCTTTCTTCTCCACAAATGCTGTGGAAGGTAGGCTTTTAATTTCCACTAAGATAATAATTCTAATCATCCTTCACCAGAAATCTCCCTTGAGTATTTATCTCAGAGTAATTAATGGTGAAAAATGGCTATAAATCTGAATTTTGAGATATTTTTTGGTTGAAATGATCATTTAAAGTGGCTGTGTGTTAGAGTCATGATGCTTGAAATTAGCTTTTATCTGGCATTGATATTTCTGTGGTTCGTGGTTTAAGTCAAAATTTTAATTTCCCCAATCGTATTTACTGTAGTTTTGATCATATTAGGTACCGTATTTCCGAAATTCATGAATGACCTCTGTCATGTCTGAAGGTCAGCCTTCATTACAGTTTTGTTAATATTTACGATATTGAAGAAGGTGCAATATAGATATTGCATTACTTTGATTGATTGGAGTATTTGATCAAAATGATGCATTGTGAAAAAGACAGCTTTGAAATTGAAATATACCCAACGTTTAACAATGCCATTTATACATTTTTCTTGAATTTTTCCTTCTGAAATGGAGGTATGCCTTGCATACTACTATATAATAAATCTTTACATGTGGGATTATTTAATAAAATAATTTAATCTGAGCATTGTCAACTGAATTGACTATGTGCTTTTAGATAATGGTTTACCAAATAAGATAATTTTCAATTCATCATCTCAGTTTATTATTTTGTATGTATGATCAATTTTTAAACGTTGTAACCCCCTTTAAATATAATGCTGAATTATTATCTAGAGGGGTGGATTTTTTTTTTCGAGAAGTTCTGATTTCTCTTTATCAAGAATTAAGTGACCATGGATTTGTATCTCTAAGTTTTTACTGGGAGTACTGAAGTATGTTGAAAGAATTTATATTCATCCTCAATTTATGATACCAAATTTATATCTGATCACTTAGCTATAAATTGATTTTTAAAGATGATGTGATTAAGTAATTGATCGCATCTGCTAGATAATCCAATTGAATAACCTTTTCACTTAGTGATGATAGTAACATAAAAAATGAGTTGGTCTTGTCACTGTGATACTTAACTTTCCTGACCTCATTTTGTCAGTATCCAATTAAACATGATTGTATAGAGTTTTTATGTAATCTCTGTTATTTCAGTAATAAGATTACTTTTAGCTAGCTCCTGGGCCAAATAATTTCTAACCTTCATCTTGTTAAAGGTACTGCTAAGGGTATTGTGATAAGCTGTGGTGACAATACTGTCATGGGACGAATTGCTGGCTTGGCTTCTGGTTTGGATACTGGTGAAACCCCTATTGCCAAGGAAATCCATCATTTCATCCACTTGATCACGGGTGTGGCCGTATTCTTAGGTGTTACATTCTTCGTCATTGCCTTCATCCTTGGCTATCACTGGCTTGATGCTGTCATTTTCCTCATTGGTATTATTGTGGCCAACGTACCAGAAGGTCTGCTGGCAACTGTCACTGTAAGTACTATTCATTGTTCTGTATTCAAACCCTCTATTATGGTTTTACTTCAGTGGTTCTGCAGAAAAGGGAGGTATATTAATGTGAACCTTATGTGTATGTTTTGATCCAGGCCATGCTGTGAGGAACCTTATATTTTTGTCTTCTACTACATTATTATGGTAATATCAATCCTGACTGTTTGATACTCATATAAACTACAGCTGAATAGCAAATATAGTGACATCACAAATAATTTAATGCTATACTCTGAAAGTGCAATAAAGTGAGTCATAAAGTGTCTGCAGTAATGATTGCGATATGCAAATATGATTAGATTGAATCGATTGGTTAGCCTTAAGTTTACAGTAAGCTACAATTCACATGTTGTGGTTGATACATTGCAAACGTTTTGAAGCAATGCAAGTTCTTGCATGAATTATCACTCATTCAATATATCCTCTAGTTTTTCTCTTTAAAATTGTCTTTTAAACTTACTGTGCGTTATTCTTTCATTAAGCAGTGTTTTTTTTTTTCAAGACTATTTTAAAACTTCAAAGAGAAAATAAAATGATATTTCTGATCACTGCATCAGAATCATCCTTCGGAAGATATCCTTAAAAAGCCATATCTTCTGATAATTTGATTATGATAAAGCATTTGCTTGTCGGACTTTGTCTCTCACGCGAATTGATGATTTCGAGATATGCCTCCTGCGAGACAAATATAGAAACCCAGCACTAGTTGTACCGATACTTCAGAAATAGCCAATTGTTATAATGGAAGTAACTCGCCATCCTTTTTGCTGTAAGACGGACAATGGCCAAAAAATCACTTTCTATAAGCAACTCTTGTTATAACAAGCTTCTATTGCATCTAATTATCATGCAATCTTGATGTCTGTACTCCGCTGAATTTGTAAAGATAAGAAAATTAGGCATAAATGACATAGTAGGTCAAAAACAGTCACAAGATGAACACCAAGGATTCTATTCCCTTTTATCTTTTTCTGTTCATGGAAATTTTTCAAGGTCCATGATTGGTTTCAAATATATCTCTAGAGATGTATTCATTTGCAATTTTTTTATTATATTCATCCAAATTATATCCTCCTTTCCCAGATTTTTGATCATTTTAAATCTTGGATTCTGTCAGTACATTAAAGTATTTTAATTTATAAACTTAAAATGTTTAGTTATAGGAATCATTTTATGAATCACAAGTAAATTTTATGAAAATGTTGTATCCTGTACATTTTGTACCATTGCTGATCATCATAAATGAGTCCAGTATTCTAATTGCTATAGTCTGTGTGTTATTGTTAGGAACTTTGAACTTAATTTTGCTGACTGATTTTTGATAACTGCTAAATAAAGATAACAATGCTATTATATGACTCCTATACTTCATCATATTCTATATCAACCATCATTGTCTCATAAATTGAGTGAAATAGTGAAGCTATTATGTAATGGTTCCGAATTACCACTAGGCACTATTTCCTAAGTCTTAGACGCATTGAGGGGAGGGGAGAGTTTCCTGAAATACAAAATAATATCTGAATTGTTCATTTGGTTCCTTTGGTACATTTTCTTTAAGCTACCATTTCATGGTATCTAGGTAATTTAATATGATTAACATGAAGTTTGTTGTATGCCTTCATCTTTGCTTAGTAGTTAGTCTATAACCTGGTTTTCCTGTAGAAATAATTGATGAATGTGTTCCTCTCCAGGTGTGTTTGACCCTTACTGCCAAACGTATGGCTTCCAAGAACTGCTTGGTGAAGAACTTGGAGGCTGTGGAGACCCTTGGATCCACTTCAACCATCTGCTCTGATAAAACTGGAACCCTGACCCAGAACAGGATGACAGTGGCCCACATGTGGTTCGACAACCAGATCATTGAAGCTGACACTACTGAGGATCAGTCTGGTTAGCAGTTACTCATTGACTTTCAAATTGAAAATGTGTCAATGAGGTGATCATTGCTCATTAAATGTGTTCTTTGTTTCACTCCAGGTGTTCAATACGACAGAACAAGTCCTGGCTTCAAGGCACTGGCTCGCATTGCAACTCTCTGCAATCGTGCTGAGTTCAAGGGAGGTCAGGATGGAGTGCCAATCCTCAAAAAGTAAGATATATTGATTTTATACTTTAAAGGAGATACAGTAGAACCTCGATCTATCGTTTTTGAAGGGACCGAGAGAAAAAGACGATGAATGCGGGAAAACGATCAAAACGGGAAATGTAGACTCAGCTCACACTATTAAAATGAATACGTTATGAAAGTTTATCCAAAGCAAACCCCTAAAGATTTCGAAAAAAACGTACTTAACTCTTAGAGATGGTCCAAACAGGGTGAAATATGCCAGTAAACTGAGATGGACAAACAGGGCTCGTACGCGCACCCATGTGAAAGCTCTCCAATAGGATACAATGTATTAAAACAGCCCCGGATGTGTTAAAAAAATCGGCCGTTTTGAGCAAGTGCTACGACAGCCTTAAGAAAAGTTCATGCCAAGCTCTCAAAGAAAATTGTTGTCGCAATTCCTAATACATTGTCTTTCTTCCTCGATTGGGCCAAAAATCTGAACGATGGATGCGGGAAAATAATATTTCGATGAACGATGAATGCGGTATTACTTAACATGTCTCCTTATGGGCCTAAGTCGGGACTATAGAAAATAAATGATGAATCCGGGAAAACGATAAATGCGGGAACGATGGATCGGGGTTCTACTGTATTGACATTCATTGCCTTTCCATGAAAATTGTTATCGCACGAGAATTCTGTCAATTTTACTTTTAAAATAGGTATATACTGTTACTACTTACTCTAAGGTACCTACTGTTTTTATTTTGCAGCTGTAATCAAAGTATCGGGTTTAATATGTTAAAATGATTTCTTTTTCTTTTTAATGTTCGAATTTCTTGTAAGAATTTTTATTGCTGCGAATTTTAGAAGGATTGCTTAACCCTTAAATTGTAATAGATTTTATGCATTCAATGAATGAGATAAAATAAACGTTACTTTATTCTGGAAATAAAGTTAAGTTTATCTTATGTGTTATTTTGATGAGAAAAAGTATCAGGTTTAAAGAATAAATATTTCTTGCTTGTACATCAGCTTATCCATAAACTTGGAGCTTTTGACTGAGTGGCGTGTTTTGTTGTTCACAGGGAAGTCAATGGTGATGCATCTGAAGCTGCTCTTCTTAAGTGTATGGAACTTGCACTTGGCGATGTCATGAACATTCGTAAGCGTAACAAGAAGGTCTGTGAGATTCCTTTCAACTCCACCAACAAATACCAGGTTTCCATCCACGAGACTGAAGATCCAAATGACCCTCGTCACCTCCTTGTAATGAAGGGTGCTCCAGAGAGAATCTTGGACAGGTGCTCTACTATCTTCATTAACGGAAAGGAGAAGGTTCTGGATGATGAGATGAAGGAAGCTTTCAACAATGCTTACTTGGAACTTGGTGGTCTTGGAGAGCGAGTGTTGGGTAAGTTAGCTTTGTTCATTTGTTACTGATAAATGCTACTCTAATCTGTTGAAAGAATGTAATTTCAGCTCCTTTTGCGACGCAAGTTTAGTGTTCTATGCTAAGGATGTATTATTAGCTGTAAAATGATCAGTAGCAGCCATATTCCTGGAATTTAAGTCAAATAAGTACAAATGATAGTTTTAAATTAAATTATTAAATGAATTTAGATTAAATTTTTGTGATCAATCAAATCTATCTTGTATCCAGGTGCACTTTACATGTTTCACTAATTCATCTAAAGGACAAGCCTGTTTTTGAAATCTATAAATTAAGTTGTAACTCAGCCAGTTCCTGAAAAAAGTATCATCATTCTCTTCCTATTCTCATTGATGATTTGTTACATGGAAAGTCTTATGTAGTGAGATGTAGCCACGCAAAGTAAATTGTTGCCAAGTATTCAGATTATTGTAAGGATTCAGGGGGATCAAGTTGTGTGCTCATTGACACAGTGAATGCAGTTTGTTTCCCATCTTCAAGAGTTTGCATTCTCTTAATCTGTTATGCGAGTTGGATAAATAATAAATTTTGTGTAATTTCTTCTATTGCAAACATTTATTTGCCAATTTTCTGCATTTTTATATCCAATCTCCGAATTTTGCTCCTTCCTTTAGTGACATTTTACAATCTAATGTGGGGCTGTCACATAATCATGAGATTACATTTGGCTGAGATGTTTGTCCAATGGTGAAATTCGATAGATAATGATGATGTTCTCTCTTTCAGGATTCTGTGACTTCATGCTGCCATCTGACAAGTTCCCTCTTGGTTTTACCTTTGACTGTGATGATCCTAACTTCCCCATCAGCAACCTTCGATTTGTTGGCCTCATGTCTATGATTGATCCACCTCGAGCTGCTGTGCCTGATGCCGTAGCCAAGTGCCGATCTGCTGGTATCAAGGTTATCATGGTTACTGGTGATCATCCTATCACTGCCAAGGCTATTGCCAAGTCTGTAGGAATTATCTCTGAAGGTAAGATTCCCTCAGATCACATGACTTCTTGCACACACTGGTTTGTCCATTCCTTAAGTTCTCTTTTTGTCCTGTTTTTAATCTTCCTTGTTTCCCTTAACTATTTTCTGACTTTTAATTTAATCAAGTATTCATTTCTTGATTGCATGCACTTTCTTTACTTTCCTTTCCTTCTTTTAGCGTTGTTGATGACATTTAACTTGTATTTGGTTATTTTATAGAAAGTATTTTCATTTTTCTATTATTTTCTCTTGTTATTCAGTCCAAATCACTGCAAGGCGTGATCAGTTGAATTATTTTGTTACTTTTCGGCCAAAGAATGGTTTCCCTCTACTCAAGGCATGCTTTTAAGATCATTTATGCACAGATGAGTTGATCACAAAACAAATTTTTGGTAAAGCTAAGATTGATCATGATAAACTCATCTTTCAGGAAAAGTCTTCTGCAAAAGTTCCTTGCTCCTATTTAAAGCATCAACCATTCATATTACTCATGATAGTGGTTGCAGAAATTATCTTCTGATGGAAAATTTACTTCTCTCTCGGTATAACTTTTGAAGTACTTATTCAAACTCGCTGATAATCATGAAGAGAATATTTTTTTTAACTGTAATATAATGTATATATTATATGAAAAAACATTGTCACTTCTTTTAAAGAATGAAACTATATCACCTGATGAATTATAGTGAATTAGACTCCTTTGCTTTCATGAATTTACTTAATGGACAAGTTTAGATATACTTTGCTTTTTCCGTAATAACACTTTTATTCAATTCCTTTCATTGTAGGAAATGAAACTGTTGAAGATATTGCTCAGCGTTTGAACATACCAGTATCTGAGGTGAACCCACGTGAAGCAAAGGCAGCTGTTGTCCACGGATCCGAGCTTAGGGAATTGTCCTCTGATCAGCTGGATGAAATTCTGAGGTTGGTTTTTAAACAAGCTATGGGTTATCATTGTGTTGTATGTGTGCTGTTGAGCATAGTGCATTGAGAGAAGAATATGTAAATAATCTAAAAGCTGGACATCTTTAAAAGATGAATCAGAGGTGTCTTTAATTTATTAGTCATTTTTATCTCTACAAGAATTCTTATGTAAATATATATATACTGTTGCATCTCTACTCAAGTTGATTCTTCTCACAGCCAGTCAGTATTTATGATTTGAAAGCATTTGTTACTTTCTCAAAATTAATTTTGTATCCAGAGTTCAAGTTGAAGTAAAAAAAAGTGGATGAGTTGAGGTACCATAGTATAAATTGAAATGGAATGGTTTAAAAAATTTTGTGCTCTATAAATGAATGAAAGATGGCTCTCAGAGATTGCTTATCGTGTTATAAGAGGATTAGAATCGTTCTAACATGAGTTGGTGTTAAAGTGACTCTGACCTGTGCATTCTTTTCTTTATAATATTCACTGCATGTTATTAATTTTTTATAAATATTTCGTTTATGTACCCTCACTAAGGTCCACAAGTACGACTAAGTTTCCTATTTCTTTTTCAATCTCAGGCACCATACTGAAATCGTCTTCGCTAGGACATCTCCCCAACAGAAATTGATCATTGTTGAAGGCTGTCAGCGAATGGGAGCTATTGTGGCTGTGACTGGTGATGGTGTGAATGACTCTCCCGCTCTAAAGAAAGCTGACATTGGTAATTAATGGTTTAACAATAATTACGACTCATTACCCTTTTGTCATGATTAAATGGCAAGCTATAATTCTACTCCAGTTTGTATTTCATTATTCAGTGTCATGGGCTTTTTCATTATATTTTAATTAATATCTCATCATTTTTTTCCTATTGTGAATCCAAATTTTGTTTTGCAAATTTATTTAAAATTTATACTTGTGGAATATTTCTTGCTAGTTAATAGTGGTAGTCCCATAACTGCATAAGTTGACTGACCAAAATAAATATTTCTACTTCTGTTTATGTCTTAGTTCCTTATCAATTACTTTAGAGTATATCATGAAAATTATTGAATTCACGTTTCTCATTATGGAAACTATTGTCTTTAAAATACCAGTACTCCTTAACAGGGAATTTTTAGGTGATATCAATTTCTGTAATGATGCCAGATATTAACTAAATACTACTAGCTTGTATATTCTGTGGAAATCCTCTTGTATTTCTTAATTAGTTCACTTTTCTAAATTATTTCTACTAGATTACTAGGAAGATTTTATGGTTGTACCTTTTGAGTTTTTTTTTTACTTTTCCCCATGATTTAGTTTGTCACCTATCTCAGGAATTCTCTTATTGAGCAAACGTTGTTTTTACTCAAATAGGTGTTGCTATGGGTATTGCTGGTTCTGATGTGTCCAAACAGGCTGCTGACATGATTCTGCTTGATGATAACTTTGCCTCTATTGTTACTGGCGTTGAGGAAGGACGATTGATCTTTGACAATCTGAAGAAGTCCATTGCCTACACCTTGACGTCCAACATTCCTGAAATCTCCCCTTTCCTGCTCTTCATCTTGGCTGATGTACCTCTGCCTCTCGGCACTGTTACTATTCTTTGCATTGATTTGGGAACTGACATGGTAAGTACCAAGTGTGATATAGTAGAATTATGTGTTACAACCAATACATTGTGTTAATTTTTCATCTTTCAGAGTATTTGCAACCTGCTGTTCCAGTAAAATAAATGTTGTCATAATTGCCTGTATCATTAAATAATCATTCTCTAATCATGATTTTCTTAACATGTACATCTCTTTCAGGCTTTTTTGGTATGTTTAAATATGGTGATTCAGGATTTGCTCTGTTTCGAAAGTACCACTAGCTTAAATATGTAGGAAATTGTACTTGATGATTGATTGTCTTAGGATTTGAGGATGTACTAGCAATTGGAGAGTTTCGACTAGGAAAGGATAAAAAGTTTGATTTGTATAAGTTAATCTAGCCTCTCTTAAGTTTTAATAGCACGGTGTCCTTCATTTTATTTCATTTTAATATTATTTCTATGAACATTTAGAAAATCAATATTCCTCAAAAACTCTCTAATGTTTATGTTTCCATCTTGAAAATTAATGTTGGTTTCGATGAATTCATATTCATGGAAATGAAAAATGACGAAGTTATGATTAATATAGCTCGTATAAATCATTGGGTTTGTTCTAATGATGAGCGATGTTTATATATAATAATTTATCGTGGAAGAAATTTTCATGTTGATTAATAAGCATTTTTCTCTTTTTGCTGTACATTTTCCATCAGCAAGTACATGTTCCTGTTTATTCTGCAGTTTTATTGGTACATTTGTCAAACTGTGAAAAAATCTCACCAGATCAATGTTACATCTGTCATTTTAGTTCATTCTTAATTTTTCTAAGTTTAATTAAATTGATAACTCCTGTTGAGGGATGAATGTTGCCTGCAAAGTTTAAGCTCTTTCATGTAATTAATTTCATCAAATGGTCTAATAATTCTTCATTTAAATATCAGTGTTAAATAAAGAAGCATCCCCTTTTAAATCAATGAATGATTTCTTTGGATGTGGGATAAAGTTTTCAGTCTGTAATCTTCTCGAAGCTTAGCCAGAATTCCCCTCCGATTAACAGTTTTTAATTTATCTCAAACTTTTGATTTCATGCCATCCATCAATTTCAAATCACTAATCCATCATTGATTTTGAATGTCCCATTAAGTAGGTTTATTCTTTTGTCAGTTGCCTGCCATTTCACTGGCATACGAAGAAGCTGAATCAGATATTATGAAGCGACGGCCACGTAATCCGTGGTTAGACAAATTGGTTAACGAAAGGTAACCGGGCATGTGCAGACAGATGGGTTGATGCTCTTTCTCTTTCTTTCTTTTCTATCAAATTTTTTCACTTCTTTTTTCCAATTTCCCTCTCTGCACCTTAATCAGTAATGCAGCTACTGGCAATCGGTAGAAATGAATTTCGTATCTAACAATCATATACTTTTTACCCCATCTCTTTGATGCTTATTATCGCTAGAAAGCTGTATTCTTTCTCTTCAACTTTCTATTCAACTCTTAGCATCAACCTCAAAAGAAAGTGGCCTTTAGATATTTTAAATATCTTCTGATATCAGTGGTAAAGTTATTTTCTCGAGTTTTTCTCTATGAACAGGATTATTCAGGTAATTCTTCCAATTAATTTCATCTCTTAAATGCCAAGATGTCTATTCCATAAATCGCTAAACCTCGACTTTGTCAGGCACTCCTCATAAAGAGAATTTATTCATAAAAAAGAGCTATTCTTTAGTAAAATTGTGTGAAGTCAAAAGAAAAAGCATAATGGAGCATATTTCTGCATGTTTTTTTTTCTGCCCTGAAAAGATTTTTGGCACATTTTTTCCATATGCTTGATTGGCTTCATTTTTTATATGGTCTGTTGAAGGTGGCCCCTGGTAAGTTTTCAGAGAAATTTCTTGTAATGTGCTTCACGTTTAAAACTTCTAACTGCTCCAATGCTAAGTAATAAGCTTAAAGAGTTGTTAAATTTTTAAATTTCGTAGCTCATGCAACTACTTTCATATCTTCTTCATTCTTCAATACTTAAGTAGCATGCTAAGTGATAGTTTTGATTGGTCCTAGAACTTTTCAACTTTTCTTACTATGTAAGAGGAGCCCTTTTTAAACTTGATATTTTATTTTCAGATAATAGTTTATCCTTTGGCAGGAGAAACATGGGAGAAAAATACGGAGTGTAACATGGATTACACTGGTGTATGCAAACTTTCTATGCCTAGATTTTTACAGAATATATGTTATTAGTAAGAGGTTTCCTTCCTTTTGGGGGTATGTTTCCACCATTTCTTTGAGCTTGCTAGTTTAAAGATTTAGTGCTCTGAATGCTGTCACCAAAAGAATTTATTCCTTTAGATGTTAGATATTCCCTTCTTTATATTCAGTGCATCCCATTTTAGAAATCGACACATTTTTCTCAATTACTGTCTTTGATGTATCTACTTTGTTTTTCATTTTTGGGATAACCTCAACATGTTGTATTGCAGATTTATCTTTTTTATCCGTTAAACTCACAAATCAAATCTAATCATACATCATTCTCAATATCAATAGAACTAATATTTTTAGTGATCAAAGAAAAAACGGATCAATGAAAGGAAAATTTGTATTTATTTAAGGATTGTTTTCATAATATCCTGAACAAATTCTTTTGTTTCTCTATGCCCATCTTCAATTACACGTGATTAATTTACTCAAAGCTAAGTTTGACTACCTTAAACCTTAGATCCCCCCTTAATTGTATAACATTAAATTTATAATAAAATGGGAAGACTTCTGTGAGTATACCATAAAAAATTATTTTTAGGCTCATGAAAGATTTAGAAAAGCTATAAAATTTATTGTGCGTACACATTCTTCATATCTGCTTTTAATGGAATCTCTTCAGGTTTCATAATTATTTACTAGTTTATTGAAATGCAAGTTTTCAATTTTATTTTATCATACCAATCACTTCTATATTCTATCATTTAAGAATTTGTTCACTATTTGAAATGCTCTCTATCTACAAATTTTCCAGAATGGGTTGCACTCGAACCATTTATTTAATTCTTTTTATTTGATTAGATTCTCCCTTTCCCATCATGGTTTTATAGTTAAGTGGTAGTCATTAAATTATCGTCTTTAGGTTCCTGCTATTGCTCTTGCCTATGAAAAAGCTGAGGCTGACATCATGAAAAGACCTCCACGTGATCCAGCTGTTGACAAATTAGTAAATCAAAGGTAGAATGCCTTAGGGTAGGAGTTCTTGAATGCTGTGTTCCCCCTAACGAGTTTCTAACTGGTTTTGAAGATCTCAAGTTTTTGTTGAGATTTTCACCATTCCTTTTTTGATGAATTTGAAATTTTTCTTAACAGTGAGTGTAAGAAGTTGTCTGTTTTATTGTTGAAGTTTTGGCATTTTTCATAACCAAATCCAATAATATTAACTGTTTTTCATCACTCCTAGCCCTAAGATCACATGTGGAAAATGTGTGTCTCAGATTTGGGATGAGCACCTAAGGGAAGCGGAAACGAGGGACTTTTGTGATTTTTGTCAAATGTTGTTTGTCACTTGATACCTACCCACATCTCCATTACAATTCCCCTCACCTCTCCCTCTCCCCAACATTGTCATTTTTACCCTGCACACTGCTGCTTGATTGCTTTGTATGCCCTGCAACGTTTTGGTCTTGCATATTTTGAAAAAGATAATACCAAAGAGTTGCTAATGTTGTCGTTTTTATATCCCTGATCTGTCACCTTGAGTTTTACCTCAGTTTTATTTACATTTTGATTTCCTTGCATCGCGTGATTTTTGTTAGGTCCCTGCCATTTCCCTGGCCTATGAAGAAGCTGAATCTGATATCATGAAGCGACAGCCCCGAAACCCTTTCACAGATAAACTTGTAAACGAAAGGTAACAATTTTATCATCTGGTGCTATTATTTTCTGATCTTTTACATTCATTATATATCTTTAATGTCAGTATGGTGTTGGTACATTAATTATTAAGGGAGCAACGGCATACTTAGTCTTTTCTAGAATGCAGTTGCTCGGTGTTGTTAAACTTCTGCTTTACCCCCTTTCGTCCACTCATACCAGATAGTTGAGTCATTAATGTATCAGATATATAATTTTGTTGATTGGCATGTTTTTTTAATGTTAAGGTAAGTAAGGTCTTCCGTCGCGATACCATTAGATGATCCTGCGAACAGTTACTGAAAGGAAAAATACCATCAGCTTCATTTATTAATTTCCAGCATGCAGTTATTATTTTTTCTCAATAACACTAAATATTTTCATTGCACTGAAATCATTCCTAACAGCATAATCATTGCATAATGAAGCCTCATCCTCCCACCTCCATTCAATGAACAATCTCATTCTTTCTATCTCTTTCTATATCTTTTTATCTTCTCTCTCTAGTATCAGCTCATTCGTATGGTATGACTGCAGATTTTACAACTAGAACAGAATATTTTCTACTCTTTAACAGTAGTCGAGTGGTGTTAAGTCATATTTTTAAGAGTACTTCTTTAGGGTCTTATAGCTAGGAGACTTCTAGTTCCCAGTTTTCAGAGGATTTTCACTGCATGTCCTTTTAACTTTACTAACTCCTGTTGACACACCCGTACAACCTATACCTTTAGGTTCCTGCTATATCTCTGGCTTATGAAGCTCCAGAGTCTGACATAATGAAACGGCGCCCTCGCGACCCATACAGAGATAATCTAGTGAATCGCAGGTGGGTTTGTCTTGAAGCCTCACTTAGAAGGCGGAGGGCAAAGGAATGGATATGTTTGGAATGGACGTTTAGGTCTAGAATTGCTGTGATATATGTTTACGTGGATGTAGTACAGTATATGTGTGGTTAATTCAAAATTTTGCAATGTTCAGAGAAATTTTCTTATGATGTATGAACAGTTATCATTGCTAAACGTTTATAATAATGCTATGAATTCATGGAGACGAGTTCATTGACCATGAAAAGGAAGTTGAGTGCAAGTTTGAAGTATATATTATACATCTAAATGGTGAAAAATTAAACTAAGTAGTTGTAATAATTGTTGAAAGTTTTGAATCCATAATTATAATGTTGATATAAATGGAAAATTGTCCTTTTTATAATATTTTCCATGCAATACAATCTTTTAGTTACAGTTAAATTTGTCCCTAATATGAATCTTCATGACAGCAAATTTCCAAATATTAAATTGAATTATCATAAGTTGCATATGATTTGTGAATGTCAACTATATTTTCATCAATTATTAAAGACAAAGTTTTGAATTAACCTGCTACTACTGTTGCGTGTAACTTTTCCTGAAAACCCAATGAAGCAAAACTACCCACCTTATCCTATAGGTGTGCTTAGAAAGTAGGTAATATATGTGATTAATTAGCTAGAACTGCATGAGGATTGCTGTGTCCTTCAGTGTGTATAGTGGATGTCTTCTGTGGTTTAGCCCCCTTTCCCTTATTCCTACCTAGCAGAAGTTTATTTTTGCAGGAAGATTTGTATGTGAACCTTCCCATTTTACTTGAGTTACTCAATGCTCTTTTAACATTATTTTTCTATCCATTTTATAGTCATGCTTGACACACTTCTAATTGTATTTTAATTCACTGTACATTTCGCACTTTTTTGTGTGTGATGAGGAAGTGTTTGATGAATCTTCCTTCAAAAGAATAGCTGAAGAACACGAGAAGGATTATGCCCATTTATCCATAGTATTGCTTCCAGCACTGGGCGATATAATTAATGAAGTAGCATGCTGCCTCTCCATTGGTAGTTGAGTTACCTTATGCCCTTTGAAGCGCAATGATTCAATGAACATCGATGATTCCAAGCTGCCTAGTGTGGTGCACTGTTTCTTAGATGTCTAGTTTAAATTTAGATGTTCATTACTGAGCAAAGATGGCCTCCTCAACATGGCTTCTGGGAGCAATACTTCATTTTTTTTGCACCTTTGCTAACACTAAATTGTGTGATAGAAACAAATGAGGCATATTTTTTCTAGTGTTTGCTTTATAGTACAATAATTAGTAGTAAATTCTACCTGAAAATTTCGACAATTTTCATCGCAGAAAGCAAATTTATATACATATATAATGTCTAATAAAACCTTCTCAAGGCTATAGCTGTGAAGAGTTATTTATTATGTAAGTATTATCTTTCTATCTAACTTTCTTGTACTAATGATTGGTTTGACGAGTAATAATTGCTTGCTTGTAGTAATGTTTTTAACTTGAACATTGGACTCATAAAATATCTTTGTTAACTGTACACTACTAAATTCTGAAATTAAAAAAAGTGACCATTGTATGGTCATAATTTATATAGAAAGTTGATTAGAGTTGCTTGCTTGGTCAGTGAGTAATGCTATTCAATAAAATGATCTCAAAAGAGCCCATTTTAATATAATTTTTCATTTATTCAAGGCTAATCTCCATGGCCTATGGTCAAATTGGTATGATCCAGGCTGCTGCAGGTTTCTTTGTATACTTTGTTATCATGGCTGAGAATGGATTCCTGCCCATGAAACTTCTTGGAATCCGAAAACAATGGGATTCCAAGGCAGTAAATGATCTTACTGATTCCTATGGCCAGGAATGGGTATGTATCCAGAATTGTTCCTTCTACTCTACTCTCTAAACACTTGATGGCATTTGCTTGCTCTTAATTCATCAGTTAAGTAGCAGATGAGCTAATCAATCATTTAATGGATTTCTTTACCTTATTCAATAAACTAAAGTCTCACATTCAGCATAAACAATATTTGATTATCCTTTTGGGGAGGCTCTCAGGTTAGAATTTTAAATTACTTTGATAAAATTATTGCTGTAATAATATTTGTAGTTTATTTTATGCAATTGAATTCCTTGTGAATTTCAAATTGTTTATTTACCGTGATGAACTTTGCTACGAATTCCCTAAAAAGACCCTGAATTCTCCTTGGTTCATTGATTAATAGTTACTGTAATACAGCTCTAATACTTGACCCAGTGAATGATAATAACATAATGACTTCAAGACTTTTTAAAATTTAGCTGTTGTAAGATATTTACCTGGCTTCTAGTTTAAGAAGATTGGGGAACTTAAAAATAAACTATGATTTATTCCAATAAAGTCTCAGAAAATCATCTCAAGAAATGTATTGATGGTTATCAACAGCTCAAACTGCTACATTGACTCATTATCTATTATTCTCTTTCTAGTCTTAATACTAGATTTGCTGCTGCTAATTAGGACTTCTCCTTATTTGTTACAGACTTACAGGGACAGGAAGACTTTGGAATATACATGCCACACCGCCTTCTTTGCCTCAATTGTGATTGTACAATGGGCTGATTTGATCATCTGTAAAACTCGACGTAACTCAATCGTTCATCAGGGAATGAAGTACGTATCAGAAATACAACATTCTAATTCTGCATATATTTTATTGCATTTTTCTTATTGAACGTTATATCTTTTATCAGGAACTGGGTGTTGAATTTCGGTCTGTTGTTTGAAACTGCCCTGGCTGCTTTCCTGTCCTACTGTCCAGGAATGGACAAGGGTTTGAGGATGTTCCCACTGAAGTAAGTTGTTTACTGTTCATGTTTTATTTTTGTTGTTAATGTTTATTGAGATAGTTGCTAATGTAACAATAAAGATTTCAAAATTTACTAAACTGTTGTTGCACGAAGCTAAAGATTATCTTATAGTTATCTAGAGGTATTGAAAAGAAAATGTATTTTAAATTATTTAATATCATTGTACTTTTAATGTGGTAGATGAATTTCTTCCGTTTGTTGTGCAGAAATCTTATTTTTTTTTCATTACTAATAATGTTGTTAAAGTATCTTGGATACTGATAAATCTCACATGCATTGGTAAACTCTTGTCATCTTGAACCAATTATTTTGCTTTCGAAAATCATTTTATGTATGCTCTGGCATATTTTTTTGTATAAAGTTACTGGTTCCTTCCATGTAATACCCTTCTTCACCTTTCTTCATATGATTTTTCTCTGCAAAGTGTCATTAAGTTATGTGAAATGTTAGATTTGCAGATGATACTATTCTTCAAAGTAATTCATTAAAGGTACAGTAGTAAATCCTTGTGTTTTTTCTGCTTAAAGGTTTTGTTTATGAGGATTGGAACTCAAATACCGAATCGTAAATAATACAACTAAGCAGATATGGCCTTCATGGCCGTAATTTAGATTTTTATTAAAGGAAATACAATTATCAAAATAAGACCTTGCATAAAGATGGATAAGAAAAAAGTTGAATAGAATAGTGGCTGTACTTGATGCCTCACCCTCTCTTTACTTCCTTTACTGTGTAGCCAATTGTAGGAAAGTACCTTATATGCTTTCATTTAATCAAGTTTGTATAGAAGTTAATCCCTTAAATTCCACATTCTATTTACATTAAGCTACATCAGTCAGCCCAGAAACTATGGCCATCTTATTTTTGGCTGCATGGGTATTTTGTTCTGAAATTCATTTATGCAACCAATTGTAAATGGACTTCATTGGTTAGTTACAGAAGAAAAAGTTTGAGATGTACATAGTGTGCAATTTTCGTGTAGAAAGGCATAATGGCTATTTAGAAATTTCTCAATAAGCAATGAGAATTGCAAGGTTCATATTTTTGAAAATATGTGAGAGGAAAATTGACAGAACTCAAACATTATGGGGATTAGTGTCTCATCAAAGATTATGCCACTTCAGAGGAAATTGTCATTCATGATGGATACTCTATAATCTAAAAAGCCCAATCAAAAGTCCAAGTATGATAGTTGGAGAGATTGTTCTTCCATAGAGGAAGACTTGCTTATTCTTTTGTGATTAAGACCTATTTCTATTTGATGATCTAGTTAATTCCTGGTTTTGACGTTGACTTAGATACCTGCAGTATTTAGTAATATTGGAGTACAGCTGTATCGTATTTAACCAATCAATCTTCTTCTTATAGGTTCGCCTGGTGGCTGCCAGCTCTTCCCTTCTCCCTTGCAATCTTCATCTATGACGAAAGTCGTCGGTTCTACCTCCGTCGAAACCCTGGTGGCTGGTTAGAGCAGGAGACATACTATTAAGGGGCCAGACGGAGATGGAGGAGGAGATGGCGCTAAGGAGAGGACGGAGGGAGGAAGAGAGGGGCCAGGCGTGGCCCACATTGGGGGGGCCATGTGCAAAGACAGCTGACTGGATGTGGACATCCCAGCAGCACGATGCAGCATTGCTTCAACGGTTCCCCCATCCCACCCTTGCCGGAGGTGACACTCTCCCTCTATCCCCCATCTCACACACTGCAGTGATGTTTGGTGTTGAAAATCGCAAAAAAATCTTTAAAAATTTTTTTTATCTCCCAAAAATTCCACGACCCCTCAAAATAGCATAAGCCGTGTAAGTTATGGGATTTGTTCTCCCCTCCATTGTACCTTGTCACATAGACCTTTGTTAGCCAAACCACTTCCCTTACCTTTTTGGTGCTTCAGTGCACCAGTTTCCTCCACTTTCCAACCCTCTCCGTACACCGAATCCCTGACCTCCTCCTCTCCTATATCTCAGAACGTCGTCAAAACCAAATGCTTTGCTGAAGCCACGTTTTAGTAGGCAACCAATAGGGACTACTACGGACGAATGGACCGACAGGGAAGCTGGCCATTTGGCCAGGCAAGATGGGGGGCTTTTGGGGTGGTGGCCATGGATCTGTTTGTGCCGTGGGCTGGCACATGGCACGGGGAGGGACAGGGGGGAGTCTGGCACCAGAAAGGAAGGCAGTGAAGTTTCCCCCCTCCCCAGGACAGGGGTACGGCATGTGTTTGTGCATTAGGATGAGATAGAAGGTGCTAGTGCTGCCCAAAATATGCTAAGTGGTTTTTAATCTCACCCATGCGGCATAATTGCTAGACTGTTTCATCATCGTGTATTTTACGAGGAAGAGTTTTTTGGTTATAACTGCAAGATGTATATGATACTGCTGTTAAAAATCTAATCTATACTTTAAACTTGTTTTTTAGTTTGTTTAGATCAGGGTTATAACACTGTTATTGAGGTGTTGAGGTTAAATCGCATTGCAGTCTGGGGTTAAAGATGAGCATTTTTTTCCTAGCGACTGTGTCAAAGTAGGGGCCTTGATGGTTTGTCATGTAGTGTAGCCAGCAATCCAAAATTTGTTTCCTCTGGATCGTCGGGCATGTTTTCAGAGTAAAGTAGTCATTACCAAGTTCATGGATTTAAAAACAAAATGATCGGAAGGTGTGCTTCCGTTTAGGAACAAAAGATTTGGACTGTGAATCATTCTCAAAAAAAAGTTGAGTTGATGAAGAAATTATATATATTAAGAAGAAATAAATATCTATACATTGAGAGTATAATACACATAACACATTGTTCATATATATAGAGTTGTACCTTGAAAGTTAAAAAAATGTCACAAATGTAATGATTCAGTGTACTGCCTTGTACAAATTAAAGCCTCACAATCTGGTGATGTCCAAAAAATGTAAAAAAAATGCTGTAGTGTGCATTGTTGGCAAAGAGTAGCCAGAGCTGATCCTTCTTCCCTGGGCCCTCTTCACTTCAGTCTCCTTGCTCTGAGTATAGTCTTGGCACAGCGTACAAACATTGCTCCTCTCAGCTTGCGCAATTACTGCAGCATACTTTTTTGCCCAAATCTTCTATTCATGTCTTCAACTCGGTCAGTGAAATATTGATTTGTGAGCTAAACTATTAGATACCATCTCGAGTAGTGAAGGTTTGTACAAGAATTTTTAAGATTTCTGAGCTGCAGAGCATGGTAGTGGATATTTGTTTCATGGGTCAGATCATGTATTATATTGTAATAGCCAGTTTGGGGCTTTAATAAGTGTCATTTGACATTGCTTTAAGAGTTAAAGGTACGACTTGCCCTCTATGGAATTCCTCTCATCTGCAACGATGCAGCATTAAAAAAATTATTTCACTCAATGCCTCCTTGTCCATTTTTCTGCAAGAAACACGCAATAGAAGTTTGGTCACAAAAATGTTGCAAAAAATCACCCTAGTTGCATCACCATGAACCTATTTAAAGGTGGTGCATGAGATCTCTTGAAGCCTTACTGTGCATATTGCATGTGCCTGCGATTTGAGAACCCAATTTGCTATTTGCCCCTGGAAGTGTATTGCTGTATGCAGTGGGTAATTGTATTTAATTTTCTAAGAGAGAGATGCACCACCTGCGATCAGTGGCTGCTTGAAACTTTGCTTGCAGCCACAATATAGGTTTTCATAATCCCCCTTTCCCACATAAAGGAAGGTGGGAACACTCTGATCATACTGCCCATCACGTCGATTAGAAATGGCTCGAGGGAATACGGCTCGTTGGGAGATCCACTGCCGTTATTTTTTTTTAAAGCGGGCCTCCCTCAGCCAAATGTTTAAGTGGGTCACTCATTCTCCATACACATCTCTGCTCTTCATTGTATAACTCTTTGTCTGTTCTAGATAAAAAAACATTTTCCCCTCTTATTCCCTCACTCCTGTCACATTTTTTCTCAATTTTTATGTATTTGCAGTGGACATCTCAGGTACATCATTCATTAACTGCATTTTCAAAAAGTAAGACTTTGAAAAAAAAAGATGAAAAAGGAACTTTTAATTTTTAGACCATGATCTTCTCAAACGGAAGAAACTTTCCAAGTAGGTGTCGTGGTTTGTCGACCTTATCATTCTGTCTCATTTTTGTTAAATATATTTTAATCTCTCTTCTCTCGTGGCTCTTGTTATGTACTTCTCCCGGGCTATGCCCTTCGTTGTTTCTGCAAGGGGAAGGAAGTGGGATCCTAGCGGACCCTTGCCTTCCCTTTGTTCTCTCGGCATTATCTCAGCCACATCTGCTCGTTGTCAGCAAAAGAAGAATCACGGACGTCCTAACTGGCTTAATTAAAGAAAACGTAGTCTCACAATGACATTCCGAAGTTCAGTGAAGTTGCCTTAATGAAAGGTGTTTTTCAGTAGTTTTGAGTAAATCTTCATTGCACCCACATACACTAAACACACACACACACAAAAACATGAATCATTTCATCAACATTATTTTCCAATTTTAAAGAAGCTTTCATTGTTGAACCATTTTCTCATTTGAATTACATAAACTCCCACTCCCCTTGCCCTTGTACACCTTTGCAAGTTTATTTTTATGTACCTTTGTTAACCTGCTTTGGTGTGGACAGGTCATTTTATCACATTTGAAGTTGTTGCAAAAACAGAATAATCTCGTTAAATGTTATTTCCTTACTGAAGACCGTATAAAAAGCTTAGGTGAATTTGTTTTTGATTTACTCTGTAGGGCTTAAAGATAGAATCCGGCTCTAAATTTTAAAAGGTAGAGTAACGGTCCACAAGTCCAAGTGTAAGGATTGAATTTTAAAGATAGATACCCAAGCTTAAAAGGAAACTGGATAAGTAGGTTTTAGGTGTAAGAAAATAAAAAATAGGGTAGTCTAACCATGTTGTTAAAGATTAAAATGATTATTACCCATTTGTCTTTGTTATCGAAGGGCCCAGGGAAAATAGAAGCAGAACATGGATGGATGAGATGAATGAATAATCGTCTCGTTTAGCAGGAGTGTAGGCCCTATGGGATGGAGCAGAGCAGGCAGATAAAAAAACAGTGTGTGTGTGAGAGATGAAATAAAAAAGAATCAAAAAATATTATACAACAAAAACCCCCTCGACTTTGTTCAGCAGCACCTGGCTAGATGTTTCTGCGTGTGCATGATGTTTTGCGTGCAAGTGTGAGTGAATGAGCAAACAAGAAAGATGGAGCCCTTATGATTGAAATAATATATAAAAGAGGGGGAAGGAAATAAAGTCCAGGCCAGTTGGGTGATTGGCAGCGGAATTGATGATAATTATATAAAAATATAAATATATATATTATATTGTGCATGTGTGTGTGTGTACATAAGGGCTTAAGGAGGGGGTTGGTGAATAGGGTTATGGAGCCCCCTCCTTAGTCTTTGCGGTCTTGCGCCCTGCTGGCGTCCCCCCACCGCATCCCTCCCATCCCTGTTGGCCCTTGCTTGCTCTGCCCATCCCTCCAAAGTGGGCCGTTAATTGCTGGGCTCGGTCTACCAAGCAGTAAAACAGCAGCTGTGGTCATTTCCAAGTGCCAGCTTAAAAAATTTGGGAGTGGTTGGAAAGTTGTTTTTTAACACCTTGATTGTATATATTTTAAATATGAACTCTTTCAATAACTGATTTTTAACTTGTGTTTGGGTTAGAACTTTCCACCTCCTTGTAATGGCTAGAGAACAAGCTGTATAAAAAAGTGTCTAAAGTTTGGGTGTTAATAATAAACAAAGTTCTTAAACACATAAATCTCGAATATTCATTGTTAGAAATTAGCTGTCCAATTGATGAGTGATGCAGTTCTTTTTTTTGACTTTCAGAGTTATTCATTTCAATTTCATTACTTCTTATTTTTCAAGCATAATCAGGTGGAATATTGTTTAAGTCTCTTATTAGATTTAATGGAGAGGAGAAATTTTAATACAAAATAGACAATAATTTAAACTATACAATCCTGAAGAATAATTCCCTTAGATGTTGCTTACTTATATAAACTTTGAATTTGATGTTTTCATTTAGTATCCAAATATTCTACCCCGCATTTCATTGAAAGAGTTTTACATATTCTACAATGAAAACACTTGATATGGTTGACAATGAGTCATATTTGCCAAAAATTACAGGAAAATTTAGGCCTACATACACCAGGAGCACCAAGTCAGTGCATTTGAAACCACCAACTAAAATTATTAGTGTTAAATGTGCATCAGAGTTTTAAATTTTGATACATCTTACTAGAGGAATTCAGAATAAACAAGCCTTTCTGTAGTACTCTTCTAGAGAAAACTTGGATCCTCTCATTTAATCGTTAACAGAAGAATTTAAAGATTTTTGATAGGTCTTCACAATTTTAATGGCTTCAATGCAATCCTAATTTTCCAGTTATGCCAACTAGTACACGCATTTGGGAAGCTGGATGATTATTACTTAGATGAAAATTTGCCTTTGCCTACTGGTGCTTGAGTTCTCTGAATTAGCTACTCAAAGGCAAGCATGTTATAACTTGTAGTTATGTAATTTCTTGTTAAGCTGTTAAAGTAGGGTGAACCTGCGAATCTTAGAATCCATTTCAGAGTTGAAGATAGACCAAAATGGCTCAATTACTTACTGCCAATGATTGTAAGAGTTAACCCAATTACCTCTGAGAGGAAATATTTTAAAGAACCTGTTAAGTATGCTTTTTAAAGTAGTAAACTTGTTTTGATGATCAATTAATATGTACATACCAAATGAAAATAAAATTTTCTGTCATCAAATATTATGCTGTTTCTGCTGGTAATTATTTCATTAACTAAGATAAATTAATCATCAAGAAAATGAAGTTCACAATGATTGAAATTTTTTTTTAGCCTAAAATTATACAGATAAATTAATATAATAAATTTTACTGCTTTTTGCTGCTTACTATGTTGAAAACTGGTATATACCTGTAAGTAAGATGAATATCCTTGATCTTAATGCATGGCAGAGAGATTTCATTCTTCAAGTAGATTTATTTTTAAAAGGTTTATAAGCATTCATGAATTCTAAAATATTTTTCTTACTTATTACATTTTATCTGTAGAACAATTTGAACTCAATCTCTTCTAAAAATGAGCAAAACAACACAAGAACTGTAACTTGTAGGTTTATTTAAGAATAAAATCAATGGAGGTGGCCAAGATGGTGTGGAAATTAAACATTACTATTTAAGAATGTTTTGGTGATCACCCAAACAATTAAAACCAGTGTTTTTAGTTTATGGAAGTTGCTTGTTTTTCTCATTATGAAAACCTGTAAAGATGAGGCCAGGGAGTAGTAGGATAATTTTGTAGTTTCTTCTTATAAACCACAGAACATGATCTATGATATAAGAAAAATTGTACGGATCATTAACGTTTTCTTTAATTTTGAGATACTTGAAGGGAAATTTTATTCTCAAGGTTGGTCAGAAAATATTTATCAAATTGAAAACATTTTGAGCAATCCTCCTTTGAAATTTGTACTATAAAACTAATTTTATTAACGAATCTTGAGCAGCTATATTTAGAATTTCTATGATTTCTATATTATGAATTAAGTCGTAGAATACCATTAAAAATTTTTATTAGATGTAGAGATGTTATCCAAGAAAAATATTATTTGAGTTAGGTAGTCCATACGTATCCTGCTATTCCATTCCAACAGTATCAGCGTAATCCTCCTCCAGAGTTCATATTTACAGGAGGGCTTGCGACCTCGATGTTGGATTAAGATAACAATTAGGTATAGCCGCTTAATTTATAGGTCTGTTTGACCTTTAAATTCTGACATGATCTGAGTTCAGACCGGTTTAAGCCAGGTCTGTTTCTATCTCCAATTTACTTTAACTTTTAGAACGAAAGGACCAAAGTTGTGAAATAATTTTTTGATTTTGATTAACATTATCTATTTTGGCAGAAAAGTGCCATGAATTTAGAATTCATAAATGTAAGATGATCTTACAGGTAGTACTTGCAGTTTAACAATATAATTTTATTATTACTAGAAGGATTGATTCTATTTATGTGCTCTTGTTGGGGTTGCTTTTTTAACATTGCTGGAACGTAAGTTTTTGGGCTATATTCAAATTTAAGGGTCCCAATAAGGTAGGATATTGTGGAATTGTTCAACCTTTTTCTGATGCTATCAGATTATTTACTAAGGAGCAAACTTTTCCCGTAACATTAACTATTTACCTTATTATTTTTCTCCAGTATTTAGCTTATTTATTTCTTTGTTAATTTGATCTGTTATACCTTTTTATTTTGGGTTGTATAATTTTGAATTGGGACTATTATTTTTTCTTTGTTGTACAAGTGTTGGTATTTATACAGTTATGATTTCTGGATGAGCATCAAACTCTATTTATGCCTTATTAGGTGGGCTCCGTGCTGTTGCACAAACTATTTCTCATGAAGTAAGTTTAGCCCTAATTTTAATCTCTTTTATTTTTTTGTCTAATGGTTATAGATTGGAAATGTTCTGCTTATATCAAGATTTAGTTTGATTTATATTTATTGCATTTCCTCTAATAATAGTTTGATTTGCTTCTTGTTTGGCGGAAACTAACCATACCAAATTTGATTTTGCTGAGGGGGAGTCTGAACTAATATCTGGGTTTAATGTTGAATATAGAAGAGGAGGATTTTCATTAATTTTTATGACTGAATATTCAAGTATTCTTTTCATGAGAATATTATTTGTGGTATTATTTATAGGGGGTGACTTTTACTCTTTTTTATTTATTATCAAGTTAGTAATAATTTCATTTATTTTTATTTGAGTTCGTGGTACACTACCACTGTATCGCTATGACAAATTAATATATCTTGCTTGAAAGAGATTTTTGCCTGTCCCTCTAAATTACCTTATTTTTTCAGAGTTAAAAATTACTATTATTTCCTTTTTAATTTAATGTACAGTTTTTAGTAAAACTAATAAGGGATTTATTCCTTTTCTTGTACTCTATTTTCAATTTTGTTAGGTTGAGATGGACTTGGCTTAATTTCTTATTTATTAGTAATCTATTATCAGAATTTTAAGTCTTATAGAGCGGGTATATTAACTGTTTTATCTAACCGTTTAGGTGATATTGCTTTTTTACTGGGTATTGCTTAAATATTAAATTATGGGATTTGAAATTATGTTTTTTATTTATCTTATATATGCTCTGATTTTGAAGGACTTATGATTTCTGTATTAATAGTTTTTGCAGCAATTACTAAGAGAGCACAAATCCCTTTTTCATCATGATTACCAGCAGCCGTGGCTGCCCCTACCCCAGTTTCTTCTCTCGTGCATTCTTCTACTTTAGTTACTGCAGGAGTTTACTTGATGATTCATTTTAATGTTTTAGTAATAGAGACTGGGATTTGTAAATATCTATAATCAATTGGGGAATAACTATAATATCAGGATTAGGGGCTTATTATGAATTTGATTTAAAAAAGATTATTGCTTTATCTATTTTAAGACAGCTAGGATTGATGATGAGAATTTTATCAATGGGTTATTCTAAGTTAGCCTTTTTTCATCTTCTAACTCATGCTTTATTTAAGGCTTTATTGTTTATGTGTGCGGGTGTCATTATTCATAATGTGGGGGATTGTCAGGATATCCGATTTATGGGAGGACTAGTAAATTTTTTTCCTTTAACTGCATCTTGCTTTATAGTATCTAATTTGGCACTTTGTGGCTTTCTGTTCCTTGCTGGAATTTATTCTAAGGATTTAATTTTAGAAATGTGCTTATTATAAAGCCTAAATACAATTAGTTTTGTCTTTTTTTTCTTTTCTACGGGTCTCACTGCATGCTACACTTTCCACTTAATTTATTATGTTATAAGTGGTTCATTTAATTACAATGCTTGTAATGGTATTTCAGATGAAGGCTGGCATATGTTAAAGGGAACATTACTTATATTATTTATGGTTGTTATTGGGGGGAGAGTTCTTAGTTGAGTTTTATTTTGTTCACCTTTAATAGTGTGTTTACCTCTATTATTTAAGACTTTAGCCCTAATCGTTAGAGTTTCAGGAGGATTATTTGGGTATCAGATTTCAATTAGTCATTATAGATCCCCATTGATATCTTTCAGAATAATTTTAACTTAGGGAGTATGTGATTTATACCTTATATTAGAACCCGGGGAGTTTATATTTATCCTATACGTTCCGGCGATTGGTTTTTGAAGGGGTTTGATCAAGGTTGGTGTGAATATTTTGGTGCACAAGGTATGTACTCTGCATTTAAAAGTACTACGGTATTTATGCAGTTTTACCAGAATAATTATTTTAAGACCTATTTAATATTATTTTTTATCTGATTAATTTTCTTATTATTTCTTTTTTATTTAGATAGCTTATAAAAAGCTTGACATTGAAGCTGTTAATAAGATCATTAGATCTCTAAATATTTATAAAAAGTTGTCTTTTATTTTTACATTGAAAATGTAATTTTTTATAAACTACATAAACAAGAGTATAAATGGAATTAAACCTCTAAAAATAGAAGTTAGCAGCTTCATTTTGATCTACATACTCTTTTAGTTGGAAATAAAATTTCAGTGTTATCATTAACAGTGATATGCCTCTATTTGGCTTCAACTAATTAAATAAGGATGATTTAACATCAAGGTGATCAGGTCGAAACTGATAGCAATTTCTGCTTCTTATTTAAGATAAGTTGAATAATCAACACCTTTTGAATACAAATCAAATATTATATTTAACTATTATCCTATGAAGATTATTCTAGTGTCCCTTGATTTCATTCATGATACAATCCTACTAATAAAATTACAATGAAAATAAGTGATATAATTCTTCATGATAATATACTTGATGTTCTTATACTTTCTACTATTGGTAATAGAATAGCAATTTCTACATCAAAAATAAGAAAAATAACTGCAATCAAGAAAATCATAAGGAAAATGGGATACGTGATTTGTTAAATGGGTGGAAACCACACTCAAAGGGTGAGCTTTTTTCTCGATCTATAATTCTTTTTTTGATAGTGTTGATGCTACTAATATGAGAATAGTTGTGATTGTGATTAATTTTAAGCTAATAATTATGATGAAGTTAATTACTTACCCTGAATCTATTCTGACTTTTTGATTGGAAGTCAAATATACTATTACATTAGGAAAGTATCTACCTCATCAGTAAATTAAAATGTAAAGGAATGATCATACTACACCAACAAAGTGTCAATATCATGCTGCAGCTTCAAATCCAAAATGGTGTGATGCAGAAAAGTGTTTCATTGAATGTCGTATTAAACATGCTGATAAGAATAATGTTCCAATAATAACGTGAAAACCATGGAATCCTGTTGCTATAAAAATGTTGATCCATAAACTGAGTCTGCAATTGTGAATGGGGCCTCAATGTATTCATAAGCTTGCAAAATAGTGAAGTATACCCCAAGTAAAACGGTGAAGAATAATCCTTGTATTCCTTGTGAATGATTACCGTGCATAAGTCTATGATGAGCTCATGTTACAGTAACTCCCGATGCCGAAAGGATTGAGGTGTTAAGTATGGGGATTGACATAGGATCGAATGGTGAAATTTCCTTAGGGGGTCATATGCTACCCAATTCTACTGTAGGGGACAAGCTAGTATGAAAATATGCCCAAAAGAATGAAACAAAGAAAAGTACTTCTGGTGTAATAAACAGAATTATCCCTCATCGTATCCCAATTACAACAGGGAATGTATGAAGACCTTGATAAGTTCCTTCACATGTAACATCACGTCATCATTGAATTATAGTTAAAACTAGCACTGATGAACTAATAATAAGTAAATCATTATTAAATGTGTGGAATCATTTAACTATTCCTTTTGTTATTATTATGGCTCTAATAGCCCCAGTTAATGGTCAGGGACTTTGATCTACTAAATGATATGGGTGATTATTATGATTAGACATTAGTTTACTTCACTAGAGTATAATGTTCTGAGTACTGCAAATACATAAGATTGAATAATTGATACGGCGGACTCCAGTATTAAAAGTGCAATTTGCAATAATAAGAATAGTTAAGATTGAATAGGTTACTGAAGTTCCTGTACCACCTAGTAATGTTATAAGTAAGTGCCCAGCAATTATATTTGCAGCTAATCGAACAGCTAGAGTTCCAGGGCGAATTAGATTTCTAATGGTTTCAATACATACCATAAAAGGTATTAAAACTGAGGGAGTTCCTTGAGGAACTAAATGAGCAAATATATGCTGGGTATGGTTGATTCACTTGTAAATTATAAATCTAATTCATTGAGGTAATGATAATGTAAGAGTGAATGCTAAATGGCTAGTTCTTGTGAAAATATGTATATGGGAATAACCCTATAAAATTATTAAATAAAATTAATGAGAACACTGAAATAAATATGAAAGTAGTCCCATTTAATCCTGCAGTACCTAGAAGGGTTTTTAATTCATTATGTAGGGTTTTAGTAATAGTATTTCAAATTATATTTATACGTGTAGGAATCGTTCAAAATGTTATTGGTATGATAATTATACCAATTATCGTTGAGGATCAGTTTATTGACAAATTAAATACTGATGCGGAGGGATCAAATACTGAAAATAAATTAGTTATCATGTTCAAGACTTTGTTTTAATTAAAATTTTTTGTCCTTCAGTAGGTATTTTACATTTGGGCAAGGGCGTCTCCAGCCACTGGGCTAGGGGGGGGCAAGCTGCCTGTTAAAATGAAAAATGCCTAACTTACAGGGGCTAGTTTATTCATGCCCGCTTCTTACTACAAAAATGTCAAATCTTTTAAAAACTAAATGTATTGAAAACTAGAGGAGTTGAATGCTTCTATGGCAAACTCATTAACACTAGGAGGACGGCAGTTTCGGCCTACCTAGAAGGACGGGAGGTGGTCATTTGATCACCTACTTTTAAAATTCGTAATTAAATACTTTTATGATTTTCAAGGACCTGAATATTGCATAGCTTCTAAGTTTGACCATTACACAAATGCTGATAAGGTGTTTTACCTTGTATTTTGTTTAAATTTTAATTAATTAAACAAAATGTTGACCGATGCCCTAAATCTGCAGAATTTCATATTCTAGAATATTTTATCCATTCATACTGGACCACTGAAACTCATATTTTCGGAATAAGTGGAAAAAAGTACGAATTGTTGATAAAAGTCAATCACGTCATGCCAAGATTGTTATGCCATCTGACTGAAACCATACAAAACCACTCGTTCGTGCCTCGGAAAAAACCTTCATCAAATACGATGGCGGAAGAATTTTACGAATTTCGTCGTGAAAATTTCCAATCTGTGGTTTTCGTCAATGCCAAATCGTTCTATAACATTTAAAAATTCATTTAAAAAACATTAGCAGGGTTGCCAACATATTAGTTTAATCATTATAAAATGTTCTTCCAATGTTTTTCTCAGGTAAATCTCAAACTGATATCTCAAGTTTACATTCAATCACCTTTCTTGAACAATTAGAATTAATGTCAAGGGTACTAACCTTATAAATCAGGACTACCTATTGTAAGAACAGATCTCTAAACTGAGAGTTATGCGTTTGCAGAATAAATAACTAAAGGGATATTCTAAGCACAGATGTGTTTCATGTGATTTGTCGTAACTCTTGGGGATTCCGAATAAGTTTATAAACTATAAAGAAGCAGGGTTACTTACATTTTCGGCTGTAAAGTGAAGGCAGCAATCAGACCTTCATGGAAAACCTAGTAATTAATCATGCATTTATCGAGAATGGCCTTTTCTTACTCATACATATCTCATTCTGTGCTTATCCACTCTGGTGCTAGTTTTATTACGTTGATTTTTATTTTACACTTACCTTAATACCTACATCATTCTAAAAATGTTATTTCCTTCCATCATTCGCTAGTTTACAATAAATCCAAGTCATTATAGTAACACTTCATCATCTTCACAACATAAGGTTTGAAATCATAATAAAGCTTCGCTATTGTTCTTACAAATTAATATTTATTCCTTATTAAGTAATGGATTAACATTTTTAAGATATATGATATGACAGAATATCACTCTATGTATCCAAGAGTACATAATTTTTTACCGCAGATTCTGCACATTGCCACTTTTACAGAGCATATTCCACTGTATATTTTCCTACATTTTAGACACAAATTACTGGATTTGTTATAACATCCAGGTGAGATCTGACACTTTCTTCTTTTCTGCGGTCTTATTGGCGCACTTGCTTCCCCTGATGAAATTCCCGACATTGCAAAGGAACATGAGGGAGGTGGCTCTATTATTATTAGGGGTCTTTATTAGGCGAGATTGAAGACTGAGACTAAAAAGTCTCCTCTTCCATCTAACCTGTAAAGTAAAGCTCTATCTATAATAAGATTCCAATAATTTCTAATACAAGTCTTTGAATTTACTCCTTCCGGCTGAGTTTATGCCCAGTGGTTTCTTTGAATAGAACCCAGCTATTTATTGAGGCCAGGTCCAATATGTTAAAAAATACATGCACTGGCCATCTCCTTGCAGCCGAATGAGTTGAATATTTCTGGAACATGTTATCCATTATATCTACTCCTACTTTGTTGCAGTTGTAAAACAAAACTGTATCCGGTTTCTTTTTCTGAGTCAGAAATCATCACGTCCTGATGCATTGTACTGATTAAAAGCAAGTTTTTATATTTTTTGCTTGGTAATTTGTCAAGCTATGGCCTAGTCTATTTTTATAAACTCTAGTTGAGTACATTTCATCGCTGTGATGAACCGAAGGAGGTAATTCTTTTCTATTTTTTCTTATCGTTTCAACCAGTGAGATTTTGTTTTGTTTTAGTTTTTCAGCGAGGCTGATTGAAGAGAAGTAATTGTTGCAAGTTATGTTGATTCCGGAGTTTTTGAACGGCTCTGCCAACCATAGCACAACATATTCTCCCAGAGACTGCCTTGATCCCCTAGCATCATCTTTTCCACAATAAGGAAATGCATTTAGGTAATATTTAGACTTCACGTCTGCTAATACACAGTACTTGATCCCAAACTTTTCTGGCTTATTCAGCATGTATTGGATGAATGGGCATCGGCACTTCGTAGGATATAATTGTTCATCGGCCGTAACACTCTCATCATGGTTGTAGCAGGCTCGGGAGTTAGTTATAAATGTATTCCAAGGCTCAGAACCTAAAGCAAATTTTTCTTCTCTCAGAGCTTGACTCCGAGTTTCTCTGTGATCAAACCATAAATGTTTCATTATGCTTACGAATCGATCCTTATTCTTAGTGCTGGAGAATATTTTAGATCTCTATGAGTAGATACAAAAAGTCTATCCTTGCGTGTTTCAAGGTCATTCTACTAAAAATAATGTTTAAAAGCAATTACCGTGCTCCCTCATGTGTCACCGCTTGCCCCACCGCTTACCCCCGCCCGCTAGTACTTTCCCCGCCGCATTTTTAGAGAGAATTATAAAAATGTTCACACTTCTTTAAAAATTAATTATCAATTGATAAACTGAATGCTAGAATTGCTTATTTAAGAATTGCATGTTTCCATAATATTCTTTTTTATTTCCTTGTCGTAATCTTTAATTTTCCTTCTTATAAAATTTTATCAAAAGTTTTCCATAATTTTATTCCTATCAGTTTGAAAATATTATTTACTAGGGCAAGTAATGCTTACATAGGTTTTAATGGACAGTTTTTATTTAGTTGAAAATATTTTCAATGCTAGTTTTTGCATTCTCCAACTCACCACTTTCAGATTCACAAAACTTGTCAATTTATCTACTCTGTTTAAAATAATTTTGCTTTTTCACAAGAGTACGCGGACTTATTGGTATGAATTTTAGAATACTTGAAAGTAATTTTGCATTTTATCAATTAGCAAGGTTATTAAAAACGAGAAAAAATTCTGAATTACTAAAGATAGTACGCTCATTTTATGTTGATAATTTGTGAACAGTTTTTCTGAATTATTTAACTCATTTTTAAAAATTCAAGCAAGTGCAAAGATGATGGATCTCGGGCTCTTATAGATAAACTTATTCACCGATAGAAATGATTAAGTGGAATAAGGGATTCTCTTCTGAAATAATCTTTCAACACGCACGCACTCCTAGAATCTGCTGATTATGCAGTACTTGTAACTTCTGCTGACCAAAGACAATATCAAATGCTCTCCTCAAAACAAAATCACATGAAAATGATGTAAAAGAATACCTTATAATGAGTTGGTGAGAAAATTTACCTAGGGGATGAGTTAGGGTAAGGAAACTAGGGGTAGCGTTTATACTCCCCCTAACGCGTTGAAATTATCCTTGAATAGGAAGAAACGTTTGTAATGAAGTGGTAGTGGGGGTAATTAATTTAAATAGAACTAAATGAGGGGAACTTTCTCATTTACTCCTACGCTTCGTCATTGAAGACTTGGTGTGACTTTGCTTCATTCTTCCGTTTCAAGGTTTCGGAGTTATTCTTCCTGTTTGGAATTATTTCCTCTTAGAAGAAATACAGTAAAGTATTAACAGTTTAAACAGAAATCTGAATAAGTATCAGTATATATGCTTTTGAGTTATTCCCTAGTATTATTTTTTAACAATTTTTTCAAAACTTTTAGGATGGAGTACAGTCAGTTGAACCCTCAAGTAGGCGGTGACCATTCGATCGTTGAGATTGACAGGGCTATAAAGGGTCGACTGAAAACCTACTGGATGGTGAGTGAAGCGCGTAAAGACCTTATATCATTTCTAAATTATACTTCCGATCTTTTAATTCCGAGGATAAGGGATGAGCTAAGTAATTCTGCCCTTAAAATTAATATTGTGGCTGAAGGCAAACTTTGAGAGGGGTGAGGAGGCAATAGAACGAGCACTTAAAACGAGAAATGTTAGGGTTTTGCTAGCCGATGATATTGGGGAAATTTTAGAAAGTTTATATGGAAAATTACTTAAGGAAAAATCCGAGATGCAGGTGAAGGGATCAGGGTGGGCGCTGAGTAAAATCTTGGGTTTAGAACTCCGAATTAATCGTTACACTCCGTTACGCGGATCAACCTTTATTGAGTTCCCACCCAAGATCGCAAGCAGAAAATCCGTTGTAAATGTTAGGAATGTCGATCAGTTTTGTTTTAAATACGCGGTATGGGGAAAGAACATACATAAAGACCCTCAACGAGTCTACAAATATAATACGGATGAATTCGACAATGGGTACGATTGAGATTGTATTGAATACCCAGTCAAACTCTCCAATATTCCTAAATTTGAGCGAAAAAATAAAATTTCTGTTAACGTTTTCGGGCTAGACGAAAAAAACAATGTCTATCCAATAAAAATTGTAAATACCGAGCTCGCAGATCATCGTCACCTATTATATATTACAAATGACAACACGGCTCATTATTGCTGGATAAAAAACTTTGAGAGTCTAATCCATCTTCAGATAACAAAAATGTCGTAGAATTTACATTTGCAAACGATGCTTCATGCATTATCCTGACGAAAAAAATTAGAGATGCATACAGTGAACTGTAATGGTAAAAATCAGTCATTCATTTCCAGTTCCTTATGTAATATATGCAGACTTTGAATGTATTCTCCAAGGTATCAGCACTTGTGAATTCTTTACCTAATGCATCCTACATGAACACTATTCAGAAACACGAACCATTCAGCTTTTGCTATGTTCTCACAACGCCCAATGGATGTGAGACACCACAACTTTACCGAGGTCCCAATACCGCAAAGGACTTTATGCAGAACATGAAAGAGGAAGCAGAGAGAGTATTCAAGTTGTATAAAAACGTTGTACCAATGGAATCGCTTAGCCCGGAAGAATAGGCAAATTTTAAGAATGCATTGTCTTGTCATATTTGTGGTAAAGAGTTGAAGTCAGATGCCGTTAGAGATCACGATCACTTGACAGGTAAGTATCGAGGGCCCGCACATTCTTTTTGCAACCTGCAGTACAAAATGCCAAATTTTCGACCTGTGTTTATTCATAATCTTTCATCGTATGAAGGTCATTTCTTGGTTCAGGAGTTAGACTATGATGATAAAAAAATTAATGTGATTCTGAACACTGAGGAAAAGTATATTTCATTAGCAAAGTCAATCGAAAATAATTTCACCATTAGATTTTTCTCGACACATGTCGATTCATGCCAGCGTCATTAGCTTAACTGGTAACAAATTTAAAAACATTTAAATATACTAGCAAGGTATTCGGTGAGAAAACAAACCTAGTCACACGTAAGGGGGTCTACCCATATGATTACACAAACTCAATCGAGAAACTTGAGGAAACATCACTTCCGGAGAAGGGAAATTTCTACAAAAGATTCCCACACATTTTTTGCATGTTTGTAGTCTTTCTCAGACACATGCTCGTCCGCCAATCTGTTGTAAATCAAATCTGTGTTTGCATGTTATAATATCGTAACAAAGAGCAGCTCAATAAATATATTTGAATAATTTTCTTTTTGAATTTAGTAACCCTGCTTCGTGAAGTTGTTAGGCTGGATGTAGGTTAAGAATGGTTTATTAATAACAAAAAGTTATAATATCATTTGTAGGACCCAAGTTTAACACGATTCAACAACATAATTTTAAATTATACTTTTACAGGTTGGTGACAGTTAAAGGGATTAATTTTACAATAATGCAAATATTACTAATTGTATGTCATAGTCAAAAACTGCTAAACTGGAAGTTTCATAAAAAAATCGAAAAATTATTTGTGCGCTATATTTTGACTTTTTCAAAAGGAATGAAATTAATTTTCATTATTTTTCTACAGCATTTGAAACATAGAGTGACTTCTTTATTAAAAATCAATATAATGAACCTTTATTACATATTCCAAAAGTTTGAAACTGTTAGGTTACTTATAAATAGGAAAAATATCAAAGTTAATGCAATATTGGAACATGAATGTTTAAACATTTCTTTAATTATTATAAATAGAAAAAGATATTTTGTTAAAAAAGTTAATATTTATTTTTTTAACCCGCCCTCCTGGGCAAAGTAGACTTTTGCTATATATAGTATAAGTATGATACTGAATTATATCTCAACTTATGGTAATGTTACATTTTATTTGGGATATTTTTATTTTTCAGTTAAAAAAGTTCACATTTTTCTGGAGATGCAGCATTAATGTCAATGTTTATTAACGAAAGTACCATTTTACCTCGAGAGATGGCATTAGCGGCAAAGATTGTAAAAACAAAAGTTCCAATCTTCCTCAAGAGATGGCATTAGTGGCAAAGTTTATAAACAAAAGTTAAAATTTCCCTCAAGAGATGGCATTAGTGTCGAAGTTTATAAACAAAAGTTCCAATTTCCCTCAAGAGATGGCATTAGTGGCGAGGTTTATACAAGGCCCTCTATATAGAAGGTTCAGACAACTTGCGGAGGGCGGCCATATTGGGGCCTGCAGTAGATAATCTGTATTCTGCTCCAGTAACATAGCATATTTTTAAAAAGTTATAAAATTACTAAATTTCTTGATAATCATGCGAACGATTGCAAAAAATATTGTCTTTATTTTACATTAAACAAAAAAGGGATAGTTCTATTGCTAGAATGAAAATAAATTATTCAACAGATTATTTGATGAATTTTTTAACACTTAATTCCACTCGCGTTATTTTCCCTTAGTTATCAGACCCCTCTTAAAATACATAGAATTTAAGATTATAAACATTATTAATAAACTGATGGTTTAGTATAAAAGAAAGCAACACCACTATACATGGGTTAGATGGAAGAAGAGACTTTTAAGTCTCAATCTCACCCAAATAAAGACGATTTATTATTAATATTATCATATGATAAGATACATACCCAGTATGATGACTGAGAAGTCATGTTATTGTTCTATAAGTAAGATGGATATACTGGAAGAAAATAATGAAGTAACACAAGAGATATCACAAATAATGTCAGTTTTATTTTACAATTTTTCTCATGTATACACTGCGACTTGGATATCCAGAAGACACACTGGTGTTTTTTCCATTCTGCGATAGAGTCTTGGCATAAAACTCTATGCGCAACAAAAAGAATTTTTTTAAAAACAATTGTTCCACATTATGGCACCTAATCATTAAATTATCGTTGCACATCTTCCCACAAAGCAATTCTAAAATGTTACTTTTTATATCTGGAAGAGAAGTTTTGTAGGACTGAAATAAAGTCTCAGCCTCCAAGGCAAGTTCCCAACAATACTTAGTGCACTTTGTTAGCTCTCTTTGTTCCTTTAAATGCAGCAATTCTTTATCTGCATCACCTATATCACTTCCATCTCCTCTTAACAAATTTTCACAATCATCACACCTCAGTCTCTTCAACACTTGTCTAACAACATAGGCACAAAAATAATACAGAGAACTTCTGTCTATCTCATCTGTATCATCCAGGTCGACATCTGTAGTAACAGATTCCTCCACATCATCTACATCTTCTCCTACATTCAGCCTTGTAATGTCAAGAAATTCTGCCAGTAAATGTCCTTCGTCAGGATCACAGTTGCCTTTAGAGGGAATCAGCATAAATTGTGCAATACTAATTATTTTTATTGCATTCTTAAATTGAACAGGAGATGGGATGGGATTCTTAACCCTAACAGTAGAAAATAAATTTTCGAGAGAGTCCTGACAGAACCTAGAAGTTAGTAAATATCCAAATGAACATTTATCAATGAAAAAATCCTGTAAATCCAGGATTGTTTTGGTATTCAATGTCACTGCAGTTTGGACTGGTTTCCATCTGCCATCCCCAATTTTTTATGGTTCAAAAAACTCTATAAATTCTTTTAAGAAACAAATTGTTTTCTCGTATACATCAGTATTTAGTTTACTGATGGCCATAACTGGATGCCTGGAACACATCAAGGAGAACCACTTATCAACCTTCTCAAAAAATAAAGCAGTAGCAAGATAGCCAGAATCCCACCCTAGACTTTTTACACAGTATCTTATACCAGCAGCTACATCACTGCTCATGACATCCCTAGCAAGATGAACCCTCATTCTTTGGAATTGCTTTACAAAAACATGGTCATTTGTCAATTTAGGGACAATTTTCAAATCTCGGTCTGCTTGAATTAACAGAAGTTTCTTCACTGGCTCAAAAGAAACTTTAGCTGAACTCAAGGAATTTTCCTTCACAAAATTATCAGATAAATAGATGTACTTTTCATCTAGGAGGTGGTTTCGAATATTTTTCAAAGCATGGCTAACATCTGCCATAAAAAACAATTTAATATCTGGTCTGCATGGATGGGGAATAGAATTAACAGTCCTGGAGAATTTACCACAGTTTATGCCAAACTGCTTCCATACAGCTCGATTGCAACTCCCCATATCACAAGTTATACAAATAACTGTAAGGCCAATTTCATCAGACCTCTTTACTATTTCTAGGATAATGTTTTTTACATCCAGGCTTGGAAATGAATTACCTGTGAAATGGTACCCAACTACCTGTTTCCATCTTGTTGACACACCAGCTAGCATAAACACTAAAGCATGTGTTGCTATGCAATCAGTCTTAGGCAATGTGGTGTAGCCAAAAAGGGTTTTAGACTCCCTATCCAACTCAATCTTCTCCTCAATTGCCATTTCGTCCAATAGCAACACACAATACCTTTCTTCTTCATGCATGGCTTGCCCTTTCAATTTGAGAAAATCAAACACTTCCCCAAGAATACCTGGAGAGAATTTAAACTCTTCCAATCTTCTACTCAGAGTTCTATCACTAGGTAAAGGATAGCCTAAGCTTTACAAGTTATTGTAACCTTTGATTCCACAAGTGAAACGAATTTGGAGAGCTTTTCTTACAGTTATGTTTGACCATCTTTGTCCTTTATTAGATTTCTTCCCCAAAGACTCAAGCTGATCTTGGTTAAGGAAGGTTTTCATTGCCTCTGTGGTCACTTCCAAAGATTCTTCTAATTTCTGTATCCTCTTATACAATGCAGAGACCTGAGACCTAAGCTTCCTAATAGTTTCATCTTTGTCCTCTTCACTCCTACTTGTCTCCATACAATCTTCTGCAACATCCTCATTCTCAGCAGTACAATCCATTAGATTGTTTGAGTCAATTCCCTCAGTGTTAAAGACAGTTTGTTTACCTGAAATATATAATAAATCTAAAATAAGTACTTTTGGTATAGCAAGCAGTCTGATCTATATTGTAGAGATATAAACGATACATATAGTTTTGTCATTTATGGAGCAATATTAGAAAAAATTCTTGAGTAATAAAAGCAGAACTGTAAGTGTCAATCCTAAACAATCAAGAACAATGTTCTTTAAGAGTGAAATAACGAGAGATTCAAATATAAAATTCTAAAAACCGTCTTTGTGAAACACCAACCTGCATTCACTGCAGCAATCTCTCGTCTAGCTGGTACTTTTCTAGGCGATTTTACTGCACGATGTGGAAAAACTTCCGGAATAGCAAACTGTTTAAGTAATCTCCGACCATCCATTCTATTGCTCTCAAATTGCGTTGAGTCAAAATGCACCTAAAAAAACGTACATTTTTATACTTTTTCCAACGGAAAAGAATAAAATTCAAGTATATAAGTAATCAGTTTACATACCTCACACAGTTTGCTGTGAGCAGTGGGCATCCATGCATCACGACATAATTTTGCTAACCAAATCTTCTTCCTGTTGGAATCTGCTGGAAAGCGAAACATTCTAAATCCTTGTTCTGCTCGATTCTTGCATCCTACTGCACAGCAGCACGGCATTATGCCTATTCGCCAATAAACTTATGCACAACGCAGCGTGGGAACACACAGAAAGAAGTTCTAAAAAGAACTGATAATGATGAAGAATGATTGTTCTGAAAAGAACACTTAATAGAAAAATTATTCCGTCAATGAATGCAATGAATGTTCTGAAAAGAATTGATTCTTAAATTGAATAAATGAAGAGGTAAGTTCGGCAAACGCTCAGTAAACAAGTACTCGCTAACACCAGACTAGGCCCCAACATGGCGGAAAGTGATCACGTGACTACTTTCGACAAATACCGTTGCAGGTTTGTCGGCAAGAGCGATTATAAAGAGTGTCCGAACCTTCTATATAGAGGGCCTTGGGTTTATAAACAAAAGTTCCAATTTCCCTCAAGAGATGGCAATAGTGTCGAAGTGTATATAGTACATTTAATGTATCGAATGTCAATTCAATTATGGCTATCGATCTCGGTATGGACAATACACGGAGATCGTTACAATTTGACTTTATTTAAAATTTGACAATAGAGAAAAAAGATACAAAGATTCCTTCGATAGAAAGAGGAGATATAATAATTCTTATATATTAATAATCGCTTCTTATCCGGCAATGGTGTTTGACTTAGTCAATCAACTAAATTTTCGTTTTGCATCGCTGCAACCGCAATTGAAAAGACATGGAAGAAATAAATAAATAGGAAATTAGTGCATAAAATTTACTACAAACTGTGTTAAAATCCATGTTTCCACGTAGCAAAGTTACGAAGAAAAAATTAATATAGTTCTCCATTGCTGAAGTACGCATTTGATAACATCGACATAATTCATACGTTTCCTTTTTTTAATAAAAAAGTTATTTGTATTAAATTATTTACTTTTATCAATTAATTGTTATATTGTTTATTGATATTGTATTAATTATTGATATATTTTAGAAGTAAACGTCTCGAAAAAGATACGATTCCCATGACTACATCGAAAATGGCAAAGGTCTATCGAGGGGTATGATTTATGATGAGATTTGTATTCAATTCGTGCAACGTCATGTCAACGCCAAGTTAATATTGACAAATTTTATATAAAATAACATGTAGATGTTACTCTTAACATATACCTTTGTTGCCTAAATGTGTATGGTGCTATAATTGAATCAACTGAGTAAGAGGCCTTAAATAATTGTCGGATCAAAGTCTCATAGTTAGTTATGGCTGGAATTATCTTGCCATGAATTTATTTAAAAAACATGATTCTATAATGTAATTTAAATAATTGATAAAGATGAAAGTATTCCATAATTATTTCAATTTTGATTCTACTAGCCGTTTTGTTTGAGGTTATTCCGTATCTGCAGCAATCAATGTGATATTCTTTAGCACTTCATGCACCAAATTATTTTCATATTAAATTATTTCTATTTGCTTATTAGAATGGAAATTTTCTCAAGATGATAATGAAGACTCACTGTATACTAGTGATAATAATATATACTTTATCATGGCCATAAGCCTTCTTATATTTTTCAAACATTAGTTAGAAAGGCTGAGAATTAGAAGAAGAAAGAAAGTACTTAAAATGATGAATACATTTACATAAAGTAAAAAATTATGATACAGAGTATAGAGTAATGCAAATATAGAATACTAAATAAAGCAAAGTTGGCCATACCATAAGGTTTAATTGAAAAAATCCAGGCCAATAAAGGAATGTTTAGCATGTAGAGATTAAAAAATATAAGAAAGCAGAGAGTTAAAAAAAGGAAATTTACAAAATATTACTTTATAAAATAGTCTTACTTTTACATAAATCTAAGCAAACTCTATGGTAATTCAAAATATAAATTAACAAGGGGTAGGAACTAATACAATGTTGTATAATTGTGGTCTTTGTAGACAAACTTATTGCTATAAGAACGTGCTCCTTGAAATATGTGTAAGATGTACTACTTAAGGAAACATTTTGCAATTTATAATAAATAATGCAATTTAACTAATAGATGTAATGGTATCTGTACATCCAAAAAGTTAACATCTTCACATTAAAACCCAAATTACTTAAAGAAACAAATATCTTTTCTTATTAATAATGAAATGAGGGAAATGCAATTGGACGCTCATTGAGATGTCCATGAACGTAAGTTCTTTGCAAATACTAAACATATTGCTGGTATTATACCTGTTCATATAAATCTGATACTGAGAAAATCACATCCTTCTTCATATGACATGCATTTATGAAGTGACTTGCATCGATTGACCAGGTTAATCTTTGTGTTGCTTTCTATCTTCTTTTACTTGCTTCCAACCAAGTTACAAATTGAAGGTTTTAGAATTCAATGAAAATTTAGTGAAAGGGTTGTCAAAATTATTTTATTAAAGTCAATTACATTACATCCAGTTGTCACAAAACAACAAAAACTCTTAGCATCATTCTCCCTTCACTTACTTTTCCCCCTCAACAAAGTTACATGATTTCCTGAGGACAGGGGAAGAGAATGGTAGTGTCTGGACCCCAAAATTCAGCTGGTACTGAAAGAGGAATTCTATGAATGTAACTATTATCAGACAGATTGCACTAAATGATGGAAAATGTCACATCTTCCATCACATTATCAACTCCACAACATAACTATGTGGCCAAGCACTTGTGAGGACTTTAGGATATTAAGTCGGTGTAATTACTTCACTTAAACCATCCATTTGCATTATAAATATGCACATGAACTACTAAAAATGTTCACATACCAGCACAGGGTCCTTTATTTCTTCTATCCTTAGTCTGTCTGAAGGTATCTGCCCTATAAGCTGCAGTAGACTTTCCTGCACTTTTTTGAGGGGTTACAATAGGCTCTGCTCCAGTTCCACCAGCATGCTTAATCATTCTCAGCTTCTTCATGTCTGTCAACCAGTCTATCCAACACTGATGACAAACATAAAACATAGCCATTATTGTAAAACAGCTGTGTACTCATAACAGCTCATCAAAACAATAGTTTCAATTATGCATTGTATTAGTTACTTTAATCCTCCTACTTCTTGACCAACATTGCACTTTTAGTCATACTGTAAACCTGTTCATCCCACAATTGGTCTCTTGTGGTTGCTCCTTGGGCACCACAAATATTGTTTTGAGTCAATTTAGAGTGCTCCTTGATAAAATCATGCATTACAATTCTTTGTTAAGGAGACATCCTATCTCCTTTCAACACTTCCCTTTCTGAAATAAAATTACTATGAAGTATTAGCATATAATGATTGATATCAATTTTATCACACAAATATATTATAATATACTTATATTAGTTAAAGAACCTTTCCCTTTTTTATAACTTTAGAGTTAATGTAGCACTAACTATTAAAAAATTAATTTAAAATTCAACTGATTCAAAAATAACTGATACATAAAATTCTAAAGATTTTGTAAAATAAAACAAAGCTTTGCTTTAAACACTTATCATAACTTAATGTGATTAATTCCCTAGATATTCAGTAACGCTTCATCAAAGAATATCTTTAAATGTCACAGTTTAACGCATAAATGCCAGACAAAGCAGTTGACAATTAAATAGACAATGCTTTGTTTGTAATCATTCATGTAATAGGCCAAAATGAGCGATTTTTCCTTGTATGTGTTCAGGGCAGGTATATTACACCGATCAAAAGACAAATTCTGTCATGGGATTCACTACTTTTCAGTCAGCATATACAACTAAAGCGTCAAGAAGTTTACAAATGAAAATGAAAGTGATCATACGATCGTATTAAGTTAGCAAAGAAATTAGCATTTTGACGGAACAGTAACAACAATCAGGTTATACGTAATAACGAATGAATAAATGATTAAATAATAAATAACACTTAGCCGAATTTTATAGCCAAGTTTATGAGTGAATGTTCCGTGATGTTTACATTTTTCGTAAATAAGACACTCGTCGAAACTGTATTTTGAACAGTTTCGGGCACAGCCAAGCTTTCTTCGAACTATTATTGTACCCAAATGTTACAATTAAACAAGTGAATGTAATAAACTGAATACTACCTACTGACATTATAATTTAACGTAAAAATAGCTTACCTCTTTCGTTAACGTCCTCGGTCATAGCAGACGCTAATGTTTCTAAGATGATGGCCTCGCTCGCCGGAAGATAATTTTCATTGGCTGAGCACAGCTAGAGATGGACTGGCTCAGGGTTGTGCAAGTACTATCCTTGGCCAATAGAGGGGCCTGGAGCATATTAATCCCTTCCCCGCTGGCTAGATGGTGCTGGTGGCGCTTTCCCGAACGACGTCACTGATTCCTTCTTACAGTTGGTTTGCGTTGAAATGTTTTTTGTTTTGAAAGTAAATTAATATTAAACGTAATATTCGCGTATTAGGTAAATTTCTATAAGAGAAATTTACCGCGTATTATGTACTTTCTATAAAAAAACGAAAACATTACATTTCCAAGTCATTATCACAATTAAATAGGCACGGCAATGAATTAAATCGCACAGAAAGTTAATAGTTACATCGAGTTCGCCTTCATTTGGTAGGTTACTGAAAGAAAAATAAAAGACGAAGAAAACCCCAGGAAATATGCTGTAAATACAAAATTTTATTGATGTAAATTCTTTTAAAACATAGACATACATACATAGATACATTGCTTTACAACTGCAAATGACAATGAAAAATGTTATCTATAGTTAAATACGAATGAAATCTGAACAAGTCTAAGAGAAGTAAAACGATTAGTTAAATTGAAAGTACAACCTATTCCCCATTCACTGATGAAAGAAGAAAAATGTATATTCACCATGAATAACGAATATTTAAGAGAGACTTCTTTTTACTTCAAGTTTTTAGTACAACTAGAGGAATAAAGTTCTTTTTATTACACTTCTCACTGTATTGAACAATCTATCTGTACCATGTATAGTTACCACATGCCTATAATCTGCATCAGCATTCACATATGTGAATTTCCGTTTAGGTTTAAATGATAAGGCACTGGGAGGAAAAGAGTGTGAGTGTAAAAAACGGTGAAAATTCGGCGATGCAGCGTTATGCGGCCGCCAACCCATAGGGACATATCCCAGACAACACGGATTAAGAAGTTCACGAGCATTTATGGTGCAATTTCGTACCAGATAAGCACGGGTGACATTCATCTCGTAAAAATATGCGAAAATAATGCAATATAATAATTGAGATATTCCTCAATTCAAAGAGTTTCCCTTAGAAGATATTAAGGCTGGCAGAGATCACCTTTACAATCCGTATTTTATATATAAGTCTCGAGTTCCGTAAGAGAATTCGAACGATTTGAACTGCTGCCGTTTACCGCTACGTGGCGCTAATGTAGATAAGGAAGCAACTCTGTGCAACACAGTCATTTGTCAAATCTGGTAATAGTCCCTTCCCTTTTCAGAGAGCAGAGATGGCAGCACTAGTGCACTAATTTCAATCTGTTCTTAGTTTTCTTTGGTAGGTGTTCTTTGGTATCTTTAGCAGGTCGGGGCAAGAGATATGGGAGGATGAGGTAGGCTGTTTTCACGTCCGTAGTAGTGTTTCAGAGCGATGCAGAAAGCGCTGTAGGCGCTACCAGCTGAAATAGGCAATTCCTCCTCTATAATTCTCATAGTGAGTGTCAACTTCTCCTGCTTAATTTCTCATAGTGTTTTTTTTGTTTTTGCTACGGAAGCTCCGGAAGTCCGGAAAAAGACGAACAAGAAGGCGGAAGTGGAATAATTGGGAAATGCAATGTTCATGCAATTCTACACGTGAGGAATGCGAGGTTGAACAAACGTCTTGTATTTTCTTTTGAGCAGTATGGGGCAACTACATTGTGATGTATATGGCTGCACCAGCCATATATCCCAAGTTCATCTTCACAGGTTTCCAAGAACTGTAGAAAGGTAATAATAAATAAGATATATTGTTGCATCACGCTAAGTCGCATTCCCGGTTTCCTTTATATTCGTCATGTCGTAATAGAATTAGAATATTCCGATTGATGTGTTTTGTGTCGATCTTCGATGCATCTATACTTAGTTAATGATTATCAGTAGTAATGACATCGGAAATTGGATTAGAGAGGCTGGAGCCGAAAAAGCTTTCAGTTAAGGAAGTCGCCATTACGTAAGGATCCTACATAAAATCTCCGTAGACTCCATCAGTCCCCACCTTTATTTCAGAAACCGTTTGACTTAGAGATTCTAAACAAATTGCATTGCGTTTCTACGAGTTAGAAACCCCTTGGAGAACTATTGTCATTAATAAGAAAGCCCGGGTTCGAACCCAGGAGTTCATAATAGGGTTCCATTAGGAATACACGTAAACTTCACTTTTATTGGTTGAAGGCCTTATTTCTTTTGCAAAATGAAATTGGAAATAATAGTTGTTCAATGTCGAGAATACCGTCGAAAGAAAGGAATTTAAATAAAATTTCTTACTTTAGTCGTGGAACAACGATTTCGATTAGAAAATGCCAGTATTTTCTGATAGAATAGAAGAAAGTTTGGTTAAAAGCTACGGGTGTAGCCGTGTAGCGAAAGTGAAGTAAACGAAGTGGGCACGTAAACTACAATTTTACCATCTCTATACTCCCTGGTAAGTTCAAGATCTTTTTAATGCTATACTCTAACTTAAATTATAAAACATATCTACGTACAACATCGTTTTTCGGCGGTCAACGAAATGATGAACCTGATTAAGCAAGTGAACGTCTTTTACAATGGTATTTGTTCTCTTTGAGCTGTTGAAATTCAATTGGTGTTGTAGCATAATATTTAATAGTTTAGTCCGGTATTACAACATATATTTAGTCAACCTCGACTGAAATCTTCACTTGAACTCTAACAAAGCGTACTATATTCGATATTTATACTTTTACTTAATATTTAACTCTTAAAAGTTACTTTACCAGCAATACATTACAATGATTCATGGATGTGAACCTACTATATGTCGGAAATTTCTAGAGCTAGCCTCTCGCCTTAGTTGGTTTATCGCTGAAAATATTTAGTGCTACTTTTTGTTGAAAATCTTATAAATATTCTAAATAAATTGGTATGATTCCTTAACACAGATATTTCTCGTGACATTGCCATTTCTTCTTTGCAAATCATCATACGTTTGGTGTAATGCAGATGAAATTTTTTTTTCCTGTGGAATTTTTGCTATGTCATTTCCCTCCTCACCTTGTAAGGAATTCCTCAAAGTAACGGCATCGTCGATTGATTAAATTTATTTAATTATCTTATTATTTTTACATACATTAATTATGTTGCATCCATTTTCAGGTAAACATAAAAGTGTGTATGGAAATTGTGTAAATGCATATATTCTATAATTGCCTTCTATTGTTGGTTAATAGTATGAAATACTTCTTCGTGTTATAAATCTACCTCTTGCTTCATGCTTTGCTATTCAGTACTGATAACTCAACATTTGTTTATACTTCAGGCCCTTTTCTGATGAAATGGTGGCAGATATGGAGCTTATTTATGAGAGGAGGTGGAAAAGCAGCTAAAGACCTGGTAATTGGACATTATTAAGCCCTGCAAGTTGATGACTGCTGGCATCTTGTAGAACTCATGGAATCATCTGATATTGGATTGAAAAAAGAGGCAACTTACTTTTTGTTGAGAATGGTGATGATGAGATAAATGATGCATTTGAGCTGAGGGTTTTACAGCCAGACTTCATGGAACTTCAATGCCAGGTTAATAATTATAATGGTGTTACTAGCAATTTCTTTCTCGTAGCAATTTATTCTAGGCCTCACAATTGATGGGTTCCAAGAAAACAATTCTCTGCTATCATTAGCAATGTTTTTCTTTAATTTAATTTTCGTATTTTAAAATCCTCTCCAAACCCAAAAAGGGATAATTCTTGTATATTTAATCACATTTCATATTTCATTAACTACTTTAATATAACAACACACTAACTAAAGTAATTCATTACTGAGAAATGAACAAAATACACAAATACAGTTCAAGTTCGTTATTACAGAAGATCCAGAAAGGAGTCTCTACAAGGGAGAGTATGTTCCTCTGTCTATTCCAAATCAGCCTCCACCACCTACTCCACTTGCAACATGGGCTGGAAAGCAGAACGCTATAGAAAATAATGAGGGGAATGCAGCCAAAACAGAAGTAGACAGTCCTGCTCTTCCGTCTCCAGCAAATGAGGTTAATACCAGAAGTCAAGTATACTCTGGAGAAGGTGGTAATACTTCTGAAAGAATGCCTATGTCAACCCCAACAACCATATTGACAGGTTAGTTAATTTATTTAGCTTTTGTTTTTATTGGTACATCAGTTTCAAGAAGGTGGATGGATGATATGAGCTTTCAACTGTTCAAAGTATGTTTTTATGCTCTAGGGCAAAGTTTAATTTCTGGCCTAATTAAATGAATATAAAATTGATTTTTTTAGAAATTACTACTTTAAAGTTACCTTGGATCTATGAAATTAAGCTGAGGATTCATCTCTTAATGATGTAAACTTATTTATTGTAAGATACAGATTTTCTTATTTTGGAACATTTTCATAGTATTAGAGAACTCTAATTTTTTTAAGTTACTAGGTAACTTTTCCTTAGCATATTGAACATGACGACAAAAGAATTCTAAGCATTTGCATAAATAATTTTGTTCTGTGAAATGTTAACTTCTTAACTCTTAAGCTATTCATAGTTAGGTAAATCCAACTTGCTGCTAATTTATCAATCATTTTAAAGCTTCAATTATTTTGTTCTTAGTTTCAATTATTATGGTGATTTCCACATATATATTCATCATAAAAAAGAGTTCATTTGTGGTCAATCTTTGTCTATTAAATCCATCAAAAATACGAGTATGTGGCTAAATTGTTTAATGTACGTATTAAGTGAACTTCCCTTTTCTTTTTCATAACATTCCAGAGGGTACTCCTGTATCTGGTACGAGTGCAGTCCGATTGACTTTAAGAGAACAGCAAGTTAGGCAGCTACACAAGTCGATGTATCATCCAGGAGGCTTACGCTTACAGCTCAGGAGAAAAGACTGTGTTAATTCTACAGCTCTTGTGGATGCTTTAGTATGTGTCTGGTTAGTCATTTTGTGATTATTTATATTATTCTAACTACACTGCTGTTTTCTAGCTTTGGTGCCATATGCTATAATTTAAAAAAATATCTGTTTAAACATTTCATATAATTTGTAGATAAGAGTAAAATGTAGCTTGCATACTGCAAGCAGATTGTAAATACTAATTTCATATCGGGACGGTCCTCAAAAGAAAAATAAAGAATTGAAAATATTCTTGAAAATCACTGCAATATAATAGTCTGGCATCGAACCCCGGTCTTCCTGGTGAACTTACTATTCAGCACAACAGAAGATCACCATTATTAACTAAGTGTGAAAATTCAAGCAGAAATATTGGCTGCAAATAATTTCAACAACGTGTTACTTTTCACATATATTCCTTATGTGAGAAATTGTTATGTGCTCTGGCATTGAACCCAGGAACAGCATGGTCTTATCTAAATTTTTTTCTTGACCCGAGTCTTAATATACATCTTTTATCTAAGTAAAACCTTCCTATCATTTTGATAAGCGCAGCAAAATAAATTATGAAAATTACCTCAATGTATTTTAAATGGGGGATATATTTACCGCCTGGCCCCGAACCAGGGTCTTTCTGGTATTACTTTCTATGCAGCACAACAGAAGATCACCAATATAAACTAAGTGTGAAAATTCAAGCAGAAGTATTGGCTGTAACTGCCTCGAACGACGTCTTACTTTTCCCATATATTCCTTATGAGAGAAATTTTACTTTGTCCTGGAATTGAAACCAGGAACAGTAAGGTCATATATAATTTTTTTTTTCAAAACCCTCGTCTTAATATACATCTTCCGTAGAAGGAATAACTTTGTATCATTTTGATAAGTGGATCAAAAAAATAATGATATTTTACCTTTAAATGTATTTTAAAGGGCAGAGTCTTGCATCGTCCTATCATCCAACCAAGGATTTTTTCTGTAAAATACAGTTATGTTTACCATAGAAGATGAATATAGGCAGATTATGAAGATGTATATAGGCTCCTTGAGTTTTACTTCCCTTCCTTCCAGGAATTATTTTTTTTTAAATCCTGAAAATCGGAACTTTGTGGCCCTCTGGAATCGAACCCATGACATTGTTGTTCAGAATCACAATTTTTCTGGTGGTTACACCTTATGGCCAATACGCCTGAAAAATTTCAAGTCAATGACTCTTGTAGTTTAGCCTGTGAATTAGTATCTTATCTATATCCATGAATGAATCTGGAGAAGCCTCTATATATAATAGATGGTATGTGATTGTTTCTCTTTTTGGATAGTTCCAAGTTAAAACTAAATCTTTTTATTTGCTTTCTACTAATTTATTTCAAGAACGAAACAAATCAAATGGAGATAACCATGTACATGTAAAATTTAAGTGGTTACATTTCGCTGTTTAATGATTTCTCTGGTTAACTACTTTTATTTCATACTTTTTCTGTGAATGGGAAAGCAATATATAAAAATAATATTACAAAACAATATTACTAGGAATCAATTTAGAGCATTATTTATTCTACCTTTCTGATAACCTCCTGAGTGGTAGCTGAATAATCAGCAAATCTAAGAAAAATATTTTTTGAAGAATTTTTCTTACAGAAACTGCTCTTAAATAAGAAATAAAGAAATGTTGTATTTCAAATTAATTTTTAGGCATACTTACCTTGTGATGTGCTAACCATTTGTGATTGTCATAACATTTCACTGTAAGCATTGGAAATATACTTGTAATAAATGTACAATAACTTAAAATATGTGTATATTTTTTTTCTACCCATATCCCACTATCAGCGTTTGCTACGTACCTGAAGAAATCATCGTGGTGTTAAGTTTTACGAATAACTAATTAAAATTATCATTAATTACAGAAATGGAACTCTTATTTACGATTGAATTTAAATTGTAATATTTTTTTTATGAATAACCGTACTATCGGAAAGATAAAAATTGTACGTAGCGCCACCTCTACAGCATGAATGTGAACTACTACGCCCGTAGCGCTCCCGGCGTCGACATAAATAACTTCAAGGAGCTGGGGGAAAAGGTGGAAGGGGAGGAAAAAAGGTGGAGGGGATGAGAAACAGCTTACCAAGATATTAACCCGTAGATGCCTCAACCTGATCTTTAGTATCTTTATTTAGTAACGGTTGATGGGTTTCGGAATGTTTTGAAGTTATCGAGAACGGTTTCGGAAATATAGCATGAGATATGTTGCGCCATATACTGTAACAGCACAGAAGTAGTGAGTTAATGCCACCTTTTCACTCTCGGAAGAAGCAGAATTGTAAGTAAATGTAGTTAGTTTTGTGTTATTATATCATACGTTCCAAACAGAATTCCACCTTCATATAATTTCTTAATTGTGTTTTACAGGAGAATCCATATGATTTATCGAAGATATTGGTTCTTCTTCCGGAGACCTTTATTATACATTGTATTTCATGTTCTACGTAAAGTCTCGGTTAGGTTAAATCTTGCACGTAAACCTATTCATGCCGCGAAAATGTTGGAAGTCCGGAGATTATCTGCTGTTGTTAAGCTCGGTAAAGGAAAGGTAAGTGAAGCTTTTTACCGTCTTTAGTAATTTTTTTAGTATTTAAGAACCTAATATTGTAGTTTGCTTAAGCCCGTCATACACGGTACAATCTAAAATAAAATATTGTCGACAATATTTGATTTTTCACTTCATCTCCGAGAGCCCTCATAAACGATACAATCTAAAATAAAATATTCTGTTTTTTAAATCCAACATGGCGGATCTGCGAAACCTGATTCTCGCTAGAATGAAAGGGAAGTATCTCGGCTTAAGTACGCAGGGAAGGGCTGAACAAAGGAGATTTTTCATAGAATATAATGTTAATTGTGTAGTGGTTGGCCACCTAAAACAAAACGGGATAGAAACAGTTTCACACATGTAAATAGATACAAAACTCGCTCACTTACAATGGAAATGAATCTCTCGGTCTGATTCCTCGACCAAACCATCCTGGAATAATCCACAAACAAAGAAAATACCACAATTTTAAGGATCTTTAATCAATGATTATAACTCTATGACTATTGCTTATAATGTTTTTGAAGTTTGTTCTATTACGTCAGCTGCGAGCGTGTGCAAACAAGCCATTAGGTTGCGTGTTGTTTGCCTTAATTCCCTGCAATACCAATGGAATTTAAAATTAAATGTTAGTAACAATAAAAGAAACACAATTACGGCTTGTAGTTTAATTTATTGTTTGATTCAATTCAATGTTACTTTTAATTTTTCATGTTATTATTGAATCAAATTAATGCTAATATAAATGAGACTTGATATTCATAGAGGTATAAGATATATTGCATTTGGAATTCATTTCATTTTTGTGAAGATACGTGTATTTTCCATTTACACAAATAGTGCTTGTTAACTATTATAATAGAGTATTTGTTTATTTGGTTGCTGGAACAAAATCGCGTTTGTATGTATTGCTGCCTTTCGATTGATTTTGACGGTAAAATTTTCCCTGTTTTTAGAACGTAAACATACATCGTTTGAAGTTTTATCTACAAAGCCGAAAATATTAATCCACATTTTAGAAGGTGATATTATTCATAAAAATATATAGCTTCAATCAATTCAATTTCAAAAGTTTACATATCGTTTTATTGCCATAAAATTTCAGCTCTTCTTCTCAATACATTTCATATGAGCCTATCTTTCGCATTGATTCGTATGAGAGCTGAGTCCAACAATCACCTTTGTCGTTAGGGAATTGTTTATGCCCACAGAATTTTCACCATTTTTGTCTGAATTCTCTTAATTTCGACTCGAATGCGATATTCTACGACCAATATAAGAATCTTTATTCAATATTCTTTCTTTTGGTATTGATCTCGATTTGGTACTTCCATTATTTTTGATCTAATTCTTCAAAATAAAAAATGCCTGATATCGATCAAAATGAACTTTGTGTGCATTTCTTATGAGAGACGATTATACTGGTCCAGAGTCAAACCAAGGATATTTGGACATAGATTTTAGCTTTCTGCATTCTTTCTCCATATAAACTTTAACTATGCCAAATCTCAAACTCCACCGTTCGCGAAATATCCTTATAAAGGGATCCAAAGTTTTTTCTTCACGTATTAATATGTAGATTAACTCTTAAATAAAGTATAAAACTAAACTAAACTAAAGTAACTAATCTAGTAACTACTAAAGTAAACGGGTATGAGTTTTTAAAAGAACTTTTTCCCCACAAGAAATCTAGAAAGCAGCAATTTCAAAAGGTAAACAAGGCAATGGGGAAGTTAAAAGAGCGCGTCAGACAGTGTTGCAAGTGGCGGAAATCGACTGTGGCCAATGGGAAAACCTGATACATCATTCTTGACATCCTCAAACTCAACGAGTTCATCTTCCTGACACCTAGGTGACAGGATAGTCTAAATTGTGAAAATGGCCGATTCGCAATAATTTTAGAATAGAACATGTTCGAAAATCTGAGAGATTCTCAAAAATCAGCCAATCAGGAAGAAGACGGCGGCCATGTTTCACAATATTTTATTTTAGATTGTACCGTGTATGACGGGCTTTACAAGAAGCATTTCTGATTAAATTTTCCCACATTTGTTATGGTTGAGTTTATTTACTTTACGCAAACAACTTAATTACCTATATCTGAATGAATTTTACCTTAGTCTTCTTAAAACTCACCACTACTATCATTGAAAGTTTTATTTGCCACTCACGTTTGTTTCTTTGCATTTTACTTAACATGGATAGTTTTGTAGTGAGAAGCAAATTTTTAAGTATTCGGTTTCTGTTGATTTCTTAGAGCAAGACAAGGAGATGTGTCAGAAATCTGATGGATTCATTGCAGACAAATTGCTAGAATAAAAAAGCTTCTAAGGAAGAGAAAGAGATTGGTTATTAGAAGGATTATCCTGTGATAAAGTGCTCCACCTGAGAAATCACACAAGAGGAAGACCTTAACTACAGTGACGAAAGCAGATATCATAAGGAATTTTCCGCAATGGTTTCTTTATGTTGAGCTATTTTTTAATATTGTAAGTATTGCGAGGCAATTAAATGAATTATCTTTTCATATTCGTGAATTTTAATCTATTTTTAAGGCAGTACTAGCTGTAGATACATTCATTATGTTCTCATACTTTTCCTATTCTACCATATGAGGCAGTTTTTCATTCTCACCTCATATACAGCTAAAGATATTATGAATTATTAGGATTCATATTGTTAGAACAATTTCCGGTGGTTATGCAGAAGTTACTTTTTCATTATTTGGTTTTGAATGTGATGTACTTCCCTAAAATTATTCACACAACATCGGAGGATATTACTCGTACATATACTATGTAGCTTCAATCATTTATCATAGGCTAAAATATTTTTTAGCCTTTATCAAAAATAGACAAAAATTTCCCCCACATAAATACTGTTTTTTTCCATTACTCTTCATTATTGAAAACTTAATTAAAGCCGCCAAGTGTTTTTATGTATATTTTGACTTATTCTATTATATCTATATTAGAATCTATTATTAGTTTACAGTATTGCATTTGTCAATAGTTGAAGTTAAACACCATGATTATCGGGTAGTAGTAGTAGTATTGTTAAAAGTGCTTCGACAGCTTAGGTCATTTCACACATTGGCTCCCACCGGGAATCGAACCCGGGACCGCTTTTACCGAAGGCAAACGCGCTGTCCACATGACTATCCGGGAGACACCATGATTATCCTTAACATTAACATCCTTCCGATCAATCCAGTGAATTAATAAATATTTACTTAAAATCTATGGGAATGTTGGCATATAAGGTGAGAAATATTAAGTCTAAATATATGGATGTTGCCTGACTGATTTTATTTAGTATTCTGTTCCCTTTTGAGGTGAAAATGTTTGTTTAGACTAATGGATTTACTAATAATTTTTGCAGTTGTTTATTTCCCCGATTTGAATTGGGAATATTTGCTGTTTAATTTTTTAAATATCTGTGTCTATCCAGTGATGGTTGATGGTTTTTTCTAACCTGATGCAGATTATAGGCATGTGATAACTATACATGGTCGAGATAGATTGTTGAATACAGTGAGAAGTGTAATTAAAAGAACTTTATTCCTTTAGTTGTACTAAAAACTCGTAGTATAAAGAAGTCTCTAAAATATTCGTTATTCATGGTGAATATACATTTTTCTTCTTTCATCAGTGAATGGGGAATAGGTTGTACTTTCAATTTAACTAATCGTTTTACTTCTCTTAGACTTGTTCAGATTTCATTCGTATTTAACTATAGAAAACATATTTCATTGACATTTGCAATTGTAAAGGAATGTATCTATGTATGTATGTCTATGTTTTAAAAGAATTTACATCAATAAAATTTTGTATTGACAGCATATTTCCTGTGGTTTTCTTCGTCTTTTATTTTTCTTTCAGTAACCTACCAAATGAAGGCGAACTCGATTTAACTATTAATTTTCTGTGCGATTTAATTCATTGCCGTGCCTATTTCATTTTGATAATGACTTGAAAATGTAATGTTTTTGTTTTTTTATAGAAAGTACATAATACGCGAATATTACGTTTAATATTAATTTACTTTCAAAATAAAAACATTCCAACGTAAACCGACTGTAAAGGCCGTCATACACGGGCAAATTTTTTCGAAAATAATTGTGAAAATGATTTTCAAAATATTCAACATGGCGGATCGGCCATACACGGGCAAATACTTTTGAAAATTATTTGCTAACATGGCGGATCCGCGATTCCTGATTCACGAAAGATCGCGCGGTTGTTTTGAAAATAAAAGAGCATAGCGGGCTTGCTTGGTCTTTCCTTTGCGTCCATCGTATCTTGCTCAGGCTAAATGAGTAACTTATTGAATGATTAACTCTAGCCCATACTGAGAGAGACCTTTTTCGAGCGCTTCAGGGAAATTAAACGCAATTTAAATGCCGCCTAAGTAAATTGTGATTGAAAAAGTTCTTTATCCAGAAATATGGATAACTATCATTGGATAAAGCTTCTTTATATCATACCAAGAGAATTAAAATGATAGGATAGAAATAAAAATGCTTTATTAATCCTTAAGTAGAGGAACCATCTATATTTTCTGGGGAAACTCTCCCTCCGCAATCAAAGCCTTCTCCGCACAAAAGAGAGCCATAAAAGCTCTCCTAAATGTTTCCATCAGAACTCCTGGACGTCCACTTTTTCAATATTTAAAGCTTCTCACTCTTCCCTGTATTTATATCCTTTCCTGTGCCATATTTGCCAAAAATAATCTTTATCTTTTCCCTTCTAACTCAGTCATCCATACCCATAATACTCGCCAAAATAAGGATATTCACCTATATGATCACTCACTTACCCTCTCCCTTAAAGCCCCTCATCACTCTATCTCTCTCATTTATAACAAACTTCCTACATCCATCAAAGACTGCTTGACTGCTAAATCTTTTAAAAACAAAGTAATGAGGCTTCTAACAAAAAAGGCCTACTATAGTATCCAAGAATATCTTGGTGATAACCGGTAACTTTATTTCACTTTCTTTGACAACTTTTATATATTTTTTTGTATATTTATTGATTTGTATATTACTTTGTATATTATGAGATTTTATTTTAATTGTGATTATGATTATTTGTTTGACAATGCCCATACTACTTTGTAGTCCTTCGGTGTAATAAAATTTGAATTTGAATATTAATACGTGAAGAGAAAACTTTGGATCCCTTTTTGGGGATACTGCGCGAACGAAGGAGTTTGAGATTTGGCATAGTTGAAGTTTATATGCAGAAGGAGTGCAGAATGCTAAAATCTCTGTCCAAATATCCTTGGTTTGACTCTGGACCAGTATAATCGTCTCTCATAAGAAATGCACGCCAAGTTCATTTTGATCAATTACAGACATTTTTTCTTTTGCAGAATTAAATCAGAAATAATGGTCGTACGAAATAGTGATAAGTACCAAAAGAAAGTAAATTGAATGGAGTCTCTCATTTTGTTCGTAGAATATAGTATTCGTGTCGAAATAACGAGAATTAGGGCAAAATGAACGAAAATTTTGTGAAATTTCTTCGTAGTAAACAAACCAGTCCCCATGACGATCAAGGCGATTGTTGAAACCGAGCGTATGCGTTTTCTCATTAGAAAATCTTTTCTCATTTTGAAAATATGGCAGTTAACTGAGATGCCAACATATGCTAACTGCTTCATAAATAATAGGGATAAAATTACGGCAATTTTACAGAGTTTTTAGGAAATCAATCTACAAAATTAAAACTGACAATGAATTGTATAACAAAATTAATGAAGCTAGAAGCTGTAATTGTCTTTTTTATTGTTACTTACATTAAAATTTTAAATTTCGTAGGTATCGACGGGAATTAAGGCTAACAACACACCCAAATTACGTATTTGTACACGCTCACAGCTAACGTAATAGAAAAATAATGAAAAAAATAAGCAATGATTATATAGGTATACTCTTTGACGAAAGAACCTAAGTAAAGTTCAGACTTAAAAATTCAATGAATTACGGTTGAATTTTGACCACTGGGCTATCACTAGTAAATATAAATGGTCCAAAGTGTGATAAAAATATTCTTAATTCTTGTCACACGTGAGTACGATTCTCGTGAACAATTTTCAAAGGTTAAACTGTGTAAACTTACTAGTAAGAATAATATGCATTAAATAGTTCTTTTGCCATTATTACGTCTACTCCGTTTTACTTTTACAGAATACAATAGGTAGTAAAAAGTTTTATTCCATCGATAGTGCTCATTTTCAGTATCTCCTTTTACGATGATGGTCAATCTCGATTGATTTCATTTATTATCATAAGCGGTTTTCATATCTACATACCGTTGATTACATATCCATTAGTCGATTTTACTTTTTGCAAACTTGTCCATGTGATTTGGATCGAGAGCTAAACTGAAAGCTGGAAAGCAACAAACACCTCCAAAGGTAAACAAAGCAGATGACAGCATCCCTATCCTTCCCCATTGGTGTATTCTAGACGGAAGTCGACAGTGGCCAATGGGAATGCTCAGCAGTAGGTACACTCTTTGGAGATGGTTGCCCGATGTTCCTCTTTAGAGGCTAGGGGGCAGGTGATTTGCTCTTACAAAACAAGTACATATAGACAGTGAATACATAGAGAATAAAGGTATAATACATGAAGTTGCTGCAGGAAACAATTACTCTTTGATTTTGTGAGGGATTCTTATGTCTAAAAATTTTACCTAAGTCTACAAAAGGTTGAACATGAACATGTTTACAAGGTAGAGTATACATTTGATATGATGATTAATCATCAACAGGCTTATAGATTACAAAATAATTTTCAAAGGCAGGAATTTTTTTTTATTATTATTATTATTTTTTGTTTTATTTTGTTATTTTGTTTTTTTTTTATAAATATATATATATGTATATTTTATTTTCTATTTTTTTTATTTTTTTTAAATTTTTTATATATATATATATTTTTTTTTCTTCCCTCCCTCTGCCATGGTAATATGTGAATTATATTTAAGTAACATAGAACAAAGGCTTACAGACTAATTAATATTAAGTACAGAAATTGGTAATAGCTATTTGCGGCTAAATCTTTGTTGGATATTCAGGATAACTTTTGGCTGTTTAATCCTTTTGAGCCCTTTTCTGGTAATAGGGGAGTAGGACCACATGCTCTGAAGGAGCGGGTTCTGAATATTAGACATTTTTAGATTAAACTTATCACTTATTTTTTGTACATATTGTGGAAGAGTTTTGATTTTGTGAATTTTTCTAATTTCAGATATGCGGACCAGATTGTTGGTGGAGGTGGATAATCTAATACATTTGTTGAAGAATCTTTCAAGTTTGATGATATTGGCCTTAGTGGTATTGAAAGAGATAGTACAAGCATAGGTGAGGATTGGCAATATGAATGCTTTAATTAGACGAATTTTGGTCGCATGGGAAAGGTGACTTTGTTTACATAGTAGTGGGTGCAAGCGAAATTTAGCAACTCTGGCTTTTACTAGAGAATAATTAATGTGGTCTGTCCACGTGAGTTTGTTGTTGAACATTACTCCTAGGAATTTTTGTTTGTCTGTAGTGGGGATGATTTGGTTGTTGAAGATTGGGTGAGTGTTGGCTTTTTTGTTAGGTTTGAGAGCAAATTCTAAGTGGGAGCATTTCCCAGGATTCATACTGAGTTTCCATTTTTGGAGCCAGGATTGGAGAGATTTAAGATATTTGTTGATTAATCTAATAGATTTGTTAGGGGAGAGAGTGCAACAGGAGATGGCAAGGTCATCTGCATACAGGTATCTATCTATTTTTTCAGCCGAAGGGATATCATTGATGAATAGATTAAAAAGAAAGGGGCTTAAAGTACTCCCTTGGGGAACACCTGCAGTGATTGGGAGTTTTTTAGAGATTGAATTGTTAATTTTAGCTTGGATATATCTATCAGATAGGTAGTTAAGTGTCAGATTGCAGATGTCTGGGGGGAAATCGAGTAGCATAAGTTTGTAGATGAGGCCATGAGACCAGACTTTGTCAAAGGCCTTATTAATGTCAAAGAATAAGACTTCTGTGGTGCGTTTGCCTTTTAGGAATCCCGTAGTTATGTTTTCCGTTAGCCGAAGAGCTTGATGGATTGTGGAGTGGAAGCTTCTGAAACCCATTTGTTCTGGGATTATTATGTTGTTGCTAGTTATATGTTTCTGAATGTGTTGTAGAAGAATAATTTCGAAGACTTTTGAGAGAGAGGATAAAAGAGTGATAGGTCTATAGCTGTTTAAATCGTTAGAGTTTTTTCCTGGTTTAAGGATGAGAGCTACTGTACCAATTTTCCAGTGTTTCGGGAAATAGTTAATTGAAAAGCAAGGGTTAAAGAGATTGTTAATTAGATAGATGAAGTGGGGGAATTTTATTAGGATTTTTAGGATTTTATTGGAAAATTGGTCATGTCCAGGGGCTTTTTTAATGTTGAGTTTAGTTATTATTGATTCTATTTCTTTTATTGTAGTTTGTATGGGGTTCTGTGGAGGTAGTTGCTTGAGGAGCATGATGCTTGTTTCTACTAGGTGTTCAATAGGAGATGGAGTGGGGTCTTTGGTCATGACCTTATGTAGGTGATTGACAAATAGTTCGGCTTTTTGGCCGTCGTCGAAGATGAGTATGCCGTCAGAGTGGATGGGGTTGTCAAAAGTTTTTCTTTTGTTTATTGATTTAGCAAGGGACCAAAGAGAGTTGTCTTCAAAGTTGACTGAATTAAGAAATTCGTGCCATTTTTTGTTGTTATGAATTTTGATCAGTCTTTTAATTTCTTTGTTAATAATTTTAAGGAGAATGAGATCTGTATGATTACGAAAGATTAGAAATTGTGAACGTAATCTGTTTCGGGTGCGCATATGGCGCTTGATTTCTTCTGGAAGAGCAAATTCCCTGTTGCTTTTAATTTTTGAAAAAGTAGAAATTTGTTTGGCTGCTTGAATGAAGTCATCAAGTAAGTGGATTTGCTCATCAATTTGTAATTGTGTATGAGGTGCTTTTATAGGTTGATAGTCACTAAGTTTGTGGTGTATGTGGTTGGTGAATTTGTTCCAGTTAATGCAGGCGATTTTTTGTGGGGGTGTAGCAAGATTATCAAATTGTCCTTTGATGGAGAATATAACAGGGATATGGTCTGAAGGAAGTTCAATGTGGGTGTGTGGTTGTGATAAGCAGAAGATGTTATTGCTTATGGCGAAGTCTAAAATGGAAGAATGATTGTCTTTGGAGTATGTGGTTGAGAAGGGAGAGTGCACAATGAAGGTGCTATTACTAATGAATTTGTTTAGTGTAGTACCGTTTTTGTTATTTTTTAGGGAACCCCATAGAGGGTGGGCAGAGTTGAAATCACCAGCCAAAATGACGGGTGTAGTGATGTTATTAAAATATTGTAATTCATTATAGTCTAGGCGACCAATTTTTACATAAATACTGAAAATTGAAAGTTTAGTGTTATTGAATGTGGTCTCGATTCCAACAATTTCAAATGATTTAAATTTAGGAACATCTATCGGTTTAAATTTAATTTCCTTATGAACTAGTATAGCAACGCCTCCACCTGGATTTACTCTATCTAATCTAATAATATTATAATTAGGCATATATAGTTTATCGTTTGTTTTAAGTAGGGTTTCCTGCAGACAACATACTCTAATATCACTGTCTATTATGAACTGTGTTAGTTCGGTAATTCTTGGCTTTAAAGAGTTACAGTTCCAGGTTGCAATGTTGTGTTCACCCATTGTTGATGGCGTTGATCATCTCGGTCATAAATAGTTTTTGTTTCTCTTGCTTGGTGGGGGCGCTCATTACTTTCATCCAGATTGTGACGAAAGAGTTTAGTAGATCATCTTCTTGAGAAGCATCTTGGTTCGGCATGTAGTTGGTAGGGGCAGCAACTGGAGTTGAGGGTGCAGGTGGTTGTGAGAGGATATGGGCTAAGGTAGTTTTTGGTTTTGGTAGTGCGGGAAATTGATTTGTAGCTTGGATGTTGAAGATTGCATTAGTTCTGGTTTTTGCAATTTTGTTTCTTATTTGTTCCTTTAATTTAAGATAGTAAGAACATCCTCTGTAAGTTGCTGTGTGGTTCTTGTGACAATGATAACACTGAGGGTAGGTCGGTGGTCATGGTGCAGTCCTGGGTTGAGTGGGCCTTCCCGCATTTTGCACAATTGGCTTTGAAGTTGCAGAAGTTCTTTGAGTGTCCAAACGCCATGCAATTCATGCATTGCATGGGACCTGGTTGTTTTTCAAAGGGTTTAATATTGATTCGTAGTCCCATTAGAGATAGCAGGCTCTTGAAGCGTTCGATGTCTGTGGTTGGTGGTAGAGTGAATTTATATACTGGAACGGGACGTTTATCTACAGAGATGATACCTTCTTCTTTTTCTTTCAGAGTCGGTCTAGTGGTATATAAGGGCATGATACTCACTACTTCAATTCCCAATGATTGAAGCTCGGCAGTTAAATCTTCTACTGCTGTATTTATTGGTATATGGCGAACCGCGAACTCTAGATTTCTTTTTGATGGTAGTTGGTAGGTATAAAATTCAGTCTGGTTTTCTTTTAGGAATTTAATGCATGCCAAGTAGTCAGTTACATTGGTGCATTTGATCAGAAGTAAGTCTTTGCCAGCCATTTGGGACACTGGAGGATAGGTGCAGACACCCTTAAGTCTGCGAACAGTAGCAGCCCAATCTGAAGTAAATTTTATTTTGATTGAAGGTATTATGGTATTCTTGTTGGGTGGGATGGTTCTTGCATTTGGTTGGGTCTTGCTGGTCACAGGCGCCGAAGTTGTTGCATTAGTTATGGAGGTGCTGGATGAGGTTGCAGGAGTTGGTCGTTGGTTGTCCTCTAATGCCGCAAAGGAGTTGGATGTGGTGATATTAAAGGTTGAAGCTGATTGTGGGATTGTCTTCTTTTTGTTGGAAATGCGGGTGAAGCCCTCGTCATCAGTGGAGCTGCGCCTTTTCAGAGTCTGGTCAATAGATTCAGTAGAAGGTTGAGTTTCCATGGGTGTCGGTTCTTTTCGGTGGAATGCATCAATAATGGCATGGAAGTTATGCTTGGAGAGAGTAGATTGGAATGTGTTCATCAGAGCAGCAAGCTGTTGCATCTGTTGAACTTGCGAGAGCGGTGGTTCATCGGTAGTTGGGTCCATTATGATGTGGTGTTGTGCTTCGTCAACGGCAGCCATTGGCAAAGCACCACAGATGATTTGGAAGCACTAGTTGATCACAGTAGTTGTTTCCATAATTCCAGGTGAGATGATGAAAAGAGGCCCTTTTGAGGGCCAAGAGTTGGTGATTTAAGGCGACGCACAGTTGGTTTAGAGGTGCGTTGCTCAGTTCTGGTTGGAGACACAGGATAAGCCAAACAGTAAGCACAATAGACAGTGAATATTTTACAAATATTGAACAAAAAAAGATTTTCACACAAAGTGTGAGTAAAAGAAAAGAGGCCCTTTAAGGGGCCAGAAAAAGAGGGTGTTTTTGGGGCAACACAGGGCCTGAGGGGCGATATGATGCACTAATATTATACACCTTAGTAAAAACTAAATAGTAGGAATAAAACTACACATTAATATTATCAATAAAAGAGAACAGAAGAGGAGGGCGGGAGGAAAAATTGCCTAAAACCCTAGCGTGGGGACCCGGCCGGGTCGCTCCGCGTGCAGTTGGAGACCTACCGACCAGACCGGTAGGGGATCCCTCCTGCGGAGCTTCCGCGGTACCGCGAGTGCGACCGTAAAGACAAAAATAGTTCAAAAGGATAGTCAGAACTATCTCTCAAGAAGGTGAAAGTAAGAAAGAGATTTAGCAGAATCGTATAGAGAATCTCCTGACCGGAATATATCATTCGCATTTCAGGAGTAATGGGAATGCTCAATACATTACTATGAATTTATACAAATTCAACAAGTTCTCCATGCTGACGACAAGGTGGCAGAATAGTCAAATATTTGGTAACATGGCCGACTGCAAATATTTTCAAAATAGAACATGTTCTATTTTCAACCAATCAGGAAAGAGGGTCGGCCATGTTACCAAATATTTTCGAAAAAATTTGCCCGTGTATGGCGGCCTTAAGAAGGAATAGGCGACGTCGTTCGGGAAAGCGCCACCAGCACCATCTAGCCGGGGGGGAAGGGATTAATATGCTCCAGGCCCCTCTATTGGCCAAGGATAGTACTTGCACAACCCTGTAAGGAAGCTACGACTTGGCGGACTTGGCGCTTCCGTGAAAGATCATCTCTTCGGTAGATTGTTTTCATCCTCGTTTCGTATAGTCAACTTTCATTATTACTACAACTTTCATTCGCTTTCATTTCGGAGTCGTTCTCTTTGCAGAGAAAGGTAACATGAGTGGCATACCTACGTCACCAACCGATTTGGCAACACTGCAGGGAAGCAGAAGGCGTAGCAGACGAACATTATGACGGGAAACAAAACATTCAATGGGAAAACTTATCATATTATTCATAACAGTGGCATATGGCTAAGGGAAAAGGGAATTAGTTAAATTATCTGTAACTTATTTAAAGAAGGGGATAACCTCCTTTCCATGAGAAAACACGCATAACCAAAGTTTTGAAAGCAAGGATACCGGCAAAACTCACAAACGCGATGTAAAATCCAATGAATTAATTATTGCTGAAGCGTGGAATTCTGGTTTATCCATTTAGTTTTGAAAAGTAAATTGGTCCCCATCGTTTTGTAATAACAGCAGCTCATTTGCACGAAGTATTAACACATATAAACATGGTGAACCATTTGTGAAAGCAAAGACAACAAGCTGGGCAAACCTCGTTAGGGTGTTATGGAAATTGATGTATTAAATTCGAAGTATACCACAAAGAAAGGTTTATATGGTCATTTTAATTCGCAAAGGCCTAGTTTTCAATTGGATACACGACAGCAATGGAAATGTGAACATTGAGTCATGTTTGTCGAAGGACAGAGAAGGGCAACATCTTGGCATACCTCACAAACTCGATGTAAAATCCGATGAATTAATTATTGCTGAAGCGTGGAATTCTGGTTTATCCATTTAGTTTTGAAAAGTAAATTGGTCCCCATTGTTTTGTAATAACAGCAGCTCATTTGCACGAAATATTAACACATATAAACATGGTGAACCATTTGTGAAAGAAAGACAACAAGCTGGGTAAACCTTGTTAGGGTGTTATGGAAATTGATGTATTAAACTCGAAGTATACCACAAAGAAAGTTTTCTATGGTCACTTTTAATTCGCAAAGGCCTAGTTTTCAATTGGATACACGACAGCAATGGAAATGTGAACATTGAGTCATGTTTGTCGAAGGACAGAGAAGGGCAACATCTTGGCATACCTCACAAACTCGATGTAAAATACGCTGAATTAATTATTACTGAAGTGTGGAATTCTGGTTTATCCATTTAGTTTTGAAAAGTAAATTGGTCCCCATCGTTTTGTAATAACAACAGCTCATTTGCACAAAGTATTAACACATATAAACATGGTGAACCATTTGTGAAAGAAAGACAACAAGCTGGGCAAACCTCGGTATGGCGTTATGGAAATTGATGTATTAAACTCGAAGTATACCACAGAGAAAGTTTTCTATGGTCACTTTTAATTCGCAAAGGCCCAGTTTTCAATTGGATTCAGTTGCACGAAGTATTAACATACATAAACATGGTAAACCATTTGCGAAAGAAAGACAAAAACCTGCATACCTTACAAACAGCAATGTCAATTATAGCATTGAGTTATATTTTTTGAAGAAAATAGAGAGGCAGCATGATTGTATACCTCAAGAAATTGATGTAAAATACGCTTAATTAATGAATGTGATGGAATGAATGAATTACAGTGATTAAAACCTTAGTGATGTTAAATAGTAACATTCTCATATCACTTTGTAATGAAATTCACATATTTAAGCCCATATTTGATTTAATGAATGTCCACAGCTTCGAACAATTTAATTATATACTGAACAAGAATGATAAAATCCTTTTTCTCTGTGTATCCAACATTGATGGTTCAAGAAACTTCTCCAATTCTCAAACCTGATGACCACCACCCACCTCTCTACTTCATATTTTCCTTAAACACTGAAATAACTCCCCTGTAATTGTAAGCCTTCTTATAACTTTTCACAAGCAAATTTACCTGAAAAAAGGAACCATTTCTCTACCTTTAATTGGTCGAGTAATTTGAATGCTATTCTTAGTTTGGTCAGAGATATATTTGATGAAACTATACTCAGTGCAATTGAAACCTATATCCCATAATATATACCTAATTCAAATTTAAGTTTCCCAAAATGGGTTGTCAGGCTGAATTACTGGAATTAATTTCTCTAAAGAAAAAGGTTTTGAATGTGTTCTACTGATAATCTTAAATCATCATTGTTACTCTTCCCTCACAGTGCCATTAACAGTTTTGTTTAACATGTCACTTATGACTGGCTAATTCCCCTCAAATCGAAAGTATAGCTATGTCAACCGATTTAAGTATTAACTACATATATTGTCCTCTAGTCACCATCTCAAAAATACTAAAACTCTTTGAAAAACTTGTTTATAATATCATTCATCTCCAACTCGGAAAGATTATTTCACCACAGCATGGATTCATGAAAGGGCAACCAACTCTTACCTATTTATTTCTTTATAATACTATTCTAGAAGCATTTGATACCAAGAACCAAATTGATACAAGATATACTGATAGTTCAAAAGCCTTTAATAAAGTTAATCACATAATTTTTATAAGATTAAAGGCTATAGACTAACATTTTGGATTTCTTTCATGGATTAGAGGCTATTTAAATTAAAGATTTATTAAATTTAGAACACATTATTACAATCCCTATTATCAGATTGAAAAACATTTAGAATGTGTTCAAAGGAGATATTTAAAACATTTGTTCTATAAATGACTTTTCCGCAAAGAAGATTGTTCATGTACCCTCATACTTTCCCAATTACAAATGAACTCTCTTGAAACCAGACAGGAGGTTGACTGACCGTTTTAAATAAAAATATTTTATTAGTCCAAGAAGCCATCCAGGAGTAGCAAAGGACCTTCTCAAAAATAAACTTTGGTATACACAAGTACCTCATATATATCTATTATATATAGATGCTTCTCCGGATTCATTCATGATATACCCAGATACCCAGATAGGATACTAATTCACAGGCTAAACTACTGGCGTCATTGACTCGAAATTTTTACCACGTATTGGCCATAACGTGAAACCCCCAGGAAAAAAGCGACTTTGATCCTCAGTGTCATAGGTTCGATTCCAGATTTATGATCTCTATCTATTTGCCGAATTTCAAGTTTCTATATTATTGGGATAGGGCTCAAAATAATTATTAAAAATCGGATCAACTACTGATGTAAGAGACGCCTGGTGTCGAACCCAGGAAATATATTTACGCTGTGAATGCACAGTATGATTTCAAAGGACTTTATCTTATTTTGTGCAAAGTTTGAAATCGATATCATGCCGGAAAGTACCTAAAATTTGTCTCCGTTATCTCCATAAGAAATGCATTGAGGAATGTAAATGGCCCTCTGGGATCGAACCAAGGACCATCAGCGAATACAAAAAATTTGATTATGAAATAAATTTATGATCTCCAACCTCATGCCGAATTTCAAGTTTCCATGCCATCGGGAAAGGGTCCAAAAAAATCATAAAAATCGCCACAATGCATTTTAAACGGCCGATTTTTGCCTCGACCTAGCATCGAACTTAGGATATTTTCCGTAAAACTCATTTATGATTTCGATAGATCATTACCATATATATAGGCTCCTTGAGTTTTATTTCTCTACCTATCCGGAAAGTATTTTTTTTTAATTCCCGAAAATCAAAGCAATGCATTGAAACGGGAAAAATCGGGACTTTGGAGCCCCCTGGCATCGAACCCATGACACTGAGGATCAAAATCGCAATTTTTCTGGTGGGTACACGTTATGGGCAATACGCCGTAAAAATTTCAGCTCAATCACTCTTGTGGTTTAGGCTGTGAGTTTGTATCCTCTCTATATATATATATCTATTATATATAGATGCTTCTCCGGATTCATTCATATATCATACGAGTAAAATGTAGCTTGCATACTGCAAGCAGATCAACAAACTTACTTTCATATCGGCATTATATGTGAACGGTCTGCAAAAGAAATAAAAGGATTGAAATTATTCTTAAAATTAACTACAATTTAATCGTCTGGCATCGACCCCGGTCTTCCTGGTGAACTTACTATGCAGCTCAAAAGAAGATCACCATCTATAACTATGTGTGAAAATTCAAGCAGAAATATTGACTGCAACTGCCTCAAACGAAGTCCTACTTTTCCCTTATATTCCTTATGACAGAAATTTAAATGTGCTCTGACATCGAACCCAGGAACAGCATTTCGTATCTAAATGTTTTTATTAAGCTGAGTCTTAATATACATCTTCGAGCAAAGCAAGAACTTCCTATCATTTCGATAAAAACATCAAAATAAATAATGAAAACTAACTCAAGGCATTTTAAATGGGGGATATATTTACCATCTGGCTTCGAACCCGGGTCATTCTGGTAATACTTTCTATGCAGCACTAAAAAAGATCACATCCTTTAACCATGTGTAAAAATTTAAGCAGAAATATTAGGTGCAACTGTCTCAAATGACGTCCTACTTTTCCCTTATATTCCTTATGAGAGAAACTTTTATGTGCTCTGGCATCGAACCCAGGATCAGTAAGGTTTTATCTACATTTTTTTCAAAAACCTATGCTTAGTATACATCTTCCATATAAGCGAGAACTTCCTATCATTTTGATAAGTGCATGAATAAAAATAATGAAAATCTACCTCAATGTATTTCAAATGGCCGATTTTTGCATCGTCCTAGCATCGAACCCAGGGTATCTTCTGTGAAAGTCATTTATGTTTTCGATAGATCATGACCATATATATAGGCTCCTTGAGTTTCGATTCTCTACCTATCCGGAAAGTATTTTTTTTTAAATCCCGAAAATCAAAGCAATGCATTTAAACGGGAAAAATCGGGACTTTGGGGCCCTCTGGAATCGAACCTATGATACTGAGGTTCAAAAATGCATTTTTTCTGGTGGTTACTCGTTATGGCCAATACGCCGTAAAAATTTCAAGTCAATCACGCTTGTGGTTTAGGCTGTGAATTAGTATCCTATCTATCTATATAGGTATACGAGTAAAATGTAGCTTGCATACTGCAAGCAGATCGACAACACTAATTTCATGTCGGCATCATATTGGGAAGGCCGTAAAAAGAAAAAAAAATGGATTGAAAATATTCTGATTATTCGCTGCAATTTATTCGTCCGGCATCGAACCCGGGTCTTCCAGGCGATACTTACTATGCAGTACAATAGAAAATCAGCATCTCTAACTATCTGTGAAAATTCAAGCAGAAATATTATCTGCAACTGCATCAAACGACGTCCTACTTTTCCCTTATATTTCTTATGAGAGAAATGTTAATGTGGTCTGGCATCGAACCCAGGAATATTATGGTCTTCTGAAAACTGTTTTCTTAAACCAGTTTTAACCATACATCTTCCAGCCAAGCACGAACTTCCTATCATTTCGATAAGTGTAACAAAAAAATAATGAAATACTAACCCTATGTATTTTAAACGGGAGACATATTTACCGCCCGACATCGAACCCAGGTCTTTCTGGTAAAACTTTCTATGCAACATAATAGAAGATATTAATCTTTAACTAAGTGCGAAAATTCAAGCAGATATATTGGCTGCAACTGCCTCAATCGAAGTCTTACTTTTCCCTTATATTCCTTATGAGAGAAATGTTAATGTGCTCTGGCATCGAACCTAGGAATAGTACGGTCTTATGAAAATTTTTTTCTTAAACCAATTCTTACCTTACACTTTCCGGCTAAGCACGAACTTCCTATTATTTCGAGAAGTGCATCAAAAAAAATAATGAAAAACAGCTCCCATGTATTTTAAAGGGCAGATCTTTGCATCGTCCTAGCATCGAACCCAGTATATTTTTTGTAAAGGTCATTGATGTTTTCGAAAGTCCAAGACCATAAATATAGGCTCCTTGAGTTTTATTTCTCTACCTATCCGGAAAGTATTTTTTAAAAATTCCTGAAAATCACGCCAATGCATTTAAACGGGAAAAATTGGGACTTTGGGGCCCTCTGGAATCGAACCTATGACACTGAGGATCAAAGTCGCTTTTTTCCTGGGGGTTTCACGTTATGGCCAATACGTCATAAAAATTTCAAGGCAATGACCCTTGTAGTTTAGCCTGTGAATTTGTATCCTATCTATATAGCTATATATATGAATGAATCCGGAGAAGCATCTATATATAATAGATATATATATATATATATATATAGAATAAAACATTCTGTAATCATCATAACACTTCATTGTAGGTGAATGAGAGGAAATGTCTGGGATTGCAAGTGTCAGTGGTGGCACTCCAAAGAGGCAGGCTGAGCAAGGTATATATTGGTTAGAATTAATCTCAATTCTTTCTTATGTAGCATATATTAAGTTTGTTTCAGGCAATCACAAATGATCATTTACTGTAAAATGATAGTTGTTAAGTATTTTAGCCTTTTGGTGAATGACAATATCCTAACTTCATTACAGGGGAGATAGAGGAGATAGCTGGCAACCAACAAAAGAGAAGTAATGGAAGTCCCAATAGCAAATGGTGTGTATTTTTCTTGAGTCAAATTCCTTTTTTAAGCCATGAGTAAGTTTCTAAATTATGGGATGTTTAGAAAGCATAAAGCTGTTTTAAGGAAGGTGTTACTTAGTGAATCTCACTTTGATTGATATTGAATTTACTGAATTATGTGAATGTAGATGAAAAACCTATCACAGACTGACCATGATTTAGAATTTTTGATGAAATTTTCCTATTATATTTTAATGTATTTCTTGTTTCCTTCTTTTTAGAGCCTTGATGATAGTATAGTATGATGATGAGATATAATATGAATTAGATATAGTATTGAATAGGATGGATGATCTGGACAAGAATGTTACTAAGTTAGCTAATGGGTTAACAAATTCAGAAAAAAGTAATGGGGAATTAGAAAATGGCAGGAATAAAAAAATATAGCAAAGAAAGTCTCCTCCTAAGAGGATTGTCAGAGGGAAGTTTTAAAAAAAAGTAGTGGAGAGTAGAACCTCTAGTACAGACAATATGCAGAACAGGATACTGCCATTCTCGCTGCCCATATTGGATTAGAACCATTTCTGTGAGTGATGATGATAATGAAAATAAAGGTTTTGGAGGTGAAGGAGCTACTGGTTAGTGATTCTACTTATTTACTTTATGTTACACATATTTCACTGAACTATGCTATTTTTCTAATGTCTTAACAGGTACAAAATCTTGGAGGAATAGGAGGGAGGGGACCTCACAACAATTATAAATGGAATCCTCTCAAGGATACTCTTCAAGTCCTTTGCCAAACGCTGCAGTTGGAAGGGGCAGAGGGGAGAGAAACTTGAATTGGATAATACACCCTATTGCAGATTGTTCATGGTGTGTATTTTAGGCTTTTGCCTCTATTGTTGTATATTACCTCATTCCTTGGAAGTGGATAAACAAATGGGAGGTGGCGTAAAATTTTGTTCCATCTTCCTTTTCAGGTGCAGTTATCTGCAATTATGGTCATGAGAAGACGACGGAAGAGGCTGTAAAAGGGAAACTGAAAACCTGGTTGAAGACAGCAAGTCGGAAGAGGGATATTGTCGAAGGCTAATTGTTTGTATTATTTATTTCTCAATATATTTATTGAAAACAATTGCTCATTTACTATTTATTTTCAATGGAAGGAGGACCTTTCTGCAGATACCTTTTTAAGAGAAGAAATTTCTTTATTACAGGGTGCGGCAGAACCGACTAAGCAGTTTCGAGTGTGGCAGAACCAATTAAGCAGTTTTGAGGAGTTACAAAAAAGAAATCTGGGTATATAAAGAAAAAACGTTCTTATTTTCGAAAAAAAATGTTCTTACATGTTCGAAAATAAAAACGTTTTTTCTTTATATATGCAGATTTATTTTTTATAGCTCCTCAAAACAGCTTAATTGGTTCTGCCACCCTCGAAAATGCTTAGTCGGTTCTGCCGCACCCTGTATAATAATAATATGCGATTCAGTGAAATTTATATTTAATATATACGTAATTTTAAATTGCCACTGTTCCGTGTAAAAGTACCATCTCGCGACAGGTGTGCGAACTACGAGCGCCAGCTACATTACCTAGTAGTGCCACCTACCGTAAAATATTGGTACCATTCCGCGGCACGAGTTTACGCCCAAGAAAAGCGTTCTTAGACCCTAGAAAAGCAGGTGCATGATACCGTTCTACGCCCGGTCCAATGAGTATAATGCCGTGCATAAGACGTACTTACGCCTGGTTCCCACCGACTTGTGTTGTTTGGGTATTTGTCCCAAAATTAAAAAAAAATTTTTATAAGACATGGAACACAATCACATATTTTCGAAGGAGTTCCTTATCTAAACAGTTTATTATTCATGTGTAACAAATAAGGTTTCCAAGAAAATTTTCCTAAGTTTAGAAATTTAAGGTATCAATAAGGACATTTTTCTGCTTTGTATACATCATAAACATAAAAAATTATTACTGTGTAACAATCTAAGATAATTATCATTAAGATAGGACGGGGGCTCCAAATCTTAAATCAAAAATTCGATCCTTTAATGTTTTCAGAAAACGAGACGCGATCAGTTGTCGTAGCGGTCAGTTGTTACGTGGTCAGTTGTCGCGAGCGTTCAGTCGTCGTAGCGGTCAATTGTCGTAGCGTTCAGTTGGTACGCGGTCAGTTGGTACGCGGTCAATTGTCGCGCGGTCAGTTGTCGGGCCACGACTTGCACAACCCTGGACTGGCCCCAATCAGGGCCAGGGGGGGGGCAGCTGCCCCCCCTGTCGACGCCCATGCATTTGGGAGTATATAAATAGTAATTTAGTATATTAATTATTAATAGTATAGCTGAAAAAAGTAGGAATAGGAGAATTCATCTTATTGGTGCTATTTGAGGAAGTAAGAAATACTAACATTTTAGTAATTTTAGTTTTACAATCTAATGTTATAATTTAACTAATTTCTTCATTGAAAGTATAACGTTACCTTACTATATTTTGATTGAAGAGACCAATGCTTACTTTCAGTCATCCAATGATGCTTCTCTTATATTTCGGATTCAGTTAAGAAATGATTTAGTATTAACTCTTTCAATTATGATTGGTATAAATCTGTGATTAGCCCCACAAATTTCGGAACATTGACCAAAAAAGATTCCTGGTCGATTAATGAAAAATCTTGTTTGGTTAAATCGTCTGGGGGTGGCATCAACCTTAATCCCTAAAGATGAGACGGTTAATGAGTGTAAAACGTCAGCTGCTGTGATTAGGATTCGAACTTGGGTTTGTATTGGCAATGTTGTTCGGTTGTCGACTTCTAGTAATCGTAGTCCTGATTCTTCCATTTCATTATAAGGGATTATGAGTATGAATCAAATTCAATGTGTTTAAAGTCTGAGTATTCATAACTTCAGTATCATTGATGTCCTACTGTTTTTAGTGAAATAGAGGGTTCATTAACTTCATCTAATAAATATAGGAGTTGTAGGGAAGGTAAAGCAATAATTACTAATACAAACACTGGTAAAATAGTTCATACAGTTTCAATTTTTTGCCCATCTAAAAGGTATCGATTTACATCGTTATTAAAAAATATTGTTCCTATAATATATGCCACTATAACAGTAATAATTACTAGTACTATTATTGTATGGTCATGGAAATAATGGAGTTGTTCTATTATGAGATGCTGCGTCTTGAAAAATTAATTGAGCTCACGTTGCCATTTTTAATGAAAGGGTAAACCTTTATAAATGGAGCTTAAATCCATGGCACTTTTCTGCCACACTAAAACTTTAGTAAGATTGGTAATTCACCGTATATATGTTCCATTGGAGGTAGTTTTTGAAATCATTCGATAGAAGTATTTACATTCAATGCACTTATTACTTGACGTAGAGAAACTAATGCTCCTAACATGATATAGATTAATAAAATAACCCCAATTAAAGAGATACATCTTCCAATAGAAGAAACGATATTTTTCAAGCTGTATAGGCATCAGGGTAGTCGGAGTATCGTTGTGGTATGCCTCTTAATCCTAAGAAATGTTGAGGAAAGAATGTTAAGTTTACCCCAATGAATATAATAAGAAATTGTACCTTTAATGGGTATCTATTTAATCTAACACCAGTAAAAAAGGAATATCAGTGAACTAACCCTCCTATGATAGCAAACACGGCACCTTTAGTTAGAACATAGTGGAAATGGGCCTCAACGTAATATGTGTCATGTAAAGAAATATCAATTGATGAGTTTGCTAGTACAACTTCCGTTTACCCCCCAATAGGGAATAAGAATACGAATCTAATGGCTCACAATAATGATGGGCTATATGAGAATTGAGTGCCATGGAGTGTAGTTAGTCAACTAAAAATTTTGATTCCCATTGGTACGGCAATTACTATTGTGGCAGAAGTGAAATATGCACGAGTGTCTACATCTATTCCTACTGTGAATATATGATGGGCCCATACAACAAATCCTAGAATTTTAATTGCTACTATAGAATAAATTATACCAAGTACCCCGAATGTTTCTTTTTTACCTCTTTCTTGGGCAATATTATGAGAAATTATTCCGAATCCAGGTAGAATTAAAATGTATAATTCGGGGTGACTGAAGAACCAGAATAAATAAAGAATAGGATCTCCCCCTCCGGCTGGATCAAAGAATGATGTATTAAATTTCGGTCAGTTAATAATATAGTAATAGCTCCAGCCAGAACAGGTAGTGATAGAAGAAGTAGAACCGCAGTGGAACTACTGCTCATACAAATTGTGGTATTTGATCTAGCTTTATACCAGGAGATTTTATATTAATTACTATAGTAATAAAATTGATTGCCCCTAAAATTGAGGACACCCCTACAAGATGTAATGAGAAAATAGTTAGGTCTACAGATGCCCCAGCGTGGGCAATAGTGCCAGCTAGAGGTGGATAAACAGTTCATCCTGTTCCTGCCCCTCTTTCAACTATTCTTCTAGCTAAAAGGAGGGTGAAGACGGTGGTAAAAGTAAAAAACTTATGTTATTCAATCGAGGGAAAGCCATATCTGGTGCACCTAGTATTAGTGGTACTAATCAGTTTCCAAAACCCCCAATTATGATAGGTATTACTATAAAAAAATTATAACGAATGCATGAGCAGTGACAATTACATTTTAAATTTGGTCATCACCAATTAAAGAGCCTGGTTGGCCTAGTTCAATTCGAATTAGAACTCTTAATGCAGTACCAATTATACCAGCTTATGTCCCAAAAATTATGTATAAGGTACCTGTGTCCTTATAATTAGTAGAAAATAGCCATCGTCACAAAATCTTAAATATTATTTTATGACCCTTAGTAAAATTTAGGTAAGATGGTCGAGACTTTTGGCGATAGTCTGCAAATATAGGAGGGCTATCCTCTTTTACCAGTCTTATATTCAAATTATAATTTTAGACTGCAATTCTGAAGGTGTAAAAGTTTTACTAAGACTTACAAGATTATTACTTGTATTTTTAACTTTGAAGGTTAATTGTTTATTTAACATGAAGTCTTATTATAATATCAGTCAGGTTGTAATTGGAACTCCAATAATAGACAATATTATTGATAATTTCCGTTGATGATTTTCTTAAATTTCACTTAAATTCTTGATTTATAAATATGAATGATCTAAATATCACTCATATATAGAAGTATAGAGTTATTAATGTAGTTATCACTATGAAAACAATTATAAAATATGTTTGTTCCCCAGATAAATTTTGGATAACTAACCATTTAGGTAGAAACCCTAGGAATGGAGGTAATCCAGCTAATGATAGTATTCTGATCATTAATGAAAACTTAATCAGGGGGTTATTTTTCGCATAAAATGTTTGTGAGAGTTGGAATATTGATTGTCTATGAAATAAATAAATTACTGCCAAATTTATTAAAGAGTAAAAAACAAAGTATATTAATCATAAGTTATTTCTAATCATTTTCGCAGGTAGTATTCATCCTAAATGTCTAATTGAAGAATATGCTATAACCTTACGGATGGAGTTTTGATTAAAACCTCCAACAGGACCAATAAAAGTGGATATAAGAATTACTACAATAATCAAATTATTTATTATTTTGTAAGAAATCAAAATGAATAGCGCTAGTTTTTGTAATGTTATTAATAAGAAACATCTTATTCAATCAATTCCTTCCATGACTCCTGGAAACCAAAAATGGAAGGGTGCAGCTCCTATTTTTATTAATAGGGCTCTTGAAATTAAATACGGGGTTCTGCTGTATATAAAAAAATCTGTTATTTCTGATGATAAGATAGCAACAAGGAATAAAATTGAAGCTATTGATTGAACTAGAAAATATTTTATTGCTGATTACGTTTCATAAGGAGTTTTATTTTTATTAATAAGGGGGATGAAGGATAAAAGATTTATTTCCAGCCCTATTCATATTCCTAATCAAGAAGATGAAGACACGGAAATCACAGTTCCTGAAATTAATGTAAAAGTGAAAATAAAATTTGATTGGTTAATTTAAATTAAAAAGAGGAAGGTTATTACTTTCATGAAAAGGGTATGAACCTATTAGCTTAATTAGCTTATCTTTTTATACTTTGGTGTAAGAGGCACAGGAATTTTTGATGTTTCTGGAGTAGTTTAATTCTACAATGTATAATAAGAGTAGAAAATCTACATGATCTCTTCTATCAAAATAGCCCTTTTGTCAGGCATGCTATTTTTAAATGCATCAAATAGTATATTGGCTAAAAACAAGTTTTAAGAATTATTTACTCTTACCTATTTAATAATCCTACGGGCATATCTAAAAACTTATTATTGACAATAAAAACAAATTCCCATAATTAGTTTTCATGCAAACATTTAATGTTTGCATAATTATTGATATAATTAAATAGCTAAATCACTAATGAATAATTTTTCTTAGCTATAATTAGTACTAAATTCATAGAAATAAATTTTTTTATTTATATAATATATAAATATTTAATATATATACAGGGTGTCCCAAAAGTCATGGACCAAACCAAACACAGAGGTAGAACCACAGATATATATTACTAGATAGGCAGTGGCGGTGGAGGGGGTGAAGCCTCGTGATGCGCATGGCGGCCATCTTACGATCACCCTAATTTGAGCGTATTCGTATTCTATTTCATAGGAGCAGGACGTAAGACTACGCGATAAACGGAATTAATGGCTTGAATTAGACCATCAATTACAGATAAAATAACCATTATTCTCCATTGAGTTATAGTAACCGAGAGAAATATTTTTTTTCGAAGTATACCAAATGTTAAATGATAAAAACCTACTCCGAGAGCGAAACTAAGGTAGCAATGCACACAAAAGATTAAAAATGTTTCCGCTATTTAGATTATGATGAAAATTCCTTAATAACTGACTGATTAAGAGCCGGAGGTTGCAATCATTTTATCGACAAGTCAGAAGATATTAAAAAATAAAGTAATTTATAATAAGTGGTATTTATTTCTTGCATGGCACACGGACGTCTCTGTTCGTGGAATAACCGTAACTGGGAAATTACTTATGATATTGATGTTTGAAATATGAAGTTTATGTCAGATACAATTTAAACAATAGAGATTTTCAAGGCTATATATTCTAGGTAAGAATTCTGCAGCTTCATACATAGATTAGATACGGTTAAATTCTGGTTATAACGTCCCTCACTTTTACGCGGTTTCGAATGTACCGCGGGTTTCACCATGTCCCCCGATATGATTACATTGACTATTTTCTTTGTTAGTGGTAGGTAACTTTGTGGCGAATTTTTTCTCAACGTGCCGTAACTTCCAGCGATGATATCAACGCGGTTGGCGGCACATTCAATTATGTAACAATCAAACGCTGGACACTATCGCGCTAAAGGAAAAGATCAGAGTACATATTTTATTAACTTCTATGAAAGTGGGGTCAGGAAGTGGGAGTAAATCATTAAAGCATCATTCGCTAATAAATTGTCCAATAAAATACAATTGACAATTGTAAATGTTTACGAGTTGGGCTCGCACACAAGCTGTTTGCTGTTTAAAAGTTTAGAGACACAGGTCTTTGGAGAAATACAAGTGAATGCCGAAAATTTTCGGCAAAATGCAATGAAAAATGTAGTCGGCTGAGAAGTTTCGTTGTATTTCCTCGGGAAAAAACTTCCAGCGGAAAAGTTTCCGAAAAAACATCAAATTACTGGTAAATGTCCATTAAAAACCTCTAAGTTCATTAGTTACCTCAAAAATCGAATTTATATCATGAAGTTAACGCAGATGAGAGGCACACCATGCGGATGGGGCGTAAAAGTATCGGACTTTATGCGATCGCTGAAAATGGTCTCATTTCATATGATCACCGAAAAGAATTTCCATTATAGGTTATATTTAGCTGTCGAGATGATAAACTCTTAAAGCGAATGTGGGATAAAATGCGAGAGTGGGCATTTACGAGTTGGGCTCGCACACAAGGATTAAGTGCTCCTAATTGCGTCAAATACGGAATGATTTAGTAAATTGAAGTAGGAATTGGTATTGAGGTGTATTTTTGAATTTTTCGCAATTATTTCGAATTACATATTCATTTTATTTTAATAAACCTACTTACGTTAATAATTGTGTACCTTTCTTCACTTGTTAACCCTCTAAATATTTTATTTATCAGTGTATTATATTTTCTTTACATGTCTTTTTTTGGATTCCGCGGCATTTACTGCCAATTTCCTGCTTGAAAACTAGTGCAAGTCTATTTAGTTTATGATTTGGTCACTAGGGTACTTCCTTAACTGGCAGTTAATTTCCGGTATTGGTCTATATGGCGGAATAGAAGGAAACGTGTTCTTTTAAGATTCTTAATCTGCTTATTTGTATTGTATCTTACGCGATATCGAGACGACATTTGCGTCAAGTTGTGTTTAAATGTCTAGAGAATGTTGTTTTATATTTTTTTGCAAATTCGAGTCGAATTAATTGTTTAAAAGTGAATGTAAATAATGTCAAGTTGACAGCTGACGAAGACTATTGTTGTGATTTGTTCGCTAATGACTTCCTTTTGGTGACAAAGACATGGAATCATTACCCGGTGAGTATATGCGTTCGCTAATTGCAATCAACGCATAACTTATGTTATTAAGTAAGTTATTTTACTCCTTAAGTGAGCATTGCAATATAGTGTTTAGGGAATGCTTGTTTTTTTAGAGATAGTTTTCGATTTTGAGTGTGTGAGACAAGAATTTTAGTTAACTCTTAGCTCTTGTATCGCAAGTTTTTTGATTAAATGTAGTAGTCGTTGTCGGTTACTCGCGATAAATATCAGTGATATACTTTTAGTAGTTTATTAGTTTTTGATGGCTTCCCCGACGACTCCCGTTTGAGTTGAGAATTTGCTTTTTTGGACGACTAAAATTCAAATATATCAAATTCTTTCGATTTTAGTCTACGCAATTTCTTTGGTACGGACGCTGTATTTGGAATTTTTACTGGGCGTTGTTATAGAGACCTTTCCCAAGATAAGTTCAATCATAAGATGGGGGAAAGAATTGCCGTCTTCATCAATCCATTCAATCTATCATAGAATTGATTATTGAGAGTTATTTCACAGACAAGAAATTATTTACGGATTGCTGACAATGTTTTTGATAGCTATCATTTGAATGTGTTTTCTTAAGACCAAGTCTCTTGAATCGCTTCATTAGAATAATATAAATTTTATGTTTGGTTTCATGCTCACCTCCTCTTACAGACAGGTTAGATATTTGATCGGCGAATTAGCTCACGGTTTCTATGAGAAAAGAACATTATCATCGCTTCTGATGTATTTACTCCTCTTTAGTAAAAGGTATTGTATAAAGCAGAGTTTCAGTGAACCTAGGCTGAACAGCAGTACCTTGATTCGGGTTGCAAATCGGATTTTAAAATAAATATTTTTAAAAATTCTTTTAAGTTGCTCTACAAGGTTGTGTAATTAGACCCATATTTTATTTTCTGTACTCAACATGTGATTCTTAAATATATATGCTCACGCTGAATGCACGCAAGTCGAAGATCTGCGTTCGTTACTAATTTAAGGGATTACACGGTGGAGGAATGTTTTGAAAAATATGTTGAAATGCTCTCTTTAAGGTTCGAATAATAGTTTGGCATGTTACTTCTCTAAGAAATTTAAATTATGTTTACTTGTTAGCTCTCGGTAAGTAAGGAAGGGATTCTCTAAGATGTAAAAATCTCCAAACCTAAATTTTAAAGTTGGTAAAATAAGATTTCGAAAGTGAACTTTCATCTGAAAACCTGCAAGATGCACTCCAACTTCAGAAAGACAGTGTTTTCTTGTGGTGCTTCGAATCCAAATATTCCAACATGCAAAGTAATTTCTTTCTCCCTGCGAAAGTCCGTACATTATTACAAATTAAACAACACCGTTCTCGAAAGAGTTAGTTCCATCAACGATCTCGGGGTCATACTCGACTCTAAGTTAACGTTTAATGCTCACCTTAGGGAATTATGCTCTCGTGCCTTCAAACTCTTTGGTTTTATTAAACGCAATTCCCTCCGAACGTTTATCACAAATACAGTGACTTTTTCTTACATTGCACTGGTTCGCCCAATCCTAGAATATGCTTCAGTTATTTGGAACCCATGCTACAAAACTAAAATTGAATCTGTTGAGAGAGTCCAAAAGCGATTTGTAAAGTGGTTTTGCAAATCTGTGGGCATTGAATATCATGGAAGTGACTATTTTAATATTTGTAAATATTTCGGTATCCAGCCTCTATGGATCCGACGCTAAGTTCTAGATATCTCTTTTGTTAATAAGGTATTTAAAGGGGCCTTTGACACCTGTTCCCTTATTGGACTTTTTGGCATTGCTGTACCACCTCGCAGAACTCGAAATGCATCGGCGGTGCCCTTTTCAAAGAAGAATGTTCGTCCATCCCGTGAATTAGTAGGACTGTTAATGAACTCTCCAACTATGTGGACTTCTTTTGTGATTCCCTGAATTCCATTAAGAGAAAGGCGTACTCAATTTTTGCTCTCAAATCCGCAGCATAATCCTTTTATTGTCTTAATTCATGATTTTATTTGTATTACCTTTTTTTCCGAGGTTTTTGGGGTCCTTTTTATTATAGCACGTGTAATTGGGGTAACCTGTATGAGCTAAATAAATTATTATTATTATTGTTAATTTGATTTTTCTTTACCGACCTTTTATCGAATTCGTCGATAGTTTCATTTTCTTCTTTTGGAGGCTGCATTTATGATTAGTTTTCGATATTAATGCGGCAAATATAAATCGAATCCCTGTAAATTTCCCGTTAGCTATCCATTTCCTATTAGGAAAACTGCAAAAATACTCCGTAGAAAATTAGGAGCCTTCACTTTCCACCAAGTATATCACGCTGAATCTGAAAAATGTTCTCCGCAATCCATCTTGAAGCATCTCGAGGGTATTTCGGCGGATTCCAGTAGCATTTCTTGGACGTCTGCTGAAGAGGCGTTCGTCCAGCCAATCACTGCAACCGGCGCCTCAGCGGGACTACTTTTTTCTCCCTTTTATTCAACGGGAGAGGAACCTATTATCACAGAATAACTATTCTACGCTATTATTTGGTCCGATTGACGATCTGCCGCATTGTTCCCGGAGATGTTCCATCGTCACGCGCCCCTTATCTGTTAGCCTCCACTTCACCCGTGGACCCTCCTCTTTTTTAGCCCACTACAATGCCCATCTGGGTCCGCCATCCCCGCAACTTCCTTGGCTTGTTATCTGTTGGTTTGTAGTGGATCCCAAGAGCGGATTTTCTTTTCCAGGACCCGCTGAAGGGGTGATAATGCTCACGTTTTGTGGCCAAGGAGTTGCTAGATCCACGAGTTTCCTTGCCCATGTTCCTTTTTCTCTAATTTGTCGGCAGTATCAGAGCAGAAGGTGAGATTTGTGGAACGAGCTCTCTCTTAAAGATGAGTGTTGAATGTTTAGGGCTTACAGCTATGGATGATAAATGTGAACTCAGTCAGGACTGAATGGAACGAAAGAAAATCGGACGGAAATTAGACAGTTACTATGGAAACGATTGTTGGAAGAGCTCCTTTAATATTGTTGTCATGGCAACTATTGTTAGTGATCGCTGTGACACCAATTGTTATAGTTGCTATGAGTTCACCAAATGACCCAATATGGCTGCCATAACATTTCACGTATCGCCATTTTCTGTACGGTTTCCTCCGAAATCTTTTTATTGTATTGTGAATGCGTACTGAGTTTTTCACGATGAATTCGTCGTAATATCGAGATGGTGGAATTAATTACGGGAATTCCGGAAAGTAATGGAAGGTTATGAAACATAATTTAAATTATGTTGCCGTAAAGATAGCTCAATGAACTTTTCGTGGTAAATAGTTGAAGAATTGGGCAAATTTTTAAGGTAGTCACCAGGACATTATTTGACTTTTTGTTCCTAGAACGTAGCATTAGAAAGCGGATGAAATATCTTACGCCTCTTGATATTGTTGGCGATTCGATTTAGAGAAATATCCGCTTTCATTTAGAACTACGCATTTCGGGGCTAACATTCATTGTAAACGCTAATAGAATGTTTTTATGAGACTGCGCGGAGGTTTGAATAAGAAATTGTTTTATTTGGATATAGCATGAAATAACTTATATATAGGGTTCTGCCGGTTTCTTTTATCTTATGTATATATGTTTTCTCTCTCGATATTTTTAAATTAAGTCTATGCCTTATTGATAAGATAAAAATCTGACGTGGCACATGGCTTTCTCTAAGACATCTTTTATCATTGTCGAAAAATGTATTCAATATCATCTCGGAAAATATATTAGTGATTAATTTATATTGCATTATGTTTTATGTCACAAAGATGATAAAGAATGTTTTTCGGGACTTGTTCGATGAAAAACGGTGAAATTGGCCTTTCCAGTGTACTACAAGCAAGAAATATAGGACGAATCACAAAACTGATAATATATTCAACGCAATGTAATGGGCGATGGAGACGAAATAAAAAAAATGATAATAAATAACACACGAAAAACACAAACGATAAATAAACCACACACTGAAACAGTGGAATCTCAAAAAGTAACAGAGAATGACGAAAATTATTTATATACACCAATTAATTAGATATTAATAAATAATTGGGTTGTGATAAAACTGAATAACTCTACTGCTTCATCTTGGAATCTCTTGGTTGCCCTTTGAAGAATCCATCGGAAGCATTTTGAAAGCCTATCTTCCAATTAGTTTCTATGAGTTCCCGCAGATAAGAAGTGTGGCGCTCATCTCAACGTCATACCAAGGCCCTCTATATAGAAGGTTCAGACAACTTGCGGAGGGCGGCCATATTGGGGCCTGCAGTAGATAATCTGTATTCTGCTTCAGTAACATAGCATTTTTTTGAGAAGTTATAAAATTACTAAATTTCTTGATAATCATGCGAACGATTGCAAAAAATATTGTCTTTATTTTACATTAAACAAAAAAGGGATAGTTCTATTGCTGGAATGAAAATAAATTATTCAACAGATTATTTGATGAATTTTTTAACACTTAATTCCACTCGTGTTATTTTTCCTTAGTTATCAGACCCCTCTTAAAATACATAGAATTTAAGATTATAAACATTATTAATAAACTGATGGTTTAGTATAAAAGAAAGCAACACCACTATACATGGGTTGGATGCAGGGCCGGATTAAGGGGGGGGCCAGTGGCCCCGGGCCTCCACCACTTGGGGGCCCCCACCAGCAGTGATAAAAGTTTCTGTCGAAAACAATTTTTTCTGTACCTTGGATCAAATAACTAGCTTCCAATGGTTAAGCACATCATAGTAAATCTGAATTCGAAAAAATAGACGAAAACTTCTCGATGAATTGTTTAATAATCAAGTTTTCCAGTTACTATAAGTGTTAAATGTAATGAACTAATGTACCAAAATTTTGAGCATTCAAAAGCCATGTACACTTTATATTCTTTATATTTGCGGCTGACTTGATACTAGGATCTGTGTAAATATAAGTATCGATATGGCAGCAATTTTGGCAATTTTCTATCAAAAAAAATATTTTTGAAATTTTTTTTCCGACCCCATACGTCTGTCCTAGTCAATTCTTATATTTTTCCCATGCGCAAAACCGGTCAAACACCATGTTTTTCTTTGAATATTCCCTCTAAAAATGGAAATTTCACACGATTAGCTGTTGGCGCCAATATGGTGATAACTTGAGTTGCAGGTGGCGATTTTGGCGATTTCCAGCGAGTCGACTGGCGACAATCTATATTTTAATACTGGCAACCTTGCGCCCTGTCATGGCTGCTACGAAAATTTATGTTCCGTGTATTGTATGTATCATCAAGTTTAGTACCTCATCGAGGTTATAAACATAACAGTTTTGTTAACATTCTCGTGACAGTTATCATGGATAAGAGTAATTGGTGAGGTAGTTTTTTTTTTGGTATTTTATTGCACATTTGTCAAGAAAATCTTGACAATTTTTGTGATGAAGTCCAGTGTTGGGATTTCTAGTATTTTCCATTTTACAATTTAGGTTAGGTACGAGGGAAAACGGAATGTCTTTTGTGTAGCAGTAGATTAGTATTGCGGAATAATTTATTTTATGACGATTTGTTTTAAGTTGCGTTTATTTTGTAAGGGAAAAAGTGGAAATAATTTTGTGCCATGATTTTCTGGTTAAAAGGATTTTGTTCGAATACAGATAGCCATGATATTTATTTTGCCTTGTTTTTGTAATTTATGAGCGTAGATAGAAATGATAGGGGAATGATTTTTGTTTATCCTTTGTCTGGGATACATGTTTACATAATACGCATATTTTTTTATTATATATGTATATGACTTTCGAGTAGATTTTAATGACATAGTGCTTTATAATTATTCGCACTTAGGTTGAAAAATAGTGCGGGGGGACATCAAGTGGGACTGTTCCAAAACAAAGAGCCGAGCTTGATGATAAAAATAAGAATTAGATTGACGAAATTCAAAGCTGTTTCCTCGAATGATAAGATTTGAACGAGGGAAAAATACGAAAAATAAAAGTGACATCGATATTTCCGAGAGATAAATTTAATGGTTACATAGCTCAGGGTCAGAGCACTCGCCCGGAAAGTGAGAGGTCCTGGGTTTCGCCCCCAGTGGAATCAGGATTTTTTTCTCGGAAATATCGATTAATTTTTAGTTGGATGGCACAAATGGTTCAAATTGATTCATTCTATGACACAGTTTATAGATAATTAAACAAGATTTTTTTTATTTACAAATGAAACGTTTCCGAATTACAGAAGTATTAGCAGTTCAATATGGCTGATCGAAAAGAAGATCAACGTAAGTGCGAAACCATCCATCTGGAGCACAAAATAGAAAAGAAGCTTCCGAGAAGGTAATACACCATGAGCAATTGCTGTTGAAAATTCCAAAAATAAGCAATTATTTTTGGAAGCAGTCAAAACACTTTATTATGGTTATCATCCAGTTCAAGAAGCTTTGACTGAAATCAGCATTGATGAAGAGCAAAAATATATTGTCAAAAGAGAAGCTCTCGGACTTCTTCGATACATGGGTCATCTCGAAACTGCAATTAACACATGTATCTGGCACAATATCCTTGAAAGATTCAATGCTACAAGCAAATATTTGTAAAGTCCTACGGTCGTACTCAGCAATGCTGTAAAATCGCTGAAATCTTTCGTTGAATAAAAAAGAATTCTTTCGAAGCCTACGAGAATGAAGGGAAAAAATTGTCAAAAAATGAGCAATATCATACAAATTCAAGAATCAAGAAACCGAATGTTTGACTGCAGCCACTTGACTATGGAAAAACACTTCCTGTGCAGCTGTCACCAAGAGATAAAATTCGCACTGAAGCCTTTCTCACTGTTGTAGATTCCACACTTACGTCACTGTCGCAACGCATGGCAGCATATGAAGTCGTTTGTAAAAGATTTGGTTTTTTGAGTAAGCTTCCGACAATGACACCTGAAGAGTTGAATGCCGCAGCGAAAAATCTCATCGAACTCTATCCAGATGATTTAAAATCAACTCTATCTCTCGAATTGCTTCAACTTGCCAAGTTGTCAGAGTTGTATAAACAGCTTGAAGAAGAATCAATTGAGACATTTCTCTAGCGCATAATCATAGAGAATGATTTACGCTCAGCCTTTGTTAATGCGGAGATAGTACTTCGCATTTACTTGTCCATGATGGTGACAAATTGCAGTGGAGAAAGATCGTTTTCAAAAATGAAAATCATCAAAAACAGATTACGGACGAGCATAGGACAGGAACGTCTGACTAGTTTGATGATTCTGAGTATCGAAAGCAACATATTAAAAAGTTTATCTTTTGAAAATCTCATTGATGTATTCGCTAGGAAAAAATCGAGAAAAATTCATGCGGGTTGAAAAGACGTTGAATTAAAAAAAAAATGTTTTACTTGAAAAACAGACCCTTTTATGAAAACTGTTAAATAAAAAAAATTTGAACATTGAAAATTCTTTTCATTCTTATAATTGATAACCTATTTAAAAGCACACTTTCACCTATTGTTTTAAATTTCATCCTCTATCTTTCAATTGAAAAAAGGGCCACCACCATTCTCTGGCCCCGGGCCCCCAGAAACCTTAATCCGGCCCTGGTTGGATGGAAGAAGAGACTTTTAAGTCTCAATCTCGCCCAAATAAAGACGATTTATTATTAATATTATCATATGATAAGATACATACCCAGTATGATGACTGAGAAGTCATGTTATTGTACTATAAGTAAGATGGATATACTGGAAGAAAATAATGAAGTAACACAAGAGATATCACAAATAATGTCAGTTTTATTTTACAATTTTTCTCATGTATACACTGCGACTTGCATATCCAGAAGACACACTGGTGTTTTTTCCATTCTGCGATAGAGTCTTGGCATAAAACTCTATGCGCAACAAAAAGAATTTTTTAAAAAACAATTGTTCCACATTATGGCACCTAATCATTAAATTATCATTGCACATTTTCCCACAAAGCAATTCTAAGATGTCACTTTTTATATCTGGAAGAGAAGTTTTGTAGGACTGAAATAAAGTCTCAGCCTCCAAGGCAAGTTCCCAACAATACTTAGTGCACTTTGTTAGCTCTCTTTGTTCCTTTAAATGCAGCAATTCTTTATCTGCATCACCTGTATCACTTCCATCTCCTCTTAACAAATTTTCACAATCATCACACCTCAGTTTCTTCAACACTTGTCTAACAACATAGCCACAAAAATAATACAGAGAACTTCTGTCTATCTCATCTGTATCATCCAGGTCGACATCTGTAGTAACAGATTCCTCCACATCATCTACATCTTCTTCTACATTCAGCCTTGTAATGTCAAGAAATTCTGCCAGTAAATGTCCTTCGTCAGGATCACAGTTGCCTTTAGAGGGAATCAGCATGAATTGTGCAATACTAATTATTTTTATTGCATTCTTAAATTGAACAGGAGATGGGATGGGATTCTTAACCCTAACAGTAGAAAATAAATTTTCGAGAGAGTCCTGACAGAACCTAGAAGTTAGTAAATATCCAAATGAACATTTATCAATGAAAAAATCCTGTAAATCCAGGATTGTTTTGGTATTCAATGTCACTGCAGTTTGGACTGGTTTCCATCTGCCATCCCCAATTTTTAATGGTTCAAAAAACTCTATAAATTCTTTTAAGAAACAAATTGTTTTCTCGTATACATCAGTATTTAGTTTACTGATGGCCATAACTGGATGCCTGGAACACATCAAGGAGAACCACTTATCAACCTTCTCAAAAAATAAAGCAGTAGCAAGATAGCCAGAATCCCACCCAAGACTTTTCACACAGTATCTTATACCAGCAGCTACATCACTGCTCATGACATCCCTAGCAAGATGAACCCTCATTCTTTGGAATTGCTTTACAAAAACATGGTCATTTGTCAATTTAGGGACAATTTTCAAATCTCGGTCAGCTTGAATTAACAGAAGTTTCTTCACTGGCTCAAAAGAAACTTTAGCTGAACTCAAGGAATTTTCCTTCACAAAATTATCGGATAAATAGATGTACTTTTCATCTAGGAGGTGGTTTCGAATATTTTTCAAAACATGGCTAACATCTGCCATAAAAAACAATTTAATATCTGGTCTGCATGGATGGGGAATAGAATTAACAGTCCTGGAGAATTTACCACAGTTTATGCCAAACTGCTTCCATACAGCTCGATTGCAACTCCCCATATCACAAGTTATACAAATAACTGTAAGGCCAATTTCATCAGACCTCTTTACTATTTCTAGGATAATGTTTTTTACATCCAGGCTTGGAAATGAATTACCTGTGAAATGGTACCCAACTACCTGTTTCCATCTTGTTGACACACCAGCTAGCATAAACACTAAAGCATGTGTTGCTATGCAATCAGTCTTAGGCAATGTGGTGTAGCCAAAAAGGGTTTTAGATCCCCTATCCAACTCAATCTTCTCCTCAATTGCCATTTCGTCCAATAGCAACACACAATACCTTTCTTCTTCATGCATGGCTTGCCCTTTCAATTTGAGAAAATCAAACACTTCCCCAAGAATACCTGGAGAGAATTTAAACTCTTCCAATCTTCTACTCAGAGTTCTATCACTAGGTAAAGGATAGCCTAAGCTTTACAAGTTATTGTAACCTTTGATTCCACAAGTGAAACGAATTTGGAGAGCTTTTCTTACAGTTATGTTTGACCATCTTTGTCCTTTATTAGATTTCTTCCCCAAAGACTCAAGCTGATCTTGGTTAAGGAAGGTTTTCATTGCCTCTGTGGTCACTTCCAAAGATTCTTCTAATTTCTGTATCCTCTTATACAATGCAGAGACCTGAGACCTAAGCTTCCTAATAGTTTCATCTTTGTCCTCTTCACTCCTACTTGTCTCCATACAATCTTCTGCAACATCCTCATTCTCAGCAGTACAATCCATTAGATTGTTTGAGTCAATTCCCTCAGTGTTAAAGACAGTTTGTTTACCTGAAATATATAATAAATCTAAAATAAGTACTTTTGTTATAGCAAGCAGTCTGATCTATATTGTAGAGATATAAACGATACATATAGTTTTGTCATTTATGGAGCACTATTAGAAAAAATTCTTGAGTAATAAAAGCAGAACTGTGTCAATTCTAAACAATCAAGAACAATGTTCTTTAAGAGTGAAATAACGAGAGATTCAAATATAAAATTCTAAAAACCGTCTTTGTGAAACACCAACCTGTATTCACTGCAGCAATCTCTCGTCTAGCTGGTAGTTTTCTAGGCGATTTTACTGCACGATGTGGAAAAACTTCCGGAATAGCAAATGGTTTAAGTAATCTCCGACCATCCATTCTATTGCTCTCAAATTGCGTTGAGTCAAAATGCACCTAAAAAAACGTACATTTATTCTGAATTACACACATTTTTATACTTTTTCCAACGGAAAAGAATAAAATTCAATTATTTGTTCAAGTATATAAATAATCAGTTTACATACCTCACACAGTTTGCTGTGAGCAGTGGGCATCCATGCATCACGACGTAATTTTGCTAACCAAATCTTCTTCCTGTTGGAATCTGCTGGAAAGCGAAACATTCTAAATCCTTGCTCTGCTCGATTCTTGCATCCTACTGCACAGCAGCACGGCATTATGCCTAATCGCCAATAAACTTACGCACAACGCAGCATGGGAACACACAGAAAGAAGTTCTAAAAAGAACTGATAATGATGAAGAATGATTGTTCTGAAAAGAACACTTAATAGAAAAATTATTCCGTCAATGAATGCAATGAATGTTCTGAAAAGAATTGATTCTTAAATTGAATAAATGAAGAGGTAAGTTCGGCAAACGCTCAGTAAACAAGTACTCGCTAACACCAGACTAGGCCCCAACATGGCGGAAAGTGATCACGTGACTACTTTCGACCAATACCGTTGCAGGTTTGTCGGCAAGAGCGATTATAAAGAGTGTCCGAACCTTCTATATAGAGGGCCTTGCGTCATACTTGCACTTCAAATCCCAGCAGTTATTCTTTTCGGTCGGCTTGAGGATGTTTCTTCTACGTTGCATGAACTATGCTTTTGCCCTATTTTGGCCCAATTGATAGCGGAAGAGTCCACGAGTCTAAAATGCAAAACATACACTCTCAACCCCAACAATGGAACAATAGATCTTTAAGCCTTCCTCGTGATCTTTCTTCGTGGACATTAATGCCATTATAGAAAGGGATTCCACACTTTTATAAAGGTGCGGCATTCTTTTCTTGCTTTATCCGACAACATTGAAGCATAAACTTTTTATATAAGTTCGAAAAAAATAATATAAAATGACTGTGTTGGAATTAAAAGGATCACTTGATGCATTGTTGGGAAGGCTTAGTTAGGCCGCGGCTGCCAACAATGGCTGTTTCATGTTAACTTAGCCATTTCTAACTAATTACCTTATTTAACTCGTGGTTAGAAAGTTGCATAATAGGACAGCTTCTTGGCTGGATTATCTAGTATTGTTAACAATTAACGAATACCAGTCAAATAATGACAATCTAACTGTCGATCAGTGACTTCCTTGAATAATAGTGGACACGTGTACTATTTTAAATCGGCGATGAAACAACCATCAACGAGACGAGCACTCATGGATTTCATATCGCAGTTCTAAGAGCTCGGAATCCTTCCATCAAACTACATTTACCATCGACGCAAGATGGAGGTCATGTAAGTACGATGAGAGTGGTGTTTGCATTAATCAAGCAATCATATTTTCGGTTTGATTTCACTCCTCCCGTAATTAATAAACAGTTCAATACGTAGTTTTACTTGAATATATTTTCCAATTAGTCCTTCTGTTAATTTGTAGCCTATTTTAAGTTCTTACTCATAAACATTATGGTAATCCTGGTTTGAATTCAAAAAGAAATCAGCAGTTGAAGGAAATTTTAATAGATGCATTCTTATCAACGGCATCGAATGTATTAATCGAACCTTCTAAAATTGATTTAAAATCGTTTTTGTGGCTTAAATTTAAGAAGTTCTAACTGTTCCGCGATGAAAGTGCCTTTGTCATCTTAAACATTAAATTCATTATCTCATAATCAGAACCGAATTTGTTTCTAATGATTGAAATTTAGATTTGAAGTTAGCCTAATCATTTCAGGAATTCTATTTCAATTTTGTATCAATTTGTAATATTAATTCTCGTCAGCGGTCGTTATTTTTTAAACTTATTCTCAATACTGATCGTTGAAGTAGCCATATTTATCAATTATTTATATTAAAATTGCTTGTTTTACTTCAAATTTTCATGGGTTTAGAATACTCTTCTGATTTTTATCAATTTAGAAGATTTTTCAGAAATTTTATTTGCTATAATTCTCTAGTTCCTTGTTATCTTTAACGACGTAATGCTAAATTTAATCGGCATTATTTCATAATCTGAATCATTTTTATTTCTTACTATTTAATTGCATTTAAAATTTAGCTTCATCACCTAAGAATATTGATCGATTTGGTAAGAATTAGCACTGATATTAATGTTTTTGTTTCGTGTCATTAATTCCTTATCTTCAGCCAATTTCTAAGAGTTTAATTAAGGCTTATTTTTTTGATTATAATTAGTTATTATCATTTTAATATTGTGCGATGATGTAACAATATATTTTAAACTGTTTGGTCAACGGTTGCAAATGAACAGGAATACGTAGTTTTCAAATTAGTTACTTCGCTTTACATTTGCATGGCTTTAGATTATAATTCCGATTTTTATCCATATACATATTTTCTTAATTTGGAATTTCTCTTTTTTCATTGTTTGGGAGGCAACACCGATATTGTCTTGGTGTTATGCTCATTGGCGTCTTTTGGAAGTGAAAGTTGTACAGGAGATCCTCCGATGGTACAAGTCAGTGGATTGGAGCTTCGGCTTAGGTAAGCACAATTTATATATTTTTATATCAATCTCTAATATATCGTATTTTGAAAATGTCCTCCCGTTATGGACTGTGAACTTTTATTTTTCACATAGTGTAATATATAATAAAAACCTGTGGAACGACTATCAATTAAGTGATTTATTGATCAATAGTTTTGGGGGTGAATAAAAGGTTTTTAATAAGAACTTTGAGCAACATAATCTGAACGACCATGTAGTAAGTTGCTATCTTTTATAATTCTCGTATGGTGTAATTTAATGGAGAATAAATAGTACAGTACTGCAATGCAATGGTTAGACATGCCATTTCCCTTTTTCAGAAATTTTCTGTGAATAGGCGCAAAAATGCAGTTTCGCTTTCTTCGATGAGCTCTTTCCAACACCTATTGATATTTTGCTTCCCTTCACCGTTGCTCTCACTTTCAAAGCACTGTAAAAAGAAGCTATGATCACGTAAACAATCATTCTTAGACCAGTAATGGGTTTCCAACGTCCTTCAACTCATTTCAAGTTTTCCAAGCATCGTTTTCATTTCCTTTTCTGTTGCTTTCACTTTCGAGGTATCAGTAAAAGAAGTAGACACATGCTAACAATGCCAAAAGACGAGTAGTGACTTCCCAATGGCCTTCAATTCTTTGCCTTGCTTTCCTTCAAGTTCAAGGCAAACTCATCGTTCGCTTCTGTGAGAACTATGTAATTGTTTTCTTTCGTGCATTTACCACCTTGTCTGGGAAAAAGATACAATCAAAGAATGCAATGGATGCTAAAATAGAATGTATTTTTTAGATGACCACTACTTTCAAATAATACTATAATTTTTGCATATTCCTGACATCCGATTTATATCCAATCAAATAAAATATCCATCGAGTGATACTAAATATTGAATTTTTATGCTGCAATGACGAGAGGCGTAATCTTCACGATTAGACATTTGATAAAATCCAGCGATTTCTTCCTTCATTAATATCTTCACCGTTTGTGGTCCTTTAAACGATATTTGTTACACAATTATCTATTTGTATGTCTAAAGATATTCTCACAGAGTGATTAACTGAATTTTAATTAAAATAGAATTATTTAGATGATTTTCAGTGAGTTATCAAACTCAAATCAAGTCGAACTGAATAACTATTCTCCTCTTAAATTTCTTGGTTTCTAAACAGAATATTTCCACTCCAATTTAAAGATAATACTGCATTAATTATCCGTGATTAACTCCATGGTAAAGAGAATTTCATTGCTTCTTTCATCATTTCCAACTAAACTAAGAATACTTAATATCCTTCTGCATCATCGTTTGAAAGCAAACGTTTGTCTAAGATGGTCAGTATTGTCATTAGGCGTTTTAACTTATTTAGGAGTTACGGTTTCTAAATTGAATGTTCGATTCAGAAAATTAGAACCCGATTTAAAGATATTTGAGCGAACTCAATTACGATAGAACTTCTTTGACCAAGTTAAAGATCGTATACCGTTCCGCTTTAGCTCATTCTTCTTTGTAACTCATAAGTTTCCTTACGATTTTCTAAATCTATTTACCAATCATTTATTACAGTTTACCTACTTATTGATGCTTTATTGTTAGAAATTACTTGTGAATATTTATAATAGTAAACGCGAACTTTCCACGTTGACCACAGAGTAGTCACTCAACATTACATTTTCATTGAATATATCTCACTACATTTTCCCAATAAAAGTTGCGCTTTCGTGTCTTTAAATCGTATCTGAAGCACAGACCAGAGTTATAAATTGTGACATCATATAACTAGCCGAACCTATTTATTTAAGGTCATTTTAACATTGTTTTATCCCAAGCTAGTGATTAGGGACTACTCTGCCTTTTTGTTAGTATTTGCTTCTCATTCCAATCTCGCAATGCTGTACTAATTGAAAAAAATAATTTTATTTATAGATATTATTTCATAAGTATTGGGCATAACTTCAACTTTTATATCTGCATTCCCTTTATTAGATTTTGATTGATTTTGTTTGCATCATCAAGGCTGTTATTTTATTGCAAAAACTATTGAGAAACCCGAGGCTAATTAAAATATAAATGCCATTCTCTTTAATTTAAATCGCTGAATCCGCAGTCAGTGAATATTTTTGAGCCCAATCGTTACATATATCAATAGAGATTTGAGACGTATGTAATATAAATACATTTTACTTCATTCTGTCTATCGCAAAAACATTAGATACGATTTCTACCTCGGCTTAACTTCATTAAAGGCAACTCAGTGATTCCACACACATACCAGCTCTGAATAACACTTTGTCATAAATTAATGATATTTAAGTATTAACGCAAATAATTAAAACATAATGTCATTAAACCGACACAATTTAAGAATATGCAAATAAATCCTTCGTCAGTTGTGAGTCATCTCAATGTTTTAGAGTGCTACTTCCCAGTAATATATCCCTCGTACGAATTCCCCCCGGACCAATTCACCGGGCGCCGGTGAATTCGTATGCAGGGAGTTGATCCCCCGCGCTCATGTTGTAGTATTGTTATTTAGTCTTATGTTAATCTACACGCCCTGATTATTGGTTAATGTTATAAATAAATGAACGGGGGGTGGGGTGGGTGGTAGTACAACATCAGCGCGGGGGATCAATTCCCCGTTTACGAATTCCCCCCGAACCAATTCACTGGGCGCCTTTTCATAGGTTTACTGTGTTCATTAAAGGCAAATTATTCCTAAATAATGCAGAGATTTACTAATTCTATCGCTGGAACGCCTTCCAATGTCATTCTTACGCATTCTATCACTTGAAAATGTTAACCACAACTTTTTAAGGGTTTGATCGAGTCTGCAAACCGTTCCATGGCAATATCTCCCATCTTAAATGAGAATTGACATCTCTTTTATGAACAGAAAGGAAGAAGAACTTACTATAATACTTAATAAATATTAGAAAGAAATTGTCAGGACAACAATAAATCTATTATATTAGCATATCCTCAAGCCAAAAGAAGCCGTTTAATTAAAATTACGCATTCCTCTTTCTATAAGAAATACTATTTCCCTCTCTCAGCAGTAATTAACTGTGATTAATGGATCAACAAAAAGGCTTCTCCGTCGTGGATTCCAAAATCAACATTCCCGATTCGATCTTTTTTTTTTTTGGAGAGAAAATTGTGCATTTCATTAACAATATTCTTAGTAAATTTTAGACTATTTTGAAAGAATAAGACGATGTTGGACGATAAAAGGGGTTGAATAGCACATTCCATGTCACAGTAGAAGAAAATTTAATCCTTATTATCATTAACATTAGGTATTCAGATCTGTGTACAGTGTTTATTTGTATGTTCGCTTTCAGAACCAAAGAAAACGTCCATGTCTGAAGGATTTATTCTTTTAGCAAATTTTGAATCAAAATCACATAGTATAAAACATTCTTCAAAATTGGATCGTTTCATATTCACTTTGGCAACAATTTGGAAGAAAATTTGAGATAATTTATATACACAATTACATCACTTTCAATCTATAAATCTTTAAAGCAATAAGAAACTAGGAAATTAATTTTCGAGCAAATTCCAGCACTGGTCACGTTTTTAAATTCATCAATCTGACTGAATTACATCGATGTTAGTTTGATTAATTTGATGGATTATCAATTATTGATGGATTTAAGAGCAGTCCGTAGGTTTTTCTGCTGTTTTACTAGATTGCTTCCGTTGCATTTGCAATTTGTTCCATCTCCATAATTCCTTAAACTCAGGTGAAAATATATAATCGCATCGATTTTTTGCATTATAAATACGTTATATTTGTAAGTTTCCATTTACTGGCTTTTTTATGAGATTATTCACATTTGAATGTCCCGTTAATGTCGTCAGAACCCTGCGGCTCTTCATCGAGAATTAATCTCAGCGATGGACATTGGTGGAAAGCATCGTAAATGCATCGGTGAATAGATCGGTTTGTTGGATGAATTTAAAAAGTTCCCACTCACTCGAATCTTTGATTGGTGTTACTTAAGCTACCTCGGCAAGTCGTATTGTGTATTGCAAGCATTTCAAAGAGTATTATAATCAATTCAACATTTTCATACAGCATGTCAGAATACGTTACTATATTCGCTGTGAATTCTGATATCCGAGTGCCAAGTAGAACCACTCTTTGCTTAACCACGAGGTGAAATTTCATATTCACATGCATCTACATTCACATCAATGCACCATGTCATTGTGCTTACAGTAGAATCCTGCATTTTGCTGTTTTAACTTGATCGAAGGATTCCCAATTCCCGTGAACTGCAGCACGAAATCAATGAATCATCAGAAGTATCTCCTTGGGAATTTTTCGATCACAGATTTAGAACAACACATTTTTCGACACTTGATTTACGATATTGCTGTGAGTCGAGTCGAGGCTTTCAACTGTCGATAAACGTTCTTCATGTATGTTTCCCGTACGTATACTCTAACGAAACACAGGTAAAATAAAGAAATCTAGAGGAAAATGACTTCTTTCAAACAAATCAACTTCACAAAGACGAGCAATTTTTAGGCACTTTGAAAATTCTTTCGATTGTAGAGTAGACCATTTCCCAATGCATTTGATTTGAAGTTACGTCAGTCAGACGAGGAAAGAAAGAACATCGAGTTCCGACAGTTCTGGAATTTTCGGAAGGCAACTTGAAGCGTTGTCATTTCATGCAAGGGAGAAGCGAGTTTAATGGATGACATAAGGTTGGTTTGTGGTGTAAATTCTGCTCCTGTGAAATGTTCTAGTAAAATTGGAATACGTTAACTTAACTACACGGTATTATATAGATCGACCATGGTTTCACAGCGTGCCTCCAAGATCAGCTGACGCATAATATAATGTAATACTGTTTGGTTTAGTAAACATTTTCCTATGGAGCGAAGTGTTTAATTCACGATTGGTAAAAGTGTATTTGCTGCAAAGTTTGAGACTTAGAATCAATGGGGAGAAGAGAAGTTGGGATAATGGTCAAGAAGAACGGTTCAGATTAAGTGGTGGAGTAAGTACGATATCAGCGAAATGCCTAATTCTATTCATAGCTATTTCCTACCTGAAAACGTCTGAAAGAAAGGTTTGCCTCTCTTAAAAATCGGCAATTCTTCCTTAGCTTTCGAAATCACGAGGTCATTACTAATGACGATGTCACCTTCGGAAACGCTTCGTTGGACTGTCTTTTATTTTCAGAAGAATCGCGAGTAGCGAAGCGAAGTACGGTGAGTGCAAGGCTTGACTCTGTTTCTACGAATGTATGACTTCCATGTGGTTGTGCCGACTAAAAAGTATAATTTATTACGTTTCGTAGTGAATATATTTAAATATTCCGTGTGTTTGTGAGTGGTGTGGTAGTTATAACAACCAGGAAGTGGAATTGAGAGTTGTGCTGGAAGATCGAACCTGGTTCCTTGGATTGTGCAACATGTGCCAGTGAATGACATGCCGTACAGCTTCTATGGTTTGGAATATCTACTTCTATTCGAAGGTAATAATTATACGGGAGCAATCCTTTACGAAATCGATCTTTCTTCCGATGAACGTGTTATTGAGGGGCGTGGAAGGTAGAATTTTCGAATGGCATGCATTATACAAGTCGTGCATTAACAAAGTGTGGTATTATTTCAACATAGTGTGAGATTGGGTTGCAAATACCGATTTAAACTATCGATTGGAAAAGTTTTGAGATGGTTTTGTTCATCGTGCTGGAGTTTCCATGGATTTTCCGTTACCATAGCATTCATTTCTTTAGTATTCCTTCCAGAATGTTGTTATTTTATGTCGCTACTCAAAGTCGTGTATGGTGTTATCGATTCAAATAGAGGAATCAATTTCCCAATGAAACATTCATAACTTCGTTTGTTAATCAGATACAGAGAGGTGGGATTATTTAAAAACATGTGTCGTAATATGATCACTGATCGCCTTAAAGATTGCACTCGCTTGAAACGTTGATTTAGGGGAACATTTTAACTAAATACTAACCTTATTTGTAAAGTAGAAATTCAGTGTTTGTCATCGATTAGAGTCCACTGCGTTTGTCCGAACTGGCTAAACCTTTGCACAAGTATTCTTGGAGATCAGGAACGAAGTGCTGATTTATTTTTGTTCGATACTTTTTCTGGGTTTGAACCAAGATCGCTCAAACAGTTTTCCATAATAAATATACCTAAACTTCTCTTTTATTGTTTGCAGGCTTCGTTTCTTTTGAAAAATGAAATTAGAAGGTATGGTCATGCTGAGTCGAGACAAGCGCCAAAAGAACAGAAATTGAACGAAGATTATCATTTTGGTCGTAAAATATCGTTTTCGAAACTTTCTCTCGAGCATTTTAACAAAATGTATGTAAATTTTCCAAAATTTTTGATATTATAAACAAGCAGTTCTCTTGACGATCAATGCGATATTTGAATCCATGCAATTTCCGGTAAAGTGAGAATGGGATTTTATGTGTTAACCAAAAGGATATTTACTCACTTTACGACTGACAACTTAATTTAATTTTGAATTGTAATCTATTTCCATACTCTAACTAAGATGCTTATCTCAATACGATTCTTTTCGTAGCGTTTATCCTAACCCAGTTAATACCAGACATCGTTAACTTCGAGGTTATTGTAGAACTCGCTTATTGTTAAAAGCCGTTTTTTACAATTAATTCCATTTTCAAAAATGTAATTATTTAAACAAAATTCTGTTATTTAAAATCAACATAATTATTTTCATTATTTTTGGTGATTTTAAATGTAACGGTTGACGGCGGTAGGGGTGGGGGAAAACAAATTTCCACCAATCAGAACGCAGCTTCTCTTTTGTAATGGTTTTCTGTGACAAAATTTGCAGTTCCCGGTGAGACTTCGTGGGGGAAAGGTCGTGGTGGTTCACTTCCGGAGTAACGGTAAGAATTTGAATCTTTTTCGTTATGTTTAAACTTTTGAAGTGCAGATATATGTTCAAAGCATAGTGTATTTGGATGCAATGCACTTAATCTATCTATTGCTAATCTACCATGACACGGAATATTTCTGTGAACGATGTTTTCCGAATGAGCTTGCGGGAGATTGAACATTCGGCAAATTAAATTTGTATTGTATTTTCAACATTTGGAAATTCAAATTAATAGATTTTTACTGACGCGGAAGAATTGTCTGTTCTAAGGGAATCTCAAATGCCAAGAGATGATACTTCCGATGTTTCGTTAGACATTAATGCGAAATATATAACTTCCAAGTGAAAAAATTCCAAGAAAGAAAGTTTGCGCGTAGTGAAGATTCTTACTAAGTCTGCGCTTATTTATGTGATTCATCGATATTCTATCGCGATGAAAATATTTCCGGCGAATATTTGTCTTGAATGAGCAGGAATTTCAATGTTCGGGAAATTACATTCGGTTTTCTGTTCTTAGGGAATCTCAGATTAAATAAGTTGCCTGCTGCGGTGACGAAGTGATTAGCGCGATAGCTACGCCAACGTAAAGGTCTCGGGTTCGAACCCCGGCAAGTTGGAATTTTCTGGCTAGGGAATGGTTGTGTCTTTGTAAGTAGCAATAATTTTTTAAATCGATGTAATTGGGTCTTTTAATTTCCATTAGAGAAGTTATTATTATCATTTGCTTTGCGAAGTTTTCACTTAAAAGCGAAGTTATCTCTTGAGTTGAGAAGTTGTCATTTTGTAAGCGGAATTATCATTTGCTAAGCAGAGCTTTCACTTAAAAATATAAGTAACAGTTTTAAGAATTATTATTTACTAAGTCTTAAGCTTGAGAAGCGGAGTTATTATCTCCTAAGCGGAATTATCACTTAAGAAAAGAAGTTATCACATGCTAAGCTTAGTTATTATGTGCTAAGTTTAGTAATCATTTAATAAGCTAAGTCATCGTTTGTTAAGCTCACCCGTGATCCAATAAGCGAATATGCCTTGTGTGATTCTACTGACGTTTCGTTTTATGTCTTTGCGAAATATTGGTTGCTGGAGCCGTAAATAACTCATTAACTTCGAAACTGTTCCAATTCTTTCTCCTGCACGCCTCAGGTTTATTGGAAGTAAATATTTTTTAATAATTCTGATGTCATGAAACAAAATTTAGAACACGGCTTTTAATGAATTAGAGGTTTAAAATCTCGTTAAAAACCTTTCGAGTTCTACCCGAGAAGTCACCAACGGTAACGGACATCGGGAGTTCAAATTGCATTACGTCACATAGATTTATCAATATATACTTTAAGTGATTATTTATTATAACACTTATAAGGTAACTGCTTCATTACTATGTATCCAATTACTGAATTTATTCCTGTCGAATGCGCCGCGCGATCTTTCTATTATGTAATACAGGTTACAACATAATACAGTGATTAAATAACTGGAATTCAGTGGAAACCAAGGGTCACCGTAAAGCTGTTTGTTTGAGATAATGAAGCACTTTCCCATACCTTGATCTTCGTCCACAAAACTACCTCTTTACTCCTGCTTTAAATATCACAATTTTGAAATATTCTTTTTCATGAATTGTCGATTAAAATTTTAACTTATCAATTGCCGAATATCACTTCTAGAAGAATTTGCCCGAGTAATTCAGTCGCTCATCATTTTTTATTTTTGTCTAGGAATCAAGAATAAGTTGCTTTTTCATCCGTCATTAATGGGTGTTCTGTAAATTTTAATAAATATTAAGGAACGCATTTAAAATATACGTTTTAAAATATTTTCCAGTTTCTTGCGAGATTTCGCCAACGGGAACCCTAACGGAATTCGAGATTTCAAATTCAGTGTCGATTATAGTGGCGTTAATATTTATTAGCCAAGAAGTGACTATCAAAGTACTCTCTGCTCTAAGGTCATTTTAGTTTTGCAGTATTTCTTCTTTTCGGTAGTACAAATCAATTCATATGTAAAGAATTTAAATTTGTTATACGGCTGCTGATGAGTTGGAGGTTTAATATCTCAGAAAACCGTGGTTGTCGGCGCTTCTTGTTTTTTCCCCGGTACTCGGAGAAAACAAGAAGTGGTTGTTCCTAAAAGCCTACTGCATAATCGATTTAAATTTTTAACGTATCACTTGCCGACTTTTAGGAGAAAAAAGTAATTCGGTCGTGTGTCTTTTTGGATACAATGGTTAGGAATTAAGAATGCGTTATATGTTTTAAATCGATCACTGTTAAGTATTCTGAAACTTTAAGTAACTACTTAGGAACGAGTTTTGCACGTGCCTTTTTAAAAACTTTTCTTTACGTATCTTCCGATGAAATATCATGGCAATTGTAACCATAAGGGATTTCGGGATTTAAAAAACTCAGCAGCGATGCCAGTGGTATAAATATTTATTAACTTCATTGAATCTGAATATAGTTACCTAAATAGTATAATCTGTAATATATTTTAGCAAACCATATGATGACCATTTGTGATAATTTTTAAAAATACAAAAGTGCGTTGTGCCAAGTCACAATAACTGTTAACATTATTATTCTGTATTTTGTGTACTCTACTGTATTCTTATTCATGCCATATTTAAAATAAAATTTTCATTCTTTTTAGATTTGTTATTCTAATTATATTAAATCAATAGATTTTATTTTTGTTTGTAACAAAATGAGTACGTCACTTTCAATACATTTAATTCAATCATGAATTTTAATTGCTTAAGCCAATTTCAGGCAAGTTTTACTCATGTAATGATAATAATGTCGTATTGTAAATTTAATAAGTCCTTGCTACATTATCAATTTATATTAATAATAGTAATAACTGTGAACTGACAATTCTTGATGCAACTTAATTAAAGCAAATATTTATTTACAGGTGACCAATAACTGGGATTTTTTCTCTTCATCAGTACTCTGGTGATTTCCCTCGCCGAAGTATAAAGTGAAACTCAGTCGTAAGAGAAAGTCACGTCCTAGGTAGCAAGAAAGCTGATTCCTTAAAGTAAGTGCATTTACTTAGGTAGTGAGATAACATTACAGGCTTCACTATTAAAATACCCAATTCCTTTGATTTTCTTTTGCACATTTCATATATTTTTCATTTTATAATTTCCCGACCTTTGTCGCATTCGTTGACCTTAATATTTCCTCTAAAAATTGTTAGTATTTAGAAAAATAATAATAAAAAATATTTTTAAGCATAAAATGAATATTATTTCAGTATTTCTACAAAATTCATATAAAATTACGGTTCAATAGCTTATACTTTCAATATTTTTCCATTATGGTTTTTAGGATTGTGAAGTATTACAAGTAAACTTACGGAGTTTTAGGATAATCTAGTCCATTCTTTGTTTCTCTGTTCTGATTTCATGATTCCCTTTATCCGTTTCTCTCAATTATCCTTAGCAAATCACTATTTATATATTAGATATTATTTTTCCTGTGGTTTGTATGCCAATGCATTTTACAAAGTAATCAACTTTGCAACAAGAGTTTATTTGCAATTGACTCAAGTGATAAATTTTCATTGTAGTTGATGCTGGTAATCATCTTTCATTTGCGTGTAACTTTGCCATTTTTTTACGTATTCTAGAATCCCCATTCCTGTTTTTGCCATTCCTCGCGATCCTTCTATTTTTTCTTCAATTATTCTCCTTTGTTCCTGCTATCACACTCTGATGGATGGACTGTTTCCATTTGTCATGTAGTACAGGATAGAGAAAAATGTATCTCTCATTTTCTTTTATCTCAGTCTTGATCATGGCAGTGATGAAATGAAAGCTACCGAGGCATGAGTGAACAATTGCACTGATCAAAAACTCTCCTTACAGAATTCCAAGAAAATTGTTAATGTCATTGAAACTGTTCTTAAATGTTTTCCTCCTGTATGACCCTTAATGCTAAGAAATAATTTCGAGCTGATAAATGCGTTGTTGGCTTGTGGTATGTTTTCTCACTTTATATGATGGAAAAGGAGTGTATATCGATCAATAATAATCTGGGAAGGTAAGACAATTTCTATATAGTAAATAAACTTGTGATAACTAAACTAAACTAGGTTTATGGTAAAACTTAATCCAATATTTGAAAATTATAATAAATATTTGAGTGCATTTGAAGCTTTATTCGCAGCAGAGATACAATAACCATAGACGGCTTTAGAAAGAGATGGTAAACAAAAGCAAACAACTCCTATCAGCATGCAGATAAAGATCGTAAGTTTGCATTAGTTGAGGTCAACTTAATGTGGGACTAAGCAATGCCGTACCAATGTTCATTGAACCCGAGCAGCTCGGGACAAAGAAATTAGAAATCTGTAGTATTTAACATCATTGAGTGACCTTAAAAAAGTATGAAAAACTTCCTTCTACACAATGAAACAATATAATTTTTTAAATATAATTTTATAATCTATTTTTTATAAGATATGTGTATAGAAATAAACTTATGTTTTGTGTAAAACTTATGATAGTTAATGACTGAGTATTCCTAAAGATTTTAGAAGTAAGTTGTATATCTGCAATTCTTTAGTATTCTATATTCTATCTATATTCTGGTTGTCTGTATATTTGTGCACCTCCTGACGAGCCAATTATTGGCTCAGGAGAAAAGAAACCAATACCCTCAAGTGCAATTTTTTGTTCAATTTTGTCTGATATGTATACTTAATTGACTTTGTAACTATGTATATACAAGGATAAATAAATAACTTAATTATAAAAAAATAATATTAGCGAAATTCCGAAAAATTCGAACGAATTCGATTCCATTGAAAATTGTGCAGTTCTTGATAATCACTCAAATCCACTGCTTTAAAATCTCTGCTGTAAAATCAACTTTGCGTTCAAATTCTGTCCCTCATAAATCTTCCTTCAAGTAATATTTCTTCGTCATCACCTCAAACGAACGGATAAGTGTCCTTTTGAAAATCAGTTTGATAAAGAAAAACTACTAAATGGTAATTTCGTTCCTGTTATTAAAATATTGGAGTTTAAATTCGCTGAAATATCAGTAAATTGCCTCCTTCTGACGTTAGTTCTTACCATTGATGCTGTATGGACATAAAATCCCCGTGTATTTTAGTGGGAATATGAATGTATCGGATAAACAATCACCCTGGTCGTCAGGGGGACTGGTTGTTTACTACGGCGAAATTTTGCAAAATGTTCTATTATTTTGTCAAAGTTGTCATAATTTCCATTCAAAAAGTGTATTTTACGACGATATTAAGATTCTTTATTTAATTAACTTTCGTTTGATACTTTTCCTGACTTCGTAAGAGCATTATTTCCAATTTAATACTGTAAAATTAACAAATCCTATGTGGTGGCAAAGACCTGATCGCTGCTCACCACTGTTATATCGTTGGTTAGATTTCATTAGTCAATTTTCTACGGATATTTGTCATGTTTCAGGTTCCGCCAACTGTGTTGCTGATGCTGTATTCAGAGTCGAGTGAATAAGCGTGCCCGTTGAGTTCTCCGAACTTGCGGAAGCCCAGGATAAGGATTCCGATCTTCCTAAGCTTCTTGAAGAAGGAAGTTTGCGGCTGAAGCGCATTCCAGTATAAATTATGATTCTATATTATATTAGATCAAATTGATGTTACTACTTGTAGATATTTTAGATCTTAAAAGTTCAAGCTAGACTTAATGGAAGTTTTTGATACTTACGAAATTATAGAACTTAGTAGTTTCCACAGAAATATATTTACCATGACTAGTTTCATCTACACGCTTGATGATGTCATCATGTAGGTGGAGGTAGTGCCAAATATATTGCTATGAGAATTACTAAGTTCTAAGTTTATATCTCAAGTGTAGATTTTTATCATTAGATGTATCTTAATGATTTACTTGACAAATTATTTACTTGTATGTATATTGTACACACGTTACTAATAAAAGGAATTTTATTATATGTATTTGTAATTATTTGTAAAAATTTGCGTACACACCATGTATCCCTGGCAAATAGGCAATATGCAATGCAGGGTAGGAGAGAAGGGGGGGAGAAGTGTTGGGGGAAAAGGAAAGAGAGGTGGTAACCCTCTTTCCTGCTATTTTCATTGCTTCGTTTTTGGAACTCACGGTGCATAAAATGGGAATTAGATATCAGTGTAGGTTAATTCTCCGTAGTTAATTTCACAAAAAAAATTGCGTCCAAATCAACCGTACAAAATTAATATCTAATACCTCAGGATCAACATTACTAGTAACGTAAATAAAAGCACGC